>CM053755.1:31948028-31987094 GCA_028658305.1 Pachyuromys duprasi | reverse complement strand
GGGAGGAGGGAGATGAGGGAGGGAGTAGGAGGGTAGGAGGGAATGGGGGAGGGGGCTACGCCTGGGTTTCAAAGTACCTAACCTGTGATTAAGAAAAATAAATAAATTAAAAAAAGAAAAAATGGACGTGACTTGCTAAGATTACACAGCAATTGACAGAGATGCAGTTCTAACACAGTTGTTCTGGCGATGTGACTGAAAACCCCTTTTTAGAGGATAGCTTACAGTAAGTAATCGTTTATAATTCCTAAGTGTAACTTTCCTTGAGAATGAAGTCAGCAAGCTTTTACCTATGAAAGAATGTTTTGCACTGATGGTAAACAAGAAACACTAAAGTACAAAAAACTAACTTGGTGTCTGAGAGTAGGCCTACATTTAATTCATGTAATATTTAGGATTTGCTATGCATCTCACAGTAATTTGTGAATATAATTATTAAATATTTATCTTAAGAATTAATTTTATAACAATCATAATAACAGATATTTTCCTAGAAAGGCTTCCTATGACTGTCACTGAGTTAATTATTTACATGTCCTAATTAAGTTTGTCTTCTCAGCAACCTTTGAAATTTGGTGGTTACAGCCTCAGGTTTTTTTGTTCTTTGGTTTGGTTGTTGTTGTTATTTTGAGACAGGGATTCTCTGTGGGGGCCTGACTGTCCTGAAACTCACTCTCAAACCAGGCTGGCCTCGAACTCAAGAGATCTACCTGCCTGCCTCTGCCTCCCAAGTGCTGGGATTAAAAGTGTGAGCCACCACTACCCAGCTAGATTTGTATTTGTTTTGTTTCTGTTTGTTTCAGCTGAGGAAAAAAAGACATAAGTAGGCACAGCACAGCAACTACTGGTCAGTCAATCTTTCTGTTGACCAATCTATCCTGCTGTAAATTAGACTGAACAATCTTAATTGAATTTTGAGCTCTCTAGAGAGCCAATATAAATCCATTTCTTTTCTGCATAGACCTCCATGTTTAACTCCTAGAAACACATCACACACTCATGAATTGACAGGACAGTTGTCTTTACCTTCAGTTTGTAAGGCATCACCTGAAGGCGAAGATGTAATAAAGGTAAATCTCTTCAGGCTGGAGATGTGACTCAGTGCTAGAGTGTGTGTCTAGCATTCACAAATGCCCCAACATCTAGGAGCAGAGATTTAAAAAGCAGACACATACACGTTTAGTCTCCATAAAGTATCCTCTGAGGAAAAAAGTGAAATAATTAGAGCAGAATATTTAGCATTCACGGACTCTTTTTTGTTTTTTTTACATTTTTACCAACCTAGCTATTTTGAGTTGCTATTCACTAAAAACTCTAAGATATATCAGTGTCGGGGCCATATGTTGAAAGTCAACGGGACTCATTCTCTCTTCCATTGGCAGGTTTTCCTTAGATCTGTCATCTGGCAGAGCTCATTCTGCAGAGTTGATGATTTTCCATAGGTTATGTTTTCAGGCTGAATCATATCTTTTGTAGATATAATCTGCTGAAATTCTCATCACACTCTTACAATATTTAAAATCTTTTTTCAATATAAAAGTTTTTACCATGTTCACAATTAGGCCAATATCAAACTGTTTTAGCAGAATCTTTAATCAATGGGTGAAAGTAATTAGGTTTTAGAATTTAAAATCCTACATCTATCCCAAAGTTGGAAACTCAGAATTTTATGTATTCTTAACAAAGGTTGTTTGCATCAGCCAAAGGAGTTCACAAATGTTACATTGCGTGACTTGGTTCTGATTTATGGTTGAGATTGTTAGAACTTGTATTCTGTGCCCTTGCTACACATGTACATTGTAAATATTGCATAAGAAGATTGGAATGCAATCACCATAAAAATAATTGCAGGGTATTACATAATCAGAGGTTTGTTTCTAGTCTTTATTAGGCTCGTTTCATCCCACTAAGCAAAGTATGTAAGTACTAGGTAAAAATAAAATGAGTTCTAGGATATTTTTATGTTTCCCTTACACTTAAGACTTTAATTGCTATAATTGTGGATCATAATTTTTCTTTAAAATACAGAAACAGTAGAAAAAGTAGAGTCTACTCAAACAATACAAGAACTTATCTAAATTATCATTAAGTCATTTATATATATACACATATGTAAGTACATACAGACATACATTTATGTTTTTAGAGGAAAGGTTTACTGGATATGTTCATTCAGCCCTCTGCTTCTACAGGTTCTGAATCTGGTGATCAATCAACTCAACTAACTGAGGGTTGAAATACTTAAAAAACAAAAACTGAACCTGAAGTGACTACACAAGACTTCTCATGCCATTATTCCTTAAGCAATGTGATACACTTATATATTTACACAGTCATAGAAATTATAAATAATCAAAAGATTATTTATCTAGAGAAAAAACTGGGCTTAGGTTACATGAAACTGATACTCCACTTTATAAGAGACTAGAACCATATTCTACCGGGTTCTTGGATTCAAGAGATATTCCTGTATTTAGGAATATCCTATATTCAGGGCTCAGATAAAATGGAAGCAAATGCAAAGGTGAATTCAACCAATTCTGCCACAATGAGCTTAAACTTCTATAAATGCCATATGTCTCTACAGCCAACAGTGAGAATAAGCAACAGTGGTCCTTGCCTTTTGCAGGCTCCTTTAGCCTATGAGCCTACACTGTACACGGACTCCCTACTGAAACCTTAAGGATCCATTTTGATGGTACCTTGCCTCTAGTTTAAACTTGAAACAATCTCTTAGTGCAGTGATTCTCAAGTTGAGGGTCATGACCCCTTTGGGAGACAAACAACCCTTTCACAAGGGTCGCACGCACATCAAATATCCTGCATATCAGATATTGACATTGCAATTCCTAACAACAGCAAAAGTAGTTATGAAGTAGCAACAAAAATAATCTTATGGTTGGGGTCAACACAACATTAGAAACTGTATTAAAAGGTAGCAGTATTAGGAGAGTTGAGAACCATAGTCTTACTGTGTAGTAAATCAACCTAAACTCTTTGATCTGACATTTCACATTCAACCATTATGTTTCCTTCAACAGAATTTGAGCCCAATAACTTCATAAACTTCCTCATAGTTCCATTCTTCCTGAAGTAATCAATATATAAGACCATATATCAGGAGTAGAAAAATTTGAACCAGGCAAAAAACATAATGTAGAGTGTTCCAAAACAAGGGAGACAGAAACCAAGTAGAAAAAGATGCCCAGACTCACTGCTGTATTTGCCTGGAAGACAAATCCAACATAAGTGGCTGAAAGGACAGGTGATGCTCAGGAACTTCCAGACCCCAGTGTCTGGTACCCACTCCACTTAACTTCATAGTGGTGTTGCTTTAGACACATGGATTCTTTGACAATTTTATCTGAATAATATGGGGACTCATCCTATTCCTCTTAACTTTTAATAAAGTAAACAGAAGAAAGCAAGAATGTATGATTTCAGACAAGAGCCCATTAAAGGCCATGTTAGGGCTTCCTTCCTCTCTTATATCCTCCTCTCCCTTCCCTTCTGTCCTCCCCTCCTCAATCAAGTGCCATGTTGTTAAAACAATTAAGCTGCTGATGGACAGGCCCATATGATTGGGCTTCCTGACAACAACCATAAGACATCGTGCCATAAGACATCCTGGATATGAGTCCTCCCATCCTAAAAACCTTCAAATGACTAAAGGTGTCCACCATTAAAACTGACTGCAGCCACATGACAGACCCACATGGAACCTGGTAGCTAACCCAGGTTGTGATGAATGTACAAAGTTGTAAGCCAATTAGTTATAAATTTAATTAAAGTATACCATAAAAAAACTGCTATACTGCTATACTACTTACTGATAAATACTAAGAAAGATATTAATGTCTTTGCATTCCTAAACAGGATACTAGAGAATAAAAGATTATTAATTTGTTGAATTGCTGATAAGACTAATGAGCACAGTAAGATATGACTAATGACCACAGTGAAAACAGACGTCACTCATTGTATTTACCTGTATGTGTGTATATTCACACACGTGTGCGCGGCACAGGCCTCAAGCACAGTCCCCAACTCACAACACAGTTTAATTATTAACTGGATAGGTGGATTTCTTTCCAAGGATGCCACTGAAGCATATTTCTTAGAATACTACAGATTTCGTGGCACTGGGCTTCTCAAACAACACTAGACAGAGCAAATGGAGATGATATATAATTCCTTAAAAACCTGTACATTCTTTAAGTTTGTATTGCCTTTTTAAAACATCATTTTATAGCTGGGCACAGTACTATACACCTTCTCCAGCACTCAGGAGGCACAAGCGGATCTTTAAGTTCAAGGCCAACCAGTCTATAGTTCTAGGCCAGCCAGGATTACAGAGTGAGGGCCTGTCTCCAAAACAAAAACAAACAAACAAACAAAAAAACCCTTACGTTTTTATTGCAAAACAAAACACGAAAACGGAAAATTATCTTTAAAGGAGCCTAGTGGATTAGTGAAAGACAGATACCTTTGGAAAGAAGCACCAAGTCAAGGACTTTAGCCAGTGACCACAGCCATGTGTGAATGTGTAGGGGAGTTTCCCATCTCTTACCTAAGAAAGGAAGGAACCAGACTATGTCGATTTAAGAAAGCAACTGGGGAAGTAAAGCTGAGCCCGTGGTGGTGAGAAGTCCTATGTCAGGGTCTTGTAAGTACAGCTCCTCTGGCTGCTAACACATGTGGGGAAAGAGCCAGAGCAGCAGTCACTATCATGAGCGGAAGACTCTCAGTGTACATCTAGTATCTTTTTAAAAACTTAATTTAAAGGCAAGAATATCATTTCCAAGGTAAAAAATGTGATTGTGGCAGCAGCACTTACAAGCAAGTCGGCATCTATGCTTTGTAGGTCTTAATTTTGCATCACTTTATATCCCTCTCCCAAGTGAAACCGAACTGCTTTAATGTGCTACGTTACTGTCTAATAATGAAACTTTTGCTAGTGTGCTAATGAAGTAAATAAAGTTGAACTTTTAGTTCTGTGTTGCCAAGTTCTATTGTTAAACTACAGTTATAGATTTCATGAATGCCCTAACATAAAATGTCAGCCTCATGCGTAACTCACGAGCATATGGGTCTTGTTCTACGGATTAGTTGTCAGCTCAATATTAGAGCACTGGAGTCATTCAAAAGGATGATTCTGAAAAATGATGAACGGTAGCTCCATGCTGATTTCCAGGTTTGCAACATCAGGCACGGTAACAAGCAGACTGAATCATCCTAAAATTCTTATAAGTCCTTGCCTAATGCTATTCATCTTGGAAAACAGATGTTGCACAGCCTTAACGAGGCTTGTGAGTCTTGCTCTTTCATGATAAAATTGTTAAGAGGTGCTAGTAAAGTTCCTTAGACAAGCTGTAATACACTAGTGAATCAGCTCTGGATTACCCCACCTTGTCTAGGAGACAACAGATACACGTAACCACAGATAGAGTACTGACCTGGTTTCCACTCCCTATCAAGTGACTTACTGAAGCCACTTAGAATTAACAGGGGCTTGAAGTATGTTTATGACACAATTATTGAATCCCAACCAAAAAATCCCTGTTGTGAAGTATTTCATTGTATCTGAGGCTGAAAGAACGGTTGGGCAATGAATATGTAACAATGCTAGGAAGTGATTTCCATTCCTTCATGCAAAGAAGCCACGCCTGTTCTACAAGGAGCTTCTGAGGCAAAGGCCTGTGGTAGAGAGAACATGGCCTGAGTAAGACCAACTTTGGGATAGAATCCAGGCCATACCATGCTTACGGTATACACAGAGAATAATCTTGGGTAACCATCCTGGTGAACTTATTTATCCTGAGATAATCTGTCTTAAAATATATGAGGATAACAGTACTTTACTCTATGAGCCAAAATTTTTCTGATTAAAACTGGTAGGAACCCAACTCATCCTACATTAAAAACAAAAACAAAAAGCAAACAAAAACAAAACAAAACAAAAAAACACTTAATACAAAAACTATGAAAGGCTCCCAAGAACACCAAAATAAATCTTAGTTAAAAGTGAGATGCAACAGAATCCCCCAAACATTAACACTAAGACATAAACCCTCACCACTGACAATACTACTCCTCCCTCAATTTCTGCATCCCACCTTTGCATCTCATCTATGAAGGCTGCCATCACTCCCACTCAGAGCACTGTGCTGCCCAACAGGGAAGCCCCCAAGCAAATGCACCTACTGAGTGCATGGAATGGGACCACGCTGAACAGAGAGGTAGCAAAATTTTCAAAACCTTATTATGAAAAACTATATGTACACATTTTTTTTAGTATATGCTTTAATGTTTTGAAAATACATCAATAAAACAGTAAAACTAGATCAGTTGTTTCCTTGCAACTTTTTTTAATGTGGCCACAAGTTGTTAAAATACATTAAGTGGCTTGTATTTTACTCTACTATATGATGATGTGATGATATGTTGTTTCTACATTAAAAACAGAGCTGTAAGATGAATAACTCAACTGACAACACATGCTGGAGAGGATGTGGAAAAAGGGGAACCCTCCTCCACTGCTGGTGGGAATGTAAACTTATACAACCACTTTGGAAAACAATCTGGTGCTTTCTCAGACAATTAGGAATAGCGCTTCTTCAAGATCCAGCTATACCACTCCTACGCATATATCCAAAAGATTCTCAAGTATTCCAGAAGGGTATCTGCTCAACCATGTTTGTAGCAGCTTTACTTTTAATAGCCAGAAGCTGGAAACAGCCCAGATGCCCCTCAGTTGAAGAGTGGATACAGAAATTGTGGTACATCTACACAATGGAATATTACTCAGTGATAAAAAGCAAGGAAATCATGAAATTTGCAGGTAAATGGTGGGAACTGGAAAAGATCATCCTGAGTGAGGTACCCCAGAAGCAGAAAGACACACAGGGTATATACTCACTCATAAGTGGATATTAGACATATAATATAGGATAAACATACTAAAATCTGTACACCTAAGGAAGCTAATCAGGAAGGAGGACTCTGGCTAAGATGCTCAATACCCATTCAGAAAGGCAAAGAGGATGGACATTGGAGGAGGGAGAAAACAGGGAACAGGGCAGGAGCCTACCACAGAGGGCCTCTGAAAGGCTCTACCTTGCAAGGTGTTGAGGCAGATGCTGAGACTCATAGCCAAACTTTGGGCACAGTGCAGGGAATCTTATGAAAGAAGTTGGAGATAGTAAGACCTGGAGAGGACAGGAGCTCCACAAGGACAGCAACAGATCCAAAAACTCTGGGCACAGGGGTCTTTTCTGAAACTGATACTCCAGCCAAGGACCACTCATGGAGATGGCCAGAAATCCCTGCACAGAGGTAGCCTATGGCAGTTCAATATCTAAGTGGGCTCCATAGTAATGGGGACAGGGACCATCTCTGACATGAACTGATTGACTTGCTCTTTGATCACCTTCCCCTGAGGGGGAAGTAGCCTTGCCAGGCCACAGAAGAAGACAGTGCAGCCACTCCTGATGAGACCTGATAGACCAGGATCAGAGGGAAGGGGAGATGAACCTCCCTCATCAGTGGACTGGGAGAGGGACACGGGCGGGGAAGAGGGAGGGCAGGATTGGGAGGGGAGAAGGGAGGAAGGTACAGGGGGGGGGGATACAAAGTGAATAAACTGTAATTAATAAAAAATTTTTAAAAGGAAAATAATCATTTACCATGAAAAAAAAACATAGCTGTGGGTACTCCTAGATCATGTTTCATTAGCATAAAAACATCTTGGGACAGAAAAAGGGTTTTCCCTTCCTATTTTAGTTTCCAAATGTACTAGAAAGACTCTGACTGGTCAAGTTGAGATCACTTAACCTCTTCTAGATATTACAGCAACGGTGTTGATCAGCCCTCCTGAAACTGAAAACGGGAGAGAGAAAATATCTGGGCAAAGAATACCAGCAGTAATGTCTGTCTGTCTTCCTGTGGTGAGATTCATCCCATGGCCTCACACATATGAGAAAAAACTCTTCCACCAATCTACATCTCCAACCTTGAGCATGATATATGATCACAAGACTAAGGGAAGAGAGATGCAGTGCCACAGGGATACACAGCATCTCCATCTAACAGGGGTAAAATGCTGACCAAAGTCCCTGTCTAAATGCTAGCAGTGACATGAAACCACATAAGTAAGATTGCTGAGTCATGACTCAGGATGGTAGGCACTAGACACCCAAGGGACAAGCACTTCAAATTTCTACACTCGACCATTCAATCAAATGTGCAAATGCAAGGATACTTTCACTAAGCCCTAGAGCCTGGCTGCTCTTGAGTAGTACTGATTTTAAAGAACAACTCAATAAGGCACCTGCCTTACTCTACATTGGTATAAGTTGGCAACACTGGAACAGGTACTTAGCCCTGGCCCAAGTACTATCATTGTTAATCACATAACAAGTCTGGAAATATTTAGACTTTGCACTGAATCCACAAAATATACAGGAAAAAGTCTACAGCAATGATTCACAAACTGCTCAGAACATACCCTCACAAGGATTAAAAACCCCAAAGAATTCTTCATTAGGTGTTATCTGGGTTGGTATATAATTTTTTTTTGTTGTGTTTTGGGATAGTTTTTTTGGTTGGTTGGTTGGTTGGTTGGTTGGTTGGTTGGTTGGTTGGTTTAAGACAGGCTCGCACTAAACAGCTCAGACTGGCTTAGAAGTCACCATGTAGACCAGGCTGCTCTGGAAATCACACAATTTGCCTGCCTCTGCGTTCAAATGCAACCAAGCCTAGCTACTAATAACTAACTTTTTGACACATACTATATTCAAATTTTAATGCATGGATTGGGCCTAGGTGACATACATATATTTAGCAGATTGCAGCATGGTCAGTATGTGAGTCCCCTAACAATGGGAGGAAGGGCTGTTTCCAACTCCATTGTTTGCCACTGGATCCTTCTCCCCTAGCTAGGCTGCCTTGTCAGGCCCCAGTGAGATAAGATAGGCTTACTTCTGACACAACTTGAAGTGCCAGGGTGGGCTGGAGAGAGTGGAAAGGGAGTAGGAAAGTGTCAGGGTGGGACCAGCGGGAGAGGAGGTAGGGGGCTGAAATCAGGCTATAACATGATAAAATTTAAAAAATCTTTATACACACACACAAACTGATTTTAAAAGAAAACATAAGACTTATGGGAGTTTATTTAATCTTTATTTATGGGTGTTTTTTTTTCTAGACGATTTAAAGTTTTAGATTCAAGTTCCTTACCCTAATTATTTGTATAGACATTTTATTGTTCCGGCATCATCTTAATCAGAAGATTATTTTTTTTTTACCTGTGACTTAACTTTGTACTTTTGTCTAAAATCAGTGGTTCACAAAGGTCTATTATGACTATTTTATTTTGTTCCACGGCTTTATATTGATCATGTGGTTTACTACAGCTTGGTAGTATGTCTTCATTTGTTTTTTTTAAAAGGCAAATTGACTCTTAGTAAGCAATCAAATCTGGGAAATACTGGAGTCAGGGTATTTCCACTCTAAATAGGCACTCCAGAAGTATCTGAAAATAACCTTACAGATAAAATTAAAAAAAAAAAATGCAGTGAGTGCTGGCAATAGGTAGTGTAGCATCAAAAAGCTGAAAGCACAAAAGTAAGAGTTAAAGAAAGGCAGGTATCACCTGATGCGCTCTGCAAGCCTCTACTGAAACAGAGTCATCGACTTGAGTGGGGACGGTGAAAACAATCTACTCATCACATCTATGTGTTATGATGCTAAAAAGAAAACTGAAAAACTGAGCTAGACTTCAACCCCTACTAAGAAAATGTGTATACACATATGACCAACAGCAAGTGGGTGTAACAAGACCGCAAGGTCAGTATATGGCATAAGGCAATATATATACTGATAAGTCTTAATCTGTAACAAGTCATCAACATATGACAGCTTCGTTGACTCTGCAGAGCTTACTAGAAGGATTTCAGTGCCTTGGTCCAGAGGAATATTCTATTTCCTTACTTTATTGTTTTAGTGCTACAACAGACAACCACAGCCACAGGATGTCTGTTTGCTTACCAATACTTTAATATTGCCCACTATTTTTATTAATTTTTAAGTTAGCACACCAAAAAAAAATGGGCTTCATTACAGCATTTTCATACATAATTACTATTCTTCATTCTTATCTACCCCTCATCCATCCTGCCTACCCATGCTTGCCCCCTTTTCCTGCTGAGTACTCTCCCTTCCACTTCATATGTACTACACAAGGAGTCTTAAATCAGAGTGTGAGTCTTCCCATGTTGCTTTTCCTTTTCAAAGTTGTGCAAGCTATTCTGGGTCTTTGGTATTTCAAAATAAATTTCAGATTCTGGTTGTCAATTTTTATAAAAATTGCCTGCTAAAATGTTGACTTGCTAGGATTGTGTTGGATCTATATTGCAATTTGGGGGAATTGATGCCTTACAGTATTGAGTCTTCTGACATATAAACATCTGTTTAGCTCTTCTTCAGTTTTTCTCCACAATGTTACTCTTTTCCGTATACAGGTAACTGCTAGATTATAAAGAACAACTGAAATTGTGGAATTCTGGAGGAAAGTGGAAGGAAATGGTCATCAGAAATCATGTGAAGCAGCAACTTTGGATAAAGCACAACAATGCCTAAAGAAAAGCGCTGTCTCATTATCATGTGGTTGTTTCATTTCCACAGATGGGAAGGAAGCAGACAATCAGCACTTAAATAGCGTGTGTAAGACAAGCGGAGAGGCATGGAGTTGAAAGGACCCTGTGTACAACACACAAAGCTTTAACACACTGCTCAGATGCCATTCACATGGGCACAGTCTGAATTCAGTTATTAATTAGTGGTCAAAGTACTAATTTACCAAGAAATCAACTATAAACCATAGCAATGTTGGCATTATGCTGGCATGTGTCCACTGTTTACCAATCATGTATGGAGACTAATTTGTGTTACTAAAACACACTGTGTAACAGAACAAAGTGTACTTTCAGAATCAGCATTCTCCATGGGACAAGTGACCTGAGATATCGTACATTCTATGATTGTAATTTCAAAAACAAAAGCACAAGCCAACCATTAACAAAAGCAAAATTAAACTGCAAAACAATCAAGGAAAATCAAAATGAGAAAATTCACAGCTTGTGACTGTTCTTCAGTTTTCATACAAAAAAGCCCTGTTGTCAGAATTACAATATGTCACATCTAGGTATTGGGGTGAATTACTGAGTTCTGAACTCTGGGTAGAAAAAATAAGAAGGAAAAATGAAGTAACAATTTTATGTTAATTTAAATGAAATCTTTTCTTCAGAGTAATACTTAGAATAAGTAATAAATTTAACACTCTTAAACACTCATTACATAACTAAATAATATCCAAAATATTTCTATTCTGTACTTTCTCCAAGCTTAAGTCACATTAGCTAACTTCCTACCACTATAACAAAACACCTAAGTATGATGGTGTGCTAGAAATCTTTATGCCAGCTTGATATAAACTAGAGTCATTTGGGAAGCAAGAACCTCAACTGAGAAAATGCCTTAGGCAGACTGTCCTGTGGGCAAGCCTGCTGTGGCATTTTCTTGATTGATGGTTGATGTGGAAGCTGAAACTCAATGTGGGCAATGCCATCCTGGACTGGTGGTTCTGGGTGTTATAAGAAAGCAAGCTAAACAGGCCCTGAAGAGCAAGTCATTAAGCAGTTTCCCCATGGCTTCTGCACAAGTTCCTGCCTCCAAGTTCCACTTTGAGTTCTCTCCCTGACTTAATGTAAGACTACAACTGTAAGATGAAATAAACCCTTTCCACCCTACATTGCTTTTGGTCGTGTTTTATCACAGCCGTGGAAACTGTAACTGAAGACAGGACGTTAATACTGTTTGACAATTTTATGGGAACTGGAAACATTTAGGAAAGAAACTTCTGGACACACCTATGGGGAACTTTCTAGATTAGATTAACTGAGGTGTCAATACCCACCCAAAATGTGGCCCACAACCTTCGATGGATCCAGGGTCCAGGACTGAATGCAAAGGAGCAAGGGAGCTGAGTACCCACAATCATTGCCCTGGCTCCTGACTGCAGATCTAATGTGGTCGGCTACCTCATGTCCCTATCACACTTCCTCTGCCATGGTGGACTGTATGTTCAGACTGTAAAACAAGACAATCCCTGGCTTCCTTAAGCTGCTTTTGCTAGGTATTTTGTTACCCAAAAGCAGCTAATATATTAGGGTAACTTAAAGACAAAAATACTACTTTGGGTTTACAATTTTGGAGATTTCACTCCATAATCAACTCCCACATTGCTTTTGGTCTGTAAGAAGACAATAATGTATCATCTGAAGAGGCCACTGTAGAATGAAACTACTCATCTCATAACGAGAAGCTAAGCAGAAAAGGATGTGCTCTAACGACCCAAAGAGCTTCTGCTAAACCTACCTTTGGAACCCAGGCCACAAACATTTAATACATGGGCCTTTGGAAGATATTCAAGTTCAAATTTATAACAGAAAGTTGTTAAATGCTATCTTGTTTTACTTCCTTGACATCCCTAGTAGTCTTGTGTCATATGTCTAGCCATCTTAATCAGTTTTGATCGTTGTAACAAAACACTATATAATTAGATAGCATTGTAGAAGAAGGAAAGGGAGGAAGAGGGGGAGGAGGCGGAAGAAGAGGAGAAAGAGGAGGAAGACAAGGAAGAGGAGGAGGTTATTTCCTATGGTCCTAGAGGCCAGGAAACCCAAAATCAAAGTCACAGTAGATCTATTTCAAGCATAGTGGCTTCCTGCTGTCAACATATGGTAGATGGGTCTAGATAGCTCTCAGGGGTCTCTTTTAGATATACTAGTGCTTCAACCATTCACACTCATTAAGTCAGATCCATTTATTTATCTGTCCATGATATAACACATGCCTTTGTAAAGAAATACCCCTTCCAAAAAAGAAAGAAAGAAATACCCCTTCCATAATCTAAAAGATGAGCAAACTACTGCTCATGGGCAAAATCCAACCCAAGGCTTGCTTTTGAAAATAAGGTTTTATTGGACCCCAGCCATACTCACTCACTCATTTACATACTGCATATAACTGCCTTCATACCGTGACAGCAGAGTAGTTGTGACAGAAACCATATGGCACATCAGCCTAAAATTTTACTATCGTGCCCTTTAGAGATTGCTGGCCCTCACAGCTAGAGAGAATTGTTGTCTAGTCCTCGCTTCTCTCTCTAGAGAAGAGAGGTGTGACAAGGACAGTGAACTAAAAGTTAATGAAGAAACAGCTAGCATTTCCCAGCAAAAGTAAATGTTCAGCCCATCTCCATGTTCCTGCATGATTAAGTCCCAAATGCAAATTTTGGCTCAAAGTTAGCAAGGATAAATCAGGCTTATTACTGGAATAAACAGCACGCTTCTTTTATGTACTTTCTTCTAGGTACACATTCTTGCTTTCACAAAAGTATGCACCCTCCTATTTGATTAGACAGAAACTATTTCCCTTGAGATAAGAAGATGAGGGCTCCCTGTGAATTCATTATCCCCTTTCAAGCACAAGACAACTGCTTTGCTTTAAAGCCAGATTACACAAGAATGAGTTAAAGCAGTCTTTATTGAATAAAAAAACAAACACAAAAAACAAAAAACTGCCTCAAGTAAAAGGTAGCAAATTCGGAAGCACAATTTAAGTGTGTGATACACACACACACACACACACACACACACACACACACACACACACACACACACACACACCAAAACTGTAAGGTCCACCTTTAAGTTACAGTCGCTTAGGAGAATGAGAGGGCCTTGGAGATTTGCAATTTGATGTCTGCTGGGAAGTTATTATAATCAATCATAACACCCTAACATGTTTCCAGGACTTTAAATAAGAGGGAATATTTGGGAGAAACCATCCACTTCCTTCCTAGAAAACTGGTAAAACTTAATGGATGATCCAACAACACTGAACTGTAAACGACAGTGTAAGAATTCATTTCCTCCTCCCAACCCAGGGTCACTCAGCAGACTCACTCTCTTCTCTGAGAGAATGAACTGCAAACCCTCCACCAACTCTAAGGAAAGGTTGAGAAATGATAAGGCTCAAAGTTCTACCAATGTATTATAACCTGATTCTTGACAGCAAAGCACAAAATGTCACTGTCACACAAATACTTTCAAATACACCATATTCCATTTTTCCTAATTATAGAGAAGAAATGAATGGTTTCCACCAACATCTTTTAAACTTTTTGAAAGCAGACAACCAGCAAGATTGCCATATTCACATATATTATGAATTTAAACAATATTTGTTTGGAGAAAAAAAACACTTCAGATATCTGGATAGAAGCCATAGAATCTATAGAATGTGGATCTTCAGCCTTCATCAAGCCTCTCAAATAGGGGGTCAAAGTCTGAGAGGAAAAGACCTGAGTAACAGTACAAAATTTAAAGGGGCATGAAAAGGGAACGAGGCCCTCATCATGGAACAGACTGTCTTTACTGCTGACTGACAGTCACGAAACCTCACACAATAGATAAAGCCAAAGTATCATCAGAGAAAATGTGGTTTTTCTTAAAACTCTCTCAACCAAGGATGCTAAAACCAAATAAGCTGTGTCTATTTAGGTCCCCAAACAAAAGCCTTCTCTGTGATTATTTAGCATAGGAAACTATTGTTTCAGTTGCTTCACTTGGCCTCTTCAGTTCTAGCTTCCATCTTATTCCCACAATTCCCTTTGTTAAAATGCCAATTGGGTGTATTTCCTAACCAGCCACTCGCTCTACCAAGCCTCTACCCGGACCGCTGCTCTCCATACCTAGTCTCCTGGCTAAGACACCTGTGTCCTTTCTTCCCATTCACCAGCTGTTCATTCACAGCATCTGGCCATTCCTTTCTGCACAGACATTTTTAAAACGTTAGCTCATTGTCCTGGGCCCTTTTGTTTTTCTACCCATACACACTTCTTCTCAGCTGGACGTTCCAAGCTCAGACCTTCGTTCCATACTGCTTCAGCCTGAACATCCTCCTTCAAAATGTTCTCTGGGTTCATTACCCCTCTTCTCCACACTGACCACTTAAAAGCAGTGATTCTCAATCTGTAGATTGCCACCCCTCTGAGGGTCACATATGTTTACATTACATTCATGACAGTAGCAAAACTAAAGTCATGAAGTAGCAATGAAAATAATTTTACGGTTGGGGTCACCACAACATGAAGATCTGTACTAAAGAGTTGCAGGGTTAGGAAGGTTGAAAACCACTTGAACCACTGAGGTTCTCTCTATTCTTAAACTAGTTAAGTGAATTCTTCAGGAAAAAGTTGAAAGAGAACAGGCTCCTGGGCGGGAAGAGAACATAGACAAGGTGGCACCCCTGGAAATTCTCACAGCCCTGGCATGATGGTAAGGAAAGCTGCCTGTTTCAGACTAAAACCTCACCTAATAAAGCCTTGAAAACTGCACTGCAAAAGACAGTGGACTTCAGAAGCGCCCAAATTAAGTGTATCCCCACAGTAATATACCAACTACACAAACTCTCCCACATGGAGGTGTCTCCATTTCCTTCCTGTCCCATTCCTATGAAAAACAAGCCCTACTTTTTCATAGTTCCCCCCATTTTTTAATACTTGTCAACCAATATTAACTTACAGATTAATGTGTTTCTCTGTGCTGTTTCTATATCACCTTTGAATGGTGAAAAATCTACTATATAGGCAGGTTTCCAGTTGGTACTTAATTACTTCCCATTAATGTTTGTTAACCGTATGATCAACTAAATTATGCTGTACTTGACAATAATGATTAGCACTTGGATTTAGAGTGTGTGCCAAGGGGAGGTAGGGTTGCCTAATCCTAGTACCATTCAGAGTCTAAATCAATACTGAGGTATCTGCATAGATTGCGTGCCAAAACCAAACACTACCTATTTGGTAGTTTCTGCTGCAGAGGTTACAGCAGCACAAGACAATGTGGGCTCAGATACTGACTAAAGCCCCAGGTCAAGGTCCCGCAACGCTGGGCCATTACATCACAAACTGAACATATAAATCACGTGCAAAGGGAAAAAGAGCTTTCCATTGCCCTACGTTATCACAATACACATGACATGATTGATATGAAGAGAAACTCTTGCTTTGGTCTATGCATGGGTTTTAAAAATATTTATCAGATTAGTGAAATGGCTCAGTGGGTGAAAGTACTTGCCAACAAGCCTGATGACCTGAGTTCAATAGCAGGAACCCACAAGTTAAAAGAAAAAAAAAAAAGACTGCTGCAAATTGTTCTCTGATCTCCCTCCACACACGTGCCTTGACATGCAAACACACACACACTTGAAATATATAAATAAGAATGAAAATACTTATCTTTGCCATCACTTAAAAAGGCAGACATTTTTCATATTCCAAAACTTAAAAAGCCTGAGCTACAGGGCTCCTTATACAAACATCTGCATCATGTCTGGCACACCATGGCCTACCTTCACAAGGAAAACAACTCTAGCTGAACAGCAGCTGCTGTGTAGATGAAGCACAGGCCTGCAGGCTCATTACCGTTCTCACCATGCCATACTACATGGTACTAAGCCAGAGCCATATTTTACATTTTAATTAATTTATTTTTTATTTATTACAATTTATTCACTTTGTATCCTAGCTATGGCCCCCTTCCTTGTCTCCTCCCTCCCTTCCTTTTTTCCCCCTATGCCCTTCCCCCAGTTCACTGATAGGGGAGGTCCTCCTCCCCTTCCATCTGACCCTCACCTATCAGGCCTCATCAGGACTGGCTGCATTATCTTCCTCTGTGGCCTGGTAAGGCTCCCCCTTCAGGGGGAGGTGATCAAAGAGCTAGCCACTGAGTTCATGTCTGAGACAGTCCCTGCTCCCATTGCTAGGGAACCCACTTGGAGACGGAGCTGCCATGGGCTACATCTGGGCAGGGGTTCTAGGTTTATATTCATGCATGGTCCTTAGTTGGGGTATCAGTCTCAGAAAAGAACCCCTGTACCCAGATTTTTTGTTCTGTTGCTCTCCTTGTGGAGCTCCTGTCCCCTCCAGGTCTTTCTGTCTCCCCGTTCTTTCATAAGATTCCCTGCACTCTGCCCAAAGTTTGGCTGTGAGTCTTAGCACCTGCTTTGATACCCTTCAGGGTGGAGTCTTTCAGAGGCCCTCTGTGGTAGGCTACTGTCCTGTTCACTGTTTTCTCCCTCTTCCAATATCTATCCCATTTGCCTTTCTGAAAGAGGATTGAGCATCTGACACATGGTCCTCCTTCTTACTTAGCTTCTTTAGGTGTTTAGATTTTAGTATGATTATCCTATATTACACGTCTAATATCCACATATAAGTGAGTATATGCCATGTGTGTCTTTCTGCTTCTGGATTACCTCACTCAAGATGATCTTTTCTAGTTGCCACCAATTGTATGCAAATTTCATGATTTCCTTGTTTTTAATTGCTGAGTAGTTTTCCATTGTGTAAATGTATCGCAATTTCTGTATGCATTCCTCAATTGAGGGACATCTGGATTATTTCCAGATTCTGGCTATTACAAATAAAGCTGCTACAAACATGGTTGAACAAAGGTCCTTGTTGCAGAGTTGAGCATACTTTGGATATATGCTTATGAGTGGTATGAGGTAGCACTATTCCTAATTTTCTGATTAAGTGCCAAACAGATTTCCAAATTGGTTGTACAAGTTTACACTCCCATCAGCAATGGAGGAGGGCTCCCCTTTCTCCATATCCTCTCCAGCATGTGTTGTCACTGGAGTTCTTGATCTTAGCTATTCTGATGGGTATAAATTGAAATCTCAGGGTCGTTTTGCTTTGCACTTCCCTGATGATTAAGGATGTTGAACATTTCTTTAAGTGTTTCTCTGCCATTCGATATTCCTCTATTGAGAATTCTCTGTTTAGCTCTGTACTCGATTTTTAATTTGATTAATTGATTTGTTCCTATTTAACTTGAGTTCATTATATATCCTTGATATTAGTCCTATGTCATATATAGGGTTGGTGAAGATCCTTTCCCAGTCTGTAAGTTGTCATTTTGTTCTGATGACAACGTTCTTTGCTTTACAAAAGCTTTTTTAGTTTCGTGAGGTTCCATTTATTGATTGTTGAGCTGAGAGCCTGTGCTGTTGGTGTGCCAGAGCCATTTTTGATCAGTATCTGCCTGCTCCATTAGCATCTGCTAAGCCAGGTCTGACTGAAAGCAGGCTGGTGTCAAGTGCTTAACCTATTAACCACAGTAACGTGCTGCTGAGGAAGCTGCTCCTCTATCAACCAGACAATCACAGCAACAAGGACGCTTCGGTGCTGCCCTCCCTGTTAGTGAGCTCCTTGAAGCCCTGCACACTAACTAACAATCTGGGCATTCACTGCAACTCGGCATGTCATGGGTTCCTAAACATATCTTGACAGGCTCACCTTCACGTCTGCTTTCTGTCTCTACTTGGCAGCATGAATTGTGTTTTTCACTGTGTGTCCTGACTGATCAGACAGCCACAGTGGGTGGCTTCAGAAGAAAGATGACCGCCTGACAGATGAATGACTTGGCTTTTTCACCCGCAATTCATTTTCATGGTGTCAGGATTCAGATTCCATAGGAGAATGAAATTTCAGCAAGCATTCCACTGGAATGAATAGTCTCACTGTGTCACATAAAATGAAGCCAGTATGATTACTGCAGAAACCAGAAGTCCACGTATCCCCGTCACAGTCAACCATTTTTGGCTTGGCCTGCTTCTAGCCTGGCCCGACAGGGGGGCCACATCCTGTAGAGGGACACTCCAGAACCGTGGAGACTGCATGAACAATGTGACATTTTCTTATGCAAAGAAAAGTTGCTGCTGATACTTTCTGCAACGTTATGTTTACCATATGCACTATAAGGTGGCTAGTTTTATGTCAACTTGACACAAGCTAGAGTTATCAGAGAAGAGAAAGTCTCAGCTGAGAAAATGTTTCCAGAAAATTGGTCTATAAGCAGATAAACCTGTAGGGCATTTTCCCTATTGGTGATCTATGGGGGAAGGCCCAGGACATTGTGATTGGTGAAGCCCCTGGGCTGGTGGTCCTGGTTTCTAAACCAAAAGCGGGCTGAGCCAGCCATGACAAGCAAGCCAGTGAGCAGCGCCCCTCCGTGGCCTCTGCATCAGCTCCTGCCTCCAGGTTCTGCCCTGTTTGAATTCTAACCTTGGCTTCCCTCAACAGTCTATATGATTCAGGATATGAAAGCCAAATAAATCCTTTTCTCCCAAGCTGCTTTTGATCGGGGTGTTTCATCACTGCAGCAGAAGAATAGCTAGGACACACTACCAGCAGGAAGTGCTACTTAGCCCTCCAGTCCAGACAATTTGACAATTTCCTACGATATTATTAAAGAGATTCCCACCAATGAATTTACCTTCAGTCTGCATAAAACTGTAGTCTGTGTAAAACAAGAAAACAATTCAAAAATGCATACATACCATGTCAATAAGCTTCTTCCCTCCCTCCAAATTATTATAGTTGTCGGTATTTCTTATTTGAGTATTTGAGAATTTCTTATTCAGATGATAAAAACTTAGTAGGGAAATTACAATCTTTTCTCTCATCCCAGGGTATGTTTTTTAGGAAAACAATGGAATAAAAAGACAAAGCTTTCTTAGCATTATGCTGTTAGCTTTAGTATTTCACAAAGCAAATAGTAAAGATGGGAATATAGAAGCCGGTTTTCTCTAACAGAATGAAGAGCAGAATCTTCTAATGATTAGCTTTTTCCTATGAGAAAGAAAGCCGTCATCCCTGGGTTATTTGGTGTGTGTGTGGGGGGGGGGGGAGTGGTTCCACGACTCTTGTGGATGCACTTAGGTTGTTGTTAGAAAATAATATAGTATTTGCATAAAACCTACATGCATCCTGCCATAGACTTCAAATATCTAGTACCATGTAAATATTCTGCAAATAATTGTTATGCCATATTATGGAATTATTCAACCACACACACACCCCCAAAAAAACCCTGTACACATTCAGTAGAGGTGATTTTTTTTTTTCAAATACTACATCTTTGCTTGGCCATATTTATGGATTCAGACGCAGAACTTGTGTCTCTGCATGGTCAAATGCATATAATTGAAAAATAATCTTTCTTTGGTTAAGTACTGTGATGAGTAATTAAATGTTGACCATTTCACTATCCTCTACGCTGCCCTATGGACCACAATTCCTCCCTACAAATACATCAGATGGGGTATGGAATTGAGCCCTAAAGAAACAGACTGGGGAAGGTTGGTGTATCTGATCTGAAATCTGTGAGCCACAGGGTGTGCTGCTGTGTGGACAGGTGCAGAGTAATGCATTTTCTCTTTGGTTTACATGAGTTTGGGCTGAATTTCTATCACCTTCAAATAAAGAGTAGTGACTGAAAAATTGTTTTTCCACTGACTGAGTTTTTCTCTATATAAACCTTTCAATTAGCTCAACTGAAAACAAAATTCAGGGTCTGAAGTTAGGCATCATTTAAAAAGCCATATCCGCTAACAATAAAAAAGAAAATCATATCATAGAATATGAATTAAATCACTCATTCTAACATCACAGAATCCATTAGTAATATGTTTGGCATAACTGGTCATCTGAACGTAAAAGTAGATGGTGAGACAGAAAAATGCGATGAACCTCATTGCGGCAAATCAGCAGTTTGTTACAGCCAACACCAAGCTATCTCAGTATTCACAAGATCTGCTTTATAATTTGTTTAATCGCTAAGCAAAGTGAAGCAAACTGCTTTATTCATGACAAAGCATACCCTGACTCTAGAAGCTGAAGGAGGTAACTTTATTTTTATACTTACAGAAACAGTTACAGACCTAGAAATTAGGTCTAAACACCCAAATACAAGTAGCATGTCAAAGAGTTCCTAATGTAAATATTCTCCAGGGAACACAGCAAGGGCTACAGAGATGGTGTGGCTGTTAGGAGCACTTGCTGCTCTCGAAGAGGACCTGGGTTTGATTCCCAGCATTGACATGGTGATGCACACCCCTCCATGACCCCAGCTCCAGGGGATCCAATATCCTTTCCTGACCTCCATGGACACCAGGCACACGTGTGTTATGCAAGCATACTGTCATATTGTGCAGGCAAAATACTTATACGCATAAAGTAAAATAAATCTTTTTTTAAAAGCATAGGCAAATGTCCCAGGGTTGTAGAACAACAGATCTTAAAATTCCCAACATACAATCCGCACTATGTCTGGGACTGGCCTTGTTTGTGTGTGAGCCTGTTCACTTACATGTGGTTTCATTTGATTGTTTTGCTGTGGTCTATACTACACAAGATTTTCCTGTTTTGTTCTTGCTCTTTTGCTTTTCTTCATAAACTAAATAAAGTTCCACAAGAACGTTCCTGTGGGTATGCAGGCATTTTATCTACGGCGCACAAATTACTTTAGAGTACTATGAGGATGAAAAAAAAAAAACATGTCACCATTTTGGCTCATATGTTCCACCTTTCTCTTATCTGGCTGGTAAGGAAACCAGAAGCAAAGCATAAAGTGAGACTTTTCAGAATAGAAAACATGGGCTCTTACTACTGAAGAGGAAAGCCCTGGCTTAAGAGCTGCACCTTTGAGGGGAAAAGCACAAACAGGGATGCCAATCAGGAAGACTCCTCGAAGGACCGGACCAACAATAAAGCAAATACACAGTAATTAACTCAGTCACTGTAAATTAGCATGATTACATGAATAATGGGCTCATACACACTGCTGGATTTGTTGGGGGGGGGGTTGTTTTGTTTTGTTTTGCTTTGTTTTGAGACAGGGTTTTTCTGTGTAGCCTTGGCTGTCCTGGACTCGACTTATATCTCAGGCTGGCTTCAGACTCACAGAGGTCTGCCTGCCTCTGCCTCCCTGAGGGCATAGTGGTGAGCTACCACACCTGGCTGGATTTCGTTTTAAATAAACCGAAGGACAGTTTTAACTGGGATAAATGAGGGAGGGCACTGAAGTATGCACCTCACAGGTTCCAAGAAGACTTCCTGCTGTGGGAACGAGACGCTTGCTGAGACCAAATTAAACACACAGTAATCACGGCCCCAACAGGTCCAGTCTCCACCCAAGTTTGTAAAGAAACTGATACATTGCTGATTTCCGGTCTCATTTGGACTAGTCCACTGGAAACTAAAAAGTTTGATGAGCTACAAAAGGAAAAATCCTCATTTATTCAGAGGAAAATAAACTAACTTTCCCTTTTAGAGGGCATGAGTATTTAGGTGCGGTGACACAGACTTTTACTCTCAGCACTCCAGAGACAGAGGCGGGGAGAGGTCGCTGAGTTCAAAGCCAGCCTGATCTTTAAATATTGAGTGCCAGGCCAGCCAGTAACCACAGTGAGACTGTCTCAAAAAACATGAAGGATTTGGGGAGAGGAGGAGTAGCTTCTGATACTACTAGGAGACAAAAATCTCACAAGGCCTCAACACTACACAAAGAAGTAGAGGCAATGGAGGAGAGCTAGGAACGAGAGAGGTGGCCTTCCCCGGGGAAGAGCATACCAATTGACTGACCAGTGCAACTGGTCAGCCCTGCAAACAGACACACAAGTAGCAATAAATGGACTAACCTAGTTATATTTAGGAATATATATATATATATATGTTTATACATATATGCATGCAATAATAACCAGTAAAAAAGAAACAATAAATTTGAAGGAGGGTAGGGGGTATATGGAAGACTTTAGAGGAAGAAATGGGGAAGAAATACTATAGTCGAATTGTTATAGTAAAAAGAAAAGAGAAGAGAAGGAAGTAAAATATTACAAAGGAAAAAGGAACAACAACAAAAGTTTCCTAGTGCTTGGTTTGTTTATTTGTGACAGGGGTCTCACTACACAGCCTTTGGCTGGCCTAGAACTCACTATATAGACAAGGCTGGCCTTGAACTGACAGAAATCTGTCTGCCTCTGCGTACGTGCTGGGATTACAGGCCTGTGTCACCATGCCCAGCGTCCCCCGTCTTCTTTATGCTTTCAGTCTCCAGCCTACCAAAACAACCATTCTCAAGACTCCTGGCTGATATTGCCAATTTCTATCATGTGTGGGGAAACTTATACATGGACCCTGTCTCTTCTCTGAAATGTTATAAATACAATCAGCTCTCCAAACAACATCAAATTAAGAAGACAGAAATTTGGCCTGGTAGAGACAGGCACATCTTTTGAGTTCAAGGGCACCCTGGCCTACGGAGTGAGTTCCAAGACAACCAGGGCTACACAGAGAAACAAAACAAGAAGGCAGAAAAAAAAATTTAAGATTAGACTGAAATTAAATAAGCACAGATTGAAATTTCCTGAGGGCGGCCGGCCAAATCTTAAACCATAACCCAAAATCCTAATGTGAGCCAAGCCTGGGCCTCTGTCTCAGCATTTCCTTTTCATAACTTGCTCTTTGCTCTCTGTTTTTTTTTTTTTTTCACTAGCCACAAGTAAGTCTTTTGGCGCCTACTTCTTCTCTGTAAAGCATGTATACACCCTTTCCCAAACGGTTGTTCCTTAAGCTCTATCCTACTTGAAAGAGTGCCATGCATGCTGGTCTGACCAGAGTTGGGGCTGCCCAACTCTGAAGACACCTGAGTTCAACTGCTGACATAACAAAGATGAAATGCCTTTAGAGAGCATAATTAATATGCAGAATGCCTTGGACAATGTCTATGAGTCTTTCATCCCAGTAAGATTATTAGGTAAATTTATTTTCCAAGTATAATTTATTTATACTACTAATGCACAAAAAAATTAAAAACCTTATGCCCACACAGCTTTGAAGGTTAATACTTTAGCTGAAAGAAACAGAATTCCAGTATCTTATTACAATTCATCATCTGAACAAAATGTGAACCAGTTATAAAAAAAAATTGAGCTAAACGATCCAAGTTTGACTTGTATTCTCTCACTGATAACTGCACATTTTTACCTTGAGAAGGTATGTAGGAATGTTGCTGAAATCTACTGGTAACTTCAATAGAAAACGAGCTGAAAATTCACCAGTCTGTAGGAGAAGAAAAAAAAAAACAACAGATTAAAATACAAAGCAGATTGAGAAGTAACAATTTTGTCCAAGAAAAAAAAAGATCCTCAACTATTTCAATACACAGACAATTTGGATTAGGGTTTAGGGTTTCCTAACATAGGACAGAAAAGTAAGGCTGGAAAAGTAGAAGAGGAGTAAAAAGAATTCTTAAACTATTAAAAGGGTATAGTTTTACATCAAGACTGCATTTTAATGCATAATAAAATTTTAAAGTAGTATTGCATTTTTTAAAAACCTGTGAAAAGAATATATGAATGAATATTATTTTTCAAAAAAAGGAAACAGGAAGAAAGCAACCTACCCCTCAGACTCAGCTGCTTCACAAAGCATTCATGCCCTCTCACTGATTCTCTAACTTACTATCATGTATGCAGACACCCATTACAGTCTGTGTGGAAGTCCATCCAAAGACCAAACTTCCATTCACACAGAGGGATACATCAATGTAAACCCAGAAAAGTTTCTAATCTCTTGAAAGTTTATTAATATTATCAACTGGTGTTTTCAGTAATTTTCTTTACAATCTATATAAAAATACACACAGAATTAAATATTTAAAGCATTGAAACTATAAATAATAACTCTAATTAACTGCTGTGCTTGTGTGTGTTACCAGAGAACAAACCCAGGGTATCTAGAAGCTAGGCAAGCACTTTTTCTATTCAGTCGTCTAGGGGTTTCAAGGACTACATACGAAGGCAGCAAAGCTCTGTGTTGAGCTAGTAGGACCCTGAGTCTTCCACCCTCTCTTACTGCACGCATGTTGTGTGACTGGAAATTTTGACACAGTGAATTCCTATGTGACATGTTTAGAAAAAAAAGTCATAGGTGATCTAAAACTCTTTAAATAATGGGATCTTGACCAAGGGCTAATATCCAGAAAATATAGAGAACTTAAGAAGGTAAACACCAACAAACCAAGTAATCCAATTTAAAAAATGGGGTACAGAGCTAAACAGAGAATTCTCTGTAGAGGAATATAAAATGGCAGAGAAACACTTCAAGAAATGTTCAATGTCCTTAGCCATCAGGGAAATGCAAATCAAAATGACTCGGAGATTTTACCTTACATCCACCAGAATGGCTGAGATCAAAAACTCAAGTGACAGCACATGCTGGAGAGGATGTGGAGAAAGGGGAACCCTCTTCCATTGCTGGTGGGAATGTAAACTTGTACAACCACTCTGGAAATCAACCTGGCACTTTCTCAGAAAATTAGGAATAGTGTTTCCTCAAGACCCAGCTATATATAGTTTGGCATATATCCAAACTATGCTCAACTATACAACAAGGACATTTACTCAACCATGTTTGTAGCAGCTCTATTAGTAATAGGCAGAAGCTGGAAACAACCCAGATGTCCCTCATTTGAGGAATGGATACAGAAATTGTGGTACATTTACACAATGGAATGCTACTCAGCAATTAAAAACATGGAAATCATGACATTTGCATGCAAATGGTGGGATCTAGAAAATATCATCTTGAGTGAAGTAACCCAAAAGCAGAAAGACACACATGGTATATACTGACTTATATGTGGTTATTAAACATATAATGTAGGATAAACATACTAAAGTCTATACTCCTAAAGACACTAAACAACAAGGACGCCCTAGAAAAGATGCCCAATCCTCATTCAGAAGGACAAATGCGATACACATTGGAATCAGGAGAAGACAGAGAACAAGACAGGAGACTACCACAGAGGATCACTGAAAGACTCTACTGATTGAGGTATCAAAGCACATGCTGAGACTCATAGCCAAACTTTGGGCAGAGAGCACAGAATTTTATGAAAGAAAGGGGAGATAGAAAGACCTGGAGGGGACAGGAGCTCCAAAAGGAGACCAACAGAGCCAAAAAAACAAAAACAAAAACAAAAAACTGAGCCCTGGAAGCCCTGCAGAGACTGATACCCCAACCAAGGACCATGCATGGAGAGGACCTAAAACCCTGGCTCAGATGTACTCAGTCTCCAAGTGGGGCCCCTAGTAAGGGGAGCAAGGGCTGTCTCTGACATTAACTCAGTGACAGGCTCTCTGACCACCTCCCGCTGAGGGAACAGCCTTGCCAGGCCACAGAAGAAGACAATGCAACCAGTCCTGATGAGATCTGATAGGCTAAGGTCAAAGAGAAGGGGAGGAGGCTCTCCCCTATCAGTAGACTAGGGGCAAGGCATAGGGGGAGAAGAGGGAGGATGGGTGGGACTAGAAAGAGACAAGGGAGGGGGATACAGCCAGGATACCAATTTAGTAAATGGTAATAAATGATAATAAAAACTGAAAAAATAAAATGCAAGAAAAGCAGTCTTCTTATCTCACTTCCGTGTTAAGCTCCCATCTTTCTCTCTGTTCTACATTACAAAACCATCCCCTTGGTGGTTGGGAGGGGGGGCAGGAAGAGTCCACCTGAGTCTGTATTTCCTCTTTTGTTTTGCTTACTAGTCAATCCCTCCCATCAGGCCACCAAAACAGCTCTTGCAAGGTTACCAATGACCCTCCGATTACCAAATTCTATGGTCATTTGCGTCTTCATCTCAGTGTCTTGTTAGCATCACTCTGACAGAGCCAATCACTGCTTCTTGGGACATAAATCACTTGGCTCCAGGGCCCCTATTCCAGGGTCTTCTCTACTCTTGTTGGCCTCATGTCTAATCTCCTCAACCTAGAAACAATGGAGAATGCCTGGGCTTAACTCCAAGAACCTGGGCTTTCCCACACTTGCCAGCAGACTTCACACAAGCTCATGACCCTAAATATTTATATGCCAATGGCTCCCAAATCTGGTCTTCACTCCACACGCTTTCCTAATTCAATTCTATTTCTCTAATACCATGAAAACTCCCCTGATTTTCTGTTTTTTCCTTGATATTTATTCCCCATTGCAATAAATGGGAATTCTATTATTCTTTCAGATCAGAAGAAATCCACAATCGCCCTGACTTCTGGCTTTCCTGCTACACCACAATCAGAGTGGACGCACCTCTCCTGTTCACCTGAAGGCCTGCATGAGCTGGGGGGAGCTACATGGTCACCAGGCTGGACCCTGCCATTGTCCTGACTGCTTCATACCTTTTCAGCTGCAAGCCATTTTCTTCCCAACACACTCTGGTCAGATCATGACTTTTCATGTTTAAAATCCTCAACTGTGGAAATTTTAACTCCTTTACAGAGTAAGATGACAAAGAAACAACCAAGCAAGGACACAAAGTATCCAACGCAGCAACAGCAGAGGCTAATTAATGCAGGACTCGGGCTGTGTGTGCAGGGAAGAGCAAGTAGGCAGGAGACTGATCTTTGGCCCACAGAACCTGTCCTCCACAGAGAGAGCAATTCCTAACCCTGCAGGATGTACAATACTCATCCACAGAAGTAGCGGATGCAAAAGTGACTACTTACTACAAGCATGTGGGTGTCCCCGTTACATGATTTGGGGACAGGACTTTAAAAGGTGCCATGGGATTCCAAGAAACTGGGAAAGAGAGTTGGAGGAATGGTATATCAAATTCAACCCCTTTATTCTTCATTCTCAATAAAGGTGAACTACCTAGTACTAAAGAGACAGCTGCCTCTAACTGCTGATGCAAGATGTCAACCTGTAATTGAAATGGTAACTTCAAAGCCTCTGATTTGTTAAATCTGATGGCTTGTATGTATGTATCTGTATACACACATATATGTATTTTTAAAACCAATAAAAGAAATAAAATGTGGGATTTTTAAAATTGTAAGAACTCCAAACCATATAAGGTAACAAAAAATAATTTGCTATTTTTTAACATTTGGACTCATGTGACCTGCAAGTTATTATACTTTACATACTACAGTTCAGTTTTTTGCCCTCTTCTAGTTTATACACTATGTTTTTATTCTACCAACTATTTTAGACCAAACATTTAAAAAAGAAAAGCAACAAAAATGGTCCAATGGTCCTATCCTTTTTTAAAATGCTGTTCCTAGAATTGATATACACGCGTGTTTATGGGCAAGGGGTTGATTGACACAACTAAAGCCACAGTAAAAGAGATGCTGGTCCAAAAGCCAAAATAAGTTTGACTTTATCTGCAATGAACTAAGGTTTAAAACTAAAGCCAGAAGGAAAAGAAGCTTGTGATGGAAATGGAATTCGCTTTACTGGGAAAGAAAAAGTTATTTATGAGCTCCAGCTTCCAAGCCTACCATACCTTCTTTTTAAAAAATATTTTATCAGCACATATTAATTATACAAACTAATGGGTTTCGTTGTGACATTTAAAAATATGGACTGCTTCATGAATTCACACACCATCCTTGTGTAGGAGCCACCCCTCTCTTCTCTCTAGTTCTGATTTTAGTAGACGTGTTGCTGGATCCAGTACCTGCTGCACTCTTGGGCCTTGAAAAAGTGAAGAGAATTCAGGCGAGAGATGTAGCTCAGCAGCAAAAGGACTGCCTAGCATCTACAGGCCCTACACTCAACTCCCAGTTCCTTACACACTGAAAGAGAGCACAGAAAACTCAGAACGTACCTTGAAAGTCCTGGAAATGCTGGGAACTAAGGCTCAAAACGCTGTTGTTAGCCGTCACTGACACCCCTATGATCTTAAGCTAACCTTCCTTTGTGAAAATGAGCAGATGGTAGGCTAAGGCATGTCTGTGTAACAGTGAAATTACAGACACACTATGAGGAGGAAAGCATACACACACACACACATAACACAATAGTTACTAACCACATACAACGACTGTCTTTACATTTGATTTGTGGTCACTGTTATAGGGTTGAAGATTACTTCTACTTCCTGTAGGCTGTAAATGAGACATTTAGATGCAGCCAAGTGAACAGAATAATTTGAATATTTTCATCAGTCCCTGGTTAGACCTCTTCTTGGATAGATACAGAAAATCACCTGACCTGTGACTGTGAAAATGTCAGCCTTCCTGCCAACAGCCTTAGTGGTACTATCCCCAGCCTCAGCCATGAATACGTGTGCCCTCCTCTTTTTAGGTGAGAGTGTGCTGACGAGCCTCAAGTTTAGCAATTTCTTGATCCTGAGATTCTTTTCTTCATAGCAGCTGTCCCACAGTTCCCTTGTCTTTGGGAAGTGACAGGTGGACATCTTGTGCAGAACAGATTCCAATCAGGTTGTTCTGCCTCGGGGAATCCTCCTTCCTGTCCTAGGGCCTGTTCCTTTATCCACAAATAAGCTTTCATCTGAAATGGACCAGTGCCATTTGGAGAAGATACAGGATAAGAACTAACTGGCAAGGTGACTCTAACTTCATCTGGGGACAGTGTGGTAGGGGTGATTCTTAACGCTGAAAACCCATTAGTCTGAAGGGTTGTAGAGTCTGTTCTTTGGCAAGACTATAAACATAAAGTTAGTCTTATGAGAATATCATACTCTAAAAACACATTAAGATGTATTACTTATCCCCAAATTAGGTCCAATAGATATAATCCATTTACATCTATTTTAAAGCAAGGGGGAACCAGAAGCTACAAGAGTAGAGTTCTGTACTACAACAGTAAAGGAGAGTGAGACTCAACCTCAAGACAGTGTAGACCAAACTCTGTGTTATCACGAAAACAGAAACATGTGCCTTGTATGACTTCATTCAGCTCTCTAATGAATTACTGAGTAGGACAAGGTTGACAGAAGGACCTTATGATATGTCTCGAGGCACCGGAGGGCTTTGACCCTCAGAGCAAATTGGCTGCTTAAACCAGTTAACACAGCAAGTTTTGAGTTTAGCAAGAGATCATGCATTGACATACAAAGTAAAGACACCACACATTAACCTTTGTCTTCCACATGCATGTATATATCCATACATTCATACCACACATACATACAAAAAAAGTAGGTAGGGAGGGCAAACAGGAATCCAATTCATTTGGATAGCTGCTTCTTGGCTCTCCAGCTATTACCACTGACTACTGCACTATTTGAGCCTGAATAATATCTACTCAGAGACAACATGTCCAGAATGTCTTCAATCTTCACGGCCATAGAAGGTTTCTGCTTCTCCCTGATTTCTCAAAGATCATGTCTGTGAGTAGAGCCCTGCCAGCATCTCGTTGTGAGTCTACTCTAGGCATACTACCGTACCATCCTTGATCTTAGAGCATGCCTATTCTCACTGCTGACTCCTGGGACTGTAAGATAACATGGCTAGGTTGTCTTAAGCTATGGATATCACAATGAGTTCATAGTATCAAAAGCAAGCTAATATAGTTCTTAATTCAAAACATTTTGGCTCAGAATCAAGCTCTATTCAGTCTTGCAGAGTCTTGTGCTAATCTTTCAAATTCCTGGCTTGGCAGTGGTTCTGTTAGCAAGCTGTCCTTCAATAAAGCCCTGAGCCCCTGTGCCAAGCTCTCACTCATCCATCCCTCAAGGCTCACCTTTGTATCCTAGCTTTTCATTCTTTGCTTAGATGCTAACTCGTGTCCAAATATTTTTATTTCTATATTCTCATTCCTGTAAGTCACCGGGCCTTGTCTACTATAAGCTTACACATAATTATTGCTGCCCTGGCAGGATTCTCAGATGCTTTTATTTACTTTAATACCACAAGTGACTCGGGAGCAAAGTATCAAAATCACCCCAACATTTGAGTAAAGGGAGTTGAATACAGCACTAACACATTTTACCAGTAAAGTCAGTGACATTAAGCAGAAAGGTTCTGAAAAAAAGAAAATAGAAAAAAAAAAAGAAAAAAAAAAACATCAGCACACTCTGCTTTAAATGGGTCTGAACTTCTATACTCATGTAAAAGACAACTAAAAAAACTGTAAGAATTCTGAAATCACAAAAGGTACAATGAAACTGGATTATATTTCAACTCAGACTGTATATTAAAAGGAAGAGAGACAGGGAGATAGCTCAGCTGACAAAGTGCTTGCCTTTCGAGTACAAGAATCTACAGTCAATCCTCAGAACCAAGGAAAATAAAAAACAAACAAACAACAACAAAAAAAAAAAAACAGGCATGTGGGGAGATGCTTGTAATCCCACTGTCAGAGACAGCATATCCCAGGAGCTCACTGCCCAGCCAGCCTAGCCAATTTGGTGGATTCCAGGCCAGTAAGAGACACTGACTCAAAACAAAACTGGACAGCATGTAAAAGCAACAAGTAAAGTTGTCCCCTGGCCTCCATATGCACAGAGAAAGGGAGACAGACAGACAGCAGAAACATATACAACTGAATACACACACACAAGGAAGCACAGAGTCACATATACACATGCACATACATGCACACATACATACACACAAACACATACAAAAATATGAGTTGAAAAACAAAAGGATAGAAACTATAACTAGGTAGTAATTCCCATTTTAAAATGAGCCTCCCAACATTATAGACATCAGAGACTCACCAAGAAGTCATGCTGAACTAAATCATTTTCTGATTCATGGATAAAATTAAATGGATTTTTTTAGTAAGAACAGTTCTGGAGACAAAGGATAAACTAAGTTCACCTTAGTAGTCATGTGAGTCAATAATCAATAGTTTAAAACCTTGAACTACAACCCACTGCTGATAGAGATGTAAAACAGTATATCCTTTATGGGAAACTGTATGGAAGTTCCTTAAACAAATGAAAACAGTGTTACTATATGACCTGGCAACCCAGTCTTACATTCACACACTAATCCATAGCAGGATCTCAACGAAGTCGAGACACTCATTGTAGCATTAGCCCAAAAGTAAAGCAGTGCAAACTCCACTACGAGATTAAACAAAGTATGGTGTGCACACGAGCTCAGCGTTAATAAAACGGAAACTCTGCCACATGCTACAAGGATGACTCTTCTGACAATGTGCTAAGTGAAATAAGCTAGTCAAAACAGAGCAAATGTTGTAAATTCATGAAGCAGTTAGAGGAAGCGAAAGCCACTGAAGCAGAACATAGAAAGGAGGAAGATAAAGTGATCAACGGACACATAATTGGAGTTTTATAAGTTCTGCAGATGTACTGCACAATAATGTCATACACTCGACAGTGTCATATCCCTTATATATTGTAACACAAATAACTTTTTAAAACTACAGATGGTAGGATGGCTAGATGGGTAAAGGTGCTTGCTGCCAAGCCTGAAGACCCGAGTTCGACCCCAGGAACCTCCATGCTGAAAGGCGAAAACCAGCTCCTACACATTGTTGTCCAACCTCCACACATAGCCCATGGCATACACACTCCCAAACATATGTGCACATTGACATACACCAATGAGTAAGTGCTAACAAGTTTCTTTTAAGAAATTCTATAAAGGCTAGAACAAGAAATAAAAATTATTAAGTGGGTAAAAGCACTTTTTGCCAAGCCTTACAACCTGAGTTCTTCAAATCCCACATGATAGAAGCAGAGAATCAACTCCCACAAGCTGTCCTTTGACCACTTTGTGAATATCACCTCTCTCTCTCTCTCTCTCTCTCTCTCTCTCTCTCTCTCTCTCTCTCTCTCTCTCTCTCTCAATATATATATATATATGTGTGTGTGTGTGTGTGTGTATGTATGTATGTATGTATGTATGTATGTATAAATATATAAGTGGAAAAAAGTAAAAGAAAAACTTTGAGCTGTTAAATATGTTCAAACAGAAAGACTTGTATAAAATTTTTAAAAATGTACTGTGCCTTTGTATGACTTTGGAAATCATACCCCTTAATAAAAAGTTGGACTCCAAGGGAGACCATATGGAACTTAAGGAAAGCTTAAGAATCTAATAGAATGAATAAGAGAAGAACACCTAAACTCACTCTGTGTGTCAACCAGAGTTTAGGCACTCATCCATTCAACACATTCTCACAGAACACCAATGATGAAGCAGGCACTGTTCCACAGTGGACATGTCAATCCTGCCCTGAAATTTGACATTCCAATAGGAAAAATCAAACAAGCGCTGAGTATGACGGGTTTCCCTCCATCCTGGCATTCACACTTACGTGTATTAGAGCTCCCCCCTTGTGTGAGGCTGACTCTAACAGTAAGAAAAGTGATGGGCATGTTCTCCAAGAGACTAGGTGTGAAAGGGTTGTTTCTTGTCTACATACCCTCTCCCCATCTCTCCTGCTTGCTCGCTGTGGTTAGGCCGGCTGCCAGCTTAGGAGGTGGTCTGTGGAGAGGCCCTCGAGAGGAAGAGGTAAGGAGCTTCCGGAAACCAACTAGCACCAGCTGAGGCCCTGGGATCAGCAGCCCGCAGAGAACAGAATCTCACCACACAAATGCACAGTGACACTCTGCTGTGGAGTGCTGAGGAGACTATAGCACTGACCAACACATCAGTGCAACCTAGGAGAGTCCCTAAGGTGCAGCTCTACCCAAGTGCATAACCAAAAAACAAAAACAAAATCCTGTGGCAGGAAACACTATTATGTTAAGACACTGGGTACTGGAGTGAATATTTTACATACTAAATATTGCTGAAAATACATTAGCAGACATTTGAAGTAAGGAATCATCATTCTCAGGTGGAAAAAACTTTACTTAGGCAAAGTACCCAGAGGACAGGAGTTTGCCTGGTGTGTGCACATCACAGCAGAGGCTCTAGTGCAACTGGTGCAACATAAGTAGAAGAGGAAGCCAGCAGATCCTGAAGGAAGGAAGGTGGCCTTAGAGCATCCAGTCTCCATGTTGCCACTAGAGAGATTGTAACGTTTGCCCTGGTGGGGGTGGATGGGGCGGCAGGGAGTTGCTATATGAAATGCCTGGGCAAAGGAGGGTATAATCTGCTTTGTATTTCAAAATGATCACACAAGGCAAAGGAAGTATAAGGAGCAGCTACAGCTGGACAGGGCAGCCAACCCTGTAAGTCCAGCACTCAGGAAAGAGGGATGAAAGGACTCAGAGTCTGAGGATAATCTGGTCAGTGTAGCAAGTTCCAGGCTGCTCTGAGCTACATAATGAAGTCATGTCTTTAAAAAAAATAAGTGAATGCATACTATGTGTTTCTTTCTGCTTTTGGGATACCTCACTCAGGATAATTGTTTCCAGGTCCCACCATTTGCCTGAAATTTTCATGATTTCCTCGTTTTTAATTGCTGAATAGTATTCCATTGTGTAAAAGTACCACAAATTTCTGTATCCATTCCTCAAGTGAGGGACATCTGGGTTGTTTCCAGGTTCTGGCTATTACAAATAAAGCTGCTACGAACATGGTTGAGCAAATGTCCTTGTTGTGTACTTGAGCATCTTTTGGATATATGCCTAAGAGTGGTATAGCTGGGTTTTGAGGAATCACTATTCCTAATTGTCTAAGAAAGTGCCCAATTGATTTCCAGAGTGGTTGTACAAGTTTGCATTCCCACCAGCAATAGAGGAGGGTTCCCCTTTTCCCACAACCTCTCCAGCATGTATTGTCACCTTGAATTTTTGATCTTAACCATTCTGGTGGGTGTAAGGTGAAACATTTTGATTTACATCTCCCTGATGGCTAAGGATGTTGAGCATTTCTTTAAGTGTTTTTCTGCCATTCTACAATCCTCTACAGAGAATTCTCTTTTTAGCTCCATACCCCATTTTTTAATTGGATTACTTGATTTGTTGCTTAGTGAGGTATCCCAAAAGCAGAAAGAAACACATGATATATACTCACTTATATAGACCTATAGGATAGGATGGACATGCTGACATCTATACTCCTAGGGAAGATAAGCAAGAAGGAGGACCCAGGGTGGGATGATCAATCCTCGCTTAGATGGACAAATGGGATGGACATTGAATGTAGAAGAAAACAAGCAACAGGATAGGAGCCTACCACAGAGGGCCTCTGAAAGACTCTAACTAGCAATGTATCAAAGCAGATATTAAGACTCACAACCAAGCCTTCAGCAGAGTGCAGGGAATCATATAAAAGAAGGGGGAGTTAGTAAGACTTAGCGAGGACAAGAGCTCCACAAAGACCAAATAGATCAGGGCACAGGGGTCTTTTATGAGACTGTTTCTCCAACCAAGAACCATGTATGCATATAACCTAGAACCCCTGCTCAGATGCGGCCCATGGTAGCTCAGTATCCAACTGGGTACCCTAGTAAGGGGAACAGGGACTATTTCTGTCATGAACTCAATGGCTGGCTCTTCGACACCCCCCTACCCCCAAGGGAGGAGCAGCCTAGCTAGATCCCAGAAGAGGACATTGCAGCCAGCCCTAAAGAGACATGATAAGCTAGGGTGAGGTGGAAGGAGAGGAGGTCCTCCCCTATCAGTGGACTTGGAGGGGGATAGGGAGAAGATTAGGGAGGGATGGGGAGAGTGGGAGGGAATGAGGAATGGGGCAACAGCTGGGATATAAAATACATAACCTGTGATTACTATAAAAATAAGTAAATTACTTAAAAAATAATAAAAGGAGGGGGTAGCTTCTGAAAACAGGAGACTGGGATGAGAACAAATTTTGCACACACGTCCTGTGATATTCTTTAAAAATAGTAAGCATGATAACCATTACGTTCTCTTCAACCTCTACACTGCGAGAGAGTACAGAAGTGGCCTCGGCCATCTGCATCTGAGGAAATGACTATAGCTCACTCCACATGAACATCCTAAGGCTCTGGTCTCTTTAATTTCACCACAGACGAAGTAACTTGGCCCTACCTCTCAGCACTCACCCAGTTGTTTTTCTTCCCGGCATAAATTTCCATGTTCTCTCCATACTGAGGCTCTTCCAGGAGCGTCTGGTACTCAAACATGAGGCGCGAGCTCTCGCGGAGGCGGCTGCACTGGAACTGGTGGTACTGCTGCACCAACTCCCTCACCACGAGCAGCAGGCACTCGGGGTCGGAAGGGTTCCAGGAGGCAAGGTTCTGCGGGGTCAGAAACGAGGGCCAGTGAGAAACAATCCCACACAAATCCCTCCTCACAACCGCACATCAGAGCAGAGGCAGGGCGCAGTAAAAGCCAGAGAGCAAGACTGTTCCTGAGGGGCTGCGTCCTCAGAGGCAGGCCCGCTAAAGAAGAGCAGAGAGTGGTGCCAAAGGGAGAGATTGAACTTGCCCAAAAAACTGATTTTGACCCTGGAACACTGAATTTGATTTTTTTTCTTTTATAATCTTTAGTTTTTAACAAGCCGTATCTAAATTCAGCATTCTATGCAACAGTAATTTTTATTTCCACATCTGCAGACTATCTACTATTGTAACACCAGGTGTAAAGAAATACTCTGCAAACAACAGCATTTCACAGAAATATAAACATAATAGGATGGACCAATCTGGGAAAGGACAGGAATGGAGAAGATACTAGGGAAAGTACATCTAGGAACTGCAAGATTTGGAGAGAAAAAGAAGAGAGGGAGAGGGGGAGGGTCCTCTAAGTGTGCAGTAGCCAAGCTCACATTTATCCCTTCGTTCTTCCCGAACTATGTGCCGAATGTGCTGGCGCTTGTTACATATCAGCCATGGTCTAGACCGTGAAGAAGCAAGCCAAGGCCTTTATCAAACTTAGGCTGTGTGGTAGTGAGGTCTGCAGGGGCTGCTTCACTACCACTAGGGCTGAAGCCAGGTCCTTCCTTGACTGATACTAGGATGTCAGTGGTGCCCACCGGTGCTCCCAAGAATAAGTGAAAACAGCACAATAAAGCAGGACATGGACAGCATCTCACTATGGTTCTGAAAACAGTCTGATACCACATATTTGAGAAGGGTCCCCAGGGATCTACAGGCCACTTGTACAACCATCACACTATGCTACATTCCTTTAAAGACAACCTGAGCATAGCTGCTACCTAAAGAAAAGGAACAGGCAAAAGTAAAGGAATACATTCATTAAAAGGAGGCTGATGCCTGTCAACATCCATAGAGTCAACCAACTGCAGAATAAGATTATTTAGAAAAAAAGGTGTTTGGACTGAACTAGTATTTTTCGCTGTCCATTATTTTCTAAACAGTAGACTCTAACTATTTGGCCAGTATTTATATTACAGATGATGTGCAGAGATTACTACAAACACTTCATCACTTTGTATACAGAGTTAAGCAGCTGAAGATTTGGGGACCCATGGCACCTCTTGGAACTGATTCCCCACAGAAAGCCAGGGACAATGGCACTTTGCTGTATTGAGTAGACTGATTTACAGGGACTGGTTGGCAGTGGAGAAGGAACGAGGCATCCTTTCAATGACAGGAAGGAGAGGACCAAGCAGACACTCCAAAAAGAGAGGAAGAGCAGATGCTTCAGCATCATAAGATAAAGTAGGCATGCTGGCACAAAAGTGATTTGGTCAGAAGAACACAGAGTCCTGCATGGCAAAGCTCTTGGCCTTGAAAGCCCAAGATCCCTTTGAGATATCTGAAACTTCATTCAAAATATTAACAGAATGTACAAGCACAGACCAGAACTGAAAATGGGCCATTACTCAGCTTGCTATGTGTTTCCTTCAGAGGTCATTCAACACTTATAAATATGAAAAATAATGACATTCTACGTCTTAGTTGAGCATGCCTTCCCAGGCTGCCTATAGTCCTAGAGCAATAATAATAGTTTTAGTCAACTCAATTCCTTTTTTTTTTTAATCTTAGCATTTTTCTTCAGTGTTTGTAAAGCTTCAAACCCACATCCACACAATAAGAAACATCGTAAAAGCATTATCTGGCAAACACCTCTAAGTAATCTGAATTTATTTCAAATCATTAAACCTAATTGTTTACATTCATAATATAGACATGCCAACCAACACCTCCTTCCTGTTAAAACACAGCCTTCCAATACCTGGAAATACCTCTGACCTTGACCATTTAAACACACTTCACTGGAAAAATCACGCCCATCAGTGCAGGTTTAGACATACTAACTAAGTAGCTAAAGATTTGTCTCCTGTGGCTGTATGTTAAGTAGCCCGTGTTTGAATCACTTTATCTAGAAGGGGAGAACATAGAAAATATAAAAGGTTTTAGTCATTTCTTAAAACTAAGTCTCCTGAAGACCAAAGCATATTTTAAAAACCGGGTCTAGCATACAGGACGCTGGGCTTCCTGATTCTCTTGAGCAGTAAATACAAAAGAATGGGAAGGAGACAGAAGCATGCATTTTCAGGACTCTTTACAAAAAAGGAAACTGCAACCATGTCACTAATCACAAAGTTTGCTTCTTCTTTACTTTGTTAATGAACAAAGGAAGGTATCTGAAATGAAGGTGGCCACACACCAGAGGCAAAGGTCACATGATATACTAATAAGAAATCAAAAATGGATCCTAAAATAAAAAATAAAAAATACAATTGAAGAAAATAATCAGATGTAGTCAAAGAAAATATCCAAAGATTAACTAACCACTTGAAGGGAAACTTAATGTGTCTCACTAAAATATCTGTGACGCAGTTGGGTGGGGGTCAGAGGGACAGTCAGAGACTACTGAATGATAGGGTGCAGAGAGCAACTGAGACTGTTTAAAATGTAAACCTACCTCCTTGCCCCAAGTTTAGTTCACTAAAATACTAGTGAAGCAAAGTCACTGCCTAATTCAAGGGAATGGGAATTCCCTGGGAGCTGCCTGACTCAAGGGACACTCCCATTTAAGTGACCCTCAACCTGCCCACATATCTTTTTTCATAAATGGACTCCACTCAGATCAGCAGCCCACAGACTGATCCCGCCAGTCCTCAGCTCTTTATCTGTGCTTCTCCTGTGAGGAAGGTAAGAGTCACAACAGCTTTAGACCTGGCTCACAGGCAGCTCAGGTGTTCCTCAAACCACAGTATTCATCATACTGAAGCAAATTCAGACACGAGAAAGGACATCAGTAATGGAAAAAGTGGGAAACAATTACCACTAGTGCAGGCCTTTGGGGAGATTAACTAGATAAACAAACATATGAGACTTGGAATCATCACTGTCTAATAATAAAGAGAACGACATTCTGGAGAAATTTCTCTTCTACAAAAATAATTTTGTTCTCCCCAAGTCTCTACAACTTCCCCCAGATCTATCATTACTCTCGCCCTTTGTCAGAGGCTTGATCTCGAGTCTTAATATCCGCTCTGATACATCACTACGTTGACCCC
>CM053755.1:31925147-31947528 GCA_028658305.1 Pachyuromys duprasi | reverse complement strand
GGACCATGTGTGGATGTGGCCTGGAACCCCCGCACAGATGGGGCCCATGATAGCTCGGTGTAGGTCTGAAGACCCTATTCAGGGAAACAGGGACTGTTTCAGTCATGAACTTGATGGCTGACTCTTTGACCCTCCCCCATACTAGCCTAGGAGTGACAGACTGGCTAGATCCCAGGGGAGGACATTGCAGCCAACCCTGAGGAGTCAGGATAAGCTGGGGTTGGATGGAAGGGAAGGAGGTCCTCCCCTGTTGGTGGACTTGGAGGGGGCGGGGAGGAGGGAGATGAGGGAGGGAGTGGGAGGGTAGGAGGGAATGAGGGAGGGGGCTACACCTGGAATTCAAAGTACCTAACCTGTGATTGAGATAAAAATAAATAAATTAAAAAAAAAAAAAAAGAAAGAAAGCAGGCTGAGCAAGCCATGAGGAGCAAGCCAGTGAGCAGCGCCCCTCCATGGCCTCAGCATCAGCTCCCGCCTCCAGGTTCCTGCCCTGTGTGAGTTCCTGCCTTGGTTTCTCTAAATGGACAGCGATTCCAAACAAGTCAAATAAAGCCTTTATCCTTGCTTTGATCATGGTGTTGTTTGTCACAACAGTAAAGAGTCACAAAGACACTGTATCACTGAGATCTTCTAGCCAGAGCCCATAACCACAGCCTCACCATGAGAAAACACCAGATAAATCCCAACTGAAAGGCAGTTGCTTAAATAGCTTACCAGTTACTCCTCGAAAGTGTCAAGGCCAACAGAAACAAGGGAAGTACAAAAATCTGTCATGACCAAAATGCGCCCGAACAGACGTGAGGACTGAACAGCATGGAAGCCCACAATCAAAAATAGACCGTAGGAAGGGCTAGAGAACACAATCCAGGCTGCAGTTAAGAACAATTGTCAATACTAACCCACTTCTTGTCACAAATGTTCCATAGCACTGTAAGATATCAGGAATAAGGGGACGTGAGGGTTCTGGAGCTCGCACTAGTATCTCTGCAATAAAACTGCCCATTTAAAAAAACAACAACAGCAATTCTCTCTCATAACACCCTATATACTAAAAACACAAAAAGCAAGCTGCTTATAAGGCCAGCCTTACAACCTGAGAAACAACTAATTCAGAAACGAGCAAAGAGAATCAATGACCACCACTAGTACTTCTGTCTTTAAATTACGTAAGAATGTGATTCCTCTGAAAAATTGATGTATTCATATGAAGTCTATACTGTTTCTGCGAGTATATGTAACAAGTGCTAAGAAGTAAACTCATCAAAAACAATTTTGGAATCTTCAATATTGTAATCTTGGAAAAAGTAACATTCTCAGATTATGAACATCTTGCAAGAGCTTTGCTATGTAGGTGAACCACACTGGGGCGGGGGTGGTAGAGTGGGGGATGAAAAATTCCAAATCTGTGGTAGTTTCCTAAATCACAGCACAGCTAGGCTTCTGAGATACCTCAGTGGGTTATGGCACTTCCCAGGCCTAGCCACCTAAGTTTCAGCCCCAGAACCCCACACAAAGGTAGAAGGAAAAAAACCAACTCTACCGTATCTGCTGGCTCCACATATGCACTGTGGCACATAGACTCCCCCACATACACACACACACTGGAACACAAAATAACAACCAGCAAAACAAATATAAATCATAACATAAACTAGCAACGAATAACATTTAGCTTCTTAATATTATAGTCTAAACCAGAGCTCTTAACCTTTCTTACCCACTTGTAACCTTTTACCTTTTTTTTGGCCTGAGAAATTTTTATGTGATGCTCTAATATATATGTATTTAATTTGGTCTACAAATCAAAAAATTTACTGATAATAACTCATGAAGGAAAGTATTTAGGCAATTCTTTGGTATATATATGTATAACTTTAAAAATGTTTACCATTTATTAAAGATGAAAGCAAATCTGGCCCTAATACAATGGGAGTGCTTGTTTACTTTTAAATGCAGAATTAAATCTTGGCTGCATGTTTGATGCTGCAGAATGTAGAAAACCTTTAATGTTTTTCAGAGTTGCTCAATACTTTGCTTTTTAATTGTCAAAGCTAAGAATGCCACTTTACATAAATATATAGCACAAAACGGCAGAAGTATATTTAGGGCCATTTCAGAAATTCTGTTCCAATTTTTAGCTAAAATTCATTCAATGATTTCTTGTGAATAATTCAAATAATGGCTTGCCCCGCCCTCAATATTCTAACAAAATAAAAATATATACTAATTTGATACTTGATGAGAAATTGCATTAAGAAATTAAAAGTCTATTTTCTGTAACTGAACAATTATAAAGTTCGGATGAGTTCATGCCATCCAATAGTCTACAATCCACAACAAGGGTTTCAGGCAGTATTTGGCATTGCATGATGTGCTGGCACTCAATGGCGAGCTCACCTGCTGCGTATTCAGAAGCAAGTCTGCAGTCAAGTCATGCAATGGAAGGAACAGCTCAGGTTCTTTATGTGTCTGATGATGAGTTTAAGGAGCTGAGGTCTAAATATCGTAGGGTTTTTGTCAGAACCTACCTCTGTAACCACTATCTTCTTGTGCAAACTTTGCTTAGAGCGAGCTAGTTTGAGGGATGCTTCTGAGACGTCGTCCTTGCAATGTGATGCCTCTCTGAAGCGTTGTCCCCTTGCCCACAGTGCTATCACCCTCTCTCCCCATCTTGCTCTCAGTCTTCTAAGTCCCATCCTTGCTTGATGATCAGACCAACCAAGGCTCTACTATCACTACTCTAGTAGAAGTTCTGCAGCATTTTTTGTCAGTTATTAATATTTACTATTGATTTATCTTTTAGTTATGCAGCAGTTAATTCTAAACCTGCTGTATACAGAAATCACCGCACAGAGACCAGGATTTATTTAATTAACCTAGAGCACAATGCTGGGCAATAGTTACTCCATTCTAACCCTCCAAGCCCACATAGCTTCCTATCATTCAGGTTTCACCCATTATACTTGCTTTTAGTCATATCTTAGGTCTGGTCCATCTCTCCACCTGGCTCCAAGACCTCTCTTGTGGATTCTCTCTTCTCTTCTTCCCCCTCGCTTCCTTCTCCTCCCCTCTCTGAACCAGGATGTCCCAACCCATATTCTCCACTGTACAGCATTGGCTCGTTGGTTGGTTGTTTAATTGGCAATATAAAGAACAAATGGTGGCATGTTTACACAAACTTGAGACAGGTGATGCTTAGACTAAGCATCACAATGCAATGTCCAGATTGATACCAGATAGTGGAGAGAAATCAGCATCTGAATGAACAAGGGTAAATTGTATACATTCCAAAAGAACATTATACCAACAAGCATTGATGTATCTACCCATTAAAAACAAACATAAACAAACAAATAAAAACCCCTCTTACATATATTTTTGAGGTGTAAATCAGTGCTACGAAAGCCAAGGACAAGTAAAATAACAGGCTCTGCTCCCAAGTGCCCTTGAAGTTACAGAGAAGGCAAACAGTAACCAATTACTAGAAGAGTAATGGCATCCACTTGATTACAACCATACACCATGCTGCAACTTGCTACACCAGTTCTTTTTTAACACATAGAACAAGTTTCTCCTATTTTACCTTTATATTTTTTAAATGCATGTATGTGTGTGAGCCTGAATGCATTATCTGTGCATCAAATGCATACAGGGGCCTCTGAATGCCAGAAGAGAACCTTGGATCCCTAGAAATGGAGTTACAGGCAGTTGTGAGTCACTATGTGGGTGCTGGGAACCAAACTTAGGTTCTTAAAAAAAAAAAGCGTATGTTTTTAACCACTGAGCATTTCTCTAGCCCCAAGCTTTTCCTATTTAAAACAAACAAAACCATAAAAGCAGTCCTACTAAGAAGAGACTCCTCATATCAATTGACATACATCATCACGATCAACCCTGATATTGTTTTACTAAAACTTTTGCTTCTTTCCAGTCATCTTGAGAGAAACAGGGTAAATTCCTGTTTGCAGACATGAGAATTAAAATGATGAATTAATATGTGACTTTTTGGTAAATTATTAACCCAAACCAACCACTAATTAGTTATTCGTGGCAAGAAAATGTGAGTTAAGAACTAAGTAACCCAATTTGATTAAATAATGTTAAGAGGGGTTCACTGTGTTTTCAAGAGTAACACACTTAAAGGGTCAGAGCTGTTAGTGCAGCTTACAATAAAGTGTTCAGGGACCTAGGCTGATTTCACTGGGGAAAGGAGTGAGGGGGAAAAGAAGAAAAAAATGACTAGTGTGAGATATAACCCTTATTTTCCAGAGGAGCCACTAACAATCAGAGCCAGATCAGACTATCTCAGATAAAGTTATACTGTTGTGCTGGCTAGTTTTTTTGTCAAGTTGATACAAGCTACAGTCATCGGAGAGGAGGAAGCCTCAATTGAGAAAATGCCCCCATAAGATCTGGCTATAAGGCATTTTCTTAATTAGTGATTGGTGGGGAAGGGCCCAGCCCATTGTGGGTAGGGCTATCCCAGGGCTGAGTGGTCCTCAGTTCTATAACAATGCAGGCTGAGGAGCAAGCCAGTAAACAGCACCACTCTGCTGCCTCTGCATCAGCCCCTGCTTCCAGGTTCCTGCCCTGCTTGAGTTACTGCTCTACTGCTTTTGATGTTCATAACTGAACATCATTGTGAGTGAAATAAGTGCTTTCCTCCCCAACTTCCTTCTGGTCACGATGTTACATCACAGCAACAGCAACACTAAGACAACTGTCGTAGGAGAAATGCTTGACAATATATAAAGTCTTAAAACAAGAAGGTATGGACAAATTTACAGAATATATGCACGTACAGATGCAGAAAACACCAATAAAAATAAATTCTGAAATACTGAGACCCAGCTCTACATTGTTTGAGATCACAGAGGAGTTTGGACATCTTGACACTTATATCAATTTTACATGTTATTAATAATACAAATGCACGGCCAGGAGCGGTGGCGCAGGCTTTTAATCCCAGCACTTGAAGGCAGAGGCAGATGGAGCTCTGTGAGTTAGAGTCCACTCTGGTCTACACAGTGAGACCATGTCTCACAACAAGCATATACATAACAACAATAACAAAAACACATAACCATAATAGAAACAGCAAACTCTGGAGAGGAGTTGTGTAGAGGGCTGAGGGGATAAAGAGAGGACCAAAAGAGACACCACAAAGAAGGGCATGGGCAATGCTCAGAACTGTTCAGGCCGCCTCCTCTTGAAAAGAGTACTCATGGACTGCAATGATGTAGTCCCAACTCAGTAATTCATTTTCCCAAAAAACATTTTTACAAATTCAGTCGAGTAAATCAAAACTGACAACATCTGCTAAATGTTTTATTTGCTGTTGGATTTCAAAAAATAACGTGGTTTGCCTTTTTCCATTTGTCTTATGGGAAGCAGCATTTTTAAGGTACCTTGTTTATACTTGCAAGACACTCTGTTTCTCTACAATTATGTTTAAAAGTCTTGTTTATAAAACATGCTTCCAAATTATGTGTGTGTGCATATTAACAGTCCCTAATCCACAATTGGCTGTGAGAGCAACAACTTTAGAAAAACAGACACAATCATAAATCACAGTTTTTAAACCAAGAACCCTTCACTATCCTCCTTTAGGGAGAACATTTTTAAAAGAAAAGAAAAGGACACCCACTTTTTCCTCCCGCCTCATAAAGGATTTCTACAGTGATAAGTTAAAATAGACAAAAGTACTCAAAGACCTTCACTGACACAAGTATTCACAGAACTCCACAGATAGAAGTACTCACAGACACAGTACTCATAGACTTCCCAGGTGGAAGTATGCATAGACCTTCAAAGGCGGTACTCACAGACCTTCATAGACACAAGTACTCGTTGACTTTCGTGGAAAGAAGTCCTCCTAGGCCTTCTGTCTCATGAACACATAAACCAATTTCCCATCAGAATATCTTGTTATTTTCTCACATTCGCATTGGTCATTTATTGGTGGGTTCATTATTATATGTTGTGCTCAAAGCAAATAAAGCAGAGATGCCCTCTCTAAATAACATTCTACTTAATACCAGGAAAATCTACTGTGACCTAAACATCAAGATTTCTATAATAATAATAAAAAAAATACACTGCCATGAAACCTTTTTCTTTTTTTTTTTAATTTTTGGCCAACACTTGTATTAGCATGCTATCAATAATTAACTTTGGTTAATGGTGTTGTTTTTTCCTGTGTGATGTGTGTTCATGTTAATGTGAGGGTGGGCAGGCACAGGGACAGGCAGGCAGAGCCCAAAGGACAACCTCTGCTGTCCTTCTTCAAGACCTCTGCCTTCTTTGGAGCAGGTTCTCTCAAGCTGGCTGGCCAGCAGATCACATGGGTCCGTCTGTCCCCATCTCCCACCTCAGCATCTCTGATATAAGAAGTGCAGCCACTTAGCCCCGCTTTTTACTTGGGCTCTGAGAACCTGAACTCAGGTCTTGTTCTTCGAAGGCACATCCGTCAGAGACAGAGTTATCACCTCAGCTCTAATTCTGTTTGCTTACCAACAGGGTGTGTGGCATTCACAGTCCACTCAAGTTTTTATACATTTGCTTTTAAAGTAAAGGATAAAAATGACATTTTCACAGTAAAATGACATGTTCTCAAAATAAAACTGACATGCTTCCACGTGGGCTGCTGTGGCGCTGCAAAGAACAAGAACAACCTGAAGCTCAGATGTGACGCAGATACTTGTCTGCGGCCATCCGCTCTCAGAACTCCAAAGAGCTGACTGCTGCAGCCACTTCCCCCAGAGTCCTGTGCAAATTGGCCCACAGGGAGGCTGGGATCCAGGCCCTGGCCAGGCACGAGCTGCTGCAGTGGCTCAGGGAAACCATGACAGCTTCTGGCAGAGAGCTAAGAGACCTCAAATATGCATCCAGTTCCCCTCAAGACTTTGATAAATTCTGGTGCAGCAAAACATTGTGAAAGAAAACTCCTCCGTGGAGCAAAGCTATCTGTAGTCATGTAAGACAAAATTTAAAATGTGGGGATGAAGATCCATACTGCTTGCGTATTTAAATATTTGATAAACTTGGTTAAAAAAAAATACATGGAGAGTACAGCATTTAGAATTGTCACAAAAGACTGGTCACTCCAAGTTCACTATGAATAACCTAAACAGGCTACTTCATAAACAGAAGTGGCCCTACCTAAACCATAAATCACCCTCAACTCAGCAAAGTCTCTGGACTAAAATGCTCAGGTTAGCTGCCTCTCAGAGAAGATGCTGTCTCTGTCTCTGTCTGTTTCTGTTCTCCCTCCCTCTTTCCTTGCTCCTCCCTCCTGCCTCTCTCTTCTTCTTCCCTCCCTCTCCCTCTCCTGATCCTCCCATGCCTCCTCTTTTCCCTCCTCCCCCCTCTGCCTCCCTCTTCCTCTCAGAAAATGGCATCCTCTGGATCTCCTGCCATTTTTTAACTGGAATATCTGGTGCTTACATCAATTACAAGAGCTACCAAACACAGAACCATGTGACTGATAAGGAAAAAGAGAGAGAGAGGCTGAACATGTTCAAGGATATTCTAGATATTAGAATGAGCTCACAAGAACTTGGAAATAACTGTGAGTGAGAAAATGAAGATTCAGTAGTTGTAGAAGAAAATAAATTCACCAAAGAACTAGAAGTTGTAGAGAAAGATGAAATGAGAAAACTGAAGTCAAGGTGTGATTCACACACACACACACACACACACAGGAACACTGCAGGCTGACAGAATCATCACAGCAGGGATTCTATGTGCCCTGGTTTCCCTGGCTTTGTGCCTGATGGGAGGGAGGGGGCAAGATTGAGGGTTTGCTTATTGGGTTCTATTTAGATGTATGCTTTTTGTTATAACATTAGCTAAAATTAAAATGACGTACTTCTCATCTTTAAAAAAAAGAATAGGGTAGAATTGAAGACAAAATGTTTTTCTCAAAATTAAGAAGTCATTACACACATTTAAGAAAACAAACTAATAAACTAGGAGAGGAGTAGGGCACTGTCTAAATGTGCTCACTCATTTTTCACCTCATTTCCTCTCTGCACTCTTCTGCACACTGAGGCAGTTTTCTTCACCTGCTCATACAATGGCCAGCATGTCAACGCAGTTAAATGGGAAGAGCACAAGGCACAGAGCTTTTTGTTCTGGATCTGGATCCCAGTGGTAGTTATGTCAAAGTCATATAGCAGACCGTGTGGCACCCACTGTCCAGCCTGTTTCACTGGCTGCACCCACCTCACTTCTACTTCAGTCCCTAAAAGACGCAGCAGACCACCAACATTAGCCTCGGCTCACAGCACCTGAATGAAGGTGACTATCTTCCAGGTGGCTGTAGCCACATCCTCTTCCAAAAAATAAACTGAAATCGTAGAAACCTAGGCCACAATGGGGGAATGGGCAAAGGGGGTTCTAACTTTGTTCCTTTGGAGGTATTCTCCTTTAGCCTTAAGTAAGCATTTTTAACACTTTAGTCTTATTTGTATTCTTTAGCACGCTCTTGCTTTTTTCAGTAATTAACAATTCTGTATATTAAACGTTCCCTACTTGATTACTAGTGTAATTTCTATCTCCTTACTAGATCATGACTAATAAGCAGTAAAGCTGAGAAATAGCTAATGGGCCTATATCCCCTATTCATGGCCAAGCAAATCTACCTTTAATATGTGCCATCAAGAAGGAGCATGCGTACTGAGAAAGGCAGAACATCCACATCAGTAATGCTGACAACAGCAGAAGAGAGATGAGATCAACCCAAATGCCCATCAACAGAACAGAGAGACTGTAGTATGCTGATACAAGAAAATATTATCATCAATGAGCACAAATAGTAACAACAGGAAGAAAAACTGCATGGGAGAAGAGAAGGACACCAGACACAATCAAATAAATAAAACTGTGTGTGTTGATTTGTATATCAATCAAAGACGGTAAAATTAATAAACTGCTACAAGTCTGTGTAGTAGTCACTCTTAGATGAGTAGACATGGGGACAAAAGGAGTGTGAACTGAGCTTCCAGATGTGTGGAATGTCTGCTTACTCCTCTGGATCCTAGTTCAGTGTTTGGAAATTCACCATGCTACATACTTTGGACTTGTGTTCTCTTTTCCGAGTTATTCATCACTAATGGTTACATTAAAGTACTCTTACGAGTGCTCAGATGAGGGGCTGGGGATTTAGCTCAGCAGTACAGTGCTTGCCTAGCCTGTACACAGGCTTAAGTTCAGTTCCCTAGCACTGAAAACACTACAAATAAACAGACACTCAGCTGATGGGTTTCTAAGGCCCTGAGGCTTCCCATGCAGGCACAGATCTGTAAAACACCCTCCTCTTTGTTCCCACAGAAGCTGTGCTTACACTTCCATCCCTACACTCACCACCCCATCATGCACATCCCTACTCATCTGTCTCAAGCACCAGGTCCACCTTGAGGAGCAAAGATGAGCTCTTTACAAATCTCAAATGACACATGACTAGATGTGAAAAATGAGAATCTTCCATTTTACTTCCATGTTAAGCAGGCTTTAGGTCCAGGTACTCGGAAGTATCCAGGTTTTCTATGCATATGACAGGCATTTTTCCCCCAGTAGTGTGACACGCAATCCACTTCAGCACATTTGTGACATGTATTTCATGTACGGGGCAGGTAGTTACAGGGATCTGTTTTAAAAGTGTTATTCTGTAGACAGCACTGTGAAGAGCAAAGGAGCAAGAGCAAGATGGCTGCGCAAAGGCACATTCAATGCAAGCAGACCAATCAACGGAGGGCTCAAACAGCCAGCAGGCACTAGTGCCCGTGGCATTTGCATCACTGCCCCAAAGCACTTGCCCCAGGCACTAACTCAACCTCACCTTCAAGCTGGGAGGTCAGACAACACTGCCTTCTCATCCTCCTAGAACTGCTGTGTGTTCTTCTCATTCAAATTTATGATCCAACTTTCCTCCTTTATGCAATTTTATTTTGAATCAAAATGAATTATCATTATTACTTTGGGGAAAAGAATTTCAAAACAGCCTTGGAGGCAGCTGAGCATACCACAGAGTGTTGCAAGACTGGGCTGAAGAGCATTGCATTAGAAGTTCTGGTAACTGATTTCCTCCCTCCAACTTTTTCTAACAATACAATTTTTCCTAATAGTTTATAATTGTATCAAGAGCATAGATCCTAGTTTTAGAGGTCAGCAAGGTTCTGACTCAAAGGAAACCTACTGCTGCAATAGGTGTGTACCGTATACCTCGAGCAGCGCACAGAGCCAATCCACTCTCTACCACGGTCTCCTTCCACAGCACTCTATCCCGGCTAAGGACCTCACTGGTTTAAAGCAATTATTTTGCACCTCACAATTATCAGTCTCAGGCAAATCAGAGAAACTGGTCACCCTAGGAAAGACAGATACCAAATAAGCAACTAAAAAATATTATAATCTCGTGAGACTACGAAAGAACTGGGTAAAGGTGTTACAATTTTGTGTAGGAACACTATGGAAGGCCCTTAGACAGAGTATTTGAAGGAAGGAGAGGAGCAAGCTCTTTAGGTGACTGGGAGAAGAGTTCCAGGCAGAACAAGAAGAAATAGCATGTGACAAATACAAAGTTACTAAGATGGCGGTGTGTTTAGAATGTTAAAAGACCTACGCAGCTGGAGGGGGGTCAGCAAAGAGCAGTGTGGAAGGAGGTGAGATTAGAGAAGCTACTGGGTGACAACCACATATACCTGCCATCACTTAAGTCTCAGCACACAAATTCCAACCAATAAGAATATTCCTTCTCTTATGAGTGAATATGTACCCTGTGTGTCTTTCTGCCTCTGGGATAGCTCACTCAGGATGATCTTTTCCAATTCCTACCATTTACCTGCAAATTTTATGATTTCATTTTTTTTTATTGCTGAGTAATATTCCATTGTGTAGATGTACCACAATTTCTGTATCCATTCCTCAGTTGAGGGGCACCTGGGTTTTTTCCAGGTTCTGGCTATTACAAATAAAGTTGCTACAAACATGGTTGAGCAAATGTCCTTGTTGTGTAACCTGAGCATCTTTTGGATATATGCTTAGGAGTGCTATAGCTGTATTCTAAAAAAGCGCTATTCCTAATTGTCTGAGAAATCACCACACTGATTTTCAGAGTGGATATTAGACATATAATATAGGATAAACCTACTAAAATCTGTACACCTAAAGAAACTAATCAAGAAGGAGGACTCTGGCTAAAATGCTCAATCCCCATTCAGAAAGGCAAAGAGGATGATCATCAGAAGAAGTTGAAAACAGGGAACAGGACAGGAGCTTGTCATAGATGGCCTCTAAAAGGCTCTACCCTGCAGGATATCGAAGCAGATGCCGAGGCTTATGGCCAAACTTTGGGCAGAGTGCAGGGCACCTTATGAAGGAAGTGGGAAATAGTAAGACGTGGAAAGGACAGGAGCTTCACAAGGAGAGCAACAGAACCAAAAAATCTGGGCACAGGGGTCTTTTCTGAGACTGATACTCCAACCAAGGACCATGCATGGAGAAAACCTAGAACCCCTGTACAGATGTAGCCCATGGCAGCTCAGTGTCCAAGTGGCTTCCATAGTAATGGGAACTCCAACTGTCTCTGACATGAACTGATTGGCCTGCTCTTTGATCGCCTCCCCCTGAGAGGGGAGCAGCCTTACCAGGCCACAGAGGAAGACAATGCAGCCACTCCTGATGAGACCTGATAGACTAGGATTAGAAGGAGAGAAAGTCCTCCCCTATCAATAGACTGGGGGAGGGGTATGAGTAGAGAAGGGGGAGAAAGGGTTGGATTGGGAGGGGAGGAGGGAGGGAGCTACAGGGGGGATACAAAGTGAACAAATTGCAATTAATAAAAATTAAAATAAACATTTACAAAAAAAGAATATTCCTTCTCATTAAAATGTTCTGCCTTAGTGTTGAGCATATACAAATATGTGTCTATATGTATACATGTATATGTAAAGCCTCTATTTAACTATCCCATAGAATTTCTTTATAACACTTATTTCAACTTTTTAAGTCATTGTTTTTTACAATTTATTCAATATCCATCCCCACTGAAGACCCCTCCCTCCCTCTTCCCCCCATCCCCTTCCCATAGTCCACTGAAAGGGGATGTTCTCTTCCTCTGCCATCTGCCCATAGCTTGTTAAGTCTCATCAGGACTGCCTGAAGCCTCTTCCTCTGTGGTCTGGTAAGGCCTCATTGCCAAAGGCAAGTGATCAAAGAGCAGGCAACTGAATTCATGACAGTCAGCCCCTGCTCCCCTTACATAATACCTAAGTGTACCTGTTTTCCTATATCTATCTATATCTTGGCCTCTCTGAGGTCAATGCCATATTATACAGCACTGAACACAGTGTACAATCAAAACCTACCAGTATTGGTAGGATTTTCACTAATTTGTCTTTTGTTAATTTATATGAGTTTTTTTGGTTTTGTTTTGGTTTTTGGTTTTTCAAGACAGAGTTTCTCTGTGTAGCCTTGGCTATCCTAGACTTTCTTTGTAGACCACAGCAATCTACCTGCCTCTGCCTTCCCGAGTGCTGTAACTACAGACCATGCCCGGCTGGTTTATATGTTTTTTTTAGTAAATGCAGCTATCAAAGAGTTTGTGCCTTACTCATAATATGATATACAGCCAGTACAAGCACAAATGAGAAAATAATGACCACTGACTAACAGCCTGCAGTACAGAACTGTCTCTGTATCAGCAAATGTTTTGGTTTAAGGTAGAAAGCAAAAGGGCAAACAGGAAATGGCTCTACAAAGAAGAGCCTCCCCAATCATGGGGTCACACAAGCGCCACTGAAGAGAAGACCTCTAAACTGATCTGGATAACTTTCCTGGCATGGAAAGTTTCCACGACCACCCCAAACCATATGAATGTCTCCCTCTACAATGTACTGTTTGTTTTACTTAAGCCATAAAATAAAGTTTGAGGTCTGTCCACCCCACTACCCAGGAACACACCTAGAGCCCAGGTATTAGATCAATTACCTGAGGCTTTGTATCATAATCTTAATTAATGCTAAGTAAATTGTTTGATGAATGAATTATTAGCTTACACACTAAAAAGCCATAAGGTAATTCTACTGGAATTTACAACTCTTAACTTTAAATACAATTTCCAATACACTTTGAATCTATTACAATGCTGTTTCCATTTTTGTCTTAGGAAATGCTTTACATTTAGTTCCGAGATAAAAGGAAAAGCAGTGTTACCATTTTATAATCACATCTCAGCTCAAAATATGCACTGAGCCAGCTTCCCCAACATATTGGTCTGCCTCAAAACGGCAGGAAAAAAAAGATTTTTAAAATATGTAAAAAAAAATTTTGCTCAGTAGAAAAAACAACTTACACTAAAATCTTACACTATAAGGTGTCATAATATATCACCAATATTTTTTTTTAAATCAGTTGTATTTCTATATTGCCACTAGTAACGAAAATAAGAAGCAATTCTATTTATATCCGCATAAAAAACTAACCAAACCACAAGTGTAAAATTCATACTCCCAAAATAACAAAACATTGTTGAAAAATTCAAGAAAGTATAAATAAGTGGAAAGGCATTTCACATTGCTCCTAAATTCAAAGACTTGATGCCACTGAGGTGGCCAAATGCCCAGATTAACCTGAGATTCAGTATAATCCCTGTCAAAATCCAGGCTGGATTCTGTGCAGGTATTAAGAAGCCAGTCTAAATTTATATGGCAATGCAAGGGACCCACATCAGTCAAGACCGGCCACTAAAGAACAATGATGTGAAAGTCCCATCCCCTAGTTTCCAGACTGATTAAACAATCACAGCAATTAAGGCAGCATGACACTATTAGAAACATACACATACTGACCAATCAAACAAAATTAAGAACCCAAACTACTGAGCAAAGGCAAAGGACTCTGTGTTAAGAGATGTGCATAGATGATTCAGTTGGTGGGGAAGCTAGACTCATAACTTGTTCTCCAAATTATTCTACTGTGCATCCATACTTGGGAACCATGCGCCGCTAAGGCCTGTTCAGTGTCTTCATGATTCTGTGCTGTATTTTACCACAACTGATCCCTCACAGAACTCACCTCCTTTGATGAGGAGACAGTTTACAAAGCAGAGCCTCAGGCGAATTCTGAAGCCCATTTACTTCTCTTCTCTGTAGCCATATCCCTTATTTAAGCCACCTCACATTTTGGAAAAGAACAAGTTTAAATAATACAGTCAGTCTCTCTAAAACTATTTTCTCAAGCTAGACCATACTGGAGAGTTCATTTTTCCTTAACCATTGTAATTTATTTTTTACACTAAAAATACAGATATATCACAGAATCAGATGCAATTTTTTCATGAATTGTAATGATGAAGCCTAATAACTTAAAGCAAAATTCATACTTGCCAAAGGGCGTACTTTGAACAATGGTCCCAGATTGTGAGGGTGCAAATTCTCCTCTATACTTGGTACTTCTAGTAGAAAGTCTTCAGAAGTCCAGACATTGGTTCTGTTTCTCACCCCATATGTAGTAAGATACAATACCCTTTCATTCAATGTATAGACAAGTCTGTGTGATTAGTACATCAAGAGAAGAGGAAGGAAGCCTAGGTTAAATACAGAACTAAATGCTAACCCACTAACACCAAGTTATATTGTCCTGGGGTTTTAATGAGACAGATTACAAGTGTGCACTTTTAAGAATGTGCTCTGATTGCCTCGTTGGGCTGGTCTGACCCACCGGTCCACGAAGTAAGCCTTCCTGTGCCCTCAATTGATTGTCACTATGGAGAAAGTGCTCCCTGGATTTGCCATCTTCCTCTTGGATCCAGTTACACTGTTGGTTGCGTCTCTTCCCCCCCCCCTCTCCCGCCACTGTTCTTTTTCAGCTTATTTCTCAAAAGCATTTATGATAACTTCACTCAGGGATGAAACAGCATCATAAGAGTGGAATTACCATATCAGCTCTGCTACACAATTCTATAAATCTACTAGTGTTTCTTCAGTACTAAAATAGAGTGGAATAAGATGAATCTTAGAGCCCTTTCTAGCTCTCTTAAATTCTCCATTCACCATGCTTGCCAATACTGAAGACATAAACTGCAAATTGCAAAGCCAACTCCAAAAACAGGCTGTGAACACTCTTTCCCATCCTTTCTATCCTGGTGATCTCTCTTGCATAATCCAGTGCTTTCTCTTTGCCTTAGATTTTATTTCAACAATGGTCAGTTCTGGATCTTAGATTTCTCCTTCATTGATCACTAGAAACACATTTCCATCAGGTAGTTCTCATACTGTTCTTTCACTGGCTCTTGGCCCAGCATTTAATGTACTTCACCAATGTCCTTGTGCTGACTACTTTTTTGTCAATTAGACACGCTAGAGTTATCTGGAAGGAGGGAATCTTAACTGAGCGAATGCCACTTTTCTTTCACTCTTGAAGAATGGGCACAAACATCACCTCCTCTACAGGGCTTGGCCTCTACGAAAGCCTATGGGGCGTTTTCTTGACTACTAACAGATGTGGTAGAACACAGACCATTGTGGGTGGGGCTATTCCTGGGGAGAAGGCCTGGGCTGTGTTAGAGAGCAGGCTGAGCAACCCATGGAGGGCAAGCCAATAAGCAGCGCTCCTCCAGTTCCTGCCTTGGGTTCTCACCCTGACTTCCATGGATGATGGTGTAAAATAAAATAAACCCTTTCCTCCCAAGTGGCTTTTGTTCATGCTGTTTTATCATAGCAATACAAACTCTAACTAAGATGACACCAAATGCACCTAGCCTCTGGAACTGTTTTACATGAATGTACACCTAATCAAAGGTATCAGAATCCTTTTCTACATCACATTATATGAACCACAGCTTCTTCCAATTTGCTTTCTTCACTCAGCTACTTGAATGCTCTCATATTCCCACTTTTCTTTCACTCTTAAGAATGGACACAACATCATCTCCTCTACAAGGCTTTCTCTTTGATCACCTGTAAATTCCAGGAACAGGGGCTATAATGTTTCTTTTCCATCTGGTGTCTGCCTCCCTCTACTAGGCAGATTTAAGACAGGGAGGAACTATACAGTAATGCTTCAGTCTCATCTACTGCAGGTGGGCCTCTCAGATTAGTATGAGGTAAACGACAACCCTGTGACTTCTACAAAGGCAGTATTTTAACTAGAAACTTTTTTAATCCAACAAAAGTTTATGTACAATTATTAAACACCTTACAACAAGCTCATGCCAACAGTATTCTCACAGCTGTGTGAAAATTTAATGTAATTCTTTAGCTTTCACTAGTACCTCACCTTTAAATGGAAGACGGAGGAATGGAGGACTTTCAAAGTAAGTCATCAAACTATCAAATACAGTTTTAATGAACAACAACAAATCCAGAAAACAAACTAAGAAAATAGTCTTAAACAACAATTAAACTTCTTTGAAGAGTATAGCTATTTAAACAGAGTTAAATTTGGGAAATGAAAAAGGAACGCTGAAATAAAATGGCACCTGTTCTTCATCAACCATGCACAAACCCAACTGCTACATAAACTGTGTGTGCTCTGACAGGTACCAAGACGCCCTTTGCCCTAATAGAAAGCCCTCCTGTTTTAATGCCAGAAACGTATTTCAGTTACAAGGTTTGGGTATGGCTTAGCACAGAACATTCACCCTGGTCTTTCCCCTTATGATAACACTAAGATAATGGATGTGCACATCCAAATTTGCCACTTTTGCTTTCACACACACACACACACACACACACACCCTCCTAAAAAGCCAAGAAACATTCTTCCAACCAATATTTTGTTGAAGTGTCAGTAAACACTGGAAAAACTGACTGTAGGCATGAACACTGAAACAAAGAAAATCTCTTCAGAGAGTCTTTAAGTTGAAGGAAATTGTTTCAAGCAATACTGAAGACTTGATGTGACATGGTCCCAAAGTAAAACTACAATGAAAACCTTTCAAAGTATGCTGGCACATGAAGAGTTGCATTTATTTCACAGATGGAGAAAACCATATTTGACTAAGCAATTACCAAATGCCAATTTTGTTTTCTTTTCAACAAAGGCCATGAGAGCAAGCCTGCAGTACTCACGTGCAGAGCAGAGGGGTCTGGCAGAAACTCAGCATCCTCTCCAAAGATGAAATCGGGGGGCAACTCTGGGTACTGAGCATTGAAAATAATGTCCCCTGAAATGTAGGAAAATGACAGGCTCTTCTTATTCCCTTGCAAATGGACAAACATTCCAAAGAATGCATCAGGAAAAAAACTTGAAGTAATTTATATTTAGTTTAAGAAACAAATTTGCAAAGTACTTTCTGAATGATTAATTCTTCAGATAAAAGAACTGATATCCTCTTTGAAATTACCATCCACAATAAGCAATCAAAAAAGTGCAATACACTATGAATATAAATACCCCAGCAGGAAAGTAGAAGCTGCCTCATGCAACACACATGCTGATTATTTTTTACAAGAAACACAACTGTCCAATCACTGCCTACTAATTAAGAAGCCTTTCCTGAAAACTGATTCTGTATAAGCAGAGTCCTTGCCTTGTAGAAATTAAACACACATACCTTTGAAATAATGGGAAGAGCATCTAGCTTGAGGTCAAATAGGCCCCAGTTATATTTTCGGGGTCCCCTAATTATCAACTCAGACACCTTAGAAAGGTCTCCACTCAAGCTTCAGCTTCTTTATCAGTAATGTGTGAAGAGGAGGAGACAATGTGCTCAGCCCTGTTAACTCCCAATAAGCTATACAGAAGTGTCATGTTGGTGATGGTGTTGTTCCCAAACTTAACAAGATATGGAGTCTCATAAGCACACTGATGTTGTAAGCTCTCCTGTTCCTTCTCTCTTTATTCAGCTCCTATGTTCTCACTACTCACCCAAAAATTCAGTCCTCATCTTTCTGCTAATACTTACTAATAATCAGATTAGTTTGCAGACAATGTAACGCACCCTGGGCTGCAAGTATTTCCTGGTGTGTATATTTCTGTACACATACACAACTTCTGGCCGTTGTCAGTCCACTCACGTTCACTGTCCAAAGAATAACATTTACGTAATGTTACCCAAAATGAAATATTCCAGCCTCAGTTCTAAATTGAGTTCTTACATCTCTACACACGAGACATTTCACATCAAGCTCAGCAAGCATAAAAATGTGCTCCATGCTCTCATACTCCAGAATACAAGCCATCCCAATAGTTCCTCCAAATGAGCTAACATGGACTTTCTCCATTGCTCACAGCTCTATCCAAAGCCAGGTCACCTAGCTCACATATTCATACTTTCACTGAATAATAAATTTTGCTCTAGGGACTAAACTAGCTACTAAAACCAAAGACTTCTGCTAATAAAGAACTGAAACACTAACATAACTCAATCATACCATCTTATAGTAGGTACCAGCTGCACTCAACCCACAGTATACCAGTCTGTAACTAAATCTTATTAAAGTCCTATATTGCCTGAAAACTTGCAACTCAGAAAATTTCAGTAATTCTCTCATGTTTAATACAGTAAAGGCAAACCTTACAAACTGGTACTTACAGCCTCCAAAATATGGTGTTCCTCCCTAGATACCCACCTTCCTGTCAGTGCAAAGCCAATACAAACTGTCCATTCTGGCCACTATAATCTACTCAAAGCCTTCCAATTACCATGAAACCCACTTCAAATGGCTCTTCTCTTGTTTGGCTCCTACACTGCTCATAAACCCACTTGGATTACCTTCTACACAGTGCCTGCCCTCATAAATCTGCAAAAGACTGATCACTGTTGCTTCTGAAATTCATCAACATTGCTTGGCTACAACACTGCTTGAGTATTTGCTTATCGTCTTAAGACTATTTTATGGCTTGCTGTATATTGGGCTTACTATGTTTAGGTATGTGCCTTGTATCCCTGATCTCTCCAAGACTTTAAACATGAATTGGTATTGGATTTTGTCAAAAGCTTTTTCGGTATCTACAGAGATGATCATGTGGTTTTTCTCCTTCAGTTTGCTTATATGGTGGATTACATTGATGGATTTCCGTATACTGAACCACCCCTGCACGCCTAGGATGAAGCCTACTGCTGAGAAGGGAAGTGGACATAAACTCCCACCCCTAACCTAAAAGTTTCATCTACAATTGATAACCACTCTCTAAAAACAAATTTTATGTATTTTCCTGTTAGTTAGTTAGTTTGTTTTTCCAGCAGGGTCCCACAGGGGATACAAACCACACTTAAGGGCAGACCCCCAGTAGATGACCAACACAAAACAAATTCAATGGTGGTTTTGTAAACTATTTTTGTCTCACACTGCTTTGTCGAGGCTTTTGCCTGATATAGTATGGCTTCTGATTTTCCGACTTTATGAACTTTCTTTGTGTGCAAATGTGTGTGTCTCAGTGTCTATATGTGTTTCTTGTACTTTTTCCTCCCTTTGGCCCATGTTAATTTTTTTTCTCTGCTGTTTGTTTGGGCCTGTTCCAATTTGTTTTCATTTTATCCTTTTTTTTAATAAATTTTTAGGTGCCCATTTTTTTCTAATGAGAGATAGCATCCAAGAGTGTGGATTTGGGTGGGTAGAGAGGTGGAAAGGATCTGGGAGGTGCTGGGGAGGGAAAACCATAATCAGAATATATTATATTTTTTAAAACCTATTTTCTTTTTTTTTTCTTTGCTTTTTGCTTTTCAGTATTTATTTCAGTGATACCAAGAATGTTAAAGGATAAATTTACATAATTGCATCTTTGTTTGTTTGGTTTCGTTGTTGCTGTGGGGTTTTTTTGGGGGGGGGGGTTGGTTTGGTTTTTTGGTTTTGCTTTGTTTTTGTTTTTGAGACAGAGTTTCTTTGTGTAGCCCTGGCTGTCCTGGAACTCACTCGGTAGACTCTAGCCTTGAACTCACAGAGATCCACCTGCCTCTGTCTCTGGAGTGCTGGGATGAAAGGCGTGCGGCACTGGCATTCCATCTTTTCTTAGCTTCTTCACAATTTATTCATTGTATATACTGACTGAAACCGCCTCCCTCAACTCCTCCCAGTCTCACTCTTCCTCCCTCTTCCCCCCATCCCCTTCCCCTGGTCCACTGAAAGGGGGAATTCTCCACCATTGCCATCTGCCCACAGCTTGTTAAGTCTCATCAGGACTGCCTGGATCCTTTTCCTCAGTGGCCTGGCAAGGCTGCATCACAGGGGTGAGTGATCAAAGAGCAGTCACCGGGATCATGATAGAGGCAGCCCCTCTCCCCTCCCTCAGAGATCCACATGGGGACTGAGCATCAGCAGGCTGTAACTCAGTGTTGTGCAGAACTTGAGAAACAGAGGCAGGAAGATTGGTAGTTCAGGGCAATATCAGCTACATGGCAAGTTGTAAGCTAGTCTTGGCTACATGATACTATATCTTAAAAAAGAAAACAAGACAAAAAAAATTCACTCTTAGGGTCAACTGTTTCTTCACAGATCTGTAATTCAATCCCCCCAAAAAAACTTCTTTCACTTTCTTGCCATCATAAGGATAGGAACTATTTAAAAAAAAAAAAAAGGTAGCAAATGTGGGGGAAGATGCAGAGAAACCCAAGCCCTTATGCAGTGTTGGTAGGAGTGTAAAATGATACTACAGATACAGAAAACAGAATGGCGGCCCTTTTAAAAAAATTAAAAATAGATTATCATATGATCCAAAAATTCCACTTTTGAGCCTATAACATCCTCCTCAATTAAAAATAAAGGCTCAAAGATTTACTTGTTCATGGGAGCACAATTCACAACAGACATAAGAGTAGAAACAACCCCAGTGCCCATCAACAAATGAATGAATACAATGTCATACAACAGGATATTGAATGCATTAAAAAAAAAGTAAATTCTGACAAATACTACGCCATGAATGACATTATGGCAAGTTGAATACATTAAAAGAGAAACACTATTATGCTTCATAGGAAGCAGAATGGTGGCTGCTGGTGGCTCAAGAAAGGGAAGAAGCAGGAGTTGCTGTTTAATAAATCAAGTCTGTCCTACACAGTGGACAAGGTCTGTGACTGTAGCAAACAATACTGAAACAGCCACATAAACCTCACATCTAGAAGCTGGGTATGTGATACATATGTGTAATCCCAGCCCTTCAGATCTCGGGCAGAATGGCATGAGCTAGCATCAATTTTGAGGCCACATTGGGCTACATAGCAAGACCTTGTTTCAAAAGTCATGATTTTAAAAGGAAGTCCGTTAAACTGCGTGAGGAACACAACAGTAACTGGACTTGGGAGGCTGAAGCAGGAGCGTTATGAATCTAAGATCTGCCTCGGCTACATACCAAGTTCTAAGCTATCCCAGGCTCCATAATAAGATACTGCCTCACCCCCACTCCCCAAAAAATGAATTTAGAGGCTATGAGTCTTGAGTAGTAGAGTGCTTGCCACAAGCCACATGTGGGAAGCTCTAAGTTTAGGCCTGTTCTGCTCTTGCAGAGGATTGAGTCCAGCTGCCAGTACCCACACTGAGCCGTTCAGAACCACCTGTACTCCAGCTTCAGGGGTCATACACACTCCTCTGCTCTCTGCTCTCTCCACACACAAGCAGTATATACTCATGCAAATCAACACCTACATGTATAAATAACAAATATCATTTTAAAGTATCTTTTTAAAGTATGTTTTTTAAAATATGTTGAGACAACTAAACAGGCAGTGTATGAGGTGGGCCCATGTTTTATACAATAAAGAAACACTAACACAAAATGGATGAAAGGCCTAAGGGTAACAACAAAAATGAAAACAATTATTTTAGGAAGCTTAAGAATGAATCCTCAAAGCACTGGATCAGGCAGTCTCTTTTTTTAAGTTAAAAGATTTATTCAAGTGATGGAAATATCCATAAGTCATTAAAATTAATTGTAGTGGTTCAGAGTGGAAGTCATGGGTTCACAACACATTATCATTCCCCCTTTCCCCAAGAGATTAGTAGTCAGCTTATATACCTTTCTAAGAAAAAAGGTCAGTCATAAAAATATACAAAATCATGGAAAGCATCTATGTCATTTAAGTAAATGTAGCATCACTATTAAAAAGAGAACAAAATATTAGTTGTTGCTCATTTATTAGTTAGTCCTGTGTGTATCCACACTATGAAATATGAAATAGAAATTCACTACAGCTTTATATCATAAAATATAGTTTTGGCTGGCAAGCACACATAGGCATACCTTTACATACACATATACATGTACATACAAACATACATACAATAAAAAAATTAAAATTTCAGTGACACTGTTTTTGTACAGACTAAATTCTAGTCATAAAATTGTAGCTGACTTTACATATAGTATTTATCTTATACATGGTAGAATAAGCATATTTATGTTTGAGGTAGCTAAATGAAAATCATTTTAAAAATCAAAC
>CM053755.1:31894144-31924647 GCA_028658305.1 Pachyuromys duprasi | reverse complement strand
TTTCACTACTGTAAATGAATAAACATTTTATGAAGTGTCCAGTCTGAGAAGGAACTTAAAGGGCAGAAAGTGTGTGTCACAGTTTCTCTAACCTTTCTCTACTTGTTGAACTGTGAACATGACAAAAAGCTGATAAAATGGAGTGATTTGTGAGGATTCTACTAAGGAAAGTAGGATTTGGTGTCTGATAGTTAAATAGACCTGTATTCCTTCCTTTTCCTTACATTTATTTTATTTTAAATAACTGAACTTAGATTTTTGATAAAGAAAAGAACTTTTTAGATTTTCTACATTTTGCTTTCTGAAAAGAAAGTGTGCCAATGAAGTTGTAAAGAGTTACCTCAGGTGCAGATTGGCATTCTGATATCAATCAGAGTAAAGGCATACTTATTGCTAGCAACTAATTTATTCTCGTGTATGTAACAAGGTCATAGGAAATGAAACAACTGTGACAACTAGGCAGTCATTTTTATAGTGGTTAATTTTAGGGATTGACTGGAAGAACAGCTGGACAGCTATTAAGTAGCTATTAAATATTTATTAAATAAAATAGTTATTAAAAACTATTAAACAGTTGGAAAACTATTAAAGCCTGGACGTGGAGTATGTCTACAAGTATGTGTCCACAGGAGACATACTAATATGAGTGGACTAAGTGAGGAGGACCCAGCACGACTTAGACCAGCATTCTCTGGGGTCTCTGGCCTTTGACCTCACCCTAAGAATTGCAACATTGGCCTCTCCAGTTCTGGGAGTTTCTAAATGGGTCTGGTCAAGCTAGAGGGCACCTTCCTGCAACTACAGTAAATAGACAGTCTGTCATAAAACTTCCCAACCTTTATGCTCACATGGGTCAGTTCTCCTGATACTAATAAATCACCCCTGTGTATCTGTATACTCTTTTGGTTCTGTCTGTGGAAAACACTAACAGTTTCTTCTACCCAAAAGCAAATCAAGCAACAACACCAACAAAAGATAAATCAGACTTCATCAAAATTAAAAGCTATTGTTCTTCAGAGAATACTACCCATGAGTAAAAAGCCCATAAAATGAGAGGAAATCTGACAAACAGTATAACTGATCAATAATATGCAGAGGTATATGAAATCTATACAGAATATATGAAGAAAACTAACAACTCAGTTATAAAAAGCCAGCTTAAATTTTAAATGGGGAAAAGACTGTTGTGAGATGTTTCTTTACTTACAAGTAGACAAAAACCCATATGATGTTCAATGAGACAGGAGGGAGAGATATAACCAAAATCAGAATGTGATATCAAGTCATAGCTCACTAGAATGGTCCTAATAAAAAAGATAGAGGCTGCAGAGGAACTGCTACCCTTATAACAGAGCTAGCAGGGTGTAAAATGATGCACCTGAACAGCCTGGCAGGTTCTCAGAAAGTTAAAGATAGAGTTACCCATTGGACTCTGCAACTCCTTTCTTAGGCATCCCAAGAGAACTGAAACCATTTCTACCCAAAAGCATGCACAGGAATGTTCCTACAAGCATAACTCACAAGAACCAAAAAGCATAAACGACTAATGTCCATCAGCTGAAGAATGAATAAATAAAATATAATAAAAAAAAGCAAGTGGGCAGAGAGAGACAGAAAGAGAGGTAGGAAGAGACAGAAGAATGCATTGAATTATACATGCCACAATGTAAATCAACTTTAAAATCATTACTGCTAAGCTTTAATACGAGGGAAGGTCACTTGTATTATGGCTCCATTTATATGAAATGTTCAAAATACGTAAATGTAGAAACAGAAGTAACTTAGTGACTGCCGAGGGATAGGAGAAAGAGGGTGAATGCTAGCACTGAACTTTCCTTTTTGTAGTGATGGAAATGTAAATTAGTGGTGATGGTCGCACAATTTTTGTGACTAAACTGAAACCACTGGATCATACACTTTAAAGGGTGGACTGCATGGTATGTGAATTATATTCAATAAAGCTGTTATTTTTTAATCTGATACAAAGAATTTGCCCCACTTTCAAGAAATATGATCTTAAACACAAATAAATTATAAAATGTTTACTGAGTGGTTGTGGTTAAATCTATTTTTTGTAAATAAAATCATGTTGAAATGCAATTTTAAGAGTTCTATTCTTAAGAGACTCTGCAATGGTCCCTTTTAGAAAGGAAAGATCTTTATAATATAAATACTTATATATTTTCACTTTTCTATAACTTCTTAAATGTATCTTTTAAAAAGAGTTCTAAGGAATGCTAAAAATGTGTCATTAAAGTTTAGGGTTTTTTTTTTTTAATTTAAGGCAACCAAAAACATCTAAATTCACAGTAAAGTTTTTTTCAAAAGATGAAAATTGTATACGAAACTATTATACCCCAACGGAAACAATCTTCTGAGAAAGATATAGTAGAGATGTGGTATTTGTCATATTAGATACAGCAAAAATACTGTATGACTATTTTTTAAACAAATAAGGCCATTTAAATGCTTTCTGAGAGCTCACGTGTTCTGACTCTCTCAAAGTTGAACTTCAGCCTCAAAGGAAGACCTTCTGAAACATCTGCGTCGATGCTCTGTGGGCTCCCTGAAGGAGCCTGTGGCACTGTTCTTGCTGTGGAGACCAGTGAGTAAATCAGTCAAGAACATTTATTAAAGTCCACTCTGCACAGATGTGCTCCTGAACACCTGGGGAGTTATACAGGAAGTAGAAAGCACAGCACCTGACCTCGAGGCCGACATGGTAGAAACATAGACATACACAAATCATGGGGAAAGGCAATAAAGCTGTGCTTCCTTTATCTCCCCCTGGAGAAGGTGATGTGAGCACAGAGCACAGGTGACTTGGGCACTGCTTACTTCAACCTGTCATAAAAACGAAGAGTAGGCAGGAGAACAAAGAAATAAAAATAGGATCTGGGGTAATATGAGGTGAGGTTAAAAGAGAACGAACAAGGAAACACCTAAACTTTAGAAGAGCGGTAGACGCCTAACAACAAAAGCAGTTTTGAGTCTTGTTTGACATTCTCCTCTGAAAGCTGCTAGTCGACCATGGAAGGACCAATGCTGCAGTAATGTCTTTCCAGGCGTGCATCAAAACAGCTTCCTGGTACAACACATCTGGGGATGCACAAACCTAGGCACAAGGCAGTTTCCCACACTTGGACCACAAGGCGTCAGCTGCATCTTAGGGGGCAGTCACTGAGCTGCTGGGCAGATCCTCTATTCTAACCCCTCTCCAAACAGAAGAAACACAGCCCGTCCGCAGGCTCCTTCTAGTCCAGTAAAATATTGTCATGCCGCTCTGTCCACTTCCCAGTGGGAATAACTACAAGTAAGTGCAAACAATTCAGATTATTCTTATAAACTGCTACATTTATTTACTATAGAGCCAAGTGTGAGGAGGGACACTCAAGCAAAAAACATCAGCATGAAGGAGATTCTCAGAATGATAGTCAGACTTAAGCAGCAGAGTTTTACAGAAGACTAGAGAGGTAGCTCATTTGTAATAACTAACTACAAGATGTTTCCTTATGCTGAAATTTAAATCCCACCCCCCAAAAATAATCTATATCCACTTGTTATTAGGAGTTTACAAAATAATTTTCTCTCTAATGTCATAACCTTTACATTACTTGAAGGCAATTGTTGTGACTTCTCTCTCCACCTTGCCATGAGTCACCTCTTAGCTAAGCTGTGCAGCCTACTTTCTTTCACTAGTCTTCATCTAACTTGGTTGTGGTTCCTTTATCATGCTGCTCCCCATCTCTGAATGTGCTAATCGCCCTCTTCAAGGATAATATATAGAATCGAACAGGAGAAAATCCATGCCTTCATTATAGATATGTACCTTCCAGTGCTAAATACCATGGCAAACTGAAATGTGTTTGGGACAGTATTATGCTTCCTACCAACTAAAAGCTCAGGCTCTTCCTTACACACTACAACTAACTTACATATCCCTCACTCTTACTTGGAACGGCTGATTTTCAGAATCTACTTCAGGGTTTTAAATTAAACCTTACTACATTTCAATTTCTTTACGCCTACCCATAGATAGCCTCTCATAATATCCCTAGATTCAACTTCCACTTGGAGCTGGCACTCCAAACTCAATCAACAACAGAATGGGCCAGGCATGCTCCTGGAAACCTCCCTTCTCATTTAGGTTTCTATTGCTGTGGAAAACACCGTAATCAAAAGCAACTTGGAGAGGAAAGGTTTTACTTGGCTTATGAGTTACAGTCCACCATCAGTGCAGGATTAAGGCAGGGACCTGGAGGCAGGGACTGAAACAGGAGCCATAGCGACATGCTGCTGACTGACTTGCTCCTTATGGCTAGCTCAGCTTTACCTAGGATCATCTGCCAGAAGCCGCCACCCCCAGGAGGCTGGGCCCTCTTCTATCAATTAGCAAGCCAAAAACTGCCCCACAGACTAGTCTGCAAACAATGTTTCCCAATAGAGGTTCCTCTTCCCACTTATCTTTAGCTTGCATCAGGCTGACAAAAAGAAAGCCAACCAGGACATCACCTTCACAGCATCCATAAACCAGTTAATCAGTGCCTCTTGGGAGGGAAAAACATTTAAACAATAATATCCACTCAATAACTGTGAACCTGAATATGGATCCGAAAGATATCAATCAGAAGTTTGTTGAACAACTTGTCAAGCACCATTTTGCTTACAAACTGAAAGAAATCATTGATAAGTAATGACTATTGTGCTAATGATTTTATTGCATGGGGCATGTTTAATCGTGAAAGACGGTGTCTTTTCTACTAGGAAGAAAAACAGACTGTAAGGAATTACATCTGAGAGATATATAATCTTCATGTATTAGGCTCTCAAAATATGTTTGTAGAAAAAAAAATAATGAAAGTAGGGCCAACTAGACTTTAGCCATATCCATGTCCTTGCTTTCCTTACATGATCTCCTCCAAGCAAATCCTGCTCTCAAGACCTGGCATTTCCACACGGCACATTTAACAATGCAGGCCACCAGTTTTAGACTCATTAGCAATCACACCAAAGAGTAAAATGGAAACAAGTGATATTTAATTTCAACTGTTTTCATTTTATATGTAGTAAAATTTGCTTTTTTTAATGTTATATAAGTTGTGCATCACACATAGACCTGTGTACAGTATCACCAACACGAGGGCACAGAATAATTGCCTTACATATCTATCCCTTTTTAACTAGACTTTCCCACTTCCTTTCAACCATAACAGCTCCTGTTTTCCTCTTTGTCCCTTCAATGTTACTTTTCTAGAACATCAAACAGAGTTGCATGTAACCTTTCAGATGGGCTTCTTCAACTTAGCTTTAAGACAAGTAAAATTGAGCCAAATTGTTGCATGTGTCAATAGCTTTTTCATCTTCAGAGTCCTCAACCACTTGCTGTGTTCTGGGGTTTTAGTTGCAAATGGTGAGAAAGATATGATAGAGGGTGTTTATTCTTCCTTATCTTGAGCAGATAATTAATCCCAATGGCTAACTTTATCTATACATATACATATATAAACATATATATATACATATATATGTAGACATATCTATACATATATAGATATATATACATATATAAACATATACATATGCATATATGTATACATATATGTTATATATATAGTCAATAGGCAAAACAATTATAACTGGTAATCAATATAAAAGTTATGAGATGTATGGCATTCTTTTTAATAATACTACTGCAGAATCTGCTATGTATTTTATATATTACATTTCAATTCAGATTAGGCACATGTCAGAGTTCACTGCTACATATGGCTAGTAGTGATTATCTGGACAGTATGAGAGCAAACACTAACTAGAGTGGGAGGGAGTAAAGGGAATACAAGAATGTATAAGAGAAAAGCTCTGCACAACCAGTCCCAGGGAAAATGTGCTCACTCCGTCAGCCAGCACATCCTGTTCTTGGTCAGTTATTAGTGGCTAGGGAAGGTTCTGCCTTATATTGAAAAGGAAAGGGTGTGGTGCTGCTTGCTTGTGATACTAGCCTTGGGGAGGCTGAGGCAGGAGAACTGTGAGTCTTAGGCCTGTCTGGGCCAGAGTGAGTCCTTAGAGAGATGAGGCCACAGAGAAACAAACCTATCAATCACTTTCCTCCTTTGCTTTCTACACTGATGCTAAAAACACTGCTAGCAATATTCTACATGGTAGCCCCTAAATCATTCGACAATGCCTATCACATCTTTATTCAGTAAAAATAACAATAATAATAATTAATAAATAAGAAACGGATCTTTCAGCAGTTTACAGAGTCAGGGGTTGGGATACATGCCTACAATTCCAAACAGCTAGGAGGCAAAGGCAGGAGGATCATGAGTCCAAGGCCAGCCTGAACACATTAGCAAGCTGCTGACTCAAATGGAAGAGGACTAAGGATGTAGCTCAGTGACAAAGTGCACATCTAATGTGTGTCAGGCTCAACATCCAGTCCCCCACAGGTGGAGAAAAGAAAGGACAGTGTTCAGAAAACTAAGCTACTGATCCTTAGGTATGTTTGAGAGATTCTACTATGTCACTGATTTCTAAGAAATTCAGCCTCATTAGGAAAGGAATAGAATGTCCTGCCTTCAGATATTAAACTAAGTTCTAAGTGAACTTTTAACCCATATTTTTGTCTATTTATTTGAAGGCATAAAAGAACAATATTTTAAGCCAAATGCCATAAATTAGCATTACTTTAATAAGCAATGAATATTCTACTACAGAAAGCGGTAGTCTTCGTAATCTCCCAATGCATATTCACAAGCTGTTTCATTAGTGCAATTTATCACCAATTCTTCTTTAATGCCTGCAATGCAACTGACCTCATTAAAAGAAATAAAAGAAACTGTCTCAATCATCTATGATGGCTATAGTTTTAAGAAGTAGTTAGAAATTAAAAATTATTTTTAAAACAACTCAGTAATGATCGCTTTCATGAAAGAATAGGAATCTGGGAAAACAAAACTGAAGGAAGCTAGCACATGTGCTGTGCTGTCATCTTCGTGCAGTGCTAAGGGTCAGTGTTAGGGCCTTGTGTGAGCAAGACACATTTGACCTTTATACACATTCTTACGGACCCTTGACCTCAGTATAACTTCTGGACTACTCCACACTTACATCTCACTTTCTATACGATAAACATCACTGTGAGAGAGATGAAAAGCTTGGCTTTATTTTATTATATTTATTCTTTTATTGAGCCAAGTTTTCACTATGTAACTCAGACTGGCATCAATGTCTGAGTTGTCCTACTTCTGCTTCCTGAGTATTGGACTCATGCTGGGCTAATGATCTAATATGGAGCTCATTTAGGGAAAGGCAAAAATCATACTAAGCAATTTTACATTTACATGGAAGAGAAAGACACTGCCATTCAATAGACTCTATGAAAACAGTCTTGAAGTAGAAAGCAATGGGGGACAATGGCAATCAAGTCCTCTGTACCTGATGAAGCTGAAGAAAAGGAACATGTAAATAGAAAGTTCTGGGTTAAACTCATGGGATACAGGGCTTTTTGCTCATCTCTTAAAGGGAGTCTTCATTTATCAGTCCACTCAATCACTCAAAAACTATGAAGCATATTTACTATGGTAGGTCAGTGACACACAAAGAGGTTAAGAGTCTGTCCTTGTATTTGGGAGCCTTATTTTCCTGTGACAAGACATCTGGGGAAATCGGCAAGGGGGAGGAAGGATAGATGGATCACATTAGAGTCATGCTTTCAGAGGCTGTAGTCCATGGTCAGTGGGATCCACTGCTACAGACTGCAGTACGACAGATAAGAGGGACAGGCACGGTGGGGGAAAGCTACTCACCTGAGGCCAGAAGACAAGGACTAAGGATGAGCTAGGCCCTTCAGAGTCATGCCTCCCAGTAGCCCAGCCCCTCCAGGTGGGCCCCGAATTCCTGATAGGCCCATCAATCCATTAACCCATTGATTATCCAGTCAGTTCTCTATGACACCACCTGCTGGGGATCAATCCTTCAACCTACAAACCTTTTGGGTAACATTCCATACATACACCACACAGTCCCAATAGGCCTTGCAATCTAGGAGATTTGATAATAAGACACAAATACTACAAAAAATTATAAACAGGCAGAAATAAATAATTCAAGATGGGATCATCAGTGCATACTAAAACCACCCAACAAAATGTTGCTGGAGAATTGTATACAATCTCGAAGTTACTTCATAAATTACTAATTAACTGTAATGGGGGAAATACCTTTGTATTGAAAAACTCTGGAAGAAGCTATCTAAATTGAAGCATGAGGTCAAAGAGCAGCACTGATCAGGGGAAAGGGCAGTGAGGGATGCACCATCATTTGCTCCAACAGCATGACCACATGTATCACCTAAATAAATCCTGCAGAGAAAACCCCCCAGATGGAACTGAGAGGCAGCTACCAGCCTGGACTCTCTAAAATTGCTAATGTTGTAAAAAACAAAAGGCAAATTTAAAATACAAGAACTACCCTAGATTAAAGAATATTAACTATATACAAGCAATAGGTACTATTTGTTATTTAATTAGATCACCTACAGGGGAACTAACAGATTGTTAGCGAACACTGAGAAAATCTGAATGTCGATCAACATATAAGACTATTAGGCCAGACATGATCCCAACACTAAAGAAGCTGAGGCAGAAAGTTCTAGAATTTGATGCCAGTTCAGATTATATGGTGAGACCCAGTCTCAATAAAATAATAAAATTAAAACCTAACATGAAAGAAAGATCACTGTAACCATTTAAAATTTCTCTATGATGACAGCAGCCCTGAGATCTTTCAGGTCAAAAATCTGTTCTTTCTTTGGAAAATATAGACTAAAGTATTTAGGGGTGAAATATGAATATGAAAATCTGCTTTCAGATTACTTTAAAAACAGTTCTGTGGAAAAAAACATAGATATAACTGTATATTCATATCTGCATATAAATACATAACTGTGAGCAGAGAGATTTTTAATGGCAAAATGTTAACAACCAATAAATTATATAAAAAGACTTAAAGATATTCACTGTATAACTGTTCCAACTTTTTATAGGTAGATTTCATTTTTAAAAACAGAGAAATGCAAATCCACAGTGCACTGAGATTCTGTCTCACCTTAGAATGGATATCATCAAGGAAACAAATGGCAGGAAGAGCTGGTGAGGGTATAAGGAGGAAGAACCCTTAGACACAGCTGGCGGGAACACCGGAAACCAGTGTAGAGGGTCCTCAAAACTAAAATTAGAACTGCCTTCCCATCCAGCGCCCCCACACCCAGGTATACCTGTCAACATTCCCCAGAAGTACTTGCGCATCCATGTTTCTCCTGTACTACTGACAAGAGTCCAGAAAAGGATCTAATCTAGATGCCCAGGAACAGATGAACGAATAGGAAAAGTGTGGTACATATGTACAATGGAATTTTATTCAGCTGTAAAGAAAAATGAAATTATGACACTTTTAGGAATTTGGATGGAATTACAGGCCATTCTGTTAAGTGAAATAAGACAGACTCACAAGTAAATCTTGCATGTTTTCTCTCATATGCAGAGTCCAGATTTAAATTATAAATACAGATGTGTGTGCACACATGTGTATATGAGTGCACATGTGTGTGTGAGTATGTATGCATGTATATGGGGGGGGGGTGAAAGTACTCCTCTCCAGTGTTATCTGATACTCTCAAGCTCTCCAGATCTATCACCAGTGTTTCTCAGTCAATCACTGTCAACATTTGGGGATAGATACTTCTCTTCTGTGGAAACTTGTCCTTTACATAGTGACACATTTAACAGCATCCCTGGCCTCCACCCACCACATACTGACCAGAAACTTTTCTCATCCCTCACTTTTAATAACCAAAACTGACATTGCCAAATGGTCCCTCAGAAAGAAAATCACATCCTTATCTCCCTAAACTTTACCACTCCATTTAAGAAAGAGCTGCTGCTATGAGCTAGCTGTCAGTCAATTCAAGCATATACATCAGCCTGCAAAAGGTCACTCTGGCTTAGAACAAGACTAGCCAGTACGAGAGATGACAGAGAGAGACTACATCATCTGATAGTGAAGGAGTGAAGGCCCTAAGAACAGACAGATATATGAACAACTTCTTTGCTCCACTGTGGGACAATTCCAGGCAAGTTCAATACAGCTACAGGTGTGAGCAGGGGGATTTAATCTCACTTACCCACAGCAACAAGTTACTCACTAAAACATGCTGTAGAAGTGCCAACTCCTCTCCTTTCTCTCTTCCTCAGTTGTACTGGTCATTTTTATTGCCAATTTGATACAACCCGGGAAGAGGGAACCTCAATTGAGAATTACCCACATCAGATTGTCCTACAGCCATGTCTATGATATTGTCTTGATTGATAGTTGATGGAGGAGAGTTTAGCCCGTGTCACAGCGCCATCCCTAGGCAGATGCTCCTGACCTGCACAAGAAAACTATAAGCCTGAGCCAGTGAGTAAGCCAATTAAGCAGTGTTCCTTTAGGGTCTCTTCTGCAGCTCCTGCTTCAGTTCCTGTCCTGATTTCCCTCTTGGTGAACTGTAAACCAAATACAAACCTCTTCTCCCCAGAGCTGCTTTTACATGGTGTTTTTCACAGCAGGAGGAAGCAACTAGAGCACAAGTCCTTCTCTGTGCTTCCAGAAATCACCTCCCAAACACATTACATACACCCAAATCCTTGTCTGGGGTCTCCTGTTTCTAGAATCCAATCTAAGACAGGAAGTCTGGCTGCTTGATAAAGAAATATCTGTTCCTCTTAGAAAAATGGAAGCTTTAGTAGCGCAGCAGAGCCCTGGGTGAGTTTTCACAACCACCTCTCAGCTGGTTTTGCTCGCTCAGTGTCCCCACAGGAAGCAGCACACGGTATAAAAGACTTGATGCTTCCGTTTCTGCCCCACAACTACTAAAGAAGGCAGAATGCCTGTGCCCAGAGGCAAGGAAAGGAAGGAACCAAAAACTGACCAAGCAGAGAAATTTAAAACAAACAAAAACAGAGGTTAGGCTATTAAGCTTGCCTGGCAGGCCAACTTAATCCTGCCAAAGGCATAGCCTGAGCCCTGGGTGAGCCTGGCAACTAAACACAGCCCACATTTTTGCAAAGCACAGCAATTCTCTTATAAGAGTTTACACCTGTGAGGAATGAAGAGAGGAGAAAGAAAAGGCTAGCTTGAGGCCCAGTATAAAAGGGACAAGATGAGCCTGAGATACCTAACATGCCAAAAAAAGGGGAGAGGGGAAAAAAGCCTTCACTGGTCACTTCAACAAGGTCACTTCAACAATTTAAGCATCAATAACAATAACAAGCATATTGGATAAAAACAAAGCAAATGATTTTAAAAGTCATGAATTAATGATAGTTTTAAAAATCAGTATGTAGTTTTAGAAAATTCAATTTGAAAATCATTATTTTTTCCTGTCCTTCCTAAAGCTTTAAACCCATGATTACCCACTACTTGATCAGGAAAATCTTATATTCAAAGAAATAATCTGTGGTGGTTTTGAATGAAAATGGCCCCCACAGGCTCATGGGGACTGGCACTATTATGAGGTATGTTTTTTGTTGAATAGATGTGGCCTTGTTGGAGAAGGGGGGCAGTGCTTTGAGGTTTCCAATGCTCAAGTCAGGCGCAATGTCAGTCTCTATACCTGCTGCCTGCCAACCCATATACAGACCTCTGAGCTACCTCTTCAGCACCATGTCAGCCTGCCTGCTGCCATGCCTTCCTCCAGGATGACAGACTAAACCTCTCAACTATAAGCCAGCTACAATTAAATGTTCTGTTTTGTTATTATAAGAGTTGCAGTGGTCATGGTGTCTCTTCACAGCAATGAAACCCAAACAAAGACATAATCCAATCTCTAAGCTAATAAGGGATAGTAGTAAAAAGTCACCATTTCACAATTTCTTCTTATTTGAGACTGAAGACTAGATCATACTATATGGCTCAGATTAGCCTGAAACTCATAATTCTCCTGCCTCAGTTTCCTGACTGCTGGGATAACTATTCAGTCCAGTTCATTTTGTAGCTTTTAACAAATTAATGATCTAAACAACGACCATCAAAGGCTGTATATAAAAGATGAGCTTACACAGCAGTCTCCGTGTATTTAGCATCCATAAAGCCCAAACTTAATCCTCAACACCAAGAGATAGTAACAACCAGACATTACAGAGCTCTCGATATGAAAATATGCTACCTTAAGAAATATTCTTGCCAGACAAATAAACCAAGCAAATTTAAGCAAAGAGAAAATTACCAGTTCATACAGAATATGCAAAATGTGTTTAAATGACACACAGAATGAAGTAATCCAAACTCAGCCTGTAGGAAACTGCAGGACAAATGATGCAGGTTCCTTATAAATGAACTGAAAACAAAGGGAAACAAAGAATGGGGAGAAGGATGAAGTCAGGAGAACAGAATGGAAGGACATGGGGGAAAGGAGGGCAGAGCAAAAGGCAGAAAGAGACAACACGCTGACTGCAGCATGAGACCTAAAGACCAAAATATTGCAACACATGGACTACTATGTATGAATACGAATGTATGCATTTGTGTATATGCATTGTATATATGCATTTGTGTATATGGGTGTATTACACACCAACCAGAAAAAAAAAAAAAGTACTACTAATTAAAGACTTAAGAACTCTTGTTAATTTTCACAGTGTGACCCTGATGTTCTGTTTTGGTTGTACAGCACCAGGGACCCAGTATTTCTATTAATCCACAAAAGACTATGTGTTTCCAGTAGTCTCATCTCACTATTGGTTCATGCCATCTCTCACAGATTTATTTAATAAATTATTTTCTTTGTCAAAGAATTAACATGAAAATTAAATAAATGACTTTACATTTATTACATGCACTGTTTCTAAACTAACATACTAAACTACTAGGACAAGTAGAAATGCATCATAGTAACTGTCTCTCTAAAGTGGAGTCTTCCCTATTGCATCAAATACAGCCTAATCATTCAGAAGAACACTGAGCAAACAGCAGAAACCATAACACTAGCAACTTTCCATGACTGTTTCATTTGCTACAAATCTACTTGATATATATAAAATTTGTGTCATCAACTTGAGCCTATAGTAATTCATATAATAATAAGCATCCATCTAATATCCATATAATAGCATTATAGCATTATATAATATTATTCCATATAAAAATAATTAGGAAAATATATCTTCGAAATACATTACTCTTCCATTTTTTTTAAATAATGGAGCCAGGATTTCCTTCATGGAATGTCTACTGCCATTACGCACACTTCTTTAATGAAGACAATTACTGCAGGAATTCTAGTACTCCCATTTGTTAAAAGGATCATTACTATCAAAGGAATTATGGTACTGACACAAATTTAGACAAGTATTTTGGGGACTGTTCCTTTCAAAACCATGAAACTGTCACATAGAGGAGGAAATACAATTTTTCTGTCCTCAGGACAAAAGATATATATATATATGAATGAGAACTGTAATGTTGGATCATGGAGAGTAAGGCCCTTGTTAGTGACAGTAGCCTTCTGTCCACTTACCAGGAATACTATTAAGAAACTGCTCTCGTGTGCAGTAAATTAGATGATGTCAAAACGTTCTCAGTTCTAAAAACCAAAATTCTTTCACTGAGTTAATTATTAGGATCATGTAAGTTCCAATAAATTCAAGTCTTCAAGTGATGTTAAAGATCAGTTGAGAAGAAAATACTCTAACTTAACTTTGTTTTGGTGTTATCTGTTTCATAACATAAAACTGTGTGCCTTTTTAAAGCACACATTAATGTTAAAATCTTTGATAATTTCATCTCTACCAAAAACTGTTAGTCATTTTTTGCTGTCATTTTTATTTTGGTGTGCTCTTTGAGATATGGTCTAATTACCTATTACAAGTTGGTCTTGCACTACAGACATATCTTTCCACAACCTTGTAATCCTCTTGCCTCTACCCCCCAAATATTATGGGATATGCAAGCACGTCTGACTTTAAGTACATTTTTAAAGGAAAAGAGAATTGATTTGTTCAAGAATGGTTAGAATTTAGTTGCACACGTACCATCTGCTTCACCATCTTGAGCTGTAGTTCGTCTTCATCTTTAAGCTTTCTTCTTCCATCTTTCCCAAATTATGGGAAACTACCAAAATGATTTTAGAAAGTGTTTCAAATTTGTTTTCTAGTTTACAAATCAAAAAAAATTTAAGAAAAATCAAAGCTATATGAGGCCAGGTCTAAGACCTGAACCATAAATCTGATCTACCTAGCAGGGTTGGAGGCTAGAAGTCGATCACACGCTAAGTGGTCTTAAAAACATATGATGGACTAGGGAGACAGCTCAGTTGGTAAAGTGCTTGTCATGCAAGCTTGAGACCTGAGTTTAGAATTCATCTGTGATCCCAGCACTTGGGAGGCAGAGGGAGACAGGCAGATTCTCAGTGTCTGTTATCAACCACACTAGCCAAATCAGTGAGTAGAGCCAGTGAGAGAATGTCTCAAACACTAGGGTGGAGAACCACTGAGATCAGCTGGTAAAGGAGCCTGTGACCAAGACTCGAAGCCTGAGTTCAATACCTGTGTAGTGGAACCACGGAGCTGACTCCTACAGGTATCCTGCGACCTCCGCACACCCCCCACATACACAAAAGAATTAACATGTCACATAAGACAGACAGTAACTGAAGAGGACACCTGACAATGACCTCTAGTCTTCACATGCACATTCAACCACATACACACTCCCAAAAGAAAACACAACTACCCATGTGCGCATGTGCACTAGCGTGCACGCACATACACAAACACATACAGAATTTAATATTAATCAATATAGCCTCAGCCATGAGGAAGAGGTTTGACTGGCTCATGCACAAGAATCACTGCATGACTGACCTGCTGCCGAACAGAAGGCCAGGACCAGAGCGAAACAGAGCCTTGTCACACTAGGTGTCACCAGGCTAATGGACAATAAATAAATAAACAGGAAAAAAAGGAAAAAAATCTTTATGTTCAGCTCTCCAGCTTTGGAATTAAACTAAAGTAGACCAAAACAGTTGTCTATCAAAATTAATAACATTCTAAATGTTAATAAATAAATAATAAGTAGCTTTCTTTCAAGTGATTATGATTATAATGATATAAAAGATTAAAAATACTATAAAACAAGGGACACTAGAACCCTAACATAATAATATGAGTGATGGTGTTATGTTTCCTGTTAATAATGATGATCATATTACTTTTTTAAAAAATCAGCTTTTTAGAAAATAAGCAGGTACAGTGGAATCCCAGCATTCAAGGAGGCAGAGGAAGGTGGATCTCTATGAATTAAAGGCCAACCTGGTCTACAAAGCAAGTCCAGGACAGCCAAGGCTACACAAAAAAATCCTTTCAAAAAAAAAAAAAAAGAAAACAAGCAGAATTGGGGTGGGGGAACGTTAGATATGAAAGGAAGGAAGGAAGGAAAGAAGGAAGGAAGAAAAGTAGATGACCCTCTAAAAATGTTTTTGTTCCTTCCAAAAGTTTAAAAAAGAAAAACACACCAACTTCTGGTGTATGGAGTAATGGAGTATATGCTCAGACTGCTGTTGACAGTTAGTTAAACATTCGTATCAGGGTAAAATGCAATCTTCACTCTTGTTCCACTAATCCCTCAGCTTTTTTCCACAGCAGAGTCTGCAAGTAACTTGTTACTACTTCCTGAAATATGTTAATGGCAAACATTACAAATGAATTAATTCTGTCAGTATTTCCCAAACAGAATAGTATCTATTGTGAAGAGACAGACAGACAGTCAGACAGACAGAATTCTCAGTGAGCTAAAGATACGGCTCAGTGAAAAAGTATTTGCCTAACATGCACAGCGCTGGGATCAATCCCAATACCCCACCCTCAACAACAACAACAAAAACAACTATTCTCCACATCTTAAAGAAAGAGTCTTCGTCTCGATGAATCAGACTAACTTGTCACCCTTTCATCAGCTTCTGCTTGTGATTTCCATCCCATAAAGCAACCAACTACAAGACGCGTCTCTTTGAGTGTCTAGAGATATCTACACATTAACAGAAGTTTTTTGGTTAATTTCCTGTTATGGTTTGGATCCAATCTGGCACTATTTAGAGATGGTGGAAATATGGTCCAGAGGTGGGCCCAGCAGGAGGTCTTCGGGTCATTAGGGACTACTGCTTAAGGGACTGGTTGGACACGGCCCCTTCCTTCTCTTCTCCTTTGCCTTGTTTGAGATGAGTGCTTTTGCTATGTCACATGCTCCCACCACAATACCTTGCCTCATCATAGGCCAACAAAGGATAATGGAGCAGAACCTCCAAAACCATGGGTCCAAATAAATCATTTCTCTTTTAAGTTAATTCCCCTCTGCTACTTGTTAAAGTAAATTTAAAAATTCCCCAGTCAGACACCAGCCAGCCGACCACCACCTTTCCCAGCTGTTGCACAGTCAGCGCCGTGCTGGCCATTCATCCATGCCACAGCTGGTTCTCACCCCTCAATAGCTTTCTCGCCATGAGCAGCTGACTCTCTGGTGATTTGCTCTCCCCCCACTTCTACAGAAAAGCACGCTGTTACTGTGTAGTAAAGAATCTCAGTACTTCTGAGCATGCTACAGTGGCAAAAGCAAAAATGCAGAAGTTGTAGACTTGAGTGCCTGGTCCCTCACTGCCTAGGTGTGTGACCTCAGCCTAGTCCCTTGGGCTCTAGGGTTCCTCTCACATACAGCACAAGAGAGCTGGCCCTGTGAAAGTGACTGGAGATTAAAATAAGATCATACAAGCCAATGTACTTTGGAAAGCAGAGAATACAATTTAATTATAAACACTTCTTTCTAATTCCGAGCTGAATCATACAAAACAGAAATTTAAGGCTGATGTGGCACAGTTTGACACACACAAACAACACTTGCCAAAAAAAATCAGGAGAAATAACCACAGAATGCTAAAGGGAGGGGGAGGGACCACAGCAATCTTTCTTCAGTTCTGAGCTCACTGTTTAACAATGAGAGGTTTTTTTGTTTTTTGTTTTTTTGCTGACTCCGCACACAGGCATAAGCCAGAGAACCAACAGCAGAATCAAGCCTGCACACACAGGATGATCCTGGATGGGCCATGTGCTTCACTCCTTCAAAAACAATGCCTGAAAGATCACACGCAAAAGTCCACACCATCCCATAAACTTTGTGAAAATCAGGCGCTTCTCTTTGAAATTTATGGAAAAAAACTGAATAATACTGTTTACGGGCAAATGACTCTGAAATGCCCAATTAACACAAGAAAGACGTGTCTTTTAATGGTATGAAGAATCTTTTCCACTCACAGGTGACAGATCTAAACAATGAGCCTAACAATAAACAATAGCAAGTTCAAAACAATAAGGCTGATGGGGAGAAAAAAATTGAGATGAATAAAACTTTTAATGCTGAAAAACGGCAATGAAAATGTAAAAATTCTTCAAAAATAGGTATAAGAAAATGCTTTTGAGAAACATTAAGTGTAAAAAATATAAATAACCTACTACTCAAGTAAAGAGTTAAGAGCTCACAAGCTCTAGCCAACATTCATAGGAAGTTTGCAGAGAAAGCAACAGAAACTAATCAGTCTGTCAAAGCAGCAGCATTTTAGTGGCAGTTTTTCTGATAATTCAAATTCCGGTGATGACAGCAAAGAGAGCCGTGTTTCAGCCAGGAGAGTTACAGAAGTCAGAGATCAACAAGTCAAGAAGCGTCTGTGGGAGAAAGCTATGCACTGGTGCTGCGGTATTAAGGGAAGGGTGGAGAACGGAGTGAAATACATGTCTCAAGGTCACCCCAATGAAGTGGAAAAAAATAAAACCTATGAAATGAGGAAGCAGCCTGACTAGCTATCAGAGACATAGAAATTAAAACAACATCGAGATTTCAATCCAACCCAGAGAGAACAGTGATCACTAAGAGAACAAGAGGACTGAAGCCATGGCTCAGTGGTGAAGAACACCTACTGTTCTTGCAAAGGACCCAAGTTCGGTTCCCAGTACTACACAGCAGCTCACAACCATCTGTTACTCCAGTTTCAAGGGAGATCAATGTGCTCACTGATCTCTATGGGTACCAGGCATGCTTATGGCACATATGTGTATACATATTATTATTATATGTATATTTATATATATATGCATACATACCTACACATGCAGGCAAAACACTCATACACATAAAGTAAATAAAGTAATTAATAAATCTTTAAAAAAAAAAAGAACCACAAATGCTGGCAAGGATAAAAACACTAAATTTTTAAAGTAACAAAAAAGTAGTAATAAAGGAATGGTGACACAGAGGTGTCTAATACACTTCAGAACCAGAATATGGCAGGCTCCTCTTAGAACACAAGGACAAAGACTATCTTCTGACTACAAAGGATAAAGGAAAGACTTGATACATTATAGTTATCCTGTAATAAAAGCATCCCTCTTTCTTCTAGTCACAGTATCTCAATGAGGCTCTATAGCACCTATCTTCATAAAATATAAATTAGAAGTCTTCAACAATGAAGCAAATGTCTCATTTCTCTAAAGGGAAAACTGTCTAAGACTTGGTGATTTCTCAGGATTGCATCTAGACAGGGATAAGTGCCTTGAATGTGGACAGTGACCAGAATGATGGGTACCACAGAACAATTCTTAGTTCTACATAAGTAATTCTGCCACTCAAAACACTTGCTATGTCTTCAACATGGACAAAACCCCTCTGAAGTGTCCTGACTAAAATGGTAGGTCTCTTGTCTCCTCTTCCCTACTCTAAAGGTGAGATCCATCCATTTCACAAAACCAAACAGCTTCAAGTCATCTTGAGAAGATAGGTGTGGTAGCGCAGACCCACTATCTCACCAACAAAGAGGAAGGGTGAGGCAGATGGACTGCAAGTTCAAGACCAGCCTGGGATACATAGTGAGACCCCATTCTCAAAAAGGGGCTGGCAGGGAACATATATTGATGATTCAAAAATCATCAACAGAGCCAGAGTGGGACTAGAGAACTCATGTGGGAAAACTCTACTCCTTCTGCAAGACTCAAAAAACTTCACAAGGAATTTTAAACTACACAAAAAATTCTCTTGAAGAAATCAGACCACATCATACACCACAAATAACAAAAAGCCAGGCCTCTGTCTCACTTGAGGTGAAACTTAGAGAGCTGAGGGCCATATCCGTTCTGTCTCCGTGCCCTCCATCAAGCAGCCTAGTACTTGGTAAATGACTTCAACATCAGCCTCATCTAAACATATACAGACATAGGTGTGTAATTTATAGTAACTGGCGATCAGATGTGATATCCCCACTCCTCAAAATTTATTATTTCTTCCTAATCCTTTCATCTTTTCTCTCCTTCAGAGAACTAAATTTTGGTATCTCTTTCCATACCCATCTTTCCCATCCTCCTACCAATTCTTGTTTGACCCTGTTCTTGTTTGACCCTCAAGCCTATGTTCCAGCTAATATCCCTGCCCAGCAACCACTCTAAAACTCCAAAGCTAAAAAGATAAAATAAAAACAACCCACTACTTTATCATGCTCACAGGATCTAATGACTAGAAACATGTACACAATCCAAATGGAATCTGCTTCTTACAGTACTGAGATCACTGAATGGTGCTCAGCTAGTGGAATTTGAAGATCCAACAGGATTTCCCTTGCATATCTGGTGTACAAGCTGGGATGCGTACAGGAAAACTGCTGAATGCAGTGCCTCTTCATATGGTTTGACTACCAGGCAGCCTGGCTACCTCAAAGTAGTCAAATTTCTTAGGTAGCGGTGAAGTGCTTCAAGTACAAGCGCTCCTGCTAGCAAGACGAAACCTGCATTGCTTTATATGATCAAGCCATCCAGCACCACTTGATTGGTTTTACGTCACAGGGCACCACGACACACGAGGGGGGAACTAATACTCTAACAAGGAAAGGAACAAGGACATGGTACAGGAAAGCATAGAAGAAGATATATATAGCCAGCCCTGGATAAAATAGGAGCCCAGAGTTTTCTACTTGACTAATGACTTCTTATCCATCTAAAACAAAGCTCAATGCTTTTTTTAAAATGGCTTCTGTTAGAATAATCCATAGCAGGTAGTTCCATAGCTTGGACAGTTTATCTATTAAGTTACTTTTCTCATCATTATAACAGACTAACTGACAGAAGCAACTCAAGAAAGGAACAACTAGTTTGGGATCATGGTTTAAGAATATAGTTCCTTGAAGTAGGAAATACATAGCAATACATAGCAATGGAGCAGGAGCTTGGGGCACAGGTTTCTTACACAGTGCTCACTAGCAAGCAGAGAACTGACTAAAACCCTGAAGACTCACTCTCTAGCAACCATTTCCTCTGCCCAATCTCTAAACTGTACATTCCTATAAGGCCTCACCCAAAAAGTTAAATCTATTCTTATTGCAAAAGGGAAGAGCCAAGGCACAATTACAATCAGATCAAACCAAAACTCAACATCTGGCATTATAATTCAAATTCTGCAGCTCAATGTTTGGTATCTAGAACACACTCATGATATTTTGGCTCCAAATGGCTTGGGAAACTCCAGTTCTCTGGCTCTGCCATCCATAACACACACACACACACACACACACACACACACACACACAGTATCTCACAGGCTCAGGCTGACTCCATCCTGGTTTCACTCAACAGCTGCCACTGTCCTTAGTGGTCATCCCACTATGATGGCATCTCCAATATGCTGGGATCTCCAGCACATCAGAGGCTGTACCTTCACCAGTGCCTCTCTTGGCTATCAGTTGTAAGCCTCAGCTGCTTTCCATGACCCCTTCATGCTTACAAACCCAGAACCACGTGGGGGCCTACCAGACACTGTCAAGCTCTGCTACTCCATCTCAATGCCAAGTTCCCACAGATCAGCTCAGTAAGCTTCACGTACTCAACACCCTGTCTGTCTAGACCCAGGCTCCAAAATCCTTCTACAGTCTCCCCAAAACACCATGCTCAGTTCCATCACAGCAAGACTACAACAACAAGTGTAGTGATATTCTACGTACAAAACAGAAAAAAGATTCGGGGAAATAAGGATATTTTTATTTAGCTGACAAAAAAGAAAGTTGCAATTTGCTCTACATTTAGACCAAACTGCTTTCAACATTAAGTAGGACTCATTCCTTAGCTATGACAGACTTTAAGCACACTGTAAGCAACAACACATTTTATGCTTAACTAATCATTCATCATCTGCTAATCAGATCCATCCCAAGGACAGAATTAAAACCCTGCCACACTCAGAATAATCCAATTTCTCAATCTCCTCCCCTGTCCCATAATCTTTCAGTTAAAACTATATTAATATACTTATGAGAGATTAACCTGAGAATTGTTTCTTACAAAGAGAAATCGGTCCTGTAAGAGTCTAGTTCAAGTGATTCTTTTCCAAGTTTTTCTATTAATTATGTCAGCATCGTAGATTTGTTCATTGTAGAGCCTTCAGCATGGGAACTAGGTAGCTCCTTTTCAAAGCTGCAGATGCTACCTCGTTACGCCACAGTGCCCTTCCGATCAAGACTTTCCTCCACGTGTAGCCCGGTGCCCTTGCTCTGCTCAATGAGCAAACTAGTTGTCTGCTACATCGTGGCACATGGCAACCGACCTCAGCAATCAGTGCTCTCATGTCAAGTTTAGCAAGCTGTTACTCCTGAGACTACAGAATTGGCCTATAAGAAATAATCCACACATCAAATTCCTCCAAACCTTCAATACAAATTTCTTCCCTACATGCCATCCCAAAAGCACTGCCAGGATTGGGGCGGTTTCCATGGTGTTGTCTGATGACCATAACATGGACATAAAAATCTACCTTCAGCAAGCTCTCTGCAGGTTTTTACAGCCTATGGTGGAGCAGAGCTTCTCCCTCCCTTCAGTTGTGTTAGGAGCTATGATATAAGACCACAGTTACACTTCACATGCTACTGAACCCTGCTGAAGACATGTTTCTCACAGAAATGAAGAGAAGAGCCTGGAGTACAAAGGGTCCATGCCATGACAGATTGCCAAGGATGCTGTGCTAAATACTATAAAGCAACTCACTCGTGAGATGGTGTCCCCTTTATTAAAAAAGCTCTTCTCTTTGATGAACTGGGCTTTAAAAAGTCATTCCTATGTTACAGAGAGAAACTGCATTGCCAAAATATAGCTTCCAATTCATAGGAAGATAAATGTTCCTTTTTAAATTCTCATCCACTGTGGCATGATACCTAGAAATGACTAAAGTGACGCTTTTTCCCCTCATATTAAAGAGTGAAGATGTTTTAATTACTTCTGTTTCCATATAGTTTGAAAAATGTGATGCAAATGCTCAAGTTATTCACTCAGGTGAAAAGACTTAACATATGTTGGTAACAGAAACAGAAAGGTCCTAGTGCTGAGAGAAACAGACAAAAATTAGGTAGGCAACAACATGGCCCAGCTAATTAGACTGAAGCTTAAAATCAAAGGCTCAACCAAAAAACAAAAATCCTGTTGTCCCTCTGAAGACTTCATCTGCACTGGGGGAGGGGACTTCCACTCTTCCACAGCTGCACTACCACACACATCTGTGTCATGGGAAAACAAGGCAAGACTTACAGGTGCTCGGAAAGCACATTTGCATTTTTGCCCTAAACCAGCAATATGGACAGAGTTCTTTCAAACTGCTACCTGGAACCTTTATAATTTGCCAAAGTTTGAAGTAATGTGTTCTTCCAAAGGAAGAAAGCAACAACAAGAAACAATAGTGTGTTTCCTGGCCTTAGGAAGAATTCAACAGGACCTTCCCAACTACACTTCCTAGAGAAGTGTGCCAACTGCCTCAAATTGCCAAGAATGTACAGGACAGCAGTTATGATGGATGGCCAAAAACAACGATCTCTAGGAAAAGGACACAGCACAAAGCACAAAGGAACTCACAAAATCTCAGCCCTTGGGCTGGCATATACACATTCAAGAAGGCTGGTAATCCTGGACCTCTGACAAGCAAATTTCATCATCTTTCTCTAGGAGAAGTGTTATCTTTCTGAGCGATGTGCTGGGAAAACGCTACACAAAGCTGTGCCGTCCCTATTGGTACTTAGTGGCTCTGCCCCTGCTTCCAGGGTCTTTCTTACCTGTGTCAAGAGCCCATCTGGGATTATACAGAGCCACCTGATCAAAAATCACATTTACTGGCACACACCTACGTGCTCTCAACCATGAGCCCACAATATGCCATGTGTGACTCACAAGCAGTGATGATGGTAAAAAGAAAAACTAATATTTGGAGTTCACCAAATAATGAGTCACACTCCTGGAAGAAAAGGAATCCTTACAGCTGGCAGCTCTTTAGTATGAGATTTTTAAATTGTTATAACATTAATATTAATTCCATGAAAGTTGGCAAGAAGAAAATGAGTGAGAAACGTGGTATTTAGTTGACTGGTACCACATAAAAGCCCAGTTCATGCTCCAAGAAAAAGAATGAGTAGGACATCTATTACCTATTCCTAGACTTTCCTTCTGCACTCATTGCTGCCAAGTTGCTCATTCTCCCACACAACACTTCCATACTAATTTTGACCCTTAAGAATCAAAAAGAAGTCTTGCTTTCTCTGTACCCAAATGCCAAGTGGGATCTTGTGGGATCTCACCTTTATAAAGGGAATGTTTGAAAACAGGCCCCTTTGGCTGTGACATCAGTGCGTTGCTGAGGCCTCCGAGGGCCGGAGGAAACATTCCCAGTCCCTCGCAGTGCTGCTGTACTCCTACGGTGCAATCTGGCAATGGCCAGGGACCAAATCTTTAAAGCTGTTTTATGGTATTTAACATATGGTCATAAATTGCTCAGTGCTCTAAAGAGGGGCTAAATTTGCCACCCCTATTGATGAGACATGTTCTTATTTATTTAAATTTAGTGGCAAACTGGCATTTCTCCAGAAGGAGAGGGTTAGGCATAAGTACAAAGGAGGAACTAATGAGAAATGCTTTGCAACTTTTCTATGCACTAAATACAGCCACTATCAAACAGGGGCTTACCACTGAGAAAAACAATAATAGGGAAGAAATCCAATTTCTAAGGGCCGAGAGAGAAGAGTACAGATTTTATTCAGAACACATTTTAAAACTTTTAATCATTTTTCTCTTTTTTCTCAAATGAGTGCTAGCTATCCTTCTCTTTCTCTCTCTCTCTACTCCACCTCTTTATTCCCCTCACAAATTATAGATCCTTGATCTTCATCTGAAATCCCATATCTTTGTAAATCTCTAGAATGTCCCAAATCCTATTACACCCATTTTCTGATTTTGCCATATTTTTGGCTAAGTTGCTTATGTTTTTAATTGATGTAATTCTCCATCTCTAAAGATATAATCCTACCAAAATATTTTGTTCCCTTTCCTCTACAAGACTGCACACAGCCAAAGCCAGAAGAAAAGGGATTTTGGTGGGGAATGTTTTAATGCTATTAACAGAGGTATCATCCACAGGTAAATATCAAAGTAACATCACTGATGAGTTTAGTGTATATATATATTTTTTTCTGATATAGAACTGGCTAATGAATCCAAAGATGATTATCTTGCTTAAATCTGGAATGTGAAAAAGGATTTCAATAAGTTGGAGGTCTGACAGTAGTCTGCGAACAGTATTTTTAAAACTCTACTACGAAAGATTAGGTTGTTTATGTCACACAAAAGTCTTTATAATTTTAAGATATAGAAGAGTCATACATGACACAGAAATAAATACCTACATATAGACAGGAATAAAGAGAGTGATTACCAATGTACACAAATTAATATGAATGTCACATGCTAGAAATTAAGAAGTTGGATATATTTCTCAGGATAAAATATGTCATCTCAGTTATGTTCCCCCGAGGCAGACCAATGATCCAGTGATTAGATCATGCCATGAAAAGACTGCTATGAATACTGACCTGATCTAGGATAGCTGTGTCATCCAGAATAGCCATAAAATGACCAATAATGAAGAGAAGAGCCTAGAGTACAAAGGGTCTGTGCCATGACAGATTGCCAAGGATGCTATGTTAAGCACTATAAAGTAACTCAATCCTGAGTTGATGTCCTCTTCATTAAGCAGGTCCCTCTCTCTGGTGAACGGAGCTGAAAAAGCTATTCCTTTGCTCTTACGCCAAGTTCTATTTGAAACACCCTCCATCTAAGGTCATTCTGTATCTAAGGTCCAGAATAATGAAGGAAAAGACTATACAGAAACATACTCAGGCCCTAGGAACACTTCCAGTAAGAACCTAGTTTTATGAACACTCTTAATTCTGAGGATTAGACTGGAATGTTAAAATATCTTCTGTAGTATTCTGAAAAGGAAGAAAGTCTCTGCCATTCAGACACAAGGACACTTTTCTCAGTGCCGTAAGCTTGCAAAAAGGAGAATAGATCTAGACACATATGTATTCCATAATATGAATTATCTACCACCACAATATGGTAGGTATATTTATGTACTGATCAGCCCACTCAATAATAATTGTATTATTACATCAATAATTGTATTAAACCTAAAAATACAAATATCTCAACTAAGAAACAAAGATTGTTAAGATTAAAAGAAAGTTCGAGTTATATGCTGCTATACAAAAATTCACTCTAAATGTAAAGAACCAAATAGGTTAAAAATAAAATAAGAAAAGATGTACCATAGTACGTTAATGTCAGTTAAAGTAGATTTCAGAACAAATGATATCCTAAGGACAATGTGTGTAGATATCATAATCTTATAAGTCTTTTATCTAACAACAAAGCTTCAACACATATGAAGCAAATGCCAATGACGCAGTAAAACCAGGTAGATCGAAAATTGCAGTCTGTAGTTTCTACAGCCTCTCAACAACTAATATAACAACATAAATGAATAAAAATATGGCACACTCTCAACACAAACTTATAATCACAAAGAACTTAGCAACCCTTTCTAAACACCCACAGTGACAGCACATAGACAGAAATACAAAGCAGTATGTTACTTCTGAACAACCACCAACCAATTAGACTTAGCTATTATTTACAGAGCATGCTACCCAATAACAGCAGAGCACGCCACCCAATAATGGCAGAGCATATACTCTTTTGGGTGCACACAGTACTCTTACTAAGATTATTCATATCATGGGCCATCAAACAAGTCTCAATAAATGTAAAGTGATTTAAGTCCATATGAAAAATATTCTCTACAATGAAATTAAATTCAAAATCAATAAAAGGTAACAAAACTCCACAGAATTCTAGAAATTAAATGAGATATTTCTAAATATCCTATATATGAAAAAGAAATCTAAGGAAAATTTGAAGCCATAATAGAAAAAAACAAGCCTAACCCAGCCAAAGTTGCAGAATGCAGCTAAATATGCCAATGATATAAACCATAGCACCCAATGCTATGATCAGAAAAACATCAAGCTTTCAAATCAGGAGCTTCATTTTCTTTCTTTTTTCTTCTCCTTTCCCCCACCCTTTTCAAAACAGGGTTTCTTTGTTTATGAAAAAGCTTGTCTGTAGACCAGGCCAGCCTCAAACTCAAAGATCCACCCGCCTCTGCCTCCCAAGTGCTGTGATTAAAGGTATGCGCCACCCAGCCCGGTTCATTTCTAGTTCAACAAACCAGGGCAAAAATAAAAGAAAACAAAGCTCAATGTGAAAAAAAAAAAGAATGACAATTAAAAATCATGATATGAAAAGCAGTAAAACTGGAAACAGTAACAACAAAGATGGATAGAACCAAAAGCTAGTTCTTCAAGAACATTAACAAACTTGATAAACCACTAGCCAGGCTGCTAAGGAAAAGGCATGGAGAAGATATATAACTAAACCAGGAAATACAGGAGTGACATTACTTATACAGATTTTACAGATATTTCCAAAAATAGAGGAACAGTATATAAATGTTTATGCAATAAACACTGCACCTTAAAATGGACATTCAAACTAGCAACAATCATACAAGATGAAGTAGATTAAGCTCAAAATGTCTACTAAAGACAGTTAATTTCTTTTTTAAACTTTCCTACAAAGAAAATTCCAGATCCAAGAAAGAGTTTCACTAGCAAATTTCACCAAACAGTTAAAGAAAAAATAATACAAATTCTTCATGAATATTCATAAAGTACTTCTCAATTTAGTGTATCCATTTGCATTTACTACAATGCAAAACCCAAAAACATACCAAGGAAAAATATAAACCAACATAACAAATTAATATACAGACAACATTTAAAAAAAAACGTTAACAAATTGAATCCAACAATATGTATGAACGATAATACATCATGACAACTGAAGCTCATCTCTCGGGAATGCAAAATAGGTTGAATATGGCAAAAAAAAAAGTCAATAAATATCCATAGTGATTCGGATTAGTCATTTGTTATCCAATACCAAGTGGTCAGTCTTAAAATCATACAGATATAAGCAATGCTAAGACTAAGACTCTGAAAGCTGTTATTTATGTGAGGGTGTGTGTGGCTGTGTATAACAATAGTAATTAAAGAAAAAGAGGAAGAGGCCATGAATTTGAAAGGCAAATGAGAAGGCCTTGGGAGGAGCTGAAGGAAGAAGAGAAAACTACATAATAGAACTAAATTAATAAATATCTTGGTATGTGTTTTAAAAATCCATTGTGCTGATAAAATTTAAAAAAGAAAAACCACATAATCATTGTAGCTGATGAAAAAGAATCTGACCAAATCTAACACTCACTCTTATTTAAAAAAAAAGTTAAGTAAGACAAAGCAATTCTCAACTAACTAAGAATAGAAAGGAATCCATCCTGATAAAGGACAATTGTGAAAATATACAGCTAAAACTAAGCTTAATTGTGAATGTATTCATTTCTCTTAAAATCTGAAATAAGAATGTCTACTCACAACACTCTTCAAGATTCTGGTCAAGGTGCTAAGGCAATAAAAAGAAATACGACTCAGATTGGGTAGAAAGAATCAACACTGTCATTCACTGGATATATAATTTTCTGTATAGAAAGTTCTAAGAAGCTATAAACAGTTGTATCCATAAATGAGCTTACAATGGTTTCAGAATCAATAGACAAAAAAGTATTTACATGCTGGCAATAAATAATCAGGTCTTAAAATATAATTTATAATCAAAATATATTAACATTGAATGAATGACATAAAAAGTTTAAAACCTACGTATTAAATGCAAAAAAGGCAAAACATGAGAAGCTTTTTTTTTTAATGACAAGCTGATTACAAAATTTATGGAAATACAAAGAACCTTGCATTTCTAAAACCATTTTGAAAAAAAATGACAACTTGGAATAGTCATACTGATTTTAACATTTATTTCTGTGTGTATGTGTGTGTGCATGTGTGTGTATACACACGTGTGCATGTGGGAGTGTGGCACGCTCCTGCAAGAGCATATGGGGGTCAGGTCTCAGTGTGGGTTCCTTGCCCTTCCACTGTCTTTGAGATGACGCCTCCTTAAGGCTGTCAGGCGGCCTACCTGACCTCTGAGCTTCTGGAGACTCTCTTGCCCCCATGCCATCTTCCATTAGGGGCATACTGGCACTACAGGAGCTTGCACTACCGTGTCCAGCTCTAAGACAGTTCTGGGAAGCTGGTCCTTAAGCCTGTATATCCTGTGTTTTTAATAACTAAGCCCTCCCCATCCTCAAGATTTACTTTCTACAATGGAAACTCTGCATCACAATAAAGTAAGATAAGTACAGAACAGAACACACTAAGAAATCCAGAAAGACCTCTATCAATATATGGACAACGAATTTTGACAAAGGTACAACAGCACTGTAGAAAATAAGAGAGGTATTAAACCAACAGATGACACTAGAACTTTTGAGGTCTGTGGGTTTTCTAAAAGCAATATCCTAAACAAATATCAACTCAAAATGAATGACAAGTATAAAACTCGAAGTTTTATACATTTAAAAGAAAGGACTGGTAAGATGGCTCCGTGGCTAAAGTCTTTACAGCACGAACATGAAGCCTGGAGTTTGGATCCCCGGAACCTATGGAAATGCCCCAGGGCCTGCCTGTGATTCCAGTCTCAGCTTTCTGGAGATGGGATACCCAGACCTCATAAGAGTGGCCACATTGGTAAGCTCTGGGTTTGACTAAGACACCCTGTCTCAATGAATAAGGTAGAAGAGTGGCTAAGGATGATTCCTGGCATCAACCCTAAACATTTACATGCATGTATAAATATGTATACATGTAGTCACACACATGTAAAATATGCACACCACACAAAGACATGGAAATCAATCAGTAAGAATAAAGTACAATTAAAAATCTTTGTGACACTGGGTTAGACAAAGATTTGTGTATAGATGATAAAAAAAATACTCAGGGAGAACATACACATCTTATACAGAGCTTATCTCCCAAAACATGGATTCTCAAAATAAAATCATAAGAAAAAAATATTTTTTCATGGGAACACTTCGCTAAAGCCATTGCTGTATCCGAAGAGAGAGTATGTAACAGAAACAGAAAGGACAAAGATAGGAGGGCCGGCCAGGGAAAGACAGACATACACTCAGGCTGCGCACTCCTTATCCACACTGTGTGAGACATAATGGTTGCCATTCTTTGGGATCTGCCCAGATGTTCCTGGCTGAACATTCTGAACTTCGGTGCCAACAGGTCACTAAGAAGTCCCAGGTATGGGGTCAGGGGGGAGACCTGATGCTATTAAGACATTTATTTCTCTACAGATTGGTCTCTGGGTTCCTTGAGACCCCAATGTGTCCTACTAACCAGGGCTTTGGTAACATATGAAAAGCTGGTCCTAAAATACAAATAACCTAAAATAGTCCAAACAACTGTGGAAGACATGCTGGTGGATGCTCATGCGCCCATGAAAAGACTTCCAATAAAGCTACAGGAATTAAAAGAATGCTGCATTAGCTCAAGAGAGTGTACAACAGAAAATCCAGAAATGGAAACTACTTAAATGGCTAAATAATAAATATATGGCCAAAATTAGCTCAAAATGGATCAACAACACCAGAACATGAAATAATTAGAACAGTCACAGATTGTTATCCAAACTGTAAAATGGAAAACATTTTATCACATACTTACAAAGTTTAATCTACACTTAGCTTACAACACAGAATTCACACACACAAAAAAATTCCACAAAAAGGTATATCCAAACATGTAACAATTCATAATGTAATTTATAACAGCCAGAAATCTGTAAGTGGCCCAAGTGAACCTTAACAAACAAATTTTTAAAGGGATTTTATTCACATAAGGTTGCACAATTCGGAAATTAAAGAAATGAAGCGGCAGGTGTGATGACGCACGCCTTTAATCCCAGCACTCGGGAGGCAGGGGCAGGCGGACCTCTGTGAGTTTGAGGCCAGCCTGGTCCACAGACAAAGTCCAGGACAGCCAGGGCTACACAGAGAAACCCTGTTTCAAAAAAACCAAAAAGAAGAAGGAGGAAGAGAAGGAGGAG
>CM053755.1:31831467-31883583 GCA_028658305.1 Pachyuromys duprasi | reverse complement strand
ACAAAGACCAAACTGAGCAGGGCACAGGGGTCTTGTATGAGACGGTTTCTACAATCAAGGACCATGTGTGGATGTGGCCTGGAACCCCTGCACAGATGGGGCCCATGATAGCTCGGTGTAGGACTGAAGACCCTAGTGAGGGAAACAGGGACTGTTTCAGTCATGATCTTGATGGCTGACTCTTTGACCCTCCCCCATATAAGCCAGGGAGTGACAGACTGGCTAGATCCCAGGGGAGGACATTGCAGCCAGCCCTGAGGAGACAGGATGAGCTGGGGTTGGATGGAAGGGGAGGAGGTAGTCCCCTGTTGGTGGACTTGGAGGGGGCGGGGAGGAGGGAGATGAGGGAGGGAGTGGGAAGGTAGGAGGGAATGAGGGAGGGGGCTACGCCTGGGATTCAAAGTACCTAACCTGTGATTGATATAAAAATAAATAAAATTTTAAAAAAAGTGTAAAAAAAAAAAACACAGACATGTTGATCAATGAAATTGAAGACCCAGACATAAATCCAAACACCTATAAACATATGATTTTTGATAAAGAAGCCAGAAATACACAGTGGAAAAAAGAAAGCACCTTCAACAAATGGTGATGGTTTAACTGGATGTCTGTATGTAGAAATATGCAAATACATTCTGTCACCCCTGCACAAAACTCAACTCCATGTCAATCAAGGACTTCAACATAAAACCAGATACAGTGAACCTGATAGGAGAAAAAAAAAATGTATCAATGATAATTCCAAAAGGCATTTTTATTTCAGGAAAACAAAATGAATACTAAGGAAAAATAAAATATACAGTGCTATGTTCTGACATCACAGTACTCATTACCTCCAAACCAGCCAATATAATGCTATGTTGTACGAAATAATTCTACAACGCTAATAACTATATCATACTTTTAGTTAAGACTTACAATATCTTTTAAGCTTTCAACTAATCAATAACTTGTATAATGTAAAAGAGATGATTAGGATCAAAAAGTAAAGCACTAGAATATGCAAAATAAATTGATTTGATTTCTGCCTTAGTTCCAACAATAATATTAAATTCCTTCCCCAGCACTGCTTAACTTTTTAAACATCTACAAATTCTTGTCAAATTACCTATTGCTGAGATTTAGCCCAAATGCAGTAAACTACTGCCCAAATAACTAACTAACTAACTAACTAACTAATGAAAAAGCCAGCTACTTTCTGAGTCATTTCTTTCTTACATTTATTTGAACTGGGGGGGGGGGGTGTACATGCCACAGTGTGTATGTAGAGATCAGAGGACCACTTAAGGGAGTCAGGTCTCTCCTCCCATCAAATGGAGCCTGGGAATCAAACTCAGGTTCTCAGGCTTGGTAGCCAGTACCGTAACCCACTGAGCTATCTCCCAGCCTGTTCAGAAGTCATTTCTAATACTGAGTTCATCTTGATCTTTTAGTCTCGATCTCCAGAAAATTTCCTATTTGAATTTAACCAGTTACTAGGTTTTCTTTAAGTGTCCATACCAAAATATGCTTCTTAAATGGAAAAGCTAGAACCCATTTGACAGTTTATCACATTGAGCGATTTCTTGGCCTATCTTTTCTTAAGGGGAGGGGGGAGAACACAGCATTTGGTAGAGAAGACCTGGGCTCTAGTCCAAGCCTCCACCACTTATCAGCTAAGTAACCTTCAAAGAATTTCATAACCTCTTGGAGACTTATATCCTCCTGTGTTGAAATTTTTTAACAGGGGGATTATGATTCTACACAGATTTACTGGGAGTGAAAATAAGCCTAAGGAAAAGAGATTTCTGCTAATCATAGCACTGAATTCTCTTTATGGAAAAAACACAGACACAAGCAACAGACATTAAGTCAGCTGAGCACTCTGCTCACTGCTGGCCTTGGTCAGTATCTGCTGCCAATCCACAGTAAAATCAATGTTCTTGCCAAGGATGGACCTCAAGTTTCATCATTTCCTTAACATAAATCGTGTCCTCCTGCATGAATTCCCAGTGTCCAGTGCCAAAGATGCTTTCCTCTGAGCTTCAGTCCTCCCCCAGTCTATTTCTTCTGTCTAAATCCTTTCCACCTTCCTGATACCAACACAGACTTCCCTTTCTACTGCCTCTCAATTCTTACAGAAGACTATGCTTGCTTTAAGCATATTCACTTTTCTCCACAAATTACACAAGTAAAATGCTTTCACTATAAAAAATTATGATAGAAATGAAACTCTCTCTTCCTTTCCTGACTTAACCACTGTACTGAATTTAGTATCTTTCTACACCTTTCTCTATGCACTTACCCATACATATGTACATATGTTCCCATACACATATGTAAGAGAAAACTTTTCTACAAAGTCCTCTAACTATATCTATTTCTGTATCTATTATTCTATAGACTGCCTCTGCCTTCTTGTCATTCAGACACATTACTTTAGCTTGACTCTTTGGAAACCCCAACAGTATAAGTGGTAGGCATCCTGTGAGAACAGTTTCCTAGAACATCAACAACTACTTACTGAGTAGCTACTTTGTACCAGGTATACAGTGTGCAGTGTGGAACAAAACAGACACTGTCCTCAAGGAGCTAAAAGCCTTCAAGAAGACTATACTAACAGCAGGTGTGGTGGCACATACCTGTAATCCAGAGTCTCAAGAGACTAAAACAACATGATTTGTGTGAGTTTGGAACCAACATGGACTACAAAAAGAAATTCTCTCCATATCCCCCACAAGAAGGCAATCAGTAAGGTGAAGAAATGAAAGAAATTGAGTAAATATTGCTCATCCTGTGGAAATAATCAAAACCACACACATCCCAGTGGATGCCTGAAATCCTGGACATGATTTTTGTTGTTATTTGAATCTTTAATATATTTTTATTAATTCTTTCAGAATTTCATACAATGTAGTTTGATCATATTCATTCCTCACTCTTCCCCCTAACTCTTCCCAGATCAATGCCCCATCTCTGGACCCTACTCCCAATTTCCTGTCACTTGTTTAAACCCACTGCGTATAATTTGTGCTGCCCATATACTCACACGTATGGGGTCATCCAGTGAAGCCTGGTTGGTCTACCAAGGCCACAGCCTTAAAGAAAACTGACTGTCTCACCCCAGAAGCCATCAGCTGCCAACAGTTCCTCAGTTAGGGAAGGAAAGCTCAGGAGCTCCTTCCATGCTAGCTCTCCATGCTAGAAGATTTACTGGCTTGCTGACCTTGTACAAAAACCACAGCTGCTGAGTTCCTAAGCACAGCGGCCCTCCAATGTGCAGAAAACCCTGTTTGCTCTGGTCCCTCTCTGACTTCCGGCTCTAATTATCCTTCTACCCCCTCTTCTGTGATTCTCCCTAAGCCCTGCAGGGCGAGGGAGATACAGATATTCCATTTGTGGCTGAGTCCTCCACTAACACTCTCTGCACTCTGACCGGTGGTGAGTCTCGGCGTTAGCCACCATCCACTGTAAAGAAGCTTCTCTGATGAGGACTGAGAACCGCACTAGTATCTGAGTGGAGAGATGGGAAATTAGAGGGCAGCTTGATACCATGTCCATTCAGCAGAATAATAGTAATAGGCCCACCCCTAGGGAAGGTGAACCTCCCAAACGCAGGTTCTTGGCAAGATTTACAGTGCCAGGCATGTATTGTCTCATTTGGAGAAGGCCTTAAACTCAATCAGAAAGTATAGCCCATAATATCCATGCTACTTTTGTACCCACAGGCATATCTTGTCATTCCAGGCATTACTGTACCTCAGAGTGTTCAAGGATGAATAAAAGTGTTGACTTCCCCCCTAGAAGCCTACAGAGCACCTTGAAGAGCCATGAAAACTAAGCCAGTAGGGAAGAGGCTTCCTGGTCAGTACCAACTTGATTCCTCCATGTCCAGTTTACAAAGTAGACATTGTAACAGACTAACCGTGACCAAGAATGAGATGGAACAACTGTAACTACATACAATCATAAAAGCCATGTGAACAAGGCTGCTTTCTCTTTAGAGTCCCAAGAAATACTAGTATTTGTGGATTGTGGGTGGCTACAAATAACTGAAACTACAGAAGGTGAAACTGAAGCTAACAAGAGATTACTATGCAAAGATTACAATACAGTCTCAAAGTACAAAGACAGCATTATTCACAGCAGCTACTATACTATTGCCCTGACTGCTACACCTAGCATAGCTTGAATTAACCAATGACTTGGCATGATCTACACCCTACCCCCACTCCATAATCATAACAATCTGATCATTAACACAACAATATAATCACTAACTCTTGCTTAAAAGGCTTCTACTCTTGAGGAAGCAGGTGCATCAGTAAATGGTTTTCCTCTCTCTGAGAAGAAGATTCCAGTAATATGAAAGTCTGGCCCAGTTTCAATATAGCTTTTTCTAGTTAGGGGAGGGGGTGAGAATTCAAGTAGGTTTATGCACGTTTGGGTTTTTGTGGTTGAATGAAGGCCAGTGGTCAATATCACAGGCTTTTCTCTGTGGATCTCTACCTTGTTTTCTGAGCCAGGGTCTCCCCCTAAAGTTTGGCTAGGCTGACTTGCCAATGAGCCCTAGAGATCTGCCTATTTCTGCTCCCTCAACAATGCCCCACTAGCTGTAGAGTTACAGATGTGTGCCCCCATGCCTGGGTTTTCTGGGTTGCTAGGAAATCCATACTTGCATCCCCATGCCAGTGTGGCAAGCACTTTACCAAGTAAGCCATTTCCCCAGCCCCTTTTCTAGCTTTTTAAGAAAAACAGGAAAGAACTGCCGGTGAAGGAGGCTAGAGGGGTGACTTCGACCTCTCAAAGGCCAACTTGACAAAGTAAAGAATATATTCTAAGTACCATGGACTGCAACAAAATAGGAATGTTGTGCTTCAAATGCCATTATCAATACTATAGAAGAATGCCCCGTGTTATCTTTCTCCGGTCTATATTATAGAAATCATATGGTGAGTTATACAAACTAAGCATAGAACTGCCATACAACCCAAGTCCTAGAAAAGAAGCTCTGAGTTGGACATCTTTACCAACAGCAGCATTATTCACAACTGCCGAAAGATAGATGTAATAGACATCATCAAATGTGATACATACACATGTGCACATACACACACACACTCACACACACACACTGGAATGATAAAAGGAAAGAAAACTCTGACACATACCACAAGACGGATTAATCTTGAATATACTATGTGGTGAAATAAGCTAGTCACAAAAAGATGAATACTCCAAGATTCCACTTACTCCCTAAGACAGTTAAACTCATGGAGACAAAGCAAAATGGCAGTTGCCAGTGGCTGAGTGAAGGGAAGACTAGGAAGTTACAGTTTCACTGAGACAACTGAGTTTGCAAGACTTAAAGGGTTGGCCACATGTAGAACATCTCCACATGCCACACATTTGGGTGGCCTTAATACCATCAAACTGTACATTACAAATTGATAATTTTATGCATTTTATCACATTGAAAAAGTATGTACAAAGATCAAAATTGAACTTGTATATTAATAATTTACTGAACCACTAAAAATAATACTTTTAAATGAAAACATCTAAAGTCCACAGATGAAAAAAAAATCATGGAGGACTTTAAAAAAGATTAAAATGCCCTCCAAAACGTCAACTTAATTCAAGACTTGTCCATAAACTGGTGAGTAAAAGTTGAAATAAAAATCCTTCTCAGAAAACAAAAAGTCAAGAGCAGCAAGGTCAGTGGTATAAATTTCACTTTCATGACACGCCATGAGAAAGATAACCAAATTATTCAGGAAATGTGGCCCTGACAGGGAAGGTTATAAAATCATTTTTCATGAAGAGTAGCACAAAAATCAAGATTATCCCAGTAACATGGAAGCTAAAATGGAGAGCTAATCTAAGGCCAGCAAGATGGCCCAGCAATGGGTAAAGACACTTGCCAACAAGCCTGACAACCTAAGTCCAAACCCATGACCACACATGGTGGGTGGAAGGAGAATCCTGCACATTGTCCTCTGCATGCACACAAAATAAATAAATAAAAGTAAAGAAGATGGTATTCCACCTTTCTACACAAGTACAAGGCCTCTTTTAACATAGCAAGTGATAGCATAGAATAACTAATCTGGAGCCTTAAAACACAGTTGTTATACCCATATAAACATGAACCAACCAAAAGGCACTCACTTACCTTCTAAATGCAGAGTGAAACAAAATAAAAACTATTTTTAAAATACTGTCTTTAAACTGACAGATGAGGGCTGCAGAGATGGCTCAGAGGTTAAGAGCATATATCGCCCTTATAGGGACCTACATTCGGTTCCTGGCACTCACCTCTGTTCCCTCACAACCATCTGTTACTCTAGCTCCAGGGAATCAGATGCCCTCTTCTAGTCTCCAAGGACAAGTGCATTCATGTGCCTGCATCCCCACACAGACACACAGGTGAGCACATAACTAAATTCTGGGGGGAGGGAGGCTTTGTTTTGGGGGTATGTGTGTGCATGTGTCCTACTCTTGTGTAAGCATAATAAAGGGATGGAGAGATGGCCTAATGACTGGAGAGATGGTTAAGAGCACTCACTCCTCTTGCAGAGGACCCAGGTTTGGTTCCCAGATCTCACACAGAGGCTGACAACTATCCATAACTCCAATTCCAGGGGATCTGACCCCTTCTTCTGGGCTCCATGGACACCAGGCACAGACATGGCACACTTCCATACATCTTGATTTGACTACTTCAGAGTTTGGAATCACAAAAGTTCCCAAGTGAGTGATTTCAGGATCTAATGGCTCATGGCCAATAACTACCACTTACAATCCTAAGTACAAAATATAAATTAAAAACCACAGTGGTAGGAAAGGTACTTGTTTTATTTGGGGTTTTGTTTGGCTGTATCTGACCTGAGTTATCTCATACCCCTCTTCTTTCATCTTAATCTGAAATGTGATCCTACTAAATTGCCCCATGCTGAGCTTGAGCTATCTCTGTGCCAAGCAGGGCCTTGATCTTGAGATCTTCCTGCCCCTTTAGAGCTGGGTTTACAAAATTAAAGCCATTCCTGGCTATGGCAACACCTTTAACTATTAAAAAGCTCCATAATGGCTTAATTAAAATTACTCTATCATGCAATTAGAATCAGAAGAGAGCTAGATAGACAGCCACTAAGATAAAGATCTAAGGGAAGAAAAGAGCATGAGATGTACAGAGCCCATGTTTCATCTGCTTAAAAACACCTAAAGAACTCTTCCAAAAGGGCACTCAGTAGAATCAGAAAAAGAGCAGCACCATATTCTTCAGTGTCCAGCTGTGTGTAGAACCTAGCTAGGACCGTGAGCTCTGAAGGAACTCCTACCCAGTGCCCACACTAGCAGAGCTCAACAGCCCACCACTTATGCCTGCCATTCTTGGTAAAAACTCCCTCCTCCAGTCTGCACACTATCTAAAGAGGCCTTGACAGAAGGTGAGCTATGAGGCCAAGTACAGCTAGAATTAATAGGGCATTCTCTCTCAAGGAGATCTGTGAGCATGTCAATAATGGTATCCCAAGAGGGTAGAAACAGAACTGCAAGGCTCATAAGGCCAAGACTCCAAAGTCAAGAATCACTTTCTCATATTCTCTCTCTTCTCTCTCACACAAACACACTATTAAAACAAAATAAATGACTAAGTAAGCTATAGGGTTGAGGGAGATCTTTTCCCAATCTATAGGCGGTCATTTTGTTCGGATGACAGTGTCCTTTGCTTTAAAGAAACTTTTCAGTTTCGTGAGGTCCCATTTATTGATTGTTGATCTTAGAGCCTGTGCTGTTGGTGTTCTGTTCAGGAATTAGTCTCCTGTGCCAATGAGCTCAAGGCTCTTCCCCACTTTTTTTTCTAACAGGTTTAGTATGTCTGGATTTATGTTGAGGTCTTTAATCCACCTGGACTTTAGTTTTGTGCAGGGTGATAAGAATGGATCTATTTGCATTTTTCTACATGTAGATATCCAGTTAAACCAGCACCATTTGTTGAATATGCTTTCTTTTTTCCATTGTATGGTTTTGATATCTTTGTCAAAAATCAGATGTCCATAAGTTGTGGGTTTATTTCTGGGTCTTCTACTCGATTCCAAGCGTATATCTGACAGAGGGCTAATCTCCAGATTATATAAAGAACTCAAGAAGTTAAACAGCAACAAATCAAGTAATCCGATTAAAAAATGGGGTACAGAGCTAAACAAAGAATTCTCAATAGAGGAATATCAAATAACAGAGAAACACTTAAAGAAATGTTCAACATCCTTACTCATCAGGGAAATGCAGATCAAAATGACCCTGAGATTTCACCTTATGCCCATCAGAATGGCTAAGACCAAGAACTCAAGTGACCTGCTGGAGAGGATGTGGAGAAAGGTAAACCCTCCTCCATTGCTGGTGGGAATGTAAACTTGTACAGCCACTTTGGAAATCAATTTGGCACTCTCTCAGACAATTAGGAATAGTGCTACCTCAAGATCCAGCTATACCACTCCTAGGCATATATTCAAAATATGTTGAAGTATAAAACAAGGACATTTGCTCAACCATGTTTGTAGCACCTTTATTTATAAGAGCCAGACTCTGGAAACAACCTAGATATCCCTCAATTAAGGAATGGAGACAGAAATTGTGGTACATTTACACAATGGAATACTACTCAGCAATTAAAAACAAGGAAATCATGAAATTTGCAGGCAAATGGTGGGAACTAGAAAAGATCATCCTGAGTGAGGTATCCCAGAAGCAGAAAGACACACATGGCATATACTCACTTATAAGTGGATATTAGATATATAATATAGGATAATCAAACTAAAAGCTGTACACCTAAAGAAGCTAAGCAAGAAGGAGGACCCTGGGTAAGATACTCAATCTTCATTCAGATAGGTAAAGAGGATAAGATGCTCAGTCTTCATTGAGGCAAACAGGATAGACATTGGAAGAAGGTGAAAATAAGGAACAAGACAGGAGCCTACCACAGAGGGCCTCACTCTGCCCAGCTGGGTATTAAAGTGGATGCTGAGACTTATAGCCAAACTTTGGGCAGAGTGCAGGGAATCTTACGAAAGGAGGGGGAGATAGAAAGACCTGGAAGGGTCTGGAGCTCCACAAGGAGAACAACAAAACCAAAAAATCTGGCCTCAGGGTCTTTTCTGAGACTGATACTCCAAGCAAGGACCATTCATGGAGAAAACCTAGAATTCCTGCACAGATGTAGCCCATGGCATCTGTTTCCAAGTGGGTTCCCTAGTAAGGGGAACAGGGACTGTCTCTGACAGGAACTCAGTGGTTGGCTCTTTGATCACCAACCCGTGAGTGGGGAGCAGCCTTGCCAGGCCACAGAGGAAGATTATAAAAGACAGTCCTGATGAGACCTGATAGGCTAGGGTCAGATGGAAGGGGAGGAGGTCCTCCATTACCAGTGGACTGGGGACAAAGCATGGGAGGAGATGAGGGAGGGAGGGAAGGTGGGGTTGGGAGGGGATGAGAGTGGGGCTACAGCTGGGATACAAAGTGAATAAATTGTAATAAATAAGAAATCACATTAAAAAATGACTAAGTAAACACCATGTCTTTCTACTAAATTAACAAGCAATCTTACAAAACTTATGAATACCAACATTAAGACTGTAGAGAAACTGGCAGCTTCGCATACTGCCATCAGAAGAGCAACTTCATAACGCATCTTCTGAAATGTGTGAGTGCCTATTGATATGCAATATGCTACTATATTAAGACTATCAAAAGCTTTAAGGTATGTATACTGTTGGACCTACAAACTTCAATTTTGCTGATGAATAAGAAGGAATGCATCCATATGGGTTCTGTTTGATAGCCTACAGGAAGACCTCCAGATAATAAATCTAGAAAACACCCAATAAAAAGCCCAACTGTTACCTGAGATAACTGCAGTAAAACTCATTAGTGAACTCATTCCTCTTCAGAGAGCTCTAAACACGCATTTTAGAGTCATATTGCTTAATAAATATGGACTGCCAACAGTCAACAACTTTAAGAACGCCATTCACATGAGAGAGAGTGGAAAGATAATAACGTACAGAAGAATTTCAGCAAAATCAATATCCTTATAGAAATAAAACAGGACACTGCCTTTATGACATGACAATATGTATGTTGGATATCTCCAAAGTTACAGATCAAAACCTCCAAAACTCAAAAGGAAAATCGTCTGTAATTTAGACTTCTGTACCTGCCCCCACATTATTGATCAAGATTAAGACAAGAATAAAAAAATGTTGAGACTTTCTAGAACTCTATAATTTTATCTCCTCCCCTCCCTTTGTTGAATGTTATAACATCCAATAAAGCAACAGAACAAAACAAGAGAATAAAATATGAGACTCGATACATGAAAAAGGCAAAGAAGATAACAGCAATATGCCCAAAATAACAGCAATATGGTAGATCCAGAAACTAATATAGCTTGAAGCAATTCTTCCACTGGTCATTCCTCATATCAAAAAATGACATGAACTCAAGCTAAGAAACAGGTAGCCACCCTTAACTCCACCTCAAAACCTACCTTCTAAACAGCTTAGTAGCCTCATCTCTCTCTGTCTTCCTTGCCAGCACCACATTTTAGGTTCCACCATCTCTCACCTAGTCTTTTGTACTGGCATGTTAATTCATATACCATACTGTGAACAAGACTGTTTGCTTACAAACCAGTAATTTTATTGTTAAACATAGATCATTTCACACTACTTAAAAACCTTTAGTAGCTTCTCATTTTATCTAGGATAAAACACAACTTCTAACCTACTCCTTCAGGCTCTAGGTAACCTGACTCCCAACCACCTCTAGAATCTCTTTGCTCTCGTCTCCCATCTCTCTCCCAATCACAGTGTGCCTTCAGGTTCCAGAACATAAAAGCTTCTTCCTGCCTTTACACATGTTTACCTTTTTATACCACATCCCTTAACTTTCACACTAAATTATTCATATGTTTAATGACTCAAATTAAATGTCATATCTGAGTTTTCCTGAACATCAATTCTCAATTAATCCCTCGCCAGTCGCTCTTCCTTTATTTGTTTTTCTTGGCAAATTAAAAAGAGAGGGTTTTGTTAATTGCATTATAGGAGGTTACCTGATTGAACACTCTACTATTAAATACTATTTAGGATATATGATTCGACAAGAAAACTTTTAGGCATTAGAAGAGGGTAGGTAGGGGAGAATTTGCTCTACTAGAAAAGCGTCTTTAAAAGCTATCATAAATAGGGCAGTACCAAATGGAACAGAGACAGTGAGGGTGACAGAGCAAATGACAGCATAGAAACAAGTCCATATGTGACATAAATGACACCTGGGATCCACTTGAAATGGCACTGTAGGAGGATGAGAAAGAATATGCTGGTTCAATCAATTATCCATAAGGGGGGAGATCTATGCCTGTATCTTGTTCTACATTCTACAGGAGAAAAACTAATTTCTATATAAATATCAGAAAACGCAATTTTTTTAAATTCTAGAGAATTTAATAAACTAGAATTTCTTTTTCTTACTTTGTATTTGTAAGACAGGGTTTCTCTGTGTAGTCTTGGCTGTCCTGGAACTCACTCTATAGATGAGGCTGGCCTCGAACTCACAAGGTCCCCTGCCTCTGCCTCCAGCCAGTGCCACCACCATCTGGCCATAAAGCAGTCAGTACTCTTTTTTGGTTTTTTGAGGCAGGGCTTCTTTGTGTAACAAGCCACGGATATTCTAGACTCACTTTGTAGACCAGGCTGGCCTCGAACTCACAGAAATTCTGCCTCTGCCTCCTGAGTGCTGGGATTAAAGGAATGTACCACCATCTACTGGCCTAGACCCAAATTTCTTAAAACTCTACCTCTCCCTATTCCTCTTTTCTTTATGTATATTCTTTTTCTCCTCTGTCCTACTCTTCAAAATTGAAAAATACTAATGGATCTAAGTTCACTAAAACTCAATCTCCTGCATATCAGCTGCACCAAAGAAAAAATACAAGTCATAGACTACATGCAGGTATTTCTAATACATTGCAATTGTCAAAAGATTGAAGTCTAAAATATATGAATAATGCTTTCAAATCTATACAAATACATAAATAGCGCACTTAAAAGATGAACAAAGACTATCTCCAAAAAAAGAAACTGAATTGCCAGTAGGCACATAAAAAGATTAGCAGAAATCGGAAAAATATTAAACTAGAATATATGACATACCACTTCACACTGCCAGGCTGGACAGGCACATCTAGGCCTGATAGCACTGTTGGTGGTCTGAATGTGAAATGTCCGCCATAGGTGGACATGGCTCATGTGTTTGAAGATTTGGTCCTTGCTGCTTGTACTGTCTAGGAAGACTGAAACTTTTAGGTGCTGAAATCTTGCTGTACAAAGTATGCTGCTGGAGGCAGGTTGGGGTTTGGCTGTCCAGCCCTACTTCCTGTTCCCTATTTCTTGAGTGCTGATGAAATCTGAGCAGCCAGCTTCCTCCTCCAACTGCCATGCTTCCCCTGCCTGTCACCATGTCTTCCCCAGCATGACCTAGTCTATCCTTCTGGAACAGTAAAGCCAAAATGAACCCTTTCTCCTCTAAGCTGTTTTTGTCAAGACTTTTTAACACAGCAACAAAAAACAAACTCGCTCACCAGGAAACAGTAAGGTTACAGACTAGAAGGAACTCTCCTACCTTTCAGGTAAAAGGAAACAGACACTATCTAATAGTCTAAGAGTGAGTAATTGCATTCCTAGGAATAGACCATCAAGGAGCAGCTAGCAGACTTTTTTCATCATCACACCTACTTTTCATTATGACCCACACACTACACTCATACTTATTTTACTGAAAATTCACAAAAATGTTCTTTATTCTTACTACATGTGACATATTCTTAAGAGTTTCCACTGTGTTCTTTTTCCCTTCTCGAATGTTGCTATGACTCACTCATTTGCTTTAACAACACTAATAGGTAAATACACCTAGGTTGAGAAATTCTGCCTGAGACAATGTTCTCATAAACATCTTCTTGTATGGACACAATAGAATGTTCACTATGGTACTCTTTGTCCAAAAAAAAAAAAAAAAACATTTAAGAATGAATTAAAACCTGAGGGCATTTTAAAGCAGGAGAGATACTAAGGAGTATCTGTGGGGAATAGAATAGGGAATTATGGGTGTGCATAATAAAGATACATTGTATACATGTAAAAATTCACAAAACAATAAATAAAAATATTAATTTAAAATGGGGACATATTCACACAATGGACTATGATATACTATTTCAAATATAAGAATTATGGCTATAAACACAAGTTTTACTAGCCTAAAACTAGGCAAACCAGGCATGGTAGTACACTATCTATAAACCCAGCACTTAGGAGGCTGAAACAGAATTGTGAGTTCAAAGCCAACCTAGTCAATATAGTAAGACCATGTCTCAAAAAAATTTAATAATAGCAAAACAAACAAATTTCACACGAATATATAGAGTATATTACTTGAAAAACCTTTTTACACATACAAAGTAAGATACTGTTTAGAAATATATTTATTAATAGTCAATAAATAAAGAATGGCCAGGCATGAATCTCAACCTTTGAGAGGCAGAATCAAGTGGATCTCTGTGAGTTTGAGGCCATAGTGAGTTCCAAGATGGGCTAATACACACCCACAGAGAGAGAGAGAGTCAGAGATAATAAAGACATATACAGGGAAAAATAATGAGATCAGAAGAGAAAAGAAAGCAAATAAAGAGCCAAGTGAATATCAACATACTGAAGTATTAAAACTGCCATCTTTAAAATTAATCTGTTGCCTCCCAGAGCAGCCGCTTCCTTCCAGACAGAGAACGGTAGAGGCAGACACAGCCTGACTGAGCTCAATCATAAGAACGCACACCACTCATCTTTTAAAATTACCCTCTTTAGTAATCAAGTACACTGAGTATCTATTTTTAACTAAGTAACAAAATTTAGAACATGGACCAAAAAAACACAACAGGTAGTTGTGGGTGGATGAGAAGTCACAGCAGATGCCCCAAACACAGCCATGTGCTGGTGAGGTTGAGTCACTGCAATATGCAAAAAGAAAAAAAAGATATTAAGGCTCAGCTGCCACAGGTTGCAATGAGCTGCTCTGCCTTCCCCATTACACTTGCCAGGCATCATTACAAAGTGCTGATCAGACACTTAGACATCATCAAGACTACAAACCTCACTGAAAACACGGCATCCTGCAAATAGCACAAGCCTGTGATCAAATTACCACACATCGGAGAATTAATAAACCTTCAGAAAGTTCACCAATAATTCCTTGTAATTAACAGTGGCCCCTTTGGGTCTCAGGATACTTCTAATGTGAAAACAGAAAATGGGTACTTCAATAGCATCCCTTCTACGATAACTAGCGACCTCCAAAATGTCTCCTCAGATGATACTTCCTGTGTGTATTGTGTCCTACATAGAGAGGTGAACAGAATCATGGATCACAATCACAACCCATAACCCTGACCACTATGGGTCTAAAAGAGAAATACTGATCAACGAAATGGCCCATCATTGCCCATCTTGCCATGCAAACCTGATGACCTGACTTTTGAACTTCAGGACTCACACAAGGAGAAAAATGGCTCCTTTAGGTTGACATCCAAAGGTGCACTGTGGCACATGCTTGTTCACACAAAGACAAAATATAAATTAATACACTGTAAAACTAACAAGAAAAGCTAAGCCAGATGGCAGCAGCATGCCCCTTTAATCCCAGCACTCAGGAGGCAGAGTCAGGAGTATCTCTGTGAGTTCAAGACCAGACTGATCTGTAGAGTGAGTTCCAGGACAGCCAGGGCTACACAGAGAAACCCTATCTCAAAAAAAACAAAACAAAAAACAAAAACAAACAAACAAACAAAAAAGGATAACTAACAGAGAACCAAGAATGTAATATCTTGCTTAGGCCAGCCATCTTCTGGTCCCCTCTCTGATGCTGTTACCCCACTTCTCAATAAAACTTTGTTGCTTGACTAAACACCTGCGCAGGCACACAAGCAATGTTTCTTTTTGGTTTGGTATGGTTTATTTGAGGGGTTTTTTTTGGGGGGGGGAGGGCTGGTTTTTTTGTGTTTTGGTTCTTTCTCCATGTAGACTTGGTTGTTCTGGACTCGCTTTGCAGACCAGGCTGGCCTCGAACTCACAGAGATCCTCCTGCATTTGCCACCCCGAGTGATGGGATCACAAGTGTGCACCACTGCGCCCAGCAAAAGCCATGAGGAAAATGGGGAAAAACTAACAAGGATATGTCAAAACATCAGGAAGCCACTTGACAGACCCCCCCCCCAAAGACAAAAGCTGGGAACAAATAAGCAACAAAAACAAGTAGTGACAGATTATTTGCTTCCTGACTTATAAAGAGGTTGCACCTCAATAAACATACCAAAAATTGGAAATGTTGCAAATGCACATCTAACATGTCAACAAGTACCAGCACTGCAGTGTTTAGATTTCACCTCCTGCCACGTGGCTGAGTGGCTGTGGTGTCTGCTTTCCCAGGACTCAGGAAGCTAAGGCATGAGGATCACATAAAAAGAGATATGGACCTGCTGTCGCGCCCTTGGGAAAGCAGACCTAGTTCTCATTCAAAGGAAAGGAAGGCATCTAACAAACATAGCACAAAGTATCTAGCCAGAAATCTTTAAAATGCCAAGGTCATTCATGTCAAAGAAAGACTGAAGACAGGCTGAGGAAACTGAGGACGCTTAATGACTAACTACAGTTTGTGTTCTGGATTACTGTTGTCTGTGGAAGAGGAAAACAGCAAATCTCAAATAAGAGCTACAGAAGGATTAATACTGTTAAAACAATGTTAATTTCTGTCCTACTTTGCTTCTCTGATGCCGTGATAAAACCCTGACCAGAAGCAACTTATAAGGGAAGGCCCATGACACTCCACAGCATCAAGGACTTCACGACAGAAGCTGGGGCAGAGACCCAGAGGTAAGGACTGAGACACAGACCTTGAACCTATGCCTCTTACTGGCTTCCTCCCCCCAAGGACGTTGCTCAGCTACAGGTCTCTAAAGCCCATGCTCAAACGCCTAAGGACGGCACCACCCACAATGAACTGAGCCCTCTTCCTCCATCATTTAGCAATCATGCAAATGGCCTACAGACATGCCCACAGGCCAATTTGATAGAGGCAATTCCTCAAGTGAAGGTCCCTCTTGCTAGGTCTGTCAAGTTAAAACCAAGATTACCACTACAATTTCCTATAGTATTTTTCTGTCTTTTCTGTAGAACTAATTTTATTTAGAAATAAAATGTAACACAAGTCCTTTTCACCTCCTTTTCCTTAATATTTTTTTAAATTTTGGTTTATTTGGGGGTTTTTGTTATGTTGTGTTTTGTTTTTGACACAACATATTTAGATCTGAGACTAAATGTTTCAACCCCACTGTGAAGAATGACTCATTTTGGTTAGCTATTGTAATTTTTGTATTAAGGGAGATCATCAAATGATGTCAGACACAGCATCTCTAAACCCAAATCTTACAGTGTATGTTAGATTGCAGTAACAAGAGAGTGAGCCAATGAAGGAAAACACACCTGCTAAAACCCACATAGCACCTTAGTCACAAAGAGATAAGCCAGGAAAAAAAAAGTACATGAGCATTCCCATTAGAAATAAATGGACCAGGGCTAGAGAGATGGAACTTCCAGCAGTCCTAAATTCAATTCCCAGCAACCATATGGAGGCTCCCAACCACCTATAATGAGATCTGGTGCCCTCTTCTGGCCTGCAGGTGTACATGCAGACAGAACATTGTATACATAATAAATAACTTTTAAAAAATGAAAGAGAGAGAAAGAGAGAGACCATAATGCCCACATGTGGATAAACAAACTTATGAAACAAGAATCATAAAAAGTTAAGAATTAAACAAAAGCAAATCAATTGGGGACTAGATGGTGAGTCTGTAGTCAAGTTCTTGTCTAGCATGTATGAAGCCTTGTGTTCAATCCTCAGCATGTACGGTCTCTCTCTCTCTCTCTCTCTCTCTCTCTCTCTCTCTCTCTCTCTCTCTCTCTCTCTCTCTCTCACACACACACACACACACACACACACACACACACATCAGTGGGTGATGAGATCATGGCTTGAAAGCTTTCTGTGACAGTCACTTTTCATGAATCTGGTAAAAAAAGGTTTCTTGAGAGGTAAAAGTTGACTTAGTTCTGGTACATACCCAGACTTCAGGTCCGTTATTCTCAAGCAGTTTGTAGCATCCAGTCCCACCTTTCCATTTCGGACCACACTAGATATGAATGGGGACAGCATTGGAGAAATTCTGTTCAAGGCAATTTCTGGAGACATTTTAACTTGATTTATGAGTCACCACTGAAAGTAGGAAGAAAGAAAGGTGATCAGTTCACCCCCCAAAAAAATTATAGAGATAGATATAACAAGCTTCCTGCAAGCTAGCATGGTGCCCAGAATTTTCTCCCATATGAGCAAATGCTTTATGACCAAGTAAAACCTCTTCCATTAGTCAAGCTTCCTGCAAGCCAGTATGGTGCTCAGAATTTTCTCCCGTATGAGCAAATGCTTTATGACCAAGTAAAACCTCTCCCATTAGTCTTCCAGGAGAAGCCAGATGCCTGCTGCTCAGATAGGCTGTTCCACACTTTTCAGGAATGAAAGGAACCCTTGAAAAACAAATTGCTCCTGCTTTCCAAAGACGGTCCCACACTAGCTCACTCTCCTTAAGCTGCACCACTCCAAGTAACACTCCAAGTTGCAATTGGCTCTTCTAACTTGGTTGAGTCAAAGAAGCTTTGGTAACAGCCCTGTCCCCGTAACACACAGAACACACATCACTGAGTCAGGAACCCCTACACCTAAGTCCCCACAAGGACAAAGAGCTTGATTGGTGAAAACACACAAAACTCTAAAGCAAACACAACCAATTGTCACTTACTAGAAATCATTTATGGCTGACATACATTTTGTTGTTGGGGGGAGGGGTCTCTGTGTAGCCCTTGCTGTCCTGTACTCACTTTGTAGACCAGGCTGGCCTCGAACTCACAGAGACCCACCTGCCTCTGCCTCCTGGGTGCTGGGATTAAAGCTCTGCACCACCATGTCCAGCTGATATACCTTTCTTAGTAAGTTCTTCCATGGTGGATTATAATAACCTGCTTATATGAACTCTCCCCAACAAAGATTACAACTTGAAAGTCTCATGTTTACCAAATACATTTAACATACACTTAGTATTCATGAACATTTTAATAATAAAGAAAGTAAATTCAAATAATATATATTTTTGAGCCACATTTGAAGCAAACTTTATTAAATACTTCCCAGGACCAATGAATACTGGCCTGGTCTATATCCAAGCCCGATGTTCAGAATATAGCCTCAAGTAATAGATTTAAAATAAATTTTAAAATAACTTTAAATAAATGAAGTAAGAGGAGCAAAGCTTAAGAAAAATTTAGGGATGGAGAGAATATAATATACCCTCAAAAACTGAGAAGGTGGGTGGGGTGCAACTGAGGAAACATTTCAGTGAGTGAAGTACCTGCTGAGCGTGCCTGAGCGTGCCTAACTCAGACCCCCAGCAGCTATGTAAAATGCCAGACCCAGTAGCACAGATCTAGAACCCCAGGCAGGGGTTTGCAGCACAGCACATTCCCTGGGCTCACTGGCCATCCAATCTAGACAAAATGGTAAAGTCCAAGCAATGTCAGTGAGAGACCATGCAGACCTAAGGAAAAGAATGATGGAGGAAGATACTGAACACTGACCTCTATTACCACATGCACACACCAAGGTAAATGCACATACACAGGCATACAGACTACACATACACACACACATACATATACCATGCATACACACATACACACAAATGATAGGGGATTAAACACAGCAGAAGCTGAGAAAAAAATGTACTTAACACTTAAATTATAAAAACATAGACCTGTCCAGATATTAAGAAACAAGGACTAACCGAGTCTTTTCAGCCGTTCATTTTTCAGGCACTACAAAGTTTTTACAGTTGCTAATACAAAAGCAATAAATCTCATCTACATTACTTGGATATTCATGGAGCTGGAGGAGAGAGTGCATGAATTCCTAATAGACTTCTAAATGAAAGCTGCTACTTTAGAGGTGAATAAGTCAATTCAAATGATCATTGTCTTTCTCGATCTGAAAGGTTAATCCCACATTGAAAGCAAATTAATTTCCATCCAGTGACAATTCTGAGTATCTGCTATTCTGGTTCTGGTTTCTACACACTGTGCCACACATGGATTTACAAGCTTTGCTAAACTGAATACCTGTTTTATCATTTTAGGTCATAATGAAAGAATGACTACAGGGATCTTTCAAAACAAACAAACAAAAAAACCATGATGCCACCCAGAAGTACTTCAGAAGTGGTTAAGCTTTATCCTATATCAAAATTAATCTCTTCCAACTCCTGGAAGATGACTTCCCCATAACAATCTAATCTATCTAATATGAGCAAATGCTTCCTTTGCTGTAGTATCTCTCATAAAATATCCCTCATATTTGATAGCATTGCTACCATTCCTGTTCACAACCTGGTATAAGACAGGTTTCTAATTCCCATTTTCCAGGTAGCATGGGTAACTGTTTTTGAACAGTATAATAACCCATTCTACCACTTTAAAGACTTTTGTTTGTTTGTTTTGAAACAGGGTTTCTCTGTGCAATAACCCTGGCTGTCCTGGACTTGCTTTGTAAACCAGGCTGGCCTTGAACTCAGAGAGAGCCTCCTGCTTCTGTTTCCCTGAGTGCTGGGATTACAGCCTTGCACCACCTAAATTTCTAAACTCTGCAATCCTTCTGATTTCTGCCAACCAATGTCACAGTTCCTGAGGGGGAATGCTTATTTATTTGCATTCAAAACACACAAATAGTCATCTGGTAGAAGCAAGCAGAAGCACCTCTATGACAAAAATTTTTCCATGTTTTTTTTTCTCAGAGTACCTCCTATTTTACCTCAAATTTCTCTAAGAAAGAGAAACAAAACTAGCACATTCTAAACATCACACATGAGCCCTCTATTACTCATCTCTCTGTGAACAACCATCCATTCCTCCCACCATAGTTTCTTGATGAACACTGTTTCCATATCATAAGTAAAAAAACTAAAGGCCAGCAAGACCAAGTTATTTATTTAATGTCACACACACACACACACACACACACACACAAACAGAAGGATTAGAATCCAGATTTCTCTCAAAGCCCACTACTCCTATTTTCCTTTCAAGCGTTAATCACATTTGCCACAAGAGGGGGGGGGGAGCATCAAGGTGAGTTTTTAAAGCATACACCTTGTTAAATATGAAGACAAAGTCATGAACTTATACACATGACTGCTTGAAAGCTAGAAACCGACTAGGCTACTGGTGACCCAGTGTTGATGCTAGCCTGAATGATTCACTAGTTCAACGCCAAAAGAAACAAACCTACTCCTTATTCCAAGCCACACCAGTGATTATGAAAACCCACACCATTCCAGCAACTGTCAAGACTTCAGGATCACACCTAAGGGGATGGATTTGTCTTTTTTTTTCCCCCAGAACAGCTATAATACCATTTTTTGACAGTGCAAGGTTTTGTGCAGCTTTAAGACGTTTCAGTCGTGAAGTGTGATTTCTCTAACAAGAGGGAAAACTATACTGATCCCCAATTCAGAAACTTGAAGAGCCAAAAAGTGATGGTCCTTTGGTACAATATGTAGGGATGTGGACTGGAAACACACACACACACACACGTTCTTTACATATGGCACCATTATAACAGATCCCAAAGAGGCAGGAATTTTTGGTGGCCAGACTCCCTTGAATGCTTGTTTTCCAATTTGTATTTCCTGATTTTGACGTATTAGTATGAAAATGCAAATATATAATTTTTATAAAAATCTGCTGCCGCAAGATAAGGTGACATGAGGTCTTTTAGTGGGCTGTCTGTCTGGGGAATACAAAGACGTACAAAGCACCATCCAGGCTCTTGCAATTAGAAGAGGATGACAAACACGGAAACATGTGCCCCGTTGACGTCATGGAACGGAAAGGGGGTGGCCTCCTGCTGCATCATGTCCACGTCATATGGCGCACAAGGGAAGTTACAGTGGGGAAGCAATTTCTCCACTGCGCAACATCGGGGAGGGGCGGGGAGAGCGATTTGGTTCAGGTCCAAAGAATGGCCACCCATTCTGAGGCCAGTCTAAAAGGATACAACCCTTTCTCCCAAACTGTATGATGCCCCCTCATCAAGCGCAGAAGAAGCGGGCTTCATCAGGGACCGGGAGTGAACAAGAAACAGGGAGAAAGAGAAGCCTCGGGTCTTGGGGGCTCGCAGTTGAGGGGATCCGCGTGCTGGGGGGCGAGCGGGGCATCTTTGGAACGCGCGGGCCTTCTCTTGGAGAGGCTAGCTCTCTGGCCATACTCAAACATGGCTCTCTGCGCCACCTGTGCGACTGAGATCCAACCTCCCCGCACCAGCCCGGGTCCAGGTACCTGGAACTCAGTCCGATCAGTAACCGGCGACTAGACGGGGTACAGGTTACCCGAGCGCGCCCCCGACCGACGCACCGACCTGCGCGCGCGAACAGCGGGCCGGATGCGTGCGCGCTCCCCCGGACGTCCCGCCCCCTCCGGAGCCGGGCGGGCGTGCGCGACCCCGCGCCGAGCCCGGCCGGAAGCTGAGGAAGGGCGGCCGGGGAGCGCCCGACGCGTCCCCGGCGCCCCAGCCGCCAGCTTGGCGAGCGACGCCGACTCTCGCCGCGGCGGCCGGGCCCCGTGCCGTGAGGCGGGGCGGGAACGCGCGCCCTAGAGGAACCGGGACCAGCCGGAGGCCGGGGACGTTTCGGGGGGAGGGGGGAACCCTCGCAGGCGTGTGGCGCGGCTGCGTCGCTAGGGAGGACGGAGCGGCGTCTCTGGTTACGGGGTCAGGCAGAGGGCAAAGGGCAGCGTCCGGGTTGAGGTACAGCAAGGATTAGTAATGGCGGCGGCGTCTGGGGAGCCCGGGAGTCCCTTGCATGAGGAGGTGGCGGCAGCGGTGGTGGTAGTGGGCTCCTGCATGACCGACCTGGTCAGGTTAGTGCGGGGCCGCAACGCAGGGTCTCGGGAGGGTGAGCCACATGGTGGGGGCCTTCGGGTCTGTGGTCACCCACCATGGAGCTTTGCTGTAAGGTTCTGAGTTGGAAAAGGCTTAGAATTCAAGTCTGTGGAGGCCCGTGACAGGGGAAGGGACGCGGCTTGGCTAAATGAAAGCTTTGATACTTCTGAAGACACCCCCCCCCCTTTCCCCAGGGCGTCCCCAAACACCTATACTTGTTTCCTTGGCCAGCTGCCCCATGACATTTTAACTTCTGAGAATGTACCTACCTCACAGGGTTGTGAAGACAACCACGAGCCAGACGCAACTAGGTATTGCTGGATTGAACACGTGAAAGAAGGCAAAAAGACGAACCGTTTCACTCAATCTATTCCTGGCATTCCTGCAGTGTTTGATATTTTCAGTTTACTTTTATGTAGAAATGTAACAATGGTTCAACTTTGTGGGGAACCCAAGAGTGAGTTTAAAAAAAAAAAATTACAACCACAAAAAATACTGATCAAATAGTGATGCAAAATATGCTAAAGAATAGTTGAGTTAGGTCACAGAGGTTGTAGGAGAGATCCTTCTAATTTGTCTTTTGATTGTTTTTATAAAAACGGCTTTTCAAGCATAAAAATAATATATGTGGTAGATTCAGATATTCCAAAAAATTATACCACTCTGAATTCTTTTTATGTTAATGATCATAGTTCTGATTCAGTGCAACTTAATATCATCTTTCAAATGATTAAGTCTACTAAGATTAAGACCTCAGCTGTCCCTCAACCCTTTCCCAAAAGATAACAGGGAACCTGGAAATAAGGCCTTGGGGTACTCAAAGTCACTAAGTCCTTTCACCAAATTACCTATATCTACTTTAAAAACAGCTCCAGAGTCTTCAGATATCCAACTTAATCTTCTTTAAAACATTTACAAATTGTTATGAGAGTCAGCAAGATGTCTTATTGGGTAAAGGACCTTTGTGTTAAGCCTGATGACCCTGGAGCCCACTGGTGGAAGGTCAAAAACTGACTCTTTCCAGTTCCCTGACTTCTTCCGCATGTGTGACACACACATGCACACAGATGATTGATTGATAGATAGATAGATAGATAGATAGATAGATAGATAGATAGATAGATAGATAGGAGACTCAGTAAAAGGCAAAAAACTCAGTACGTTGCAGGGACGTGAGAGATGGCTCAACAGTAAGGGCACTGGATCACAACTACCTGTAACTCCAGCTCACACATCTCTAAAGGCACTGCTTCCCTACACATAAATATATATTATATATATAATATATATTATGGCAGTGCCTTTAGATATATATAATTATATATATATAATTTCTTAAAAGTGTATCAGCAACAGAAGAACTACAAATAATTTAATTTTACATAATTTTGTGTGTGGTGCTAGAGATTGAACTCAGGTCCCTTGTATGCCAAGTGGGCCCTTTACCACCGAACTATACTAATAACCTTTCATTTTATTATTTTGAGGCAGACTCTCACTTAAGTTCCCCACGCAGAGCTTGTACGATGTAGCTCAGGCCCTTGGCCTTGCTACCCTGCTGTAGCAGGGGATTTCAGGCCTACAGCACTCAACTATGTCTCTAAATTTTAAAGCTTACTTTTTTAGAAATGTCTGAGCAACTATTGTGTCATTGGTTATGCCACCATAGGCATGATGTCTTTATTGACAGACAACATAGTTGGAGACATCTGATGAGGCTTGTGCACCTTTTTCCAGAGGAAGTCGGCACACTTTCCTTATAGCTCCAGATAGTAAATATTTAAAGTTTGGTAAGTGATAGATAAGTGGTCTGGGTTGCATTTTTTTTAAGCAACCTTTTAGAAATGTGAAAAATCATTCCTGCCTCCCATGTCATACAGAAAGCCTGCAGACAGACCTCTGCCTCTAGACCCCTAGCCCATCCTAATTGACTGATATTCCCAGTGGTGGTTTTTCAAGAAGAGATACAGTGTGCTGTTCATTCTGTATAAAAATAGGGAGTATGTTCAATTTCAGAAATAGTTCCATTAAAAACATACAAACTTTAGTGGTTGTTACTTGGTGATAGGTATATTCTCAGCATGTGCAAAGTCCTAGGTGCGCAGTCCAGCCCATGTGAAGCCAACTATCAAATACTACAGATGGCATAGTGCTGTCTAAGGTGGTTGCTCTTTACACTTTAGGATATGAGGGTGAAGGCTGATTTTTTGATGTCAGGATTTAAAATCTTATTTCAGAGGTAGAGAAATGTTAGAGGCTATTGAACCTAGACCCTCAGTTTAATAGATAAGTAAACCAAGGCCTACAAACTTACATTACAGATAAATGTCCTAATTTCTCTTCCCATTTTCTTTATAAAATATCTGAGTTTCTATCTTTCATAATGACTTAGCAATAAAAATATTCCCCTAAACTACTAGTTTCCACAGATTTTTCTAAAAGGTGTTCATGATCTATTTATTTTAATGCCTACAAAATATGTAATTTTTATTCAGAACCTTGCATAAAATTGGGTCTGGCTCTGTTTGCTGTATGTGTGTCATGTTTGTGTTAGTTTCCTATTACTACTGAAACAATTTGCCATAGATTTAATTGAGGTAGTAGTAGTATAACTCTGGAGGTTATATGTCCAGCTTAGCATTCGCTGAACTAAAGTCAAGGAGTCAGTAAGATGACTAGGGGCAGTAAGGCTCCTTTCTGGGGGACATGGGAAAGAATTTTTTTTCTAAACTTTGTAGCTTCTTTATTACCTGTTTTGTCAGGGTCCCTTTGTCTTCATCGCCAAAAGTGGTTGATTGAGTCTTTCTCACATGACATCCATCTGACTCTTACTCTATGTGTACTATGAGAACACAGATTACATTGAGTCCAAGATAATCTCCTTCCTTTATAGTATCTTATTGGGTCATTCACTACTGTAATTCTTCCTTGCAGCATACAATATATTTCTAAGTTGTAGAGATTAGAGTATGAACATCTTTTGAGAACATGTTACCCACATTGTATATAAGCATCAAGTAACATATAATAGCAAGGAACCTTTGAATCTTTGTAGTCACCCCTGATCACCACAGCCAGTTAGAGGCATAATGAAGGCTGGAGCCCAGGTTTCTCAGACTTATCTTTCCTTCCCATCATTCTGCCTCTAAGAGGATGATGTTTCCTTGTGGAAATTTACAGTCTCTGTATTCACTGTTATCTTGAACACTGATAAAGAATAACTAAAGATCTTAGGATATAAAAATAGTATCTTCATTACTCTCATTTTATTCCTGCATTTAACTACAGCCAGCCTAAACATCATGCCTGTACCATAGAATCACATTAGAAATAAAATGCTTCACTAAGCCTTTTTTGGAAGGCCTCCAAATCCAACTTTACTTTATATATTACTGTGTTCCAAACACTGCTAATTCAATCAATGAGCTTTTTTTTATCTTTAATTTTTTTCTCATCATGTAGTAAGCTCTATGTAGTAATAATTTTTAAACTCATTAGCTCATCCAGCTGACATTGTTTAATACCCATCTGTATTTACTATTATCCTTTCTTCTCAAACACTCATGTCTAGGGGTTCATGTTGCATCAGGCCTGCTGACACACGCCTGTAATCCAGCACTTGGAAGTGGGAGCAAAAGAATGAGGACTTGAAAGTCATCCTCAGCCACACATGGAGCTTAAAGGCTAGTCTGGGCTATAGGAAACCCTATCTTTAAAAAGGTGCCATGTTAAAAGGAAAAAAGGAATCAAGCCTATTCTTAGGAGAGATGACAAAGTTCCATGAAAACACATGGTAATTTTTCATATGTTCAGTCTACAGACCTTCATTAATCATACTTTAAGAACATGCATTACTCATCCTTTTCAGTCATTCAACTAATTTTTATTGGATTTACACTATACCAGTTTCTTCCCTAGGAAGAAAAGATACTCAGACAAAATTTTCTTCTTTATAAAACTACAGAAGGAGATACAGTATCAATAAAAATAAACAAATTGCACAATATGCTAGGTTAAATGCTGGAGAGGAAAAATCACAAAAAGGGAGGGTAGGAATACTCAGCTTAGAGCCTTAGCAAAAGAACGTTTCACTGAGAAGTGTGATTTTAAATAAATACCTAACGTATAAAAAGATGTGAGCCGTACATAAACACTTCAGTCAAAGGGAATGGTATATGCAAAGGCCCTGAATCGTTACCAAAGAGTCTGGCATTTCTGAGGAAAAAAATATTGGGGTTGAGGGGTCTACAAGGAACACTAAAGAACATTGGTTAATGCTCTGAATCGATAAAAAGCTATTAGATTTGAGTGGAAGAGTGGCATTTGACTTAGAGTGTAATAGGGTTACTTGAGAATGTGGACAACAGTGAAGGCAAAGTTAAGAAACAGACAAATTCAAAGTTGATCTCAATAACCTACAGCCTAGTAGCACTGTAAGGGGCGAACAGCAGGTAATTTTGATTATATTTAGGAGTGGAACTAAAAGGATTTGTTGAGGGTAACAGGCCAAGATTACTCCAAGTTTATGGCTCTGCCACTGCAAGGAGGAAATTGGCATTTGAAGAGGAATGGGGAAGATTGTATCAGAAACTCAGGGTTGGCATGTGAAGGTTGGAGTACCCATTACACATCTAACCTATTAGATTGAAGGGGTCAATAGGGCAAATAAAGACATTTGGCATTCAGAGTAGTCTGGAGATACAAATCTATAAATGTCATTGGTGTATAAATAATATTTAAAGCTGAGGCAGGATGAGATCACTGAGTTCTGAACTCCAGGGACATTTCAGTCCTTCGAGGTTACATTTTATTTACTGCCTCCTTTTCAGCCTCTCTGTACTTCCCCACCAACCCCCAAAAAAACATGCCGAGACATTTCCATAGCAATTGACTGCAATGTCAGCTAACACCTATGATGTCTTTTTAATGCTGCCAGTAAGGAGGGGCAGCTTCAGAGAAAAGACTCAAACATGTAACTTTGGTCCTTAGAAAATCATAAAATGATTGCCTAATTCTGGAATAAGTGAGGCAGTGAACCTAGACTACTTAGACAAAACAACTACAGAGGCTGGAGACCCTGCAGCAAAAGTGCATAAGCTCTTGTAGAAGACCCAAGTTCAGTTCCCAGCACCCACTTTAGGTAGCTTACAAACCACCTACACCTCCAGCATCAGGGGATCCAATGCCACTGCACAAACCCAGATATACAAATGTACACAAAATTTTAAAAAGAAAAAATATTTTTAATGGGCTAAAGAGATTACTTAGCAATTCAGAGTACAAGTTCTTGCAAAGGACCCAGGTTCAGTTCCCAGCACCCACACTGGATGGCTCACAACTGCCTGTAACTCCAGCTTCAGAGGGCCCAGTGCCCTCTGCTGCCCTCCACTGGCACCAGGCATACTTGGTGCACATACATTTATTCAGGAAAAGTTACAAAGCAACTCTCTCCTACCCTTGCCCTCCTGGTGCTGTGGCAGCAAAGGCTTCAGGAAAAGTGAGGGGGAAGCTGAAAGAAATTTCCGTTTGATGCCAGCTTTATAGTCAGAACTGGACTAAAGCATATAATTATATTTAGATCAGGAAAATATTTTAGGTCACATTTTCAGGAAAGAAAAAAATCAAAGGAATGTTAGTCCAAAATTATCTGACAATCCCCAATATTACAGGAATATAATGCCATTCTTCATGATCTCTTTGAGTTTTAAAAGTTTGCATTTTAGGTTGTAAGGCATATTTTTAAATGAGTATTTTTAAATATGTTCCTGATGCTTGTATTCTGTGATGCCAAAAGAAGTCATCCATGAGAAATTTGCTAATTTTGATAACTCCAGTGAAAAGAGATGCTTAAGAAAGTAAATTCCAAATGAGAAGAAGCTGGGTATGATCGCACACACCTGTGAGCCCAGCACTTGCAAGGCGGAGGCGGGAAAACCAGGAGTTCAAGGCCAGTCTCTACTATGTGGAGAGTTCAAGGCCTGCCAGGGCTACATGAGACCCCCATCTCAAAAAGGGAAAGGAGGGCATGCTGTTTCTAAACCGTCCATCCATCACCCCTTGCCCAGCTCTGCTGTGTTCTGGGGAGAAGAAGGTGAACTCCAGTGAGTTTTGCTCCAGTATTTGGATGGTTTGACTATAATATTAAAACAGTGAGAGCATACTAGACACTGGGGATGCTGCAGCTAGCAAACCATCATCCAAACTCAGAAGCAAGTACCTGTAGGTTTTCTGGAAGCACAGAGAAAGATGCTGAAGGTGGAGACTTCCAAAACTGATCTGAGATGATTACAGTGCAGCCTTCCATGCTTAATCATACTTAATCAAAGTCACCAAACTGAATATAATCTTAATCTCCACTTTTGTGATCTTGGAAGACAAACTTTCTTTTATTATATAAGAGTCCATGAAAAATTTGCAAGACCATCCCTGAGATCTTAAATCCTCACTTGAGCATTCAAACTTTTCAATGTCTTTGCCTTATTTCTCAGATATTCTGTGGATAGCTTGACCTGAAGCAAAGTCAACTACAAATTAGCTTTGTATATGGTTGGCTTGTTGTCTAAATAAAACTTGAGGGTTTTGTTTGTTTTTCTTTTAAGACTGAGGCTTTTGGTTTGGAATGTTTTGTTTTAGTCTAGTTTTTGATTTGTTTCCCAAATACATCACATCTTATTTTTCCTTTTGTGGTTGGAAAAAAATCTTGAAATATGATTCTGTAATATTGCATAGTAATTTTCACAATAGTTTCTTAAATGTGCTGTATGTGTGTGTGTGTGTGTGTCTGTGTGTATGTCTGTGTTGAGATAAGGTCTTACTATGTTGCCCAGGCTGGCCTCAGACTCAAGAGTTTATTTTAAGCGGTGCTTCTTTCTCAATCTCCCAACTAGCTAGCCCTATGCTACTACACCCAGCTACAAATTATATTTTATACATATTTATATATACAGACATATATATTTTACAGTAGATTTTTACCATTGGTCAGGATGGTATTGGGGGGAAGGATTATGATTAAGAATCTTCATTTGTAAGTGAGAAATAAAGATATGATTTTCAGTTACCTGAGTTTTCAACCAAAGACTTATAAAATCTCAGCTTTTAAAGTCCATTAGTGCCATCTTTGGTGGTACATGCCTTTAAGTGGTGGGTAATGAGAGATAGAGGCAGGAGTTCGAGGTCAGTTTTAAGTATATTTCAAGTTAGAGGGAAGCCAAGGCAACAAGAGATGCTTTCTCAAAAACATTAAAAAATAAAAATAAGCCTTGGTGGCACATGCCTTTAATCCTAACACTTTGGATGCAGAGGCAGAAAAGTCTCTAAGTTCTAAACCAGCCAGAGGTACATGGTGAGAATGATAAGAATAGAGTTCATTCTGCTGTCTTCAAAGATAAGTATTTCTTTGATTTTATGTTAAAGCCAAAAGAAGATAGATGGTATATATTATCTAAAATAAGTATCCTGTTCGTACTTAGGATATCATAGTACCTTGCTCAGGATAGCTACTTGGTGAACATGGGTGGAGTAAAGGAATACATGCTTGCACATCATATCTTCACTCATTATGTGATGCTACAATAAAATAAAACTGGGTAATTCATAAAGAAATGGGCTCCCTTCTCATCCTGACTCTTGAAAGGTATGAAGCTGTGGTGTTTTATACAAGTTTACCAGTCCTGTCTAACTTCATAAGACTATAACTTTATGTGCTGAAGAATTATATTAAAATTGTGTATATATATATATATATGATGGGTTTATCTTTCTAACTATAGCCATGTTTATTTTGGTTTTAAAATATATGTATTTGATGCTATTTTATTAGTACATTTAGTCTAGAGTTGTTGCTGTCTTTTGCTCTGCCCTAAGCTATCTTCTTTCTTTTCTTGCTGATGTTAATATAGCTATCCAGAGTTATTGTAACTGATATTTGCCTAGTATATCTTTTCCAGCCTTTAGCTTAATGAGTACACGTGTTCCATGAACAGGACATACCCAGAGTTTAGTCTTTCCTGAATTTGTTTTTATTTTTTATAACTATGATTTTTCTCTTTGTATTAGCAAATATAATCAGTCCACATTTATTATGTTACTATGTTGATTCATTCCAGGCATTTTTATATAAACTGCTCTGTAGAAATATTAAAAGATGGCAAGGTACCTAACCAACCCACATTAAATATTTACTGTCAGATTCACTTCAAACATTTTTACATAAACTGCTCTATGGAATACTGTTTGGCAAATTTATTAGAGTTGTATAGCACAACTAAGTCATTTTTGTGGAATAACAGAATATTAAGATAAATTTAACTGTGTACATATTTCACATAAAATTAAGTGATCTCTTTTAATAGATTGTATTTATACAAAAAGAGGTACACCCAAGGACTTTAAAAGAAACATATATTTTGGAATATTCTGTCCATTTGCATTTTTTCTCTGAACTCTAGAAAAGAAACATCATTATTTGATTTTTCACCTCAGCATTTAGATTCTTTAAAAGTGTAACCAAAGGCAGCCGTGGTAGCTCAGACCCATAACCTCAGCAGCTCAGGAGGAAAACTAAGGCAGGAGGAGAGCACGTTCAAGGCCTTCCAGGGTTAGAAAGTAAGTTTAAAGCCAGACAGCCTGTGCAGCATGGTGAGACCCAATCTCAAAATAAAAATAAAAGGTAAGATGAGGGCTGGAGCATGGGTCAGCATGAGGAATGGCAAAATGGGAGGTTTAACAAGCTAGTCATGATGGCTCAAGGGACTCAGGCAAGAGGGTCCCAAGTGTGAGACTAGCTTAAACTATATATCTAGGCTGAGTCTTGAAAAATAAAATATAATGGCCAGAAATTACTCAAAAAGTAATAAAACTCTGGAATGTAAATAGGTCCAAAGGTCCTTAAATGTATTTGTGGATACAGTCATGCTAACTTTATTCTAAATCCTAACTCTAAGATGGATGTGGTGGCACATACTTGTTATCCCAGCACTTGGGAGGCAGAGACAGAAGAATCAGGAATTGAGGGTCATCCTTAGCTACATAGAGAGTTTTTGGCCTACCTACACTCTGTGAGACCCTGTCTCAAAAAAATTAAATAAGCAAATAAATGCCATCTTTTAAGAAACCATGGATGGGCTGGAGAGATGGCACCGTCGTTAAGAGTTCTGTCTGCTCTTCCAGAGGCCTTGAGTTCAATTCCCAGCAACTACATGGGGGCTCACAACCATCTGTACCCTTTACTGCCCTCTTCTGACATGCAGATGTACACACACACATAGAGCATTCGAAATAAATCTTAAAAAAAACAAAAGACAAAAAACCATGGGTATGTTTTTTTTCAATGCCTGTAATTCTAATTCTTATTAGTAAAAGGAAATGAAAGCACTTTCTTGGTATTTTTCAAATGATTATTGATGTTCATTAAAAAAAGAGCTGGGCATGATAGCACACACCTTTAGTCCTAGCACTTGGGAGGCAGGCGGATCTCTGTGAGTTCAAGGCCAGCCTGGTCTACAAAGTGTGTCCAAAGTAGCCAAGACTACACACAGAAGACCTGTCTCAAAAAAATGATTTGGTGTAGTATGATAAGCATTCAAGAAACAGTATGAGCAGTTAATGTATTGCTTCAATAGATGTTTATTGAAGCAGGGTATATATCGGAACAATCTTAGCTGGCAGTGACTCAGAAGTGAGGGTAGCACCTGACATGAAAGAAACTTCATAGTTGAGGTCAGAGGCAAGGCACCTAACCCACTGGGGACTGTTGCATCAGAACTTCTGAGGGAACCCATAATGAGATGAATTTGAAAGGCATGAATGTCTTAGGAAAAGTACAGAAGCAGGGGAAAGAACTTTCAGGGTTAGACAATAGGCTGTGCAAAAAGATCTAAAATAAAATTCTAGAGATAAGCACTATTATGAGAAGGGGTAGACACTGTCACCAGGACATGAATTTATAAATTCAAAGCAGTGGTGAGACAGGAGAAACTACAGGTCTTCAGAAGTATAAGGCCTGCTTCCCCCAATGTTCCACTGTAGTTGCTACTTAGACATTGATCTGTATTCTGAACATCTAGTCTAATGATCAAAAATTTTAAATGCTAGTTGTCAAAGTACAACGCACAAAGGCTGTAACATTAGCATTGAAAGACCTGTCTTAAATTTAGTTCAGCCCCTTATTACAACTATGGGTTTTTTATAAGGAAGTACTAGTCCAAAATTTTAATTTTCTCCCTGAAAACAGAGGTGAAGACAATGCCCATTGTATTTTATAAATATTTGATGTTAGTTTTAGATATAATCAATTCTTGATTATTCATAATGCCTAGCCAACCTGCTTACAAATATATTGTTAACTTCAAATATACTGTAATCAGTTGATTATTTATAATAATGGAAAGCATGATCACCCCAAACCAGAAATAGTAGATAAATGAAAATTTAATAATTAATTTTAAAACACACTATTTTTTCTCATGATTTATCCTTCTAATTATATTTTGTTAAGGATGAAATTAAAAATCCACTCTTATTGCTTTCAACTACACCAGCAGATGGCAGGAAGATGTAGCCCAGATAATTATAATATGGTGACAGAAGTCATTTTGGAATTTAAATTTTTACTATAATTAATTGGCAAAATAGAAAATAAAGCATTGATTCCGTAGTTATTTGTCACTGTCTTGTGTTTTAGTGTCTGTTAACCGTACATGCTACTATGTTTCCACAGTGCGTATGTTGTGCTTTGATCATACTTGCCCCTTTCTTGTCCTCCCTACCTTTGTCTCCACCCATCCACAATAGTCTCCCTTTTACCGTCATGTCCCCTGATTCTACATATGAAAGAAAACAAAGGACACGTGTCTTCATGGGATTGGCTTAATTTACGATCTCCAGCCTGATCCACTTTCCTAAGAATGACATAAAATATTTGTGGTCGAGCAAACTTTTTTGTGTATATATGTCACATTGTATTCATCCATTCTTCTACTGGCAGGCACCTAGATGACACCCTGACTTGGAACTTGTAAATAGCCTAGCAGTAAACATGTATATTCAGATATCTCTGTGGTAAGCTGACTTGAGTCTGATGATATACCTAGAAGTGTCACAGTCATTTAAACAACTATGTAAGATCATGTATGTATATATATATATATACACACATATATATATGTGTGTGTGTGTGAATCATTATATATAGTTATATATAAATATGTAATTGTTATGTAGAAAATTTTTCTTGTCAGTGAATTTGGAAGTAACATCATTAACTTTGCCTTTTGTGAAATACTTGTGTCTTGCCAATCTCCTTTCTGTTTTCTCTGCATTCTAGCTTCTAACTGTATAGGACCTTCATGGAAACCTTTTGCCATCTGTAGCTGTCAGATCCTTACTTCCTAACTCCCAGATGCACATTTATTTCCTTTGTTCTCTTCCTCTTACAGCCTCTAGTTTCAAAATTGGTTCATTCCCTACCTCCGTATTTGAGCTTCTGTTATTTCTCTGGGACTGTTCTTGGGTTAAATGAGGGGTAGAGGAAGATAATGCATACACACACGTGCACATGTGCACACACATATACACACACACGTATGCACCAATACATGCCAAAAAATGTTGCTTTAGGGGAGTATTTATTTTTAGGTACGTTAATATTTTGAGCTATATTCCTCTCCCAGCACACTACATATTCAAATGCTACCTTGGAAGAGTGAAGTCAGTATGCCCTTCTTGTCCCCATTATTCTATTCATTACTTCTGGACTGGGATTAAAAGGCTCCATCTCATAACTAGTGTTCCATCTTGAAATTTTCATAACTGGTTTGCTTTTCTCCTTGGGCCACTGCCCTGCAGACTTTCCCCTGCCTTCCTCGCCACTGTATTGCTTGTTATGTACAGTGGCAAGTGCCATCCAATCTTTCACTGTAAATTTAGTTTAAGGTAGAAACTATTCACCCCAAATACTCCTCTCTGTTTTGTAATGACTATTACAAGACTTACCCCCTCAGCATCAATACAGAAACAACTACTCAGATAGTGAAAGCAGACACCACGGAAGATGCAACCAAACACAGTTGGTCCTAGGAGTACATTCCTGACCCCAGCATAGAGTACAAAACTGGAAGGAATACATAATATGACAATACCAGGGAGGTTAGAAAACAAAGTTATTAGCTTTAAGAGACTAAGAAAACTAGAATTTATGGGACAGTACACCGGAAAAGGAAAGAGCTAATCAAAGTTTTTCAAGTCCCATGGAATCTACTGCGAATACTAAATGGACATGTATAGAGGGAAACTCAACAAAGCCAGCTACTCCTGGATTGCTATAAATTGATCATTTTCCAGAAATTTTACAAGGGTGGGAGATTCTTGAATTTTGTTCAGCCAGAGCATTATTGAACCTTTGGAACAGTCACTGAGACCACAGGGCCACAGCCTAGTTAAAAGGGTAAAGCCACCCTCCAGTAAAGACTACTTTAAAACCATCCTAACAGATTTCAGTGACAACCCTGAAAAGGTTCATACTCGCCCACAACTTACTTAACTGCAAATCAGTCAAATGCCCTTTGGAGAAAAAAATTAAGATAAACTAATATCTGCAAAACTTAGCATCTAACCAAAAATCATTAGACTTTTGAAGAATCAAGTAAATGTGATCCATAACCAAGAGAAGAAAAAAGGGCAATCAAAAGGCAACAATAGAAATATTGGAATCAACAATAATTGAAAGGAAACTATTAACCGGAGTAGATAAGGGAAAGACAGAGAGCCTCTCATGCCTGGGAGACAGCAATCTAAAATGAGTGTGTTTATCGTCTAAAGAAAAGAGAGAGTGGGAGAGAGACAGAAAATATTTGAAGAAGTAATAGCTAAAATTTTGCCAGATGTGTACATGTTTGTTCAGGTATATGAGCCTGGGTGTGGGCATTCAGAGGCCAGATGTGCACATGTTGTTCAGGTGTATGAGCCTGGGTGTGAGCATTCAGAGGCAAAATCAGACATCTTCTACTTTGCATCATCTTTCCTTAATACAGGGTCTTTCACTGAACTGCAAGTTCAACTTTTCAGCTAGGCTGGCTGGCCAGTGAGCTCCCGGGATCTGCATGTCTGCCCCCATGATCCAGTGCTGTGGTCACAGGCACAGGCAAACTGATTTTTTTTATGTGGGTGCTGAGGATTCAAACCTGGGTCTTCACGCTTGCAGAATGAGTGTTCTTACCCACTGAGCCACCTTGTCAGCTCCTGAAATGAAACCTTTAAGTGCTTGAAAGACAAACTATTGACACAGACTTCTATATCTACTTAAGAATCAGAGGCCAAGTATGGTGGCACACAGCATAATCCCAACACTCGGCAAATAGGGGCGGGAGAGTCACAAGCTCTAAGCAAGCCAAACCACACAGTAAGCTGAAAGCCAGCCCTTGAGCTACATGGTGAGACTTTATGTAAAATGTCAAAGAAATTATTCACATCCATATTCATTATATATAAAGCATTCCTTTGACCATCATATCCATTATATATGCATTACTTGGCCATTAAATATTTAATGTCATTCTAGTTTAGCAAACTATCATTGCATAGAAGTGCTTGTGTTCAGCCAACCTTTATATACCAAAATGCAATGATGGTGGCGATGGCAATTTTATTACAGAATTTTGTTATGATTGTTCTCTTTCAGCACTTTTAATTGTTAGTCTCTTACGGTGTATAATTTATAAATCAAACTTTAAGTATCCATTATAGGAAAAGCATAGTATGTATGTGTTGGGTCTGATGCTAGTCACAGTTGCATGCACCCGTTGGGTCAGGGAAATCTTAGAACTTACTTAGCCAAAAGGAGATGGCTCAGTGGTTAGAAGACTACTACTCTTACAGATTACCTCAGTTCAGTGCCCAGCACCCACCTTGGGCAGCTCAGAACCTACTGTAACTCTAGCTCCAGGACCTTCCAAGCTCTTCTGGCCTCTGTGGGTACCAGCACCCACATAGGCACACACACACACAATTAAAATTAAAAATAAATCTTTAAGAAAACAAACTTGAGCTGGAGAGATGACTCAGTGATTAAGAGCACTGGCTGCTCTTCCAAAGAACCCAGGTTCAAATCCTAGCACCCACATGGCAGTTCACAACTGTCTGTAACTCCAGTTCCAGGGGATCTAACACCCTCATACAGACATATATGGAGACAGAACACCCATTCAAATAAAATAATAATAAAAAAGAAAGAAAGTGCACTGAGTGCTAGACCCAGCCTATTGAGAACACTAGGCAGCCCTGCTCCACAGTGTCACTTAGGAAAGTGTTTTTTAAAGAAAAAGAAAGACAGAAAGACAAAGAAAGGAAAGAGAGAAAGCGAGAGAAGAAATTATACCCCATGAGTAAGGGAAGGCTACCATGTCCAAATGTCTCTGAGCCTGCCATCATAGCACACACTTGTAATCTAAGCCAGCACTCAGGAAACAGAGGGAGGAGGATTGCTGCAAGTTCAAGACCAGCCTGCTCTGCATAGTGAATTTCAGGTCAGCCAGGACTACACAGTAACACCCTATCTCAAAAACTGAAAATGAAAAATCTGATCCAGAAATTTAGTGTCTCTTGTCAGGATGAATAATACTTAATACAATTATAATTGGACACGGATAACATGGTAACAGGATGTAGTGTGATCAGAGATTTTTGAGGTAACATAAGCCACTGTGCCCATCCATATGTAAGGTAACATATGATCAGATCTCTTGTAAGGTAGCAAAAGGAGGTAACATGTGACCAGAGATTCAAGAATGAAACAAGATTTGTCAAATGGTGGCCTAGGAGGATACCATAGCATACTCATCTTAATTGTCTTTCTGATCATCTAGCTCTTTCTACATTTATCCAGTTAAAATGAGCTCAAATAAGTAACACTAAAAGACTGACCACCTCTGCTTGGATTATTATCTACTCATGTGTGTCTGAAAGTTTAGATTAGAAAGAATACATTTTGTTTTGTTTTGTTTGTTTTATTTTGAGACAGCATCTCTCAGTGTAGCCTTGGCTGTCCTGGAAGTCACTATATACACCAGGCTGGCCTCAAACTCACAGAGATCCACCTGCCTCTGCCTTCTGAGTGCTGGGATGAAAGGTGTGTGCCAGCATGCCCATAAGAATAAAATATTAATTAGTAGATTAAGATCTTTTTACAGAGAGAAATACATGTTACTAACTTGATTGTTAAATTATTAATAAAAATTCATATTTATGTATTACAAATGCAGTGTTTCAATACTGTACTTTTGTAATTATCAGGGTATTAGCATATCTGTTACCTCAAACATTTATTGTTTTATGGTAAAGAATATTCAACATCAGGCATTTATTCCTCCTGTCCAGCTGTGGCTTTGCAGCCAGTTCCCTCCCCGACCTCTCCCCTCTAGCCTCTGGTAACTTCCTTTCTACTGCACTTCTGTGAGTTCAACTTTTAGGTTCCACAAATAAATGAGATCATATGGTATCGATCACTCTATTCCTGGCTTATTTCACTTAACATAATGCCCTCTAAGTTCACTCATGTTTTTGCAAGTGACAACTTGATTTTGAAATTACACTTAACCTTTTAAATGTGACATACACAAACGCTGAGAAGAGAAATGGTTGAAAAATACAGGCAGCAGGAATAATTAGTATGAATTTTAATTAGGTATTAACGAATGTACAATCTCTTATCATAGAACTTATAATACATCAAAAGCTCGCAACCAAAAGAAAGGTCAATGCAAAGCCAAAAAGCAACACGTTTCCTGATTTTTGCCGAAGCAGGTATTAGTGTGACTTCTTTGGTTGAAAGACTTGTCATCTACCAATCACCAGGTCATCCCTCCCTTTGGTTGAAATAGTCTCTTGAGAACCTATAACAACCACCTCATTGTCAAGAAGTTAAAAGCAATTGATAAGTTGTTCTGGTAACACCTGTCAGTGAATTCACTGTGAGCACAAAACCCTGGCATTTCAGGAGTTGACAAGTATTATTAAACTGTTTTGCAAGAGATGAAGCTGGTTCAAAGAGGGGAGAGCTGTCAAGATAAGAAAATCAGTAAGTGGGTCAGGCCTCCTGCTTCAAATCCCCGACTCTGTCACTGAGAGGCTTCTCGTGGCAGGGACCGCTGCAGGGCTGTCTTTGAGCATGCGTACTGTGGTCCTCTCTGTCCAATTAAAAAATGCAACATTTTGCAAGCTATGAATTTGTTCTCAGTTTAAGTATGTCATGCATGGTTTTTATCTGTTGGGATTTTTCTCTTTCAATCAAAAGTTTGTACTATTTTAACTTTAAAAGTTAAAATGTTAGCAACCATGTTTCTTTTTCTTGGTCTTCTCCCCACACACACACACTCTCACCGCCCCCACCTTGAGCATTTTAATCTGTCTGCCTTTGGCATTTTGCTAAGCCCAGTGTTTGAATTAAAGGGAATCCGTATACGGCCACTGTGATGGTTAGTCTTCAGTGTCAACTTGACTGGATTAAGAACAGCCTAGGGCATTAGTACACACACCTTTGGGTGCATTTGTGAGGGTGTTTCCAGGGAAGAATGAATGACTGAAGGAAGTAGACCCGCCCTGAATATAGGCTACACCAGCCCATAGGCTGGGGTCCTAGACTGAGTAAACAGGGAAAAGGAGAAAGCCGGCTGTGTGCCGCAGTCCCCCTTTCTTTCTTCCATATGTGAGCATCTGTCGCCACACCCCTGCCACCCTGTCTCCCTACACGATGGACCACTGTGCCCTCATCATCAAACCATGAGCCAACATAAGTCCAGTGTCCCCTAAGTTACTGTGTCCTGGAGTTGGTACTGTGTGTGGGTACTTTCTTAAACTTGGCATAACTTCCTGATGAGTTAGGAAAGCCGAATTCAGAGTAAAGTAGGAATTATGATTTATGGAGTAGCAACCAAACAATTTTATGGTTGGGGGTCACCACAGCATGAGGAACTATATTAAAGGGTCACAGCATTAGGAAGGTTGAGAACCACTGTCCTAAGTCACACTGTAAGCTTTACTGTATACCCACGTACAGTGACTGTTGCCTGGAAACCTTTTCCCAAATCGTGCTGTGTTTTAAATATGCTGGCAATGAACTACCTGGCATCAGACTTTCCAAGTCTGATCCAGGTTGATGACGTCCATCTGAACTGAGTTTCTCAGCTCTTGCCACGTGGTTTGCTTTCTTGCCTGAGCACCTGCAGGTTCCCTGTCAAGAGCAGGGCAAGGGAGTCAGAGCATGGGTAAAAGAGCACATACAGATATAATGGTGGTGTGAGGTGCTCGCCGCCAACACTGACTTCATGAATTCAATCCTCAGGACCCACATGTTGGAAAGGGAGCTGATTCCTGCAAGTAGTTCCTTAACCTCCATGGGCTGTCCTGACAGATCATAGCAAAGAAATGGAGAAGCTCTCAAGAGGAAATAATGCAGCACTAGACAAGACTCCATTAATCTGTGTCTGCAAGAAGCTAGTTGCTGCCCACAAAGAGCAGGTAGCTAGAAAATAAGGCAGAAGGACAAATGAATCTGAAATAGTGGCAAGTGGCATGCCATAATACAGTAACAGATTCTTACCGTATATGCTTAGGTCCATAAGTATCCAATATCAAACATGAAGGGCAGGTCCGATGGTACAGGCCAATGGCCCCAGCTACTTGAGCAGCAAAAGCAGGAAAATTCAAGGACTACCTGAACTATAGAACGAGCTCAAATCTGCCTATGAATCTGGCAGAACATTTGCCTAGCACATGTGAGGCCTTATACCAAAAACAGAAACCAGTAGAACATGAACTTTTTGTTCCCCACCCATTTCTGTGGGAGCCTGACATAAGCTCATTTTGTGTATGTTGCCCTCTTGTATGCAACCTTAAAAATCACACATTGCATGATGCTGTCGCTATCAACCATGACTGTGTGTGAGATGATAGTCTCATAAGATATTCCTAATGACATAGCCATCTTGTATCTGCTATTTGACCTACAACAAAATGACTCATTTTCCAGAATGTATTTTTGCCATTAAGCAATGCACACCTGTACACTTACCTTTTTCTGTTTAAAGGACATGGTGAGCTTTATTTTAAGTGCTAGGGATTGAACTTAGGGACTCACACATACTAGGCAAGGGCTCTACCACTGAATGACATCTCCAGCCTCTGTAAAAGATATTAATCAGATCATTTGATCCATCATCTGTTACATGAATTTCACTCATCTATCACTTGTATCACACTTCAATTACATCCTTGTCAGCAAGATGATGCTGCGCTACAGAAAGTGCATCAGAAAACACTGAATCAACACTTACTGAATTATTGCCTGGATGAATAAGTAATGGTGTGTTCTAGAGTTACAACTCTTGCTTAGAGAAGAATTGTGGGGGTTGAAGAGATGGCTCAGGGGCTAAGAATTCTTGCTGCCCTTTCAGAGGGGCCAGCTCTGGCCCAGCACCCACATCTGGCAGCCCACAGCCACCTAGAACCACATCTCTGAAGGATCTGATACCCTCTTCTGGCCTTCAAGGGTGCTAACATACACACACATAAATTTTTAAAGTGAAAATAAATCTTTTTAAAGAGAGAGAGAGAAAAGAAAAATCCTAAGCCAGGTACAGAGGCATACATGTGTCTGTCATTCTAGCACTTGGGAGATAGAGGCAGGAAGCTCAGGAGTTCAAGGCCAGCCCCAGTCACAGAGTGAGTTCCAGGTCAGCCTGGGCTAAGTGAGGCTATCTCAAAGAGGTTGGAAGGAATGGGGAAAGAGAAAGAAAAGAATCCTGCCAAAATCTGGAGTGTAGTGGGCAAGATATGGCAAAACATGGAGTTTTTACTGTCATACAGCTGTATAACCATGGCTGCTAGATTCCTCATCCATCCCATAGGCAGCACCTTCACATCCTCAATTCAGAAGAAAAAATGGAGCCTATACAGAGGAGACATAAAAAAGAAACAAAACAAGAATCTCTTAACAGTCTGTTGAGTGGCAGATACTTTGGGTAGAGTGGAGAACACAGCAGACTTGATCTCTGTCCCCATACAGGGAAATGTAACAGCTGGAGAAAGAAAGCGGTGAGGGTAGAGGGAAGATGGAACAAGAAGAAGAAAATAGTAAAACACCAGACATAAAGAGTTTCAGTGATTGCTGAATTAATTCCACACTTGCTAATATCTACCAGCTTGTGTTAATGGTTTGTTTAAAATTACTCTAAGGGGCTGGAGCTATAGCTCAACTGTTACCTTCTGGTTGTTCCTTCAGAGGACTGGGGTTCAATTCCCAGCACCCACATGACAGCTTATAACTATGTGTAACTCCAGTCCTGGGAGATCTGGTGCCCTCTTCTGGCCCTTACAGGCACTGAATGCACGTGGTACATAAACATTCATGCAGGCAAACATCAATCCATCTACAAATATAGGTTTTTTTGTTTTTAAGAAATGACTTTAACTGTCTCTGACATGAACTGATTGGCCTGCTCTTTGATCACCTCCCCCTGAGGAGGGAGAAGCCTTACCAGGCCACAAAGGAAGACAATGCAGCCACTCCTGATGAGACCTGATAGACTGGGATCAGAGGGAAGGAAAGGAGGACCTCCCCTATCAGTGGTCTTGGGGAGGGACACTGATGCAGAAGGGAGAGGAAGGGAGGGATTGGGACGGGAGGAGCGAGGGAACTACAGGGGTATATACGGTGAATAAAGTGTAATTAATGAAGAATTTAATAAAAAAATATTTATTTCAAAAAAAAAGAAATTAAATCCTAGCCATATCTGTTCCCACATAAGTACACATACATACTGCCATAGTTTCACCACTCTGCTCTGTACATACACATCCGATAATAACGTGGCAGTATAGTTCTCATGATTTCCCACAGCTCATAGTTTAAAAAAAAAAAAACACTGGATTTAAAGCAGTGACTTGTGACCTGGATCTAAGTATAAATATAGTAGAAGTCCTAAGTTTCTCTACGTCATAGAGTTGTAATGAACTTATTTAACCAGTTTTAGCCATGTTAGATATTTTTCTTTTTAAGGCTTTACGAGAGTCATTGGCAGCAGAATCAGTAAGCCAAGAATTCCCATCATTACCCCGTCACACGGATTACTCACTGCTGCTGCTCATAACAGAACCCTAAAATGTTTAAGATTTCTGATGCAAATCAAAGTCCCATCATCACTGTCATTGCTAAATTAAATGACAGGATAATAACATTACATTAAAACCATTTTTCTCTTGATTGAGTACCTTTTTCAGAAGTGAACCTTTTAGATGTATATTTTTTTCATCAGTACTATAAATGCATGTAGAATCCTCGATAAAAATAGCATTGAAAAGAGGAGGGGTGGGATGTTTTCAAATTATTGATGAGTCTCTTTTGAATTTCAACCATATTTGACAGTGCAGTGCTGGGGAGCGGAACAGTGTCGTCTGATTTATTGACGGTTTTAGAAGCACAGAGAGAGGCTCACAGGCTGATCTTGGTCTTTATTGAAATAACTGCACTCTGCCATTAGTTCATGTCATCCCACTGAAAGCAAGCTCCCAATGACCTGGAAGAATCGCCATTGTTCTGTTACTCTCTTTTAATATAATATGGTCCTCATTTCAGATATATCATGGCCCATTAATAAATACAAACCTATAATCTCTTAAAACAGCATAGGGTCTCAGCCGGCTTCCACTGTGAACTTAACTCTTGGCCTCCCTTTCCTACATAGAGTTGACTCACTTGCTCCCACCCACCATCCTTGAGCCCCTTCTTTGTGGCCAGGAAGCCAGTCTCCTTTTGCTGGTCCCTATGTTTGAAACTCTTACCATTTTGAAGCCAGGCATTTCTTTCCATCCTTCATGTTGCTTTTGAAGTCATGGAAGTCTTTACCGGGAACAAATCTCACGGAACGTTTGCCCCTAGGAATGCTGTCACCATTGGCCACAACATGGTGAAGACTGTGCTTAGCTTCCTGGTTACTGTGAAGATTAAGCTTAGCTTCTTGACTATGGTGAAGTTGTGCTTAGCTTCTTGAGATGTCAGTGGAAACGGAAGCAAGATCAAGTAGGAGCTGATAAGAACTGAATCTGAGTGATAAGTGACTAGCTTAAGGGAGGTCTGCTTTTATATGATTGATATGTTCCCTAATAAAAGTTACAGCCTAAACCTGCTACCTAAGGCTCCATTGTCTTAACTGCATATTCCCTTTGACATGGTGCACGAAATGATAGGCAGTAGACAGGATGGAGAGCCAAAGTCTGCTCCCACCCCACCCTCAAGTAAACAAATAGGATCTTTTCAGTGCCAGAAATTGCTGCTTCCTCTCCCCCTTAGGTCCCATACTTGACGCTCACTAGAATCATGCTACACCTCCAGCTTCTTACCAAAGTGCCAGACAAGCCCATAAACTTCCCTGAGGCCTGCTGAGTCCCACTGTGAATAAGCTCCGGTGTGGGTGAGCACTGTCCCCTGAATAAGCCCAACTGCAGACCTCAGCTGTGGAGAAGATGAATCCTCCGGAGGACAGAGGCTCTATCACGATGCAGACTGTAAGGAAAGGCAGTCTTCCCGGCTGCTCACAGTTTTCTTCTCCCTCCCCCCTCCTGGCCTCAGTGTTCACAGCACACTCCACCACCTGGTTCCCAGAACTCAGGTTGCTCAGTGGCCTCATCATCAGAGCTCTGGTAGATAACCTTTCCTGGACTGCAATTACCAACATGCTTTGTTTTCTTCTCTCTCAATTATAATAGTCTTACCTCTCGCTTGCCAAAAACTGGAGAAACCATCCACGGACATAAGTTTTTCATTGGCTTTGGAGGAAAAGGTGCCAACCAGTGTGTCCAAGCTGCTCGGCTTGGAGCAAAGGCATCCATAGTCTGCAAGGTAAGCGTGCGGGAGGGGCCCACAGCAAGGGCTGGTTCCAGCTCCTTGTTTCTGTTCTCCTTTCCCGTTATACAATGAGCACTTCACTAGGGATAGAGGTGCACGCCTGTGGTAGCAGCTACACATGATGCTGAAGGGTAATTACGAGCTCAAGGCCAGCTTGAGCTACACTGTGAGGCCCTATCTAAAGAAATAGTGAAGTTCAGTAATACTTGGTGATTTGCAGGGTTTTGGAGCTACCACTTCTAGTCAGTTACAGGACACCGTCATTGCAAAGAAACACGTCTTATCCATTCAAGCAATTTCTTCCCAATTCCTCCTCCACCTGGGACCCTGTAACCACCAATCTACATGCTGTCTCTATGAAGCTATCTATTCTGCATATTTTATATGTGTATAATATATGACTTTTGCTTCTGGCTACTCTCACTGTTTCTGAGGTTCCTCCATTTCATAGCATGTATCAGTATTACATCCTTTTTAAGCGCTAGATACTGTCTCATTGTATGATATGCCACCACTTACCCATCCATTGTTGAGTATGCTGATAGACCCTTGGACTGTTTCCACCTTTACATGTCTGTGGCTCTGTTCACATGCACATGCACTTCCCTGAGTACCTGTTTTTAATTCTTTTGAAGGATTTTTTTTTTGGTTTGTTTGTTTTTTTTTTTTTTTGGTTGTTGTTGTTTTGGTAAAAGTCTAAATAAAAGTGACTAAGCTTCCTTCTTCTTTGTATGAGCGTCAGTGAATCCTCTGGGAGGTAGCAGTCCTCAAATAACTTGACGGTACATTTCCCGAGTTCAGCAAACTTATAGCCATAGTGTGCCATGTGAGAAGAATTAACCTGTTCCCTGGGGGTCTGCAGCCCAGCTTCGAGAGGGCCTGAGTCATCCTGTACTAAGCTGGCCTCAGCAGCAGCACAGCTCTCAGAAACAGCCACTCATCACTAAACCATCTTCCTCTGCCATATCATAAGAGCTGGTGGAATCTAGCATTTAATGGACAATTCTTGGCACACTTCTTCTTTCAGTTGTATAGAGAAAGGCTATGTAACATTCAGTAATCCTCCTGAAATAATTTGAAAATAATTGTATTTAGCTGCCAAAAGTTTCAAATTTTATACATTTCTGATGCTCCAATGTTAGAGAGAAATCTTGGGTGACTGTCCAGGCAGCTAGCAGTCTCTATCATTTCTATAGTTTTGGAAGCTGCTTGCTCTGCACTTCCTGTTTATTCAGATAATACTAATACTACTCAACTCAGGTCCAGATGGAAAAACCTAAAAGACTCACTAGCTCAACTGACAGCCCAAGAGGAAAAGACCAAAAAACACAAGGCCAAAGGCTTACTAGCTCAAAGCCCGAAAAAGCCAGGGAGTTGAGGAGCTGAAACCAAAGCTAAAGCCAGAGCTTAAGCTAAAAAAGCTCTTTCTTCTTCTCCACACTGTCTTAAATATTCCTCAACTCAAAGTCCCTCCTATTCAACTGGTTTCTCTACCTCCTGACCTAGGGTTAACTTTATTAAATCCTGTGGACAGAACACTCTTGGATTAGAGGTATGCGGTAGGGCTGGATAAATGGCACCATAATCACCAGTTTACAATAAACAGAAAGTTCTTGGGTTAAAGGTATGTGATAGGGCTTAACAACACCAAAGAAACAAGGTTTTTCAGTTCACAATTTTGGGGTTCACAATGGGATCAAATATCCTGCAACACATTTCATGTCATTTGAAGGTAGTAGCATTGCTATTAGAAAAAGGTAAAATTGTGTGAGTTTAAGTACAGGGAAAGTTAGGTTTGAATCTGCATGGCAGATGATCAGAAAAGCGCACAAAAAAACTTAGAAAAGCTAAATCTTATGAACTATGTAGATTTTACAAAAAAAAATCTGCAAAAATGTCATTTCTGCTTTCACACAGCACTTTCCTCTCCGTGGGAGCCTTTAAGTGATGTAGAAGCTGCACAGTTATCACTTCATCTGCTGCTGAGCTGCAGCTCTACTTCTGACTGATGAGCAGCATCTCATTCTCAGGGCTCTTTGGTCAGAAACATCACAGGAAACACAGATTCAAAATAACCCCCCCCCCACCTCTGTTGTCAAGACTGTTCCTTAGGGATTTAAACTAGTAATATAGTTAATCAGGAAATAATTGTATTCTAGAAATGATGACACTGTGAGAGGGGCCTGACAATAGATTTTACACCTAACTTATCCCATGATTGATTAGAGATGAGATGTCAGTAATGATCCAATGATGCTCACAAAAGCGGACTCAGAAACTGAGAGGAAAATATGATTCCCTGGCTGGAAAAAGCTGGACACAGAATCGGTACAGGAAGCTGGGTATCGAAAGTAGCTGTCCTGGGGCAAGGGGAGTCCCTGGGCCTGGGAATGGGGAAGACATGGTACACCCTCCCCTCTTGGAAGCTTTATGCAAATTCTTCCCATGTCCACTAAAGTCAAAATTAGATGTGCTCTGCATCTCACCCAAATTTTGATATTGGTTTTTAATAGAAATATTTGAATTGGGGGCTAGAAAGATGGCTCAGAGGTTAAGAGCACTGACTGTTCTTCCAAAGGTCCTGAGTTCAATTCCCACAACCACATCGTGGCTCATAACCATCTATAATGCTATTTGCTGCCCCCTTCTGGCATGTGGGCATACATTCAGACAGAATACTGTATACAATAATATATAGATATAGAAGAAGGAAGAGGAGAAGAAGAAACAGTAGCGGTGGATGGTGTAAATCGCAGAAGAAGAAAGAAGGAAGAAGAAAGCATGTGCCATTGCACCCACCTCCTAGAATTCTTAAAAGAGAGAAATAATAGTCTTTTATACCAAAAGCCACCCATCATCATTACAGTTTCAGGTTGTGTGGTATTGTGTTCTGGTTTTGTTTTTGTTTGTTTGCTTGTTTGTTTTTCCTTTTCCCTTTTGGTTGTGTGAGACAGGGCCATGCTGGCCTTTACCTTGCTTTATGATCTAGGAAGGCCTTAATTCCTCCTGCCTCTGCCTTTCTAAAGCTGGGGTTGCAAGTGTACACCAGGACACACAGCTTGCGATATAGTCTTGTTAGACAAATTAGCCACACTTGGCTTTTAGCAGTTTTTTTAAGAATGACAAGTTCCAAATCAAAACCCAAGTCATTACATTAATCAGGATAAAAATGAACAGATGGAGAAAAAGAAAAACTGGTAAAGAATCCCCTGTCATTCTCTAATGTTAATGTATGGACTGCTGTACCACCACACACTGGATGCCAGGCTCTGATGGGGGAGACTGGTGGCCCAGGCAAAACCATGAAGGAGAGTTATTTGATCAGATAGTTGTGATAAAAGCATTAAGCAAGAGTTAGATCAGTATTTATACAGTGACACACAGATAACGAAGCACTCGACGCAGTTAAGAATCATGTATTTGGTATGCAGCTGAGTCATGTGCCAAGGCTAACGTCCAGCAACAATTGGAGATGCTTTTTTTGAAAGTGAAAGTCTTCGTCCCAAGGCAGAGAGCCTGCTGGGGCCTCTCTCATAAACTTCGCCTGATGTGCATAAGCATTTCCTCCACTTGTATTCCACTGAAGCCAGACGTTTAAGAAGAGGATCTTTCTAAATGCCAAACCTTAGCGAACGCCTTTAATCCAGCGCTCTGGAGACCAGGACAGAAGAACCACTGCAAGTGTGAAGCTACCCTTCCTGGCCTGCATACTGTGTGCTGTCTCAAAAACGGGAAGACTGGAGAGACGGTGCAGTTTGGCACCCATTAGGATCTGACCTCAATACATAGAGCCCGTGTTTTGTTTGTTTAAGACCATCTTGTGTAGATGTGTAATCCAGCACTGGAGAGACCAAGGCAGGAGGAGCCATGGGGTTCACCAGCCAACCTATCCAAATTGGAGAGTTCCAGGCCAGCAAGAGATCCTGTCTCAAATAACATGTATAGTGTCCCAAAGGGACAACACCTGAAGTTGACCTCTGGCCTTCACATGCATGCACACACATACATGCATGATCACCATACATGTGTGCACCCTCACACAAACACATAAGTGCACACAAGGGAAGAGGAAACATCAAGTGCTGGCAACAAGAACCATATTAAATAAAGAGCTCAACATGCAGGGGCCCAGTATGAACCCATAGCTGCTTTCTGTGCAAAAAAACAGAAACCTCCGTGACCACAGCAGGAACCAGCACTAGGGTGATCCGAAGAATAATAGGGTTTTGCTTCCTACAAATGTAAAACCGTCTCACCTCTAATGCAAGTAGCCCCGGTTCCCTTCAGAAAGGTCAGGCAGGAAGGCCAGTGGCGAAGGGCACAGTAGGTTAGAGGAGTGCGACTCAAAAACCTGCTCAGACCAATGCTGTGCTCAGTCTGTCCCTGGTCTAGACAGTACAGAAACCAGAAGAAAACAGAACAATGTGATGCTAGTTGTTTACAGCCACTGAAGTTAACAGCAATAGTAAATGAGGCCTTGTTTCTTAGGATACTCTTTTTACTTTTATTGCATTGTGTTTGTGTATTACAAATTGTTAATCCACACTGTGTGTAAGGAAGGAAAGCAGTAAGTGGGAGCTTCGTGTAAGAGAGCTGAACAGCAGTGTATGAAGAGTAGCTTCATGCCCAGAAGACCTTTTCTATTCAAGGTCAGTAAGTCCTGTGAATCACCCTCGCTTAAATCCTTGTTGAAGCTGCCCCTGACCCACCCCCTTTGAGCTGGAACAGACTCACGCAGATAGACTGCCTCAGACTATGTGCAATCTTAAGAATAGTGCCTGCAAGACAGAGCGCTGTCATTAGCAAAGCCATGTCTGCAGCCACACTGTAACTCCAGTGCTCATAGGCCCAAGGAAATAAACTGTAAAGTCACCCAGGTGATGCCCTACTAATGGGACATCTTCGTGTGCAGGGCTTTGGGAAGGGCCAATATATTTCAAGCTAGCATCAGCAAGCTTTAGGAAGCCCCCGAGGACAAATATGGAGCAACAAACAGTGTGGATGGCATTGAATTATGGTCCTGATCAGGAATGCTGTGTAGGGGTTCTGGAAATGAGAGGGTTAATGAGAGCCAAAAGAAGGAAGGTGGATGTAAGTTGGTGCTGGAAAAACAGGTCCAGTTTGAGTAGGTGGAGGAGAGAAGAATGGAATCCCAAGTTCTCAGAAGTGAAGGCAAGGAAATAAACATGAACATACTATATGCACACTGGGTCCTAACGCAGCCGAGTGATGAGGTCAAGTTAATAATGACTTTCCACCCACAACTCCGAAAATGAAATCTAATCAATTTGGCCATATATGAATTTTAGAAAGCTAGGAAAAAAAATATCAAGGGGGAACAAACCTGCAGTGCTTCTGAGCAGGGTTCGGCAAACGCGAGCTGAGGAAACCTGATGCTCTACCGTATCTTCCTCCCAGTGTTGGGTCCAGCGTGGTGGGCCTAGCAGATTCTGCAGACCATGCCTCTCCACCTCCACTTAGCTGACCTACCTACAGAGTGTGCCCGGGGCTGTGTGATCATTGTCAGCTCTCATTTCCACCTCATCCACACGCAAGGCTTTACAATACACACCAACCCGTTAATCCCCAAATCCAGCAGTCTCGAACTTGGGTTCCACACTGCAGTAACCTCCACTTCCATCTGCAGAGTGTGGTTTAACTTCGAGCTAGTTAACCTGGGCCAGAGCATCGGGATGCCTGATGTCTTCAGGACACATTAATGTGCAGCCAGTGTTGAGAACCATAGGTTTCCTGCCTGCCAGAGAGAACTCACACCAGTTCCACCCTCCAGCCTGGCTCAGATGGAACAATTTGAGGCAAAATGCAAAGAATTTTAATTAGCTTGATAATGGCAGAACTGAAATGAGACTCCAAGTTCCCTGACTCCCATATGCACCATTTGCCTCCTGGCCAAGATGCTTACATTTAAATTTCTCTTCTCAATTCGATGGCCAAAGTGTGACTGGGAAACAGAAGCCTCCTGATATTCCTTTGTAATAGTCTCTATTAGGTCCATTACTACTTTCTAGCTGGTTCCTTTTTGAGGCTCTCATTTGGATTATTCAGTATGCTCAGTGGCAGGAAATAATCAAAATCTGTCTCAAGGGTTCTACTGTGACTTCTTAACAACTTCTGATTAACTTCAGTTTGAGTGAGAAACAAAAAGGATTAGGGAGTGTATGCTTCTAATGCTGGAGGGGGGAAGGGGGAGGCAGATGTCAGTAGTTGCCCTTGAATTTGCCTTCCTCCTGCTTCCACCTGCTGAGCACGCAGCATGCTCCACCATCACAGATCTCAAGCTTATTTTAACTACTTCTTTAATTTGTTGAGATTATAATTATATTTCCTTTCCTCCCACTGAACCTTCCCATAAACCCCTCCTTAATCTCTTTCAAATCTGTGACCTTTTTTCATTATTTTCACGTTTTCGCATATATATGTGTATGTTTTGTTTTCATATATATGTGTGTATGTATGTGTATGTGTGTATTGTTTTCACATGTGTGTACTATATATATATATATATATATTCCCAAATTCATAAATACGTCCTGCTCAGTCTTTATGCTGTTTGTGTACATATGTTTTCAGGACTGAACACTTGGTATTAAATAACCAATTGGTGTGCTCTTCCCGGGTGAAGACTATGTCTCCCATCCTTAATAGTTGCCTACAGTTCTTTGTGTAGGGTTGAGGCCCTGCGGGCTTTTCCCCATCCACATTAGCATGAAACCGTAAGCTTTGTAAAACTGAAGTCCAGAAATGTAAATGAATGAAGAACGCGTACAAGGTTTGAAGGTGAAGAATTATAAAGACAAATTTTAAAAGCACAGCATTGCCTGTGGAGTGTGTGCAGCTCTGAGGCAGCCCTGCCTTCAAGAAACTGATTGTAGTAGGTTCATCCTATATTATATGTCTATATGAGTGAGTATATACCGTGTGTGTGTTTCTGCTTCTGGGAGAGCCCGTGGCAGTTAAGTGTCCAAGTGGGTGCCATAGTAATGAGAACAGGGACTGCCTCTACATGAACTGATTGGCCTGCTCTTTGATCACCTCCCCCTGAGGGGGGAGCAGCCTTACCAGGCCACAGAGGAAGACAATGCAGCCACTCCTGGTGAGACCTAATAGACCAGGATCTGAGGGAAGGAAAAGAAGACCTCTCCTTGCAGTGGACTTGGGGAGGGGCATGCGTGGAGAAGGGAGAAAAAGGAGGAAAGGGAGGGGCTGGGAGGGGCTGGGAGGGGAGGACGAAGGGTGCTACAGGGGGGAGACAAAGTGAATAAAGTGTATTTAATAAAAAAAATTTTTTTTTAAATACCAATCAAAAAAAAGGAAAGAAAGAAACAGATGCTGGACTGGAGATAGGGCTGAACAATACGAACACTGGCTGCTCTTTCACAGGACCCAAGTTCGACTCCCAACACCCACAAGGCAGCTGACAACCGTTTGTAACCCATTCTGAGAGACCTGAAACCATCTTCTGATCCCCTCGGGCACCAGGCTGCAGGGGACACATAGACATGCCTGCTCCATGTTTTAGGTGGGATATAAATAAAACAGAGTTAGAGAACATAACCACTGTTTGGGCTGAAATCTAGTCTAGCATCTTACATTAAGAAGATTAATTAGTCTTACAAAGTACTGTGCAGATATGCCCTTTGAAAATGCTAAATTTTCTAAAAGCTACATTGTAGCATTTTACTAAATGTAAAAGGTCTAATGCTCATCGTTTCTTTGGTACAGGTTGGCAAAGATTCTTTTGGCAATGATTACATAGAAAACTTAAGACAAAATCATATTTCTACAGGTAAGACCTCATCTTTTCAAAGTTAATGTTTATAACTTTCTTTAGGGGTTTTATTTTGTTTTTAGTTTTTAAAGAAAGGGTCTCACTATATAACCTTGGCTGACCTAGTATTTACTATGTAGCCTATACTGGCCTCAAGCTCAAAGCAATCCTCCTGCGTGCTAAGATTACAGGCATGTGCCACCACACCTGGCTTATTTTTTCTAACCATCTTCTGTGGACCTATTATCAGGAAAACTGAAAGCTAAATATAATTAGCAGATCCTCCCCTGGTGGCCAGAGA
>CM053755.1:31768320-31830967 GCA_028658305.1 Pachyuromys duprasi | reverse complement strand
AATATTTTCATTTTAATATTTCATCCCAGATAGGAATGAAATCAAAGGACGTTACAAATTGTCATTTAATGGCTAAAAGGCGGGTGACAAGGAAAAACAGGCGCTCTATTCATAAAGGATGTTTCAAGAAAAGTCACTGCATGATATAGCTGAAGGCCATCATAGTAGCTGTCAGGATGAAGTATACTTTATCATATATATCCCTATGATAAAGTTTAGTTTACAAATTAGAGACTAAGAAATTTATAAGAAGCCGGGAACAATGGCACACTCCTGTAATCCCAGCACTCTGGGAGGCACAGGCAGGTGGATTGCTGTGAGTTCGAGGCCAGCCTGATCTACAAAGTGAGTCTAGGACAGCCAAGGCTACACAGAGAAACCCTGTCTCAAAAAAAGAAAGAAAGGAAGGAAGGAAGGAAGGAAGGAAGGAAGGAAGGAAGAAAGAAAGAAAAGAAAGAAAGAAAAAATTTTAACAATGCAGTGTAGGAAATATCACATCAATGTAGTCCATCTCAAAAGATCTATTGTGCTGTGCTCAACTTTCTTGTGATGATAGAAGATGACAAGGCACCTACATGATGTGATCAAGTGAAGTGTGTGACGGAGGCATTCTACCATAGCATTAGGCTACTGTGTAGAGGTTAAATGAACTCAGGAATTACAATATCTAAGCAGTCCATCTGACAATCAAGATGGCTATCTACGTGACGACCTGTAGCTAGTGGATACCCAGGCGGTATGCATGATTGCTGACAAAGAGATGACTCACATCCCAGGTGAGGCAGACTCAGACGGCGTGAAATTTCATCATGCTACCCAGAAAGGCATGCATTTGAAACATGTTAATTTTTTCACTTCAAGAATTGTTCATTCAGTATTTCCACATAATATTTAATGATTTTCCACTTAATATACTGACTACATATAAACATTTTCATGAGGGGAGTTATTTGGAGCCTGTGCTAGCTTTGAACTCAGTAACAGTCCTGTCCAGCCTTCTGAATGCTGGGATTTCAGGCTTGCAGTTTTTTTTTCTTTTGGGGTACATCTGTTTGTCTGTCTGCCTGTTTTGCAACTAAAGACTCATGTATCCCAGAATGGCCTCAAACTTCTGATAGTCTTGCCTACATATTTCAGGTCCTGGCATCAGAGGTGTGTTTTGTCATGCCCAGTTTATGCAGTGCTAAGGACTGAGCCTGAGGTTCGTGCATGCGAGGCAAGCACTCTACAACCTGAGCCACATCTCCAGCCCCCTACAGTGTACTTCTGTATGCTCATGTTAAACAGATGTTGCAGCATTTTAAACTCAAGTCCAGCAATTCTAAAGTTGCAATAGTAAAGACAGTAGGTTAAGTGTTCATTCTGACCAAAAAATGAAAACCTATTACTATTAATCATATATCATTATTAATATTATTATTAATTATATATCGCTATTGATGACATAATAATATAATGTAGACTTTATTACATTAAGCTCTGTCATCAATAATGAGAACTGCCAAAAGAAGGCCATTTCTGATCTTAAATTTCATGTTGTGTTCTGGTAATGACTTCAGTTTTTCCTCCTTCCTTTCCTGTGAACCAAAATCTTCATTTTCAGTGCAAAAAGTTAATATTATATATTGGTAAGCTTTGCCTGGTTTGTAGTACAGTAACATATTGGAGTATAGATTTTGCAAGAACATGGCAATACAAATCTCTGATTCCAGCACTCAAGAGGCTCAAACAGGAGGATTACAAGGCCAGCCTATGCTATAGAGTGAGACTGTCTAAAAATAATAATAAATACAGAGAAATGGAACAATCGGCTCCTTCAAATCATGGGGCAGGACTGCTAGACAAAGTGGTGAGTGCTATTTTGGCAAGGTAGATTGAAGGCATGACTGAGCTAGCCACATGTAGCCACATGGCTACTTGGTTCGTGGACAGCTGAGGTCTTAGGCTTGTTGTTCAGCCACGAAAGCCTGTCCAGAAATTCACATTACGTTATGCTACAGTTGACTCCAACAGAGAGAATGAGCTCACTGCTAGGGAAGAGGAAGGAGAGATGAAGTCTTTCAGCAAGTGGGCTCTTTGCATTTTTCCAGTACTGAGGTTGGGTTTGTGTGGAACTTTATTAAGTTTTCCTCATGGCCAACAAACACACATGCGGTAAGATGATAGGCTAGGATTTGTTCTGTGTGGAGAGGTAATTTGAGGTCGTGTCTATACAAGATCTGCATAAGCAGCCTGAAGCACTAAAAAGTGCCTGCTGCGACTCATTCCTTCAGAGCTGTGCTGTCCAATAGAGAGAAAATGCAAGCCACATGCAGTTTTTAAATTGTCCAGGAACCATGTTTTTAAAAGGAAAGGGGAAATAGGTAAATTTAATTATGACAATGTGTGTTATCCTAATATATCCAAAATATTATCGTTTCAACATGTAGTTAAATTTATTTTAAAATTAAAACTTTTCAATATGTTTTTTAAAATTAGTGAGGCCAGAGAGACGGCTCAGCTGCCTGACGATTCCTGCTGCCAACATGAGCTGGTTCCTGAGACCCACGTGGTGGAAGGAGAGAGCCAATTCCCACAAGTTGTTCTGACCTCCACCTGTGAGCCGTAGCAGACACATGCCCCAACATATACAACACATAAATAAGTAGAAAGTAAACAAATAAATAAATATATGTTTAAAAATAGTGAAAAGGGGCCTGGAGAGATAGCAGTGACTGCTCTTCCAAAGAACCCAGGTTCAGTTCCCAGCACCCACGTGGCAGCTCACAACTGTCTGTAACTCCAGTCCCAGCGGATCTGGCACCCTCACACAGACATGCATGCAGGCAAAACACCAATGCACAAAAGAAAAATAAACAAATCTTTTCATAAAAATAGTGAGATATGTTACTCCTTTTTATTAAATTTAAAGCCCAATATATATGTCTAGTTAAAGTGCATCTCAATTCAGACTAGCAATAGTTCAAATGTCAGTACCACATGTACTATTGTGAATCTAATGCTGGACAGCACACCTCTCAAGAGTTCATTTCCAGGGCTACAGACATACTTCAGTCACCACAGTACTTTGAGAGAAAGAAAGGAAGGGAGAGAGGGAGGGAAGGGAGGAATCCCAACTCCAAGGTGGCAGAAACAGGAAGGTCTCTGGGCTTCCTGGCTTACTACCTTAGCCTACTTGACTCATTCCAGGCCAGTTAAAAGATCCTGCCTCAAAATAAAAGATTTTTTTTAAGGCAGTTAGTGCATGAAGAACAATATCTAAGCTTTTCTGCCCTCTGCACATACTTGAGCACACAGAGTTCATCTTCCAGATAAGGTACATCACCACCCGTTCCTGTGTGAGTACACATAAGGATTGTAGGGAGTGGGTTCAGGTCGTGAGAGTATATCAAATCCTTAGTGGTGTTTCTTTCTTTGATCTGTATAGTACCAGCCAAAAAAAGTAAAAGATTATCTGTATCATATAGTTTCTATCTTTTAGGTATTAAAAGCTGTTTATGGTGTCAGTATCACTGTGGGGAAGAACACGGCACATGCATGAACTGCTCATGCACAGTAGAGCATTTGCTTTGGGCGTTCTGCACGTTTTAATTCCTCCCTGTACTCATCTCCATGGTATCCATCATTTAGAATTCACAATCTTTACCAAATGACTGTATTAACCATATCACATTAAAAAAAAAACTGTAAAGACAGGTTGTATATCATTTCTCAACTATTTATTCTTTGTTTATAAGAATAATAATACAGAAAATATGCTTAAAATGTTATTCAATGTGATCATAATAATTGGGCTGGAGAGAAGACTCAGCAGGCAGAACCCTGGAGACAAGAGTTCTGTTCCTGAAACCCACATGATAGGAAGAAAAAATTGAGTCCTATGACTTCCACATGTGCTCCCATGGTATACATGCACCCACATGCAAACAAAATGCACACATATGCACAAAATAAATAAATAATGTAAAATAGTTATGTGCTCATAGTAAGTCAGGTATAATGATATGTACCCATAGTTCCACCTACTCAGGAAATTGCGGCAGGTGGAGCGCTTGAGAAGATGCTCACAGCCAGCCTGGAAAATATAGCAGGATTCTATTCTCCTTTAAAAAGAAAAACAATCAGAATATTGTGAATCTCACAGAAATGTTGCCCAAAAGAATACAGTTGGAACACAATAACTAAACCTGAATGTCCTGGAAAAGCTAAGATAAATTCTTCTAGCAGTCTGTATAATCCCTTCAGAGGATGGCTCACATGCAGCATGTCACTGCTCGGCTTCGCTTGGTTTAGTATAAATATGTAGAATTTCTTTATAGGCCAGAATATCATCGTCATAGTGGCTGGAGCAAATCTGCTTTTGAATACAGAAGACTTGAAGAAGGCAGCCAGTGTCATTAGCCGAGCCAAAGTGATGATCTGCCAACTAGAAATAAGCCCAGCAACTTCTCTGGAAGCTCTAACAATGGCCCGCAACAGCGGAGGTAATTTTACAGATTTGTCACTCTTTCTGTGAGAGCTTTTATCACTGTCTTAATTAAAGTTAACCTTTCAAGTTGAGTAAAGCATTACTTTGTAGTAAAATATTCGTTCCTCCATCTGTGAGATTCACCGGATTGTAGTTCTTGATAATGTTAGAAAAACTCACAAATAGGGTAAAAACAACATGAGTAGCATATCCGATATCCCCAAATATAAAATCTGGAGTCTAGTTAGCAGAAACGACCTGAAGAGCAACTGAAGCCTTTGAAACATGCAGCAAGGTATCAACCAAAGTAGAAGGCTGTTTCCCACTGCCTACTGTCTCCTCTAGGAGTCAAGGCCTTATTCTTAAACAAGTGTGGTGGTGCACACCTTTAATCCCAGCACTCAGGAAGCAGAGGCAGGCCAATCTCTGTGAGTTCGAGGCCAGCCTGGCCTACAGAGCAAGTTCCTGTCTCACAAAAGCGAAAATTCATTCTTTCTAACTTTTTTCCAAAATTCTATCATATTTTCAATATACAAGAGATTATTTCTATATAATGGTGGTTATGTTGTCAATGTCTGTCATCTGGCTCTTTTGTTTTACCTTCAATTTTGAAAATGTTCAAACTGACCCAAGTAGACAGCACTGTAAAATGAGGCCTTTTCAGGAATTAGCAACCCAGCTAGCTGAGATTTCTCTCTCCTCCCTCTCTTGGCCTTGCAACAAATAATGTGTGAGCGTATCTTTTTAATCCCAGTAGTTCGTTTCCTTCTCCCTCCATTGCCAGGTGAGAAAGTATCCCATTTTTAACCCTTGTTAGGTTTGGGGTCTTGGCAAAATTAGCTAATTTTCCTTCCTGTAAAATACAGATAGAAATGGGTCTTGTAGACTTGTTCTGTGAATAAAACGAAGTAAGATACAATGCCAAGTACGATGCCATGCTTGCAAACAAGTCCCAGTTTTCTTTTTTTCCAGTCCATTTTCTCTCTAAAGTAGAACTGGAATAGTTTAGGTAGTGCACACCGGGAGCCCCAGCGCTCCAGAGGCAGAAGTAGGAAGACCATGCATTTGACGTCAGCTGGGCTCCATAAGGAATTGAAAGGCAGCCTGAGCCAGACCCTGCCTCAAAAATAACGGGATATTACCTTGATGTCCACCATTTGCTCCAGACAAGAAGTACCTGCTGTTAACAGAAGGGCCTCTGTTTGATGGTGTGGCAATAGTTATGTGATTTATAATAAAAATAGAGAATTACATTGACTTCCCCTAATAAAACTTCCCAACAAGCTATGAACTAAGGAAGAAAACAACAGTATAGTATATACAGACAATATCAGGCACTTTCAGGGTGGCTTAGCCATAGGGGACAGAGTATATGTGTGTGGTACATCTCTGTATGTGTGCTTCGTGCACATGATTCCTCCTAAAATATTTCATGTCATGAGGGATGACAGTAAGTGGAAAATACATCACTGAGGGCTGGCAAGATGGCTTAATGGGTATAGACACTTGCCACTGAGCCTGACGACTTGAGACTAGTACCTGGGAACTACATGATGGAGGGCAAAGTCAGCTCCTGCAAGCTGTCAGCTGGCTCCCACCTGTGTGCCACGGCAGGAGCACACACCCCTCCCCCACAATAAGCAAATCAGTCCGGTTCTGCTCTAAGGAAAATAAATCTTGGAAATGATTTTGTAGAGAATTTTACACTGTTTATACTGATTTAACAAATTTTCCTTTTGGCAAAACAATATACTGTGGCAAATTCTCACTGACATTTACTGTATTTTTAATGGACTCAAAGCTGTCAGAAAGAATTCAAAGCCAAAATCCATTTGGTTCCATTTTCTCGCAGTGTCACAGATGAGCCCAATGCTCATGGTGAGCAGTCTGGAGCTTGGAGGTAGCCAAGCTGGGAGAGCTACCTCGCTTGCACAAGTCGCTGCATAAACCAAGTGTGGGGGTGCACACCTGGCACCTGGTGACAGGAGGATCAGAAGTTCAAGGGCAGGTCAGTGAGATGACCCTCCTGGGCTCCACCTCCAGGACCCAAACAGTAGGAAGAGAGAGCTATGCATAATCTCCCACAGCCATCCTCTGAGCCCCACATGGGCTGTGTTGTAGGAATGTGCAGGTAACCACACACAGACACACACATAATAAGTGAATAAATGTGATTTTTATTTAATCACTGTTAGCCTGAGCCCAGCCCCTCCCTCCTCTCCTCCCAGTTCCACTCTCACACAACCCTCCCCCATTCTCACCTCTCCTCCTCAAAGAAGGGGAGGCCCCCAAGGGGTGCCAGCCCACCCTGGCACCTCAAATCAGCAGTAGGACTAAGCACACCCTCTTCCACTGAGGCCTGACAGGAAACTCAGCTAGGGGTAAGGGATCCAAAGGCAGGAAACAGAGTCAGAGACAGCACCTACTCCCTTTGTTAGGAGACTCACATATTGACCAGGCTACACATCTGTTACATATGTGTAGAGTGTCTAGGTCTAGCCCATGAAGGCTCTTTGGTTGGTGGTTCAGTCTCTGTGAGCCCCCATGGGGCCAGGTTAGTTTACTCTATAGTTCTTGTGGTGTCCTTGACCCCTCCAGTGCCCTGATCCTCCCCCCCCCCCCCACTCTTCCACAAAACTCCCCGAGCTCCACCTATTCTTTGGCTGTGGGTCTCTGCATCTGTTTCCATCAGCTGCTGGATGAGGCCTCTCAGAAGGCAGTTATGCTAGACTCCTGTCTGCAAGCATAGCAGAGAATCATTGATAGTGACAGAGGGTCCCATGAGGTGCATCTCAAGTTGGGCCAGTCATTGGTTAACCATTCTCTCAATCTCTGCTCCATCTTTATCCAAATTTTGGGTCGAAGGTTTTATGGGTGAGTTGATGTCCCCCTCCCTCCACTAGAAGTCCTACCTGGCCACAAGAGGTAGTGACTTCAGGCTCCTTAGTGCAACACATACACACACACACACACACACACACATACACACACACACACACTCCTAGGAGTCTCAGCTAGGGTCACCCCCATAGACTCCCAAGATACTCCCAGTCCCAGAGATGCCTGTCCCACAGATTTCCATTCTCTCCCGGAACTCCCACACCTGAACCCTATCCTGTTACTCTCCCCACCCCTCTCCTACCCAGGCCCCTCCCTCCATCTATTTCAGATGTCTATTTTATTTCATCATCTGAGTGAGATTCAAGCAGAATAAAAGTGATTTTTGAAAACATATTTTAAAGTTCAGGTCATCCTCAACCACATAGAAAGTTCAAGACCAGCTTGGACTAACATGAGGCCCCATCTCAGAAAACAAAAAGCCAAGCCAGGCAAGGTGGCACACAACTGTAATCCCAGCACTTGGGGAGGAATAGGCAGGTGGATCTCTGTGAGTCCAAGGCCAGCCTGGTCTACAAAGTGACAGGGTACCCAAGGCTACACAGAGAAACCCTATCTTGAAAAGCAAAACAAAAAAAGTGAATCCTGTGTGCACGCTGCTCTTCTCCTGTCTTCATATTCTCATGCCAGCTTTCCTTCTGCCCATGCTTCTCAGACAGCACTGCTTCCTCAGCCCTCCTCTAGTTCCCTGCAGCCGGCCCAGCCTGTGGAGGACAGTACAGCCAACACAGGTGAGGCCCTCCACAGGAAACACTAGAGTCACCCTGACGCACAGGCAGCCTGCCTGACCTCAGGCTGTCATTCCAGTGGGGTCCAGAAACGTTTCCTTGTCGCCTGCCACCCAGCTCTTCCCCTTGAGAAGCTGAGGGTCCTGAGGCATCAAGAAGAGGGGTAGGTGGTGTAAGCAGCTGGCCATATAGCTTACTTTTACCTTTTTGTCTGTGTGTTTTGTTTCATTTTGAAATACGGCCTTGTGTCAGCCTTGAATTCCTGATCCTCCTGCCTCTATCTTCCAGCTGGATAGGTTACAGGTGTTCACCCACAGGCCTGGTTTCCCACTTCATATTTTTAAGAAAATCCAGTGTACCTCAACATTAATTCTTCATGGTATCTCCTACACAGTAATCCATCTAATCTAACCCCCAAGAGATACCACCACAGTGCTGACCTCCTTCCTGACCTATGCATCTTAATGAGCTCTCTTCACATAGTATGGCCATAACTTTCGCATCTTAAGGTACAGTGTCTAAACTAGCACTATTTTATCTTCCTTTCTCCCATTTTAATGGGTATATGTGTTTATAACACAAATCTTAGCCACCTCAATATACCGTTTTTTTTCTTACCTCATGAGGTAAAAACCTAACTTTTTCACTGAAAGTCAAAGTGTTGGCATATCTGAATTCCAGCCTCACTGCTCTTGTACTGTGGAACCATCATGAAATAAAATAAGGATTCCTTGAACACAGGCACTTTGATAGCTAAACAGTACAGCTAAGTGGCTAACAATAGCAAGCCACACATGGAAGGGCGCAGGATGATTGACATCCCAGGGCGGTGGATCAGGATGGCATGAGAGTTGACTGCATGGCTTGGAATGGTGTGAAATGTGTAACTGATGACCTATAATGTCTGAGATTTTTCCATTTAATATTTACTAGTCATGGGTAACTGAATCTGTGGAGAAGCAAACCATGATAAGGGCAGGTACTCTGTCCTAAGAATGGAAGCGTTAAGAGCGTGTGCTTATATGTAGTTTACAGCTTACAAATTTAAAAAAGTTCCTTTTACTTCTGGGATACCTCACTCAGGATGATCTTTCCTAGATCCCACCACTTGCCTGCAAATTTCATAATTTCCTTGTTTTTAATTGCTGAGTAGTAGTCCATTGTGTAAATGTATCACAATTTCTGTGTCCATTTCTCAACTGAGAGACATCTGGGTTGTTTCTAGATTCTGGCTATTACAAATAAAGCTGCTACGAACATGGTTGAGCAAATGTCCTTGTTGTATACTTGAGCATATTTTGGATATATGCCTAGAAGTAGTATAGCTGGATCTTGAGGTAGCACTATTCCTAATTGTCTGAGAAAATGCCAGATTGATTTCCAAAGTGGTTGTACAAGTTTGCATTTCCACCAGGAGGAGGGTTCCCCTTTCTCCATATCCTCTCCAGCATGTGTTGTAACTTGAGTTTTCTATCTTAGCCATTCTGATGGGTGTGAGGTGAAATCTCAGGGTCATTTTGATTTGCATTTCCCTGAGGACTAAGGACATTAAGCATTTCTTTAAGTGTTTCTCTATACACTCACTTATAATTGGATATTAGACATATAATATAGGATAATCGTACTAAAATCTGTACACCTAAAGAAGCTAAGGAGAAATGAGGACCCTGGGTAAGATGCTCAATCCTCATTCAGAAAGTAAAACAGGATAGATTTTGGAAGATGGAGAAAACAGAGAACAGGACAGGAGCCTACCACAGAGGGCCTCTGAAAGGCTCTACCCAGCAAGGTATTAAAGCAGAGGCTAAGACTCATAGCCAAACTTTGGGCAGAGTGCAGGGAATCTTTTGAAAGAGGGGGGAGATAAAAAGACTTGGAGGGGACAGTTGCTCCACAAGGAGAGCAACAGAACCAAAAAATCTGGGCCCAGGGGTCTTTTCTGGGACTGATACTCCAACCAAGGCTCATTTATGGAGATAACCAGGACCCCTGCACAGATGTAGCCCATGGCAGCTCAGTGTCCAAGTGGGTTCCCTAGCAATGGGAACAGAGACTGCCTCTGACATGAACTAAGTGGCTGGCTCTTTGATCACCTCTCCCTGAGGGGGGAGTAGCCTTACCAGGTCACAGAGGAGGACAAAGCAGCCAGTCCTGTTGAGACCTGATAGACTAGGGTCAGATGGAAGGGGAGGAGGACCTCCCCTATCAATAGACTCGGGGGGGGGCATTGGAGGAGAAGAGGGAGGGAGGACAGGATTGGGAGGGCATGAGGAAGGGGGCTACAGCTGGGATACAAAGTGAATAAATTGTAATAAATAAATAAAAATTTTTAAAAGAAAGTGGAAAAACAGAACAGCCCTGTGATTATGCATTCTCACTAGTGTAATGTCAAAACTTACAGTCCTGTGATTATGCTTTCTTACTAGTGTGATGTCAAATCCTCTAGAGTCAAGGACCATTTATAAAGAAGAAAATTGAATAGTTCAATACATTTTTATTCACTAAATAGGCAATATACTTCCTATAAAATATATACAAAAAGTCCATTCTTTTGAGTATAAGAAAATGTCACTAAATTTGTCAAGAAAAAAAATCCTTTTAATCCTAGGAAACCCTAGAAGCTGAGCGTGTTGCTGCATGCTTGGAATCCCACCACCTGAGAGGCTGGGGCAGGTGATCAGAAGTTCAAAGTTATCTGCAGCTACATACTTCTCTCAGACTGAGAATAAAGGAGCTGAGACTCGGAGGGTTAAAGCTCAATCAACATCTTGTTTTTGTTTGTTTTTTTGTTTTTCAAGACAAGGTTTCTCTGTGTAGCCCTGGCTGTCCTGGACTCACTTTGCAGACCAGGCTGGCCTCGAACTCACAGAGATGCGCCTGCCTCTGCCTCCCAAGTGCTGAGATTAAAAGCGTGTGACACCACCACGCCCAGCTAACATTCTAACGAGAATGGACAACAGGATTTCAGACTCCACATGAGCTGTCCCCTACAGCACACTGTAGAGTGTGCCAATGGCCCTGATGTTGAGGAGAGCATCTCCAGACAGTGCCGTCCACAGGCTGTAACACCATCCAGCACGTGGACCGAGCGCTCAGGAAGCAGAGCATGTTTAGCAGTAGGGACACACATTCACTGACCTCTGCCAAGGATACCTCCAGGCAGAAACCTGTCTCTAGACCAGTCAGTGAACCCTAATTCATAAATACCAGTCAGATGCAGCTCAGACTCTGCAGGAAGGGGGGTGGCGTCAGGTGTGTGTGTATGTGTGTGTGTGTGTGTGATGTGAGTATGTGTGTGTGTGTTTGTATGAGTGGGTGTTTGTGTGTGTGACTATGTGTATTTGTGTTTGAGTGTGTCTTTGTGTGTGTGTGTGTGAGTTTGAGTGTGTCTTTGTGTGTGTGCTTGAGTGTGGATGTGTGTTTGAGTGTGTCTTTGTGTGTGTGCGTGTGTGTGTGTGTGTGTTTGGTGCATCTTCAGTTCCAGTGGGGCAAGAATGGAAGAATAAAAGGAGAGCACTCGTTTGGGAATGATGAAGAATAGTATTGACTTTGGAATGAATCACTTAGCAAGCGGAGAACCTCAGGGAAGAAAGTCAGCTGCTTCCTCCAGCCCCCATGTCTCTGTTGTCCACCAGGAGAAATGGGCTGGGAACTCTCACAATCACTGATGTCAACACAGACTGATCACAGGACCCAGCAGACAGCACTGGTGCCCTGTCACCCCCGAGCCACACTGCCTCCTCATCATCTGAGTGCATCCTCACACCTCCCTTCCATCCCTTACAAGTAGCAAATTTTAGTTCTGCACATTGTAGAACCATATGACCTGCCAGTTGTTAAAATGCAGAGGAAAAGCTCTATCTCAAACACTCTGTCTCAATACTCTCCCTGGCTTTACCCAAAGGAAAGCTATGGTTTTTAGACACAGCACTAACAACGTCAGATAAAGAAACAGCAAGCTCCGTCCCCAGAGGTCACAGTGCAGGGCTGCTGGTGGGGAGCCTGTTCGTGTTGGGTCTGGTCTTTATATCCATTTCAAAGCAAATGGAACATTACAGGAACAATTATAAATAATTGAGATTGTAAGATCGCCAAGATTAAATCCTAGGTATGATACAAAGTGTCTTTTAATGCCACTTTAGCCCTTTTCCATTTGGCAAACTGAACTTGGTGGCTAGCCATGTGGAGTTTTGCAATAACATTGCCACACGTGGGCCAAACTTGGAGCTGTCTTACAGCTCAAGTCCCCAAAAAAGGGCCTTCAGTGGAGAGACAACCAATCCACTGATGGGGGATCCCATTCTCCCACAGCTTTTTTGATTAGGGGTGACCTTAGTCCGCTGTTCCTCTGAGATATTTCTCAGTTCTTTTTGTTTATTTTTGTTTTTCAAGACAGGGCTTCTCTGTGTAGCCTTGGCTGTCCTGGACTCATTTTTACTCTGTAGACCAGGCTGGCCTGGAACTCACAGCCATCTACCTGCCCTGCCTCCCTGAGTGCTGGGATTAAAGGTGTGTGCCACCACACCCTGCTTCTCAGTGTATTCTTAACTGGCCATCCTCTCTTCCATGGCAGGATCTTCCAGCCCATTTCCCAGTCCATCAGCTGCTCCCCTTGGCTCCACCAGCTCCTGCTCAACATTACTGTGTCAGCCACCGGTGTGTGCTTAGATACCAGGAGTTTAGTGCATCTCCCTCTGGAATGAGTGGCAGTTACTTCTGTGTGCTAGCACCCTGTCTGCAGCTCCAAGTCATTCTCTGGCTGTACATCATCTTTTCCACCTTGGGTGTTAAAACTTTGTACTTCTCTTTAACTACCTGTGTCCACTAGTTGCTCATGTTTCTCCATCCTAGTAAAGGGTTTCTGTTTATTTATAGCAGCAGCAGCCAAGAAGAGTGATTTCCTTAGAACATTTTCACTTCTACCCCAAGCTTAGGTATCCTAAACCACAAATCAAACGCTGCGCTTACATAACCAGTGACAGTTGGAAGAAATGTTGTTCCCCACCCCCCGCCCAGTGAAATACAGGCAAATAGGATTTGCTTGATTTTTTTGCAATATTTATGATAATTGAGCTATAGAGTTCCTCATTCCAGCCACTGATACTTAAAACACAATGTAACTTTATTTAACATTTGTTCTCATTGTAGAAAATTGCAAATATAGAGACAGGGAGAATAGCCTGGGAAACCCACACATACCATCATTTAGCTTCCATGATTGTGAGAACGTGTTGATGGCATTTTATTTCTTCAATGGTAAAAGATACTGTAAATGTTCAAAGAATGAGGTCTTTCTGTCAAGTACGACACTGAATCTATAGTCAGACTTATCCCCAGTCTTTATAACTAATCATCCATGAGTTTAGTGAGTAACCACTCAGACATTTTCCCTTCTATACAAGCATATACACATATAGTTATGCTTTGTTTTCTTTTAGAAGGGAGGATTGACTGAAGGCCGCCTTCTTTTTGGTTAATAAAGTATAGAAATAGTTCTCTGACAGAGCATCACTCTTTTTAGCAGCTTTAGAGTATTTGTCATGCAGACCAAGGAAAAAGAGGACCAGCCAATCCAGTGTGGACCAGCCAGGGGAATTTTTTTAAAGCACAGATATGTTTTTCTACCACAAGCAACAAGCATGAGCACCATCGTACTTCGCATCTATAGGCTTGTCGCCTTCCGGAGGATGAGTATAGGAGAGGAATTGCTAGATCCTGGAATGTTGGAGGAACCAAAGGGCACTTCTCTAGGAAAGCTTCCTGCATCTTTGTTGCTGGTAGCTTGACGCAGTCCCTGTGCTCAAGGGCAGAGGAATGCTTGAGGATCACGCTAGATGAGCAAGTGCTTTCCATTTGATGCTCGAGGGAAACAGAGGGCAGTGTGCTTGCATTAATTACTTTTCTATTACTGTGATGAGATGCTTCGACCAGAGCAACTGGTGGTTTGCATGAGAGCGGCCCCACAGACTCACAGATCTGAATGCTTAGTCATGAGGGAATGGCACTGTTTGAAAGGATTAGGAGACATGGCCTTGCTGGAGGAAGTGTGACACTTGAGGTGGGCTTTGAGGATTCTGAAGCCCAAGCCAGGCTCAGTGGCAACTCCCTTCCTGTTGACTGGAGAGCTGGATGTAGAACTCTCAGCTACTTCGCCAGCAGCATGCCTGTCTGCACGCCACCATGCTCCCCACCATGGTGACAATGGACTAAACCTCTGAAGCTGTAAGCCAGCCCCAATCAAATGCTTTCCTTTATAAGAGTTGCCGTGGTGTCCCCTCACAGCCATAGAACACTGACGAAGACAGCAGCGGATACTTGAAAGAGTCCGTTTGAGGCTTGCAGTTTCAGTGGGTTCGAGAACATGGTAGCAGGCAGGCAGGCATGGTATTGGAGCAATGGCTGAGAGCTCACATTCTGGGTACAGGCACGAGGGAGAGAAAGCCAATTGGGAACGGCAGAGCTTTCGAAAGCTCAATGCCCACCCCTAGAAACACGCCTGCTCAAACAGTGCTACACCTATAATCCTTCCCCAGTTCCGTCAGCTGGGAACCAAGTGTTCGAACATATGAGCCAATGGGGACCCATTCTCATCCAGTCTCTTCCAATGCTATTCAGAAAACCTAAAACGTGACTGCACCCGAATGCCAGGCCCTGAGACATTCATGTATAATGGACATGTGACCCCTCAAAGACATGAAAAAACTGCTGAGAAGTTGTTGGTGAGCTACACACTCTATCAGAAGGCAGAAGAGGGGTGGACAGGCGTGGGTGTCAGCTGTGCACAGGACAGACTAATAACAGTAATAAGCCTTTATATTTGGACACTTTATAGTTTACATAGGGCTTTTACATACATTTTCTAATTTAAGCCAAACAATTGCCCTGTACAAAAATTCTGAGCAGGAGAAAAAAAATTACAGAGTTTGTGTGGGAGGACATTGTAAAGTCTAAAATAACAAAACGTGGCGATGCTGCTAGCCTCTACTGGTAAAGACCACGGGCTGACCCGGCTGTGATAAGACCTCGGAAGGCGCAGAAGCAGGACGGAAGTGATCACAGCGTTGCAGCAATGGGGTCTCCATCAGCTCTGAGCCGATGAGGATCTAGCTAGCTATGAGAGCCACCTAGAGAAACTGTGACTGTGTGGATTCCCTAAAGACTCTGAGTCAGTGGGCCGGAAGTGGAGCCTAGGAACCCTGCATCTGAACAGGCTCTCCTGCTGTGTAAACAAATTTGTAACCATTGTTCTGGAACAGTCTCTAAGAACCACAGCTAAAAGGATTTCAGTGAAGACTAATCAGGTGGGATTATTTACCCTGTGAACCTCTGGATCCAGGCTGATAAAAAACAAAAACAAAAAAAACAGCCAACCTAGTTGTTTTGTCAGAGTCAGAGCATTTTGCAAGTGGAATTTCTAAAGCCTTTAAAATAATCTTCGGAATTTCACACTAAAAACTGTTGTGAAAAATTATGCAGTTGTACTGGAAGAATGTGTCACTATGGACAGAGCCCTGGTCTAGATATGTTGCTGCTTTAAAGATTATTAAACCCTAATATCAAAGCCCAATGACCTAGCCTAACCATGTCCAGGAGTATACGTATGATATCGGCAGCTGGGCTCATCTCTCCAAGCTTTGCTTTTCTCCTCTAGGAAGCACTTCTGCCAGTGTGAGGATGGCCGTGACATTCTCCCTTCTCTTCTCTACCATCCTCACCCGTCCTTCTCTTGCACTTGTCTAATCTGAGCTAGAACTTAGTCTGTGGGTGAAATTTCCCTGCTTTCTCAATCTTACCGTGTTCCCAGATAACTCCTAGAAGCCAAGAATGAAAGGTGATGTGTGTGTGTGCTCATGCATGTGCATGTGTTTGTTAGTGCATGTGTGTGTGTTGGCATGAGTAATTTGAATCTATTTTGGAGCATACATAGGCACACAAAATAGTCACATATACCTCAGTTTCCTACATGCTGTTACTACCCAGAAAAAATTCAAAGTCTTTGCTGTTTCTTCACTGTCACTTTTTCTTCCTCGAAAACTGAATTTGTGTACCAGCCTCACAGATAAGCACTTCAGTTAAGCTACAAGTATGATACATGTCCTTACATACCACACTTTTACTTTAGTGTTCTTGTTGCTGTCACCTGAACTATATGATCATGTTAATTGTAAATCTGACTCAGCTTGCTCTTGGTAAGGAAGAAAAATAAAGGAAATGGAGATAAGGAAAAAATTGATACTAGGCTGCTATGGAGACTGTGATCTCAAACCTTTCTGAATCTGTGGTTTAGCAGATGTTTAATCTGGTGAGTGCAAAAATTATGGCCCTCAGATTTTTCTCACTGTCTGTACACACACCTCGCCATACCAACAGTACTTCGTATCTAACCTGAAAGATAAGTAAAAAGGTAAATATTTTAAAGGATAACTATTAAGCCCCTTTCCCATTCCCTTGCAGTGAAAACATTGTTCAACCCAGCTCCTGCCATGGCGGACCTGGACCCCCGGTTCTATACGCTGTCCAGCGTGTTCTGCTGCAATGAAAGCGAGGTAGAGATAATTGGTTTGGTGCTTCTATTGGATCAAACAAAGAGGCGGGACCAACTGCATCCATTTGAGCATGTGTGAATTCAGTAGAAAGAGAGTTTTCAGTTTATTGGGGTATGGAGGAAAGGAAGTTCTAAACCTTGAGTGGCTTAAAGGATTCGGAGCCGTACCCCCTAATCTGACTGCCCATTTCAGCACACTCCAGTCCCCAAACATTGACATATTGTTTTCTTTGTAATTATTTCACATTTTTTGGACCAAGGTTGGGGTTTGTTTTTGTTTTTGTTTTTTCGAGTTTTTTTTGGGGGGAGGGTTAGTTTTGGGGGGTTGGTTTTTATTGTTGTTGTTGTTGAAACAGGGTTTCTCGGTGTAGCTTTGGCTGTCCTGGGACTCACTCTGTAGACCAGACTGCCTTGAACTCACAAAGAACTTGCTCCATCTGTTCCCCGTAGTGCTAGGATTAAAGGCATACACCACCACCACCACCTCCTGCCTCTTTTTATTTTTTAACTAATTAATATTAAAGTTGCCAAATTGAATAAATAAAAATCCAGGATGCCCAGTTACATTTGAATATTCAATAATCAGTGGAAAAAAAACATACAAAACAATTTGCTGTTCTTCTGAAAATTACATTTAACTGAGTTTTTGTATTTTATCTACAACTGTAATTAGCATACAACTCCTGGAGTGGCTGCCGCTGTCCAGCGTGCAGACTCTGTGACAGCATTGGTGGAGAGACCCACACTCCCAATTGCGGCTGCTGTAAGAGGGAGGCATGGTCTCGTCTTAGGGTTCTAATGTACACATCTGCACAACATACCTGTCAACGCAGTAATATAGCCTACTCTTTTATGAGGACTGTTAGAAATGAGCTCCCAGTCAACCTCCATTTCCACGGAAGGACACCTTGGACTGGCACTCTCTCATCACTGAGATGCAGCGTACACAGAAAGGAAGGTCAGAGTGATGGTCAGTAAAGGTCAGCTGTCCTTCGCTCTAAGCTAAATGAAGGCCTAGGCTTTCCTAAGCTGCTTGCTTGATAATTTCATCTGTCAGAACATACAGGACAAAGGAGGCTGCTACATGCAAACTAATTTTAACAAACCACAGTAGGTTATGCAACATTTTTGAGCAACCACCATGGCCAGGCATTGGGCTAGGAAAAAGGAATTGTAGGAGATAATGACCATTTCACAATACGAAGTTACATTACTCTCAACCACCAAACTTGCTTAGATTTCCCTGGTAGATACATAAAAGACACTATTTATTCTTTAGACAAACGTTCATTCAGCTCATTTATCTTCTCCATTAAATTACAAATTTCATTAAGACAGGAGCATCTTACCTATTGCTGTGTAGTAAAATCTCTAAAGCAACATTAATTCTTGCCATTCCCAGTTTCCACGTATGGAGAGTTCAGATAGGGCCTAGCATGGCTCGTCCTCGCTCTGTGCTGCCTATGGAAGAGCTGAAAAAGTCAAAGGCTGAGGGAGTCTCCTCTCGTGTTGGATAGTTGGTACTAGTGTTGCCTGAAGCATAGTGGTATTGTTGGTCAGAGCACTTAGACATGACTTGTCTTTGTAGCCCGGGCTTCTGCACACACACAGAGATACAGACACACAGACAGACACACATACACACACTGGGGAGAGGGTGTTGACAGAAATTTCAGAGTTTTTAGAAGGTATCAGTGAGTGTCTCTGAAAACAGATCAGTGAATTTAGGAGACAGAAGTGGTCCCAGTGACACAGATTGTCACAAAACTTATTAAGATGGCTCAGATTCTGTTCCCAGCACCCACACAGCAGCTCACAACTGTCTGTAGCTCAAGTTCCGGGAATGTAGAGCCCTCTTCTGGGCTCGTCAGGCGCCTGTACACACTTGGTATACAGACATAAACGTAGCATACACACATACACGTAAAATAAAGCAAACACTTCCAATTAAAAGGTGGCCTCCGATTACAACCAACCCAGACTGAAGGGGCCATACAGAAGACAGAAAGGAAGGGTACATGGCCAAGCTCAAGCTCAGAATAAACAGACACCTGAGGAATGATTTTTATATGACAAAGGGTTAATTTGGGCATATTCAGAACAAATAAAAGTGAGATGTAGTCCCATTCTTAGGCTACACAGCATATGATTAAACTGTAATACAGAACAGGCAGAACTGGTAAGGTACTGTGAAAGTTTTTTATACATTGTATGTGTGTATATGTGCGTGCGTGCTCAGATACCATGACATGCACATGGAAGTTTCAGAGGACTGAAGGAGTCAATATTCTCCGTCCACCAGGTGACTCCAGGGAATTGAACTGAGGTTTACTTTTAGTGGCAAGTGCCACTTGAGCCATCTCAGCAGCCTAGTCATGTACTTTGTGCTTTTTTTTCTTCACAATGTATTCATTATGTATTCCAGTTGAAGCCCCCTCCCTCAACGACTCCCAGCCCCACCCTCCCTCACGCTTCCTCCCATCCCCTTCCCCTAGTCCACTGAAAGGGGGAGCTCTCCACTGTTGCCATCTGCCCACAGCTTGTCAAGTCTCATCAGGACTGCCTGGATCCTCTTCCTCGGTGGTCTGGCAAGGCTGCATCACCAGGGGAAAGTGACCAAAGACAGTCAACTGAGTTCATGATAGAGGCAGCCCCTCTCCCCTCCCTCAGAGATCCACGTGGAGCTGCCAATCAGGCACATCTAAGCAGGGGGTCTAGGTCCCCTCCATGCATGGTCCTCTGTTGGTGCATCAGTCTCTGCAGTAGCCCCTGGGCTCAGGTTTTTTAGTTTTGTTGGTCTCCTTGTGGGACTCCTGTCCCCTCCATGTCCCTCTATTACCACCCCTTTCTTCCTCCGTAAGATTCCCTGCTTTCTGCCCAAAGTTTGGCTGTGAGTCTCAGCATCTGCTTTGATCTCCTGTTGGGTGAATCCTTTCAAAGAACCCTCTATTGTAGGCTCCCATCAGGTTTCCTCTCTTCCACTGCTTCTGGTATCTATCCTGTTTGCCATTCTGAATGAGATTTAAGCATCCTCCCTAGGGTTCTCCTTATTGTTTAGCTTCTATAGGTTTGTAGATGGTTACCCTATATTATACAGCTAATATACGTTTATAAGTGAGTATATACCATGCCTATCTTTCTAGTTCTGGGTTATCTCACTCAGGATGATTTCTTCTAGTTCCATCCACTTGCCTGCAAATTTCATGATTTCCTTGTTTTTAATAGCTTAGTAGTATCCGTTGTGTAGATGTATCACAATTTCTGCATCCATTCCACCATTGAGGGACATCTAGGTTGTTTCCAGATTCTGGCTAGTATAAATAAATCTGCTATGAACATAGTTGAGCAAATGTTCTTATTGAATGGTAGGGCATCTTTTGGGTATATGCCCAGGAGTGGTATAAGCTGGATCTTAAGGTAGTACTATTCCCAGTTTTCTGAGTTACAGATGATTGCAAGCCACTATGTGGATGCTGGGAACTAAGCCTCAATCTTGTACCAGAGCAGCAAGTGCTCTTAACCTCCAAAAACATTTGGATTTTGTTTGTTGTCATTTGAGATAGACTCTCACTTTGTAATACAGGCTGAGTTAAACTTGCTGCGGCCACTAACAACTTATCATCCTTTCTTGACCTCCAGATACTGAGATAGTAAGCCTGAAACACCATGCCCATTCTGAGAATATATTTTTTTTAATATTTATTTATTATGTATACACAATATCTCATTATGCACCAGATCTCCTTATAGGTGGCTGTGAGCTACCATGTGGTTGCTGGGAATCGAACTCAGGACCTTTGGAAGAACAGCCAGTGCTCTTAACCTCTGAGCCATCTCTCCAGCCCCCCTGAGAATATCTTAAATAGCTGATTTTTGTTGTCGTTATTTTGTTCCTTTTATTAGTGTTTCTGCACCAGTACCCTTCAAGGTTCCCTCTGCTTTGGTTGCTATGAGGAAATGAGGGAGACATGTTTTCTAAAAGGACAGACCTGAAGCAGATCTCAGTCGCTTTTTTCTCACCGTGGCTTCTTTTCTCATGCGTATTCCAGGCTGAGATTTTAACAGGCCTTGCGGTGAATAACACGACAGAAGCTGGGAAGGCTGCATCGGTTCTCCTAGAACGGGGCTGTCAGGTGGTGGTCATCACCTTAGGGGCTTCAGGATGTGTGACGCTGTCACAGGCGGAGCCTGTTCCAAAGCACATTCCCACAGAGGCAGTCAAGGCTGTGGATACCACGGTAGGTTTCGAATTTTCCGAATCCTTTTTACATCTAATAACAAAGATACCCTATCTGAGGATTTAGACAATGAGATAAGCCCTAGGAGGGGAATGGTAGAATGTAGCCAAGCAGGAGAACCCTCTCTTGATCCCCTCCAGTCACTGGGAGGCTTTATGTCATCGACTCTCTCTGAACATCAGTTTCCTTATCCATAAAATATTGCTGTATTTCCTATATACATTCATTCAGTAAACATGCCCTGTTAGGCGCCAGCCATGCTGAGGACATACTGGGAAGACTGGAGCTTAAACTGCAGCAGCGAACGCCGCCGTGTCTCCTGAGCCCCTCGGTGGCAGGAGTGACGAGGTGCCCTGTTGAGAGAGCCCGTTCTTTGTTTGCTCCTTAGCTTAGACATAGTAACGGGTTTCCTTCCAGCATCTTCACACACGTGTGCCACACAGTCGCATTATATTTTCTTCTCATGTCCTCTCCTCCCCGACACCCTGCCCTTCTGCTGGGCCCTTCCCCCTCAGTTCATCCTCATGTTTGTTTTCTTTTTTTAATAATTTTCTATTATTTTATGTGCATTGGAGTTTTGCCTACATATATGTCTATGTGAGGATGCCAGACCTTGGAGTTACAGACAGTTGTGAGCTGCCATGTGGGTGCTAGGAATTGAACCCAGGTCCTCTGGAAGAGCATTCGGTGTCCTCAACCACTGAGCCACCCCTCCAGCCCCTCTTGTTTGCTTTTCCATTGCACATGTTCTACCACTCTATTTCCCACCTCTGAACATCTCTTCCTTCCCTCTCACTAGCCTCTTCTTAGTTGCATGCACACGCGCGCAGGTACACACACACACAGTTTTAAAACTGGGTTCTGCATATGAGAAAACATGGCACTTGTCTTTATGAGTCTGGTTTCGTTTGCTTAACATCATGATCTCCAGTTATATTCTGCAACTGTCCTGGTTTCACCTTTCTTTCTGACTCTGTAACATTCCATTGTGTCCATGCCCCACACGTTCTTTATCACTCATCTGCTCTATCTCCTGGCTGTCTCGAATACTGTGGCAATAAACATGGGTATGCAAACACGGAGAGCGTTCTTCCAGCCAAGAGAGGATAACAGGTAACATCGCTGCAGGCTTCGGTGTCTCCGGCATGTATCTCATTTAATCCTTGTAAGAATGGCAAGAAGCAGGTGTGTTGTTACCCTCGCTTTACCTTCCAGTGAGCAGCAAGCTGTGGCTCCGAAAGTGTGGGCCTGTCTTTCCCACACAGGCGCTCTCGCGGGAAGGCACTGTGTTCAGGAAAGGGCATGAAATGACAAGTCATGGCTCTGATGTGGAATGAGAAAGTAACAGGTTGGAAAAATGGCTCATGATTCCCTATCTACTGAAATGAAACTCATCTAGTATCAGAATTCAGAAGAGCTGACCAGAAACATATGCAAACTTCAGAGATGAGAAATCAGTGTTGATAAAGAAGAAAATTTTAGGGTTTTTGTTTATAAGGAATTTACATATGTCTATTTATAAAACACGTTCTGGTCTGTTTTGTTTTAAGAAACAATTTTAAAATGTAACTCATTCATCAAAAATGAAGCCCAAGGGGGAACCTGGTAAAAGTATAAATGTGCATGCACTCAATATCCTAGCACTCTGGCAGCTGAATCAGGAGGATTGTCACCAGTTCGAGGCCAACCTGGACTACAGTCTCTCCACCCCACCCACTCCCCCCCTAAGTGAAGAGAAAGCTATATCCAATCAAGAACAATGCCGCTACTGCCCCTGGGTGGCTTCCAAAGGGCCATCCTCAGCACCTGTGGGCTCAGGCTTGCTCTGCTGTCTCCATACTCAGTTATTTCTAGCGCCATTATTACCTTATTTTTTTCTGTTCTGTCGAGAAGAAAAGACCCTAAATTGGAAAGGTGCATTAGTTCACTTCTCCAACAGACTAAAGTTGCTCCAAGTGTGGAACAAAGCAAGAGAATTTTCTTTTTCTCTTGCCCAAGTGACATGTGGGGCCTGTGGGAGGTCAGACCTATGTGGGTACGTGACAGTGGCTTGGCCTCCTCTTGGCGTGGCAGTCGGCCCTGCTTGGCTGTGTGCAGAAGCACAGGATATCAGAGGCAGAGTAGAAGCCTCCTGGCTTGCTCACCTGTCAGCTCTGCTCTTCTTGTTATGTGCTCTCTTCCTGGAGTGATCCCCCAAAACTATGTCCCCTACCAGGTGCCTCCCCATGTCCCCCTCCATGATGTAAATAAAGATCAGAGAAATTGGAGAATAGGGAGACAGCACTGGCCAAAGAAAAGGAGCTCATGCTCAAGCCTACACAAGGACACTACTTGGGGTGGCACTAAGTTGGGAACATTCCGTGGGTAGTAATGACCAATCTTTTCAGTTTGGAAGGCTGGGTTCCTTAGGTCCTGCCAATCACAGCCTTGAAAATATTAACACAGCAGCATGTCAGCGCTCAGTCTTCATATTTTGGTGATACTTTTTGTGTCTTTTATTTGGAGTCTGAACTTAATGTTAAGCTTTAGGCTCCAGAAAGTTGAATAGGTTTGAAGAATAAAGATTCGAAGTTCATCTCCCCATTAGTACAAAAGGTCTCTCCTGTGCAGGAGGCACAGCATCAACTAGAGGGCTGCTCAGCTGCCAGCCTCCTCAACAGCTGGCCAGCACTTACTGCTTCCTTCTGACTCCAGAGCTTCGACTCTGATTTTTTCATTGGCGGTCTAGATATCTTCATTCATTCATTCAGCAAATACTAATCAAATTATGAACATATACTAAGTAAATAGTACACATCCCAGCATTTGGAAGACTGAGACAGGGAGACTGTGAGCTTGAGCCCACCCTGGCCTGTATAGCTAGACCCTATGAGAGACAGAGACTGACAATGAGATGGGAGAGAGAGAAATAGAAACATACCTAGGATGTGTGAATATAGCCAGTAATTGATACGTTAAACGCGGAGAAAGTGGACTGGAGGCGTGGCTTGTCTTACATGGAAGAGGTCCGAAATTAATGATTTAACAACAAACGGAGATGGTGATTGTATTGTAAAAATGAAAAGAGAAAATGATTCGTTGTTTGTGTACACATACGCTAAATATTCTTCCATATTTAAAAGTTGAGAAACAGTATCTAAAACTGGTTTTAAAATGACATCACAACATATTATCAGAAATTCAAGATGAATGACAGAATTAAACTAGAAGAATTTCAAATACTTACCTTAGAGATATGGGCGTGGAGAGGAATGGAACATATATGCTGAAGCTTCGCGTTGTTAAACTACAAGTGCATGGCTTTGATTTTTAAAATAACTCAGGGGCTGGAGCAATGGCTCAGCAATTAAGAGCACTGGCTGTTCTTGCAAAGGATGCAAGTTCTGTTCCCGGCACTCACATGGCAGCTCACAACCATTTGTAACTCCAGTTCCAGATCTGATGTCCTCTGTGGGCACCAGGCACATACATGATACACATACATACAGGCAAAACACTCATAACACAGTATAAATAAATATAAATTTTAAAAAATAACACAATGATACTACTTTATACCCACCACAACATCCCTGACCAAACCCCAGTAGTAACAAGTGTGATCTGGACCGGAGAAACCGGAACTCTTGTACAATGGGAGCAGGAGCCTGAGAGAAAACATTCACTCTGGAGAATAGTCTGGAAGAGTATGTTTAAAAAGTTAAATATACTTCTAGGTAGATACCCAAGAGGAATGAAAATATCCCAAACAGCATTATTCCTAGGCACCCCAAACTGAGAAATGCCCAATGTTCACCAGCAGATAAGTGGACAAACTGTAGCATTGTCCATACAGCTGAACAGCATTGAACACTAAAAGGAATATTGATAATGCTGTGTGCATGGCAAGTGCTTTACCAACTCAGACATCTCCCTAGCATCTTCCTCATCTTTTTTATGCTGTGTTTTGTCCTTCTCGTCCAGCAGCCTCACCACCAATATTCTTGCCTGTTTAAGAAGATAATGCCCCTGGTAGGGTGAGGCATTCCTGAAGCGACATCCCCCTACCCCGAGCAAACAGCACCTTCCCTCACTGCCAACACAGCATCACTTGCTGCTGTTGCTTCCTAATTTTCTCACTGTCTCCTCCTCCACTTACAGACATCAGGCATGACACGGAGGGGGAAGTAGTTATTGGCTGGCACACCGTCCACTTGAGGCAGCCTGTACGTCAGTGCTGCTGCACGCTGCTATATTCAGTTTTGCCTCTGCTAATAGTTGAACAGATCACTGCTATTTTTACATCTGTTTTTCCCATTGTGCTGGCGTGAGATGGTGGTGGTAGCTGCAGATGTCCTCTGTTCCGTTTGGAAGACGTGACAGATGTATCTCTTTTCCCGTTTCTGTATCTCAGCCTCAGAGTGATGGTGCTCATGTACGTTCTATTCAGGAGTCAGTCACACACACACACACTCACACACAGAGCAATCTTAGGGATTATCATGGTAATGTGATAAAATGCTACATTATCTGGCTGTCCTGTTATTTGGCCCTGAAGCACTATAAGATCCTTATGGGTTTGTTTTTTCCTTTATGTATATGCCTAAGTCCCAGAATCTGCCCTCTCACTGACATTTCATGAATGCAGGCCACAGACTAAATCTACGTCCTCGTAGATTACTTGCTTTAAAATACCATAAATCAGGCAGATATCTAAGTCAAGAGTAAATGAAAGCCAGGCCAAAGGGGTTATCTTCCCTCCTCTTTACTGCCCTTCCTTCCTTCTGTCTTGGTTAAGATTCAGAGTTGCTGGTGAGGCTCCCGTCACATCTGCCCACGTGCATGGACATCCCTGATGACTCAGGACTTGAGAATTTGCTCTAGAGATTGCCTCAGTCGGACGTACAGTTTGTTTCTGTGAAAGTTATCAGGGAAGCACGTTAGTAGGATGTGATTGCGGAGACTTGCTCCATACCTACAGGGTGGCTCCTTTGGGTGCGTCTCCATTCTGGGGTCGCTTCAGCTCTTTGGGCTGTGCTCAGGGACAGGTTCCCGTTAACCCACCACCTAGGTGCTATAGGACTGGCAGTGCAAGCTGGAAGCCCAGCATCTGAGGGGTCATTACCCCATCTTAGTAGACCTTTCTCTCATGCTGCCCTGCGTCTTGCCCCCTCCTGCCGCATCACTACAACCAGTGGAAAGTCCAACAGCTAGTGCCAAATGTGATGAGAACCAGCGAATGCCGGTCACCCTAAGAGGCGCCTCACAGCCCGGGTGCTCTGTAGCACGGTTTGCCCCCCAGCCACAGGGAGCTGCACTGGGAAGACTGACAGTTCCACTGCCAAATAGTCTCTGATGCTGGCTTATGTTTCCCAGAAGTCCACACTTCATTCCTCCCTCTCATTAAAGCTTTCAATCAGTGTACACCTACATTGTTGTGTGTGGGGTTTCCGCTGAGTCTTTGTAGATACCCGTCCAGAAACATAACAGACTGTCTGGGTGTCCTTCACTATTGAGCACATAAGAGCTGGGAGAATATTATGGGTAAAGAATAACAGAATGCTGGATACTGAAAAGGTAACTGTTAATCCCAAAGATGGGAGGAGAAAAATCCACCGACCCAAATCATCATGTCTAAATTAATTAAAACAAACAATTAAAGCAATTTTTTAAAATTCTTGTACATGAGCTGCCTTCCCCTAATAAGAGGTCTTTGAGATCAGTCTTGGACATGAGGAAGACAAGGTTTTTGTAGCTCAGGGGTAGGGGGTTTCAGAATTGAGGATTTGGCAGGCAAAACAGGTCGGGTTACATGAGCAGAAGTAAGCGTAACAAGTTAGTCATAACAGCCTCCTGAAACAAAGGTGTGATTACAAGGTGGTCTTAACATCAGGTAGCATAATAGGGTAGCCAAAGCAACCCTTTTGAAACAAAGGTAGGACTGCAAGATGGTTATTAACCTTTTGAAACAAAGACATGCTTGCCATTCCTGGAGCAGGCAGTACAGAACCATTTGTAGTTAAGGTTACAGGTAGTGCACAGGCACGTCCTTGAGAAACAGGTTTGATCATAAATAGGAATGAGCCTTTACTGTAAGTCTTTACTACAAGAACCTTTACTGAAAGTATTTACTACAAGATGACTTTTAAGCCTAAGATGGGGGCAGGTTGGTTCTTCCATAACTACAGAGTAATTAAGACCTACTTTAACAGCTGTATCAGCACCATTTGGGGTTTTTTTGTTTTGTTTTCTTATCCAAGAAGAGACTTTGTTTCCTTCAGATTTTAACTTACCCTGTCGATACTACCCTCAGTCGAAGTACCTTTAGAAATCATATCCTTCTGAGTTATTTGAGAGCTTGTCCATGAACCTGTGGTTTTAGGGCATTACTGTGCTATTTGAAATAAATATTTCTTTGGGGCTTAGCCAAGGGCTGTTGAGAACCAGCCACATCCAGCAGAAAAGGCAGGTCCTATCATTTCTCCAAGGCTGCTGGGGCCGCCATTACAGTGAAGCCCTTGACAGGTTGGTCTTGGCCTCACAAACAACCTCGCAAGCACTCTGAAATCTCTGCAGCCAGATTGAGCCACCCCTGGACATGAGCTTCTAAAAGGATGTTCTGTTGCCATAGGAGATCGGTGTTCTTTGGGACCCTCGGAGTCCAGTCTAGAAATTTCAGTGCATACTTTGACAGGATTTTTTTTTCTTACTCTTTTTGAAGAAATAGTTTTCCTCAAAATTGCCATGGAAATAGGATAAATGTCAAAGTATGCTGCTTCTGTCTGTCATTCAAATGTATTGCTTATTCTCAAAGAAACTGCTCATGTTCAAGCCCCTTCTGAAGGAGTCTGCTTGCTAGCCAGCATGCTCCTTGGCCATTTTCCTCACAGCAGGTTGCCTAGTAAGCCTGACTCTGCTCTTGTCACAGGTCTTAGATTTGGTTACTGGGTAACCAGGAAGATTTGTAAAGGGGACCAGGCAAGGCTACGGAGATACCTCCATCCATAAAGTATTGGTACAAGCTACAAGCTAAGCAAGCACCAGAGTGTGGAATCCAAGGCCCCCATAAAAAGCTGAGCATGATGGGACACACCTGCAACCCTAGGGATTTGTCCAGCATGTCCCTCCTTTATAAAAGGGTCCTACCGCAGGGGTGGTGGTGCACACTTTAATCTCAGCACTTGGGAGGCAGAGGCAGGTGGATCTCTGGGAGTCGGAGTCCAGCCTAGTCTACACAGAGAGGTCTAGGACAGCTATACACGTTGAAATCCTGTCTCAGAAAGGTCCTTGGATGTGCAAGAAGATGTGACAACACGGTGAAGACTGAATTGTGTCCCCACCAAAGTCTACCTGCTGAGACCCTCTCTCCAGTGCAATTGTATTTGGAGACAGAGCTGTGTTGGAGGCAATTTCAATTAAGTGATGGGCCAAGCTGAGCTCCTGCTCCAGTAGGCTGAGTAGCCTCTGAAGCAGCAGCCCCACCAGAGAGCTCCCTGGGTATGCACACAGTGAGTGAGCCCTGTAAGTATCAGCAAGATAGGAGCCACCTTCAGGCCAAGAGAAAGGGCCTCAGAATGAAGCCATCTTCAGGACACCTTGATCTCAGACCCCCTAGCCTCAAAGACTAAGAAAAATAAGTTTCTCTTGTGTAAGCCGCTCAATCTGTGCTTTGTTTTGGCATGGCTGGCAGGCTACAACATGCCAGGAAGCAAGCAAATATGCCCAGAAGTGACGTAAAATAAAGTCAGAAAAATCAGGAGTCCTATGAGGAGAAATGATGAACGCAAACCAGCAGGATGAGCCAAGTCACCTTTTCCGTGAAAGGTGAAGGGGTCTGCCTCTGAGCAGCTGTTATCATGCCAGTGGCATGGGGCAGATGGCAGCTCGAGTTCTAATCCTGCTTCAGCCATTAGCTAGCAAGACTGTTTTCAGCAGATAACATATATTATCTTACCATTGCACCTTTTGATTTGGGTGACAATCTACCTCTCTGTGACTTGACATTTAGCACTGACTCTCTAGTCACATGTCATAATAGAAACCTGTATAGTCACTCCTTGTCCCCAGGTCTTGAGAAGACGCCAGATCTTGAAAAGCCTGGCTTCCTTGTACAGTACACTACAGCCCCCAATGAAAGGGAAGAGCCCACCAGAGAGCCTGAGTGCCGTCTGCCTTGTGTGAGCACTCAGGAGGAGACTGCTCGTTAGGACACCCCTCTGTGTCTGTCTGATTATTTATGCAGGTTGGCAGTTTCTAGGTACCAATACCTGGAGCTTGCTTTGCCCGATACAGAGAACCCAGGTACCACCGCCAATGTGACACAGCTTCTTACTCTGCAAGGCAAGGACTGGACTGAGAATCGGTGTGGTGGGACTGAGCCATCCTGGATAATAATGGTGCTGACATGGTTCGCATCCATCCATTCTTATGCCTGTGTGGCCGTTCCTGGAGGAGACATGTGTTCTCTCACAGATTGTAATCAAATTTCCTTTCCATTAGATGTCTTACATCAGGAGCCTGACTGCTGAGCTGTTGAGGGCAGTGGCTCTCTTTTTAACATTTCCCAACGGCCTTTATAGCTAGGATGAGCTAACCACTCCCTGGTCCTGCCCAGCAAACTTCCCATGCTTAGGACCTAGCTTAGAAGGTCCTTTGTGGGCATGCCTGGTGTCGGCATATAACAGCAGCCGGCAGGGAACAGCTGAAGAGTTCTAGTTCCTTCTGGAGAGTAACTAGCTTGAATGCAAGCATCAGCTGTCTCCAGGAGTGCTCTCCAGACTCCTTTACACTCCTTCATTCTATATTTAAAATATCCAGACAAAATGAAATCAGAGGAGCAGTGCTTCCTATATATTACTTAAAAATTAAATAATTGCCCAGTGTTCCATTTTAAAAGATCCTCATTTAACAAAGGCTACCACTAAAAACACCAGGTTACAGAGAGAGAGGTATCTGTGAAATGCAGAAAGCACACTGAAGTTGTTAGCAGCCTTTTGTGGGGCTGGATGTTGGCTTGGTAGGTAAGAACACTTACTCTTCCAGACAACCCAGGGTGGCTCACCACTGCCTGAAACGTCAGTTCCAAGGGATACATCACCCTCTACTGGTCTCTGCATGCACACACGGGTGCACACATGCTCGCGCGTGTGCACGCACACACCACACACATAGTTACAATTAAAATTAATCTTTAAAATAGTCCTCCTTGGAGTTGGGGAGATGGTTCAGTGTTTCAGAATACTGGCTTGCAGGACCTGGGTTTGATTCCCAGCATCCACTTGGTGGCTCCCAACTGACAGAAGGCCCAGTTCCAGAGGATCCAACATCTTCTTCTGGCCTCCATGGGCACCAAACACACATATGTGGTATGCATACATATACACACAGGCAAAACACTCATACATATAAATAAATGTAATTTTTTTCAAGTAGCCCTCCTTGCTCCAAGAATGACATGTAGAGAACTCTCTGAAAACTCTGCTGACAGAGGCTGACAGGAAAGATGAAGACAAAAAGAGGTTCACCAGCTGTGAGGACAGGCCAAAGGGCGGAGTAATTGCTGAGGCAACTGACAGACAGGACGTGGCATCTGCCGTGCCCTGGAGGGCTGTATTAGCTGTATTACATTATTTCCACATCAGCAGATCACCTCATTTATTAGCTAATCAGGCAGAATTCAATATTTAAAATTATCTTTCTTAATCCTGCATGTGATCAGTTGAAAACCCAGGACTCTAAAAATCTAATTGTCATTGCTTACCAGAAATGTCATCTTCATTTTAAAAGACTGAGCTAGGGCCAAACTCGAGGCTCTTTTTCCGAAATACACTGCTTTACAGCAGAACTGGGTTCACACACACAGGTGCCCAATGGTCCATACTTTAGCAGCCCTTAGAGGGGGTTCTAGGACCAGTCCTATCCTAAGATAGCTGAAGACTAAGAAGTGTGGCCACAGAGAAGAGTAGCATGGTATGAAGAAGGAACACTCATTTCGGCCTTAGCAACAGTCAAGAGACATCTGCATCTAGATTTGGAGTGTCCTGTGGGCCTGTGCAGGAGCTGGTCCCTCTGGTAGGGTGGGCAGAGGTAGAGCGTACTCATCTATGATTAGGATATTTCCCTCCTAGCACCCTACTCTTCAGGTTTAACTACCACCACCCTCCCTTCAGTGGCCTGGTCACTGATATGACAAGGCAGTGACCTGTGGTCTGCTCCTTGCTTTTCTTTCTTGGCTACTGGACTGGCTATTTCAGGGCAGACCTGTCAGGACTGTCCCGTGGTCTTCTAAGTGCCTCCCACAGAGTGGAGAGGTGTCCTGAGGACCTGAACTGTGTAGAGATTAAGAACAAACTACAGAGCCCAGAAAGCTGAGGCACGCCATGCCCAGCATCTTCATTGGCCACTGCTGAGGAAGGTAATCAGGGGAACTGAAAAGCGGGTGTGTGGCTCACAGATGTGAACATCTGTCTGCTTTCTATAGAAAATATGAGTGCACACTATAGGTTGTCCTCTGTGTAAATATACTGTTAATGGCGTGACCAGGACACTGTGTGTGTGTACATATATAATGTACTATAGTGGAACTCAAGCTTCTCCTACCTTCATCATCCCCTTAGGGGATGCGATCACAGGGATTACTGCCACACCCAGATTTTTTTCACTTTTGGTCTTTTGGGTTGTTTGAATTTTTGTTTTTGTTTTGTTTATGTAACTCTGGATGTCCTAAAACAGGCTGGCCCCCAATTCACAGATATCTGCCTGCCTCTTCCTGCCAAGCACTGGGACTAAAGGAATTACAGCACTACGCTTGAAGACAGGATTTCCTAGCAAGGAGGTGATGGTGTACAACTTCAGTGCCAGCAAAGGCAGGTGGATCTCTGTAAGTTCAAGGCCAGCCTGGTCTACGAATCCAGGACATCCAGTACTACACAGAGAAACCCTGTCTTGAAAAAAACAAACAGAAAGATCCACACCATGCAGCCTTACCAATCATAAACATTTTGCTATTTCAGATTCAGGTATCTCTATCATTGCCACCCCACAGTCTCTCCCCTCCTCCTCCCCACCCACCCCACTTCCTCTTAACTCTACTGGTCATCCCAGGTCTGTCCTTAGTGAGTGTTGATTTTCTTGACTTATAAAGCTATGAACCATACCTATAATATAAATGTTGAAATCCAAACTGAACAAGGACAGCATCCAGGATCCAGAGTCTCTGTAGAGATAAGATTTCTTGCTATTCCCTAAACTTGTGACTTACTTTCTCTGTTCCCTCTCTGAAGGCGTCTTAGTTTCAGCATGGTCAATCAGGGAAATGGTAATCAAAACTACACAAACTTAGGTATGGTGCCAGAGACCTATGATCCCAGCATTTGGAAGGTAGAAGCAGGAGGATTAGGAGTTCAAGGTCATCTTTGGCTGCATATTGAGTTCAAGGCCAACCTCAGCTATCTAAGACCCTGCAAAAAACAAAAACAAACATACAAAAACCAGTATTGAAATTCCATTTGAGCTGGGAAGTGGTGGAGCACGCCTTTAGTCCCAGCACTTGGAAGGCAGAGGCAGGAGGATCTGAGTTCAAAGCCAGCCTATACAGAGTGAGTTCCAGGACAGCCACCCAGAGAAACCCTGTTTCAAAAAAAAAAAAAGAAATGAAGGAAGGAAGGGAGGTTCCATTTCGCCCAGTTAGAACAGCTGTCATTAAGAAACCAAACAACACAGGCTAGGGAGTGGCTCAGTGTATAAAGTGGTCCTCCACCCCCGCCCCACGTTTTAAAAGTGTGCATTTGCAATCCTCGTACTAGGAGAGCAAAAACAGACAGAGCCTTAGGGCTCACAGGCCAACCTGCTCTACCTGACAGAGGGCAGAGGACAGCAAGATGGCCATTTTATGGGAAAAACAAATAGTGGTTTTCAAAACGCTTTTGGCTCCTGATTGCCCTTATGGCTGAAGCCAGTTTCCACAGAGAGTAGAGTTATCAGTGGTAACAGTAGCAGAAATGTGACATACAGAAACCTCACACTCCCAGAGGCTGCCCTGTGTCCTCCATGCATACCTGCCTTCTGGTAATTGATCTGTTCGGCGGACAGTCGCTGAGAGCAGAAACCTACTCTTCATTTAACTAACATAAACAACATAAAAAATATACTAAGTGAAAATAAGTAATAAATATCCTTCATTTAAATACCTCGAGGCACTCTGCTAGCTCAGGTAGACTGCCTACCACACTTTAGACAGCGGAGCACCCCTGACTGAAACAGCCCTCATATAGCTCTTCCACCTTCCTGACAAGAGCTGCTAAGCCAGTACACGATGGATTTGGGCTGTGGAGACAGAACCAGGTATTCCTGCCAAGGTACCAGCAGTTGACAGTGAATCACCCACACCAGCTTTCATCGTAGTCAGTCTCTAAACAGTCTTGCTTGAGTTCCTCCCTTCGTGCTCACAGGGTAGGCCAAGAGTGAGGCAGTCACTGTGAAGAAAGAGGGGCATTATAAATAACCCAGAACCCTCTCCTAACAGCAACTGCCTGCTGATTTTGTGGCCTAACAGCTCGAGTGCAGAAAGGGCATGACTGCAACATTGTGCAACGGCTAGTTACTCAAAGCTCTGTGCACAAGCAGAGGTACAGCCTGTGGCTGGCGCTCAGGCTCTCAGATGCCCGTGCTGCGGGGTCATCTGATGGCTCCATGCCATTCAGCAGTTCTCAGAGAACAATAATCTTATTTCAAGCACCTCTCCAAGAGAAGAAAGCAGTTGGTGGAGACGAGCTCTCGGCAGAGAATGCTTCAGCAAATCTTGTGTAGGGTACCAAGCCATATTGGATTTAACTGTTTTCTGTCTAGCATGGTGGAGTCACAGGGAGGAAAGACAGCCAACCACAGAAGGCGAGACCAGCCTCTAGAACCCAGTGAGTCACTAACGGACGCTTGGGTTTTAAGTGCCATTATTCTCAGATATGTAAAGTTATTTATAGACAAAGCCTTCATTAACAGTGCAGGAAGAATAGGGCTTTTCTTCTTCCATTTTTAGCTTGCACTCAGGATTCTTCTTTTTTCCTCATTATAGAATGAATTAACCCAGGGCTAGAGAGATGGCTCAGAGGTTAAGAGCACTAGCTGTTCCTCCAGAGGTCTTGAATTCAATTCCCAGCAATCACATGGTGGCTTACAACCATCTGTGATGAGATCTGGCGCCCTCTTCTGGCATGCTCATGTATATGCAGACAGAACATTGTATACATTATAAATAAATGAATTTTTTTTAAAAGACTGAATTAATCTACCACAGACATTTTGGGACAAATAATTGGCTATATTGATTCCTATCAGCATTTATAACATAATCAATTGTAAGTAAAACATGAAACACTCTGATTTTATTATCAGGCAACAAGCAAAACAGCTTTCCCCGAATTTCCACTCCCCTGGAGAATGGATGTTCAGAGATGACAGAGCATGGCTTAAGGAATAGGGCTCAAGCTTGGGATACAGATAGAATGAGGTATGCAGTGGGTACAGTCAAGGTTGTCTGCTTTGTACACTTTGGGGTATGTCTGCTCCTTTGGATGCAAGTGTTACTTCAGAGCACCCCATCAAAATGTTCTACCTCTGAAGTGGTGTGACTGGCTAGAAAGAGGCCATCACTGACTGATGAGGCTGTGAGAGAATCCTGATACACAGGTGGTCCCAGAGGAAGCCCACAAATGACCTCTGCCAATCCAGGAGCCATTTGTCCCCAGTCAGAGAGGGCAGCCTGAGTACATGTGGGAAACCTGAGGACCGCCCCCCCCCAACCACACTGCATCCAGCAGGGGCTTTTGGCTATGAGCCAACCTTAAATAAAATCCCAGGGATGCAGCTGTTACCATTCACCTGTTCTCTTACAAATAAAGGCGGGGTACCAACAGGTGAAGAATCTGGCGCTTTGTGCTTTGCTTTAGTTGAAGTTCGATCAATGTAGTGAATGCACGTCACCTTTAATAGCACCTAAGCCTCTGTGGGCAATAATGCGCTGGCCTGAACACACTTGAGCGCCACCTTACTCTGACTTTACACTTGACCTACCACTGATCCTTCTCTGTCCTCATCCTTCTAAGTGAAAGAAAGCTTTGGCCCCATAAACCCCATTCCAGATAGAAATACATAATTCACGAGGAATACTGATGTCAAAGAGGAGGCACGCCAATTTGTGTCAGCATTCGCTGTAAATTAAAGAGGAGTACAAGGAGAGTTTAATGTAATGTAGAATTGGAATTAAAGCAGAGCCAATATTTAGGCATTCCTCCGCCTCCTTTTTCCCTGCTGTGACACAAAGGCCTGACTTTCCCACTGTCAAAGTACTAATGTCATATGCTGTGGGCTTTTTTTTTTCTTTTTTTTTCTCCTACCGGGATTTTTTTTTCCCTCTGGGTGAAACGTTACATGTTTGTCTCTGGCTTCTAAAATTTGACCTTTTCACCTGTTCCATTCTGATCACAATAGCAAAACTCAGGCTTTCCCCTCCATCTTCCAGTCTACAGCCTTCATGTCAGCGGCACAGAAAGGACCCCTGCCTGCTCAGCAGCACTCAGTAGCTCTTAATTCTTCCCTGACACCGACCTAATGTGTCACCTCCATACTTTCTTTTTCGGAAGCCAGAAAGAAAATTAAAGGTTGATAACGAACATCTCACAGTGTGAAGCTGGCAAGGTGATCCTGTTCTCCCAAATCTTCAGTGCATCCCAGGAGGGCCACCCTTCTCTAAAAGTCCAGTGGGGGAAAGTCAGTTTTTCTCAGACCAGCCAGATGTAGCAGCGCAGACAGCATTCAGAAAGCAGAGGCAAGAGGTTCACAGCCAGTTCAAGGCCAGCCTGCCCTATGTATTGTGTTCTGGGGCATATAGGGAGACTGTCTCAAAGAAGTAAAAACAAACCAAAAGAGGCCTGTTCAGAGCTCTTATTCGATTTCCTCCCATTGTTTTTGACCAAATGGTGGAACTTTGTAGTTTGATCCTAGACCTAAGTGACTAGCCTTGGTTTTTAAATGATTCGCTCTTTCCAGAGGTAAATTCCTTGGGAGAGCGTCTCTCAGCCCACAGCATCAGTACCACCTGGGAACTCATTAGGAATGCAAATCCCAAGCCCCACCTTAGGTTTAATGGATCAGAAAGTCTGAGGGTGGAGCATGGTGATCCCCATTTTAACAAGCCCTTCAGGCTGCTCTGAGGTCAAGATTAAAAACCTCTAGCTTAGAAGATGTATGTTTGCTTCCACTGAAGATATCCAAAGATACACCATATATTCTGAAGGTATTCCAAAAACAGTTTCAAAATATTTATGGGCAAAGGCCAAAGCCTTTCCAGGCACCTGAGCCTCAAGCAAATACATCCCAGCTGCCACCTCATCAGTGGCCTTGAGCTCATATGCTAGTTTCTCATCTGGAAAATGAAGGCCTGCCTGCCTCGGGGCTGTAATGAATTCAATTTGAATCACATATGTAAACATATCCTGCAAACAGACAAGAAAGTGAGAGTCCTGTCACTCTGTGGCCAGGATTCTGGGGCTGTGAGTGAGCGTGGTCCTGTCTAGGACAGGAGCGGAAGGGCCTGTGTTGACCATTTCCCCAACCTAAGTCACTTTTTGGTCCAGCCAGTGGCCAGCACGATGTGTTTCAGGTTCTGCTGTTTACCCTCACCAAGTTGAGCTGGCCTTAAGGAAAACCATTTCCTGATTAGCGGCTCACCCAAATCCGAGGGACTAGACCTTGTTCAGACAGGCTGTTCTTCCTGGCTTTCCAGGGATGTTCTGTACTCATCTGTGAGGGTGGCCATTGTGGAGTGGATACAAAGCTCTCATGCCCAGTGTGGTCCACACCAGAAACCTCCATCTCAGATCTGTGCATCCTGCCCTTTAAGAACGAAGCCCCCACTTAAGCAGCGCAGAAACCCAGAGAGAAAATCCCTCCAGCGGGGAAAACCTACAGAAACCAAGATTGACAAACTAGACCCGTTAATTATGAAGAGCGTAGGTGGGTATCCGCCTCAAGATTAGCGCTACAGACAGTCCCGCCACAGCAAACTCCCGGCACATTTCTAGTTGAATCTGAAAACCTCACAGACTTGTGGTGAGAATCCCTGCAATGTTTGTTGGGAATGAAGTTTTCATAACTAGTTCCCACTGGATCAACAGTGGCCTCACTTTCATATGAAGTGCACCAAAAGGAACATGGTTAAATTTTGTGTAACCAGGAAATAATAAATCAGTGGTTAATTATAGAATTAAAATAGGAAATGGTTTTACTCAAAAATGTGTATAAATTTAGCAAGACTGTAAAGACAGAAAGTAGATGAGGCCTGAGGACAGTGAGTGAATGAGGTTTCTTTTAGGGGGATGAATACTTCTAAAATTAAGCTGTGGTGCTTGTTGCTCAGACCATTGTTTCACTATAGAACATAGAACTGTACTCTTAAGCGGTGAATAGTGTGGTGTAGGAACTATATCCCAGCGCCAGGATCTGGGGAAAGGTTGCTTGTTTATTTCTTATATTTTTTTTTTCCTGTGGGAGGAAGTTGTAGCTCAGTGGTAGACGCCCTGAGTTGCATCCCCACCACACAAAACACACACACAATCAAATGACTAGCAGATTATATAAACCAAGGAATAACTCAGTGCTTGATTTTGAAGTGCTGATCATTTGGACTATATTGTTCATGAAATAGCTTAATCTTTTAACCATACAGTATTTTTAAAGTGGATCATCTCAGTCTAATCATTGACATTTATCACAGTGGCAAGGACATGGACATCTGTGATTATTTGGAGTGGAGATCAGCTACACTTACACACAGTAAGTGTGTGGGTCTGGCTGTCTGTCATGATGCTCATAAACTTATCTGGTTTGGGAAGGCGGGAAGTTTGGGGTTGGGGAAGAATATGATCTCATCCTCCTGAGGTAAACATGAGCTGATAAGAGGAGAGAGACAGATTCCAATGGGAGCCCTGAACTGAGCTCTTGCATAAACAGCCTGTCTCAGGGTCAGTCCTCCAGAGAGCTCACGCTGTCACATCTGCCCATGAGAGAACCTTTGCCCTGTTCTTCCTGGGAAAATCACCAGCCATGCTGGCTGGTCCCCATCTGCTCCCTACATTCCTTACTCTGGGGCTTTGAGACTTCCCAGGGTTCACTGGTAACCACGTTAGAACTTCTCAATGAAGAGAAAGTGGGGACCACCAACAGTTACCCACCATGCCTTGGTTACTCACATGCCAAAGACCTTGACTAGACCACTTGCCCTTCAGGACAAGAGGCCCCACCTCAGCATTCCTAAGATTTCTTTTCCTCACCACACTGCCCCAAAGAGCCTTGTAAAACATTTTCCCTATCCACCCTCCTTTTTACCCATGAGATGGAAAATGTACTCATATGCACATTTACACACCGTAGCTCTTTAAAGATGCTCTAGCCATTGTAATGGATATAATTTTCAGACACTTGAGAGTTCTGGCCCCATCTAGGAACCCATACCCTGTATGAAAAAAAGGCCCTCAGCAGAGCTTTTCTGCTCACTCCTGCAGTGAGTGGTGAGGTTAGTCAGGTGGAAGGAGACCAGCAGCCTGGTAGAGCCTTCACCTCAGTTTCCAGCGCTGCTGGAAGACTCTCATGCCCAGCTCACTCAGCCAGCTGCTCCCACCTCTTCCCGGCAGTGGGACGTCTGTACAGCGTGGGGGCAGAGTGCCCCGTCAAGCTACAATGCAGCGGAGCTCCAGGGTGTCCCCTCCCCATGCTCACCTCCAGCCCCTCCTCTCCTAGCCTGGACTCTTCCTATCGTTTCTCATTGCTTAGCCTCTGCTGCTTGTCCCTTTGAGAAAGCTGGAGACTTGCCTGACTTCCCCAAGTCTGCACTGGCTACAGGGACTTTCTACTTTTTATTCTCCCTTACTTTAATACTTTAATTCACTAAAGGGCTCAAGTAATTCACCCACCCCACAGGGGAGTGAAGGTCAAAGACCCCAGGAGACTGTGATGACACTGCCCTTCAGCTCCTTCGTAAGTAAGGGCTCCAGGATAATGGCTGCTGCCTCTTCCCAGCTACCCTTTATTCTTCTCCTCTGAGCTGAGAACAGAAAACCAACTCTCTTGCTCTGAACTTTATAGATCATGACCCTATGATAGCGACCCCTTTTTGTCCCTGGATCCTTGTCTGACCCCACTGACCTAGGTCATGAGTTTCTACTACAAATCCTTGAGCAAGAGAAACAGCCTCTGACATGATACCACCTCGTCTTCCTCAGTCTATTGATCCCCTAACACTGTCTGAATTAGTATCTAAAACATCTTACAGGTAAATAGATGCAGAAAAGCGAACAGCCTGCCAGAGATAACACACTAGTGTGGAATGGGGGTGTCAGATATGTCTGACCCCGTGCCATTTGTGCATGGTTCCACTTAAGAAAACACGGCCCTCCTTGTAAGTTTCAATTCAAATGACAGAGGGGCTTCCATACAAGTGAGATGGCAATCTGTCTACCATTTCTAAAAGATGAGAGAGCTAACAAAGGGCTGAAGCAAGGTTAAAAGGTCCTATTATATGGGGTCCCTGAGGTTTGGGACTCTGAGGCCATTCTGAGGCCATGCCTCAGCTCCTTGACCTGGGAAAGAGGCAGAAGTCTATGCTTAGGCATCAGCGCCAGAGGAGACTAGGCCTGGCTGCCAGGCAAGCCTAAGGGTAGTCACTCAGAAATTGGGATGGTTCCCTAAAGTGATTCCAAACCAAGTGCAGACAGCAGGGCTAACCCAGAGGGCTCTAGAGCAAACCTGGGCCCCACAGCCATGCAAAAGGTAGTAAGGACCCTGACTGCTCACATTTGCTCTCTCCCGAGCCCCTGGCCAGATCCTTGAAGAAGAAATGGTGCATCATCATGTTTCAGCCATTTGCTCCTCCCTGGCCTCTCAAACCGCAAGCAGACAGGAATTTAGCCTGCAGTGTGGGCTCTATGGAGGGAGAGGTTCCGAAAAGAAAGGAAAGTGGTATCAACTTGTCAGATGGAATGTGTGAGGACATCGAGGAGGAATGCGGGGGCTCTGTTCGGGTGGCTCGGCAGTTTGGCCTCTGAATCATGCTGTGTGGGTCCAGATTCCTGACAGATGAAGCCTCGGGGCTGACATCAGCCTCGCAAGATCCACTGTCCCAGCCAGCAAGTTTTTACCTTGGGGATTTTCAGCACTTGGGATTTTTTTTTTCCCCAACCACATTTAATACCCATCATTCCTTCCAACTCACCCATTTTTCTGTTATCTGGAATTTGACAAACTAGGACTCTTACAAGCCTGCTCCATTGCTGCTGTCCCTCCCCTAAGATGGGGCATTCTTGGAACAGCATGTGCTCTTGCCTGACCACTCAAGGCCATCTTCCTGACAGTGCTGGCTTCTGTCAGTGTGTTCCAGCAGAGGCTGGGCAAGCCCTAGGCCTCAGGATCAAAGGTGACAAAACTGTCTTCATGTCCTCGAAAGGAGGCATAGAGGACACGGGGATGACTGGTCTGGAATAGAGGGATCAGAGAACGCTTTGGACCATTGTGCCCGGCAGTCAGCGTGTGACTGACTACACTAATGCCTGACTTGAGTCTTAGAGTGAAGGAGTCAATCTGTGGAAGGTTCTAAGTTATAGTGTCCCCAAGAACAAAGTCACTGTAGATCTCTAGAGAGGGTGTGGACATGATGTAGGGCAGTGGGAAGGGGATGCAGAGAGACAAGAGGGCATATCCGAGCATTTGGAATTAGCTAAACAACCATTAAGTTTACAGGAGGCGGGTCCAGAAGGCCCTCAGGTTCTCAGTGTGAAGGTGTATGAGTGACAGGAAGCCAGTGTTCAGGCAGCCACAGTCAGCGTGGCCATAGTGAGTTCAGCTGTCACCAAGCAACATGAGCCTGGTCAGCAGCTTCCTAGCCAAAGGAAGAAGTGCACCGCTGGCGCAGGACCGAGGGTGGACAGTACTCAGAGCAGCTGAAACTGTGTAGTATTGAAAAACCCAGGAAATGGGAACCAGCAATGAAGACAGGCAGAGGGGCCTCAGGAATTCTGAAGGGCCCAGTCTCCTCCTTCCCCACACCACTTTCCTGCTCAGCTTCACAGTGCTTAACTCCCTCCTAAGCCTTCTCCTGGGCCCTTCTCTGCCCCCAACTCCCTTTCAGTTTTGCAAGTGAAAGCCATGGCTCCCAGCCACCCTTCCTGCATTGCTTCCTGCATCACAGGGCTCATGGAACTTCATGACAGTGCCTGCTCCTCTGCAATCTGGCCATCGAAGACTTTAGCAGCCATGTTACCATCCTCCCTCCATCCTGGCATGGCTGCCATATGTGGAGACTTCTGGATCATGAGGATGAGTCATTCCCAAGTCCCACAGTCCCCAGGTACCCTCAGCTCTTCACCTCTGTTCCACTTCAGCCTCCCACGCCTATGGTGACTTCCAGGGTCTTGTTACTACTGGCATGAAAACCCTCAGTCCTATTCTGGCCACGGCCGGCTTTCTCACCTCTTCAATGCTGTTCTTACTCTCCTTAGTTCCCTGCATTTTCTCCTGTCCTGTTGAGCCCCTCCTGATTGCTCTTCCTCCCTCAGCAAGTAAGATTCTCTGATTGTCCTTCTCTTTGTTCCCTGAAAACACCCAATCCTGTGCTCCGCTCTTCCCCCACATCTGCCTGAGACATTTCTGCCTAGTTCAGACTCTGCACTCTAGCCCCAAGCTCACAGAGGAAATGGGATGGACTGTGATTGAAATCTGTGTGTTCCCACACACTCATGTTCCCCAGCTGGTGGTACTATTCTGGAAGGCTATGGCACCTTTAAGACATACAGCCAGGCTGGCAGAAGTGAGCCATTAGGCACGGGCCTTCGAAGGCCCACCATGATGTGAGCAATATCTGCTACATGCCACCACAGGCTGCCACCGTACTTACTGGGCCTTCCCTGCCACGACGAACCCAGCCCACCCCCTGAACCATGAGGCAAAGTAGCCCTTTCCTCCTTGGAGTTGCTCTGATGGGTACTTTGATGCAGGGCATCCCTGGAGATGCAAGATCTTCCCCCTCATCCCTAATATGCTTCATCACTACAGAAAACGAGCCCTTCCCACAGGGCACTGACAAAATCTCAACAGCAGCTGAGGACAGGTTCACCCCCAAGAAAGACTCCACCTTCACTCTCTCTAGAGTGAGAGTAAACCCCTCTCTAGAGGAGAGTAAACTTATTAGGCTCCCCCTAAGGCCTCAACAACACCCAGAGGTGCTCTAGGGCAGGGTTACCTGCAGGTAGTAGTTCCCAAGCTGGCACAGTGGAGGTCGTAAAGAGGTGGCAGTCTGGCTCAGAGGACAGTCCTGTACATGCTGTGTCACTGGAGTCCCACACAGATGACCTTGCTGCAAATCTCGACCACACACGCTGTCTTTTATTTTAATATTGGTGAGAATCTGGGTCCTCAGCTTTATGCAGCAACAGGGTTGCTGCTGGCCTATATGACACTTTGTGCATGGACTCACAGCTTGGCTTGACTTGCCCCTTCTGAAGGCACTCGGATACATTGCAAGGGCTAACATACGCCACAGTATGAACTGTGCCTCCTCCATGGGGACCTTGTGAACAATCCAAGCGATCATTTTCCAGCAGGCCCAGAAAAGAGCCTCACTCTGAGCAGAATTTCAGAAAGAAAAAAAAAAACCCTCCTGTCCTCACAGCACTTGTCCTAGTGTGCTTTTCTGCTGCAGTGGCTGACAACCACAGTGGCCAAAAGCAACTTAGGAAGGAAGGGGTTCACTTGGCTCACAGGTTACAGTCCATCCAGGAAGTCCAGGCAGGAGCTCAGGGCAGGAACCTAGAGGCAGGAACTGAAGCAAAGGCCATGGAGGAGTGTGGCTTAGTGGCTCTCTCTGTGGCTGGTCCAGGCATGGGACCACCTGCAGTGGGCTCAGACCCTACCCTTCAATCATTTACAAAAACAGTGCCTCACACACTTGCCTACAGGCCAGTCTGATGGGGGCAGTTGCTCAACTGAGACTCCCTCTTCCCCATGACTCTAGGACATCATTGCTGTCCTTCACACCCCGACATACACTCTGCCTCCACACACACTCAGAATGCCTCAGAACACAGGAATGTGGTGGCCCTTGAGAAAGCGGGGAATGTGGAATGCATTCTGGGTGAGCAACCTGTCCACAGGAGGAAAGTGCTCTGAGAAGCTGATGAGTGCTAGCCATGTGGGCAACTGTTGGAAGGAGGGTGAATTATGCCATCACCCCCTTTTGGCATAAAAATAATTTTCAATAAAAGGTTAAAACCATCAAGTTCTATCAATGAGATCTGTTCCATTATACCAAGGATGATTGATTGGAAAGTACTTTACTTACAGGAAAATCACGGTGAAAGAACACAGCTTCCATTTTTAAAGCACTTTCCATTAAAAAAAAAAAATCATACCAACGTATAAAAATAGTTAGACTAAAGATGTGAATCAACAGCCAAGTAATTTATTGGCACTTGAAAGCCTTGTAGTATAAATAGACCCAACAATGGGACTATCAAGTAACTCTGAGCTGTGGCAACCTGACCCCACTAACACAAAGGAAAGTCACACGCAGTTCACCCAGGGCCGGCCAGCCGCCTTGAGATCCGGAGGAGTGTGAGGGAACCAGAATCACTAGGTCAGGTCCACATCAAGTGCTGGATGGAGCAGGCAAAGAGAAGCAGGGAGGGTAGATGTAGACCCACCCCAAAGAGCCTGCAAGTAGTCCTGACTGTAGGCCTCTGCATGAAGTGCACAGCATGGGGTATTCAGGATCCTAAGGGGTGGGGGGCCAAGTTCCCAGATACTAATGAAGATCTGTTTCCTTCTATCCTTCCTTCCTTCCACAAACTTTTACCTGGTGACATACTGAGCAGGTTTGCCAGAGCTTGCTCATATTTACTAGACATGCCTCGCTGTTTCTGAGATTCAGCCCCTTCCTTGTTTCCTCTTGTTCTGCTGGGGGTCAGTGTAAATGAGAAATGAGCTTGCGTGTGTGCTGGATGGGAAGTACCCGGCCTTGCAGCCTCCTGCTGCAGGGCAGCCCTGAGCGGTTCCCCTGGACATCCTCGCGGTATCCTCCCTACCCATCCTGCTGTGTTTCCACCCTTGGATGTAATGTGGCCTTCACGGGTTGGGACTCTGTGGCCCAAAGGCCACTCGCTTTGGAATACCCATTCATCTCACTTGTGGTGAAGTCAAAGGCAGAGCAGCTAGAATTGGTTCACTGGCAGTTGAGTACACACTTTGTGTGGTATGTGTAAACACACGTGTGTACGTGCACGTAGAGGCAAGAGGTCAATCCTTGGGGACCATGTTCATGTGGAGATATATATGTGACATGTGTGCAGGTGTGTGTGAAAACATATGCCCATGCATGTTCATACAGAAACCAGAGGAAGACGTTAGGTGTCTTTATTGATTCCCATCTTTTTTTTTTTTTTTTTTTTAAAAGACAGGCCCCCTCACTGAAATGGACACATACTGTTTTAGCTAGGGAGCCTGGCTACCCAGCAAGCTCCCAGGACCTGGCTGTCTCCGGCCCAGCATGCAGCCATGCCCAGCTTTCATGTGGATTTCAGGCCACGTCCTTGGGTTTCACAGCCTGCTCTCTCGCCTCCTGAATTATCTCCCCAGCTCACCCTGATATCTGAGATAGACCTTGTGGATTAGCCTGCCACTCACCAAGCAGGGTAGGCCGGCTGCCCAGCAAGCTCCAGGGTCTGCCTGTCTCCATCGCTCTAAGTACTAGAACCATAAGTGCACACCCCCATGCTGGGCTTTTCTGTGGGTTCTGCAGTCAGTGGGTCCTCAAGCTTGCAAGGCAAGCACGTTGCCAACAGCCATCTATCTCCCCAGCCCACCTGTGTGCCTACAGTACTTCACAAATGAAGAGTCACCAGGGAAAGGTGGGGACCTGACCTCTCTGAGGTGTTTACCAGGTGGAGTTGGTGACTCCCTCAGTCAGCGTTAAAAACAAAAGGAATCCGCTGTGTCCTGCCACGATCCCATCCCAACAGCTCTGCTGCCAAGGTCCTGAGCCTCAGCTTCCGTGCAGTCAGTCACAGCCAGTAAGTGTTCCTTCCGGTCCCCTCAGCGTTCAAGTGCCAGGCCTGTGTACCAGGAGACTGTCACAGTGAGCTTGAGTTTTGACTGGTTTGACCTTTAAAATCCTTCCAGTCTTTAATTTCTATTTTATAAAGGTAACTTGGAGACGGCTACTCTGCCGCACACCCTTCATTTCACGAATCTGCAACGTTGTCACCTTTGTTTCGTTGCTCCGTCTTGTGCATGCCACCCACCCATGTGTAGTGAGTGTGTGCTCTGCTCTATCCCTCTCCACCAGGAGACAGTGTCTTTAGTAAACTGGAGCCAGCAAGCCACGGCAACCCTCCTGACTCTGCTCACCCACAACAGGGCCGTCACAGGCGGCACACAGTCACAGCCAGCCTTTTATCCATTTCTGGAACCTTGAACTTGGGTCCTCATGTTTGAACAAATCCTCTTAGCTGCTCTCTAGCTCTGAGCTAGAAACAGACCAAACATGATTAGACGAACAGTTTGAGAATAAGTTGCCAAGAGTATAACTTACCATATAGTTGAGGATGGTCTTGAACTGGTGATCCTCCTGCCTCTACTCCTAAGGTGCGAAGATTTTTCACAGCCGTGTCCCACCCCCTCCAGCTTCAGCAGCATTAGGGATCCAGCCCAGGGTTTCATGTGTGTTGCACAAGCACTGAACACTCCTAGGCTAATAATTTTTATTCCTTATTGTTCGCTGTTACTCTCCAGAAATACAATTTTCTTAAATTTTCTACAAAAATCATTACACCTCTTTTGCAGAATCCTCCTTCTTTCCAATCTGCATACCTGTTCTTTTCCTTGACTTTCTACACTGGCTGTGCACTCCATAACAACACTGACAAACATGACAACAGACTATCCAGGGCAGGTCCCAGAATGAGGGGAAAAGCATTGCTTTTCCTCAAGTGTGAGGCCCCCAAAAGATCTGTTCATAAATGCTCCCTCAGACAATCAAGCCATACCGTCTAAAATAAGTGTCTTCTTAGTCTTGCATTCATTCTTGGACATTTTCTACTTGGTTGCAATGGATGTGCACGCATTTGTCTATATTCCACTTGCTTAAAAATTAATACTTTTGCATCCTAATTCATGTGGATATTGTTTGATTTGATTTTGTTTTTCTAGTAACGTCATAGTCTGCTTTTGGGAGCAAGGCAGTGCTTGCCTAGTAAAGCAACAGAGAAATGCCTCCTTTGGCTTTTCTAAGCTCAGTGTGTCACAGTAGCCTTATTACTTACCTAATTTTCCAGTAATTCTGCAGTGAGGATATCTGGTGTTCTTAGTGGAAAACTCCTGATTTTAGAAACAGGAAGAGTGCACCTTTGGAGTCTCCAAAGGTGACTGCATGGCATGAGGAAGGAAGGGAAATTAAAGCATGGAAACCCCTGTGGCCTAAATAATGCTCCCAGCACAGATTCACCAGTGTTTCCTCAGCTTTGTCAATAGTAAAACAAACCAATGCAAGTGTTGTCAATAGGATGTTTGTAGTGACCAGTACAGTATTTCTATTCTCTTCTGCGGCTTATTTGTACATCTTCATGAAGTTTATTACTGAAATTCAATACATGCATAATGTAATAAGATAAAATTTTCATATTTTCTAGACATTTTAAATTTATCAGATTATGGGGGAGGGGTTTCCTTTGTTGTTGTCATTTGGGGGTTTGGTTTTTGTTTTGTTTTGGCAGTGGGGGATTTTTATTTGGCTGGTTGGTTGGTTTTCGGTTTTTTGAGACAAGACTTCTCTGTGTAGCCCTGGCTGTCCTGGAACTCCTCTGTAGAGCAGGCTGGCCTCAAACTCAGAGAGCTCCATCTGCCTCTGTCTCCCGAGTGCTGGGATTAAAGGCATGCCCAGCTGCCACTATCCTGCCGTTGTTTTGTTTCCGAGACACAATCTCACTAGTTGGGCCCAGCTAGTCTTGAACTAGTAGTTGGACCCAGGCTGGTCTTGAACTTGTAGTAACCCCCTGTCTCAGCCTCTGGAGTGCTGGGATTACAGGTATAAGCTAATATGCTTGGCTTTTCATGTTTTCACAATATATCCTTCAGCTCACAGTTGCTCTGGCCTCAGACCCTCCCGTGTCATGCTGCTATGCTGGGAACCTGAAGAGCCCAGAGATTGTCTTTCTTTCCATTGCATCCTTTAGAAAGAATAAACTTAATAAAGCACGTAGGAGCTCAGGGGGAAAAACAAGAGGAAAGGAAAGGAGAGGGAAGGGAAGAAAGAAGACAAGGGACAGGATCTATACCTGCATTACTATGACTCCTTGGCAAATCTCATATTGCCCATGTTGCCTGTGTGAACAAGGTGAAATGACTTTCCTCGTCTCCTGAGCTCACTCCCCCCCTGCCCAATGTCTTTGTTCTGTGAGGCCTGACCTCTCCCTAGAAATCCACATTATTCTATAAAAACTCTAGGGAGGTTTCTTTCAAACCCTTTAAGTTCACACTAATTACGCTTGGCATGGTGGTACATGCCTGTAAACTGAGTGAGGCCGAGACAGGAGGATCACAAGTGCAGGCCAGCCTGGACTAGATAACAAGACCAGCTGAGAGCTGCATCACTGACTCATCAAACCACACCCTGGACCACTTATAAAGTCTGCCATATGGGTCTCCACATGGGTTCTGCAGACCCCTTTTTAGACAGGTTTCACTATGTGGTCCTGGCTGACTTTGAAGTCACTATGTAGACCAGGCTAGCCTTGAGACCGTAGTTTCTGCCTTTGCCTAATAATTAAACCCTGGAATTAAAGTTCTTCACCATGCCTGGCTGGGTCTCTCTTCTCAGTGGCCATCACTGTTGCAGACACGCAACTCATTGGATGTTTCAGCTGTGACAGAACTGTACACCAGGGCTCCTTGCAGTGGTTACAACAGCCACGAGAATTGGGAAAACTAGGTCTCAGGAGTCAGTACTGGTTGTGGGGGATGACACTGGAAAATGCCTCTGAGAGCAGCAAACACCAGAATTTCCAGAGTGAGACTCTGCACTCACGCTTGAACTTGTTTTAAACATTGGTTACATGAACACATGACTTGGCGTCACCCTGAAGGCACTGATGATCAGACTTTGGGAGGGTATTAGTTTGGTTTCTCTGTGACCTTCTCCAACACAGATCCTGGGAATGGAAACAAAGCTGCTTCTCCCTGTATTTGGTTTGAGACTAGCATCCGAACAGCTCTCACTACTCTTTGCATTCATGTTTCATGGAGACATGGCTAATTTTAGGGCTAAAAGGGGAATATAGAAATGAGTCTGGACATCTTGTTCCAGAAAGCAAGCAAGAAAAAACAAAATGATGGAGATAGTGTAAGAGACACACACAGGACGCAGCTGAAAAGAGCCCAATTGCCAATGTTGGGATGAATGGGCAACAGAAGAAACAATATTAGTTACAGCCCAAAGAATGAGTTCATGTTGACAGAACTCCAATTTATGTCAACAGTTAAGTTCAGAATAGAACTCTACCCACTTAAGAGCAGAGTGTCTGGCTAGAGATTTAACTCAGTTACACTGCTTGCCTGTTATGTATGAAGCCATAGGCTCAGTCCCTGGCAACACTATATAAACCTGCAATCCCAGCACACAGGAGGTAGAGGATCGGGAGTTCAGGGTCATTCTTGGCTACTTAAAGAGCCTTTGAAGCCAGACTGAGCTATAGAAGATGCTTCTTAGTGGGAAGGGGTAGAGGATTGGATCTTAGCGATTGGCTTACAGAGTATAATATAAAAAAAAAAAGGAAAATGACTTTAGAGAAGCCACTCAGCCACATCACAACACACATCCTTGCTTTGATGTGACAATTTAGAGAGAAATCTTATAGCCAGGCATGGGGCTACACACCTGTAATCCCACACTGAGGCTGAGGCTACCCTCGGTTACACATTGAGACCCTATCTCTCCTGACTGAGGCAGTCTGAAAAGTAGCTGACCTCTGAGCTGTCATCAAAAACACTGATGATACAAATACAAAAGCTGTCATAGCCCACAGGCGTGGAACCATGACTGTAAAATGCCATCCTACATGGGATGCTGGAACACAAAAGGGACACTGAGCAGAAACTAGTAAGATCCAAATAAAGCATGATGTTCTGTTAAGACTGTGTCATTATTTCGACAGTGAAGTGTGCCACATCTGGATGTTAACATAGCTGGTCTGGAGTGTCTTTGCTCCTTTTCTGGACTTTGAAACCATTCTAAAATTAAAAGGATTGGTTTGGTTCGGGTACCAAGGCTTGAACCTACAGGCTCCCAAGTACTGGGCAGGTTCTCTACCACTGAGCCACGGCTTGGCTGCACACTTGTCTTCATAACTGTGCTTCCGTTGCAGGGCGCTGGTGACAGTTTTGTGGGAGCGCTGGCCTTCTACCTGGCTTACTACCCGAATTTGTCCTTGGAAGAAATGCTCAAGAGATCCAATTTCATCGCTGCAGTCAGTGTCCAGGTCACAGGAACACAATCCTCTTATCCATACAAAAAGGACCTTCCTCCTGCTCTATTTTGACCGCTGCTAACCCCAATAAACACACCCTGGGAATAAAATGTGCATGCGTGTGGCCACTCGCGGCCCACAGTTACTACATGTCCTTGCTTTATAAATATTATGTCCATTTCTAAAGCTATTTTTGATTTAGTGATCCTTCGCTTTTTCACAGTCACAACAGCAACTAGAATTAGATCTCACTATCAGGATCCTATAAACAGTAAAGCAGAGGTAGGAAGGGACACGTGCTATTTTGGGACAACATTGGTTTCCTGTGACCAGGGGGTACATTACATTTTCTCAGGTATTTTGTAAAGAAAGGTACAGATGATCAGGTCCTCTGCTGTCCTAAGAACCGCTGACCAATCTAGACTGCACAGCAAGGTCCAGGCCAGCCTACAGTACAGTGAGACCTCGTCTCAAAACTCAACCATAAACCACTGTACTAATGCTCTGCTGAGCTGTTTAATAAGACTACGGAGTAGGGATGGAGAGATGGCTCAGTGGTTAAGAGCAGTGCCTGCTCTTCCAGAGGTTCTGAGTTCAATTCCCACAACCACATGGTGGCTCACAACCATCGATAATGGAATTTGATGCTCTCTTCTGTCATGCAGGCATATATGCAAATAGCGTGCACATATGTACAAATAGATCTTTAGAAGAAAAAAAAAAAGACTATGGAGCAAAGGCACTGTTCCTAATGACACTCACACAAACCAGAGCAGATCTTTCCCTCTCCCAGCTGCCTGTTTTCCGCTGTTGTCACAGGATGATCTCTTCAGCAATACCAGGAGCACTTTGCTGTGCAGATACAAGAAGCCTACGAACTCAAGTCTCACCATGGATCATGGCTTTTCTTAAGTGAGACAATAGTTATTTCTTGGTTAGACGGTTGTTTTTCAAGTTTCAAATAGTGAGGGGAAATATCACTAAGAGACAAGAGCACAGGAGATTTAGATTTTTTTTTTATTTATTAAGGCTTATTAAAGCAGATAACTATCTGGTCTCTGAAGAACTTTCTCCGCATTGTTCCTTCACATTAGCCTTCACCTCACCACACTGTAGTTTTGTCTTCAGTGCATACTGCAGAGTTAGAACCGCTCTTCACCCTTGGTCTTCTTGTTTATGAATCAAATTCATTTTCAATCCTCTGCTCAGAGGGAGCGTATTTTTTTCTGTTCCACGAAGAGAACTTTTTTGTTCACTGTGAGGCAAGAGAAAGGGGCTTGTAGGAGAAAACTAGGAAGCTCATTTTTATTAAAATACATCCTGCCCTGAGCCCTCTCTCCTTGTCCCTTGTTTTACTATTACTTTGACATGAGGATGAGCTGGTTTACAAGCCCAGCTTCTCAATCTCAGAGGCCAGAGAAGACAGACAGAACTGGCGAGAAGCCAAGAGACAGCTTGCCACCAGGTCACCAGCAAATCAGCAGTGTCCTCAACATGCTCCAAAATCATTTCAATCAATGTGAGATAGTGGGGGCAAACAAGGCAAACAATAACCCGAGATTCATTCTCAGAATGGGTAAGCAAGAACCAGCTGGGCACTGGGCTCCAGGGCAGCAGTGAGAGTTGGCAGTCAGAGGAAGAGTAAATACACAGAACCTCTACTGTCAAGAGATGGCGTCACACCCAAACAGGAATGGTGCAGATTGACAATGAGGCAGTACAGCAAGACCTCAATATTATAAATTTACTGGAAAAAAAATGTGCTACCTCTTTAGTGAGAGACTGGAGCTACGTGCTGGGAAGGGAGGCTTTCATAGAGCCCAAGAGTCCCATAACCCACCATCAGCCTACAGCCAAGACCAACACAGATGCACAGATGTAGACAGACACACACACACAAACCTGACCTGATTTTTCTTTGCCACAAAAACAAGACACCGGAGGTGGGGGGTGGGAGGAGACAACAGGAGGCCAAAGGACTATGTGACCTCACAACTCCTTGCTGACCCTGGCCACGTAGACATTTCAGCTCTGTCGTCTCTTCTTTTACAATGAAAATGAATACATTTCATATTAAACTTCCAAGCCATGCTTAAGGGTTATCTAGGGAGCATATTTAAAATATACTGGTGTGAGATGAAGAGATGGCTTGTGATTAAAAGCACCGGTTACCTTTCCAAAGGACCCAGGTTCGATTCCCAGCACCCACATGCTGGCTAACAACCCCTCACAACTTTAGTTCCAGGGGATCTGATGTCCTCTGTAAGCACCAGGCATACTTGTGTTACACAGACATACATGTTATACAGCCAAATCACCTTTAGAAATAAGGAATAACAAAAAATTTAAATACATTCATTGCATTTCTCACCTCCATCATAATTCCAGTTCAGCTTTTTTTTTTTTTTTTAAATCTTCTAAGCAGTGCTTTGTTGTTGTTGTTGTTGGCTGCTTGACTGCCTTTGACTCACTTTGTATACCAGGCTGACCTCGAATTCACAGAGATCTGCCTGCCTTTGCCTCCCAGACTGCTGGGATCACAGCCCTATGCCACTGTGCCCATTCTCTTAAACAGTTTTAAATTCATGAGAAATGCACTATTAAATTAGTAAAATACAGACATTATATAAGGGAAATTTTTCACATACTTTGAATTATTTAAAACATGAGAGAACATTTTTATTTGCTGAGAAGCAATCATGAATTATTTAAATAGCCATGTCCAGAAGTCACTGATCACTGATTAAAGTCACCTTTAATCCCAGAATTCGAGAGGCAGAGGCAAATGAATCTGTGTTCAAGGCAAGACTGGTCTACATACTAAGTTCCAGGCTGGCCAGTGTTACAGAGAGAGCCTGTCTCGAAAAACAACAACTAGAACAAGGCTTTATGCATTAAGATTCCTTCGTTCTCTGTATTTCTCCCTTTCATTGAGAGTTTGACGCACAGAGCTGTGACAGGCAGTGCAGCATTCATATGGAAACCCTGATTTAATACACCAGTGTATCTCAAGATGAGCACGTGAAAATCCAGTAAGGCTCTTAGGAACCTAGAGATCAGCCCAAATGTGGTGGTGAATACCTATAATCCCAGAATTCAGAAGACAGAGGCAGGAGGATTAAATTCAAGGTCACCTCGGGCTGCATGATTACACGCTGCCAACCCCCGCCCTCAGCACTTCCCCCCACTAAGAAAAACTGTCTGGGCATGGTAATCTCAACACTTGGGAGGCAGAGGCAGGTGAATCTTTGTGAGCCCCAGACCAACAAAAAATACCCAGTGAGACCCTGCTGCAAAATTAAAAATAAAAAAAGGAAAAAGAAAAAGGTCAGACCTCATGGAGAGGTCAAAGCTTGGTCCCTCAAGAACAGCAATGTTTAGATTCAGTGAAACTGGAAGAGGCTCAGGACAGCACTTGCCTACTGTGTACCAAGCACTAGGTTTGACCCCAGTACTGAAAAACAAAGTGCAACAGAAACAGCTAAGAGGCAGAAGCAAGAATGACAGTGGAGCTCTGACTACTAGGCTGCCTGGAGGAGAAGATCCTAACTGTTCTATTTGAGGGGTTTTATCTGGTTGGCTTGTCGGGGAGTTTGGCAGATCTAGGGACTAACTTAGAACTTTGTACACGTGAAACAATTTCTCAACCACTGAACCATATCACCAGCCAAGGTCCTGATTTTAAACAAGTATCTTAGGAAGCAGCTCAAGCCACATTCCCTGGATAAGTGCAGCTACCATTCTTCATCAAAGACACTTCTGTTACAGAAGATGGAGACCACCACAGCCAACCACGACTGGACTCAGCACAGAGATCAACAGATCACAGAGAACCCAGCCCCAACAGACACATCCACAGCACAGCTCCTGCATCTTTAGTTCAAAGAATATCATGGAAGTGGGGGCAGCAAGATGTAAGAGCCAGGACACCAAGAAGTCTGAGGTAACAGTCTCTCCTAGAATGGCTGCATAAGCAAGACAAGAATAACAGAAGTGTCAATGGACATATCAACGTAGAAGGGAGAAAATTTCAGAGAACTACACACAGCTATTGACTGCTAGGAGAATTAGCCTCTCCCAACGACGACGAGTCCATTACTGATTGTCCAATGCAGAGTGGTCAGCCCTGCTGTGCACATACATACACATGTTACAAAAACAGTCAAAAAAAAAAGAGGCTGTCAGCTCTGAAGGGATATCAGAGGGGTTCTAAAGGGAGGAGGGAAAGTGGTATAATTATATTTCAATTTAAAATGTATTTTAAAACAAGAATTAGGAAGTTAAAATTGGACTCATGTACTAGAAACAGCCAGAAGGACTGGATTCTAACACTGACTCGGAAGAGCTAGAGACATAGCTCAGTATTTTGGAGAGTACCTGCACTAGCCGAGGGTTCAAATCCCAGCCAGCAAAGGGAGGAGCATGATTCCAATTGCATCAGCCCCGCGCCCTTAAGCAAATATCAAAACCTTCTCCTCTCAGTTTCCTTCCTGGTGTGAAAGACAACATCCCCTCAAAGCTGTTGCCAGATAAACAGTGAGCACTCATGTGAGTTGAACTGAAATGACACACTGGTATCCACAACACTAAACATAATGTAATTTTCAGTCAAAATATTTGCTGTTTAATTCATAGAAGAATGAATCTGTCAAGTTCTTTCCCTACAGCTAACCTAAATCTATTCTGTTCCAATTAAAGTCTGTATTGCCTTGTTTAGTGATCCACAGAATTAAAACTGACAAGTTTTCATTCTCTTTATGATAAACAAGGTTTAATATGCTTATGCCTCAGCCTTTAATCCTTCCTCCTTGGCATCTAGTTTTATATGAGGAAAAGAAGTTGAAAGACAGAGATGGGGCTAGAGAGATGGGCTCAGGGATTAGGAATGTGTGTCAAGGGGACCCAGGTTTGCCTCCCAGCTTCCACACAGTGGTTCACAACCATCTCTAACTCCATTCCAGGAAACTGACCTCATGGGCAGCCCAAGCAATAAATGGTGCACATACATACACGTACGCAAAACACTCACAAATAAAATGGAGCACACATATGCACACAAATTGTGGGACAGAAGCAGCTGCTTGGTGTCTCAGAGCAGTCTGTGAAATGGTCAACTGACTGGGAATCCTAGCTTCCCAACAGCTCCTCCACACTAAGGATGAAATTCCAACACACACTTTAGCTATCACAGGGACTCGCTTAGCAACATTGTGTGGGCACCTGAAAGTCAATTGAAAGAGTTAGAAGAGCAGTAATAAGGCACTGTTAGTATAAACTCGTCACACTCCTACCCAGTTAATACAAAGAAACCAGAAGGGAGGAACACACCAATCCAGTGTCCTAACTCTGCACTCCAGTAAATTTTCCACCATATAAGGAAGCTTCCTGAGAGTTCAGGTCTGAAACTAGAATTCCCTTTTTATTACAATAATAAATGGCCAGAAATATGAATATCATAAAAACTGCGGGGAATTTTATTTCTATTAGAAAATGGAACTTGAGCAATTTTAAGTTGACAGCTGAGCTTGAGGGTTTTTTAGTGCCTCTTTATACTAATACAGCTTTTATCTTATTAGGAAGCAACTACTGAGGGCAGAAAAAATTAAATGAAAGCCCAAAACTCTACAACATTTGTCAGCTTATTTTCCATTAAGTCTGTATATCAAATTCAGAAAATAGTGGGCTTCCACCAGTAGTGGCCGGGTTTGGGAGAGGACAATCTGGCCCTTGAAACCTGACTCTTTTTTAATTTATTGCATTTATTTATTGGGAGTGTGGGGGAGGGGCACACGTGTGCCATGGCATATGTGTGTATAACCTGTAGTTCACTGATTCTCTCCCTCTACTATGTGGGCCACAGGGATGGAACTCTTGTCACCAGGCTTACTGGCCTTAATCTGCTAAGACATCTTAACATCCCAAGTATGTTTCTCTTAGACAAATTTAGAGTTACCATTTACTATGGCATTTTTAGTAGATAGCACAACAGAAAATCAAATTTTCTGCCCCAAGGTACCAACAAATACTCTCCACCTGTTTAATCCGTATCTGAGCCCTGTAAATTGCCCCTGTCAAACCACGGCCTCCCTCTGCAGGTGGCTATTGCCTATTCTTTGTGTGGCTGATCTACCTTCTTAGAGGCTCTGCCTGACTATCCTAGCTCAAGTACATCTCCCAACAGCCCTAACCACCTCCAACGTTTCAACCTCCCAATGGACTCCCAGCACGCACTTATCGCAATGTCACTTCTTCCCTTTCCCTCTCAAATCAACTGTAAATGCCAAGAGCAGAGACTGAATCTGTCTTGTGTCCTGGTGTACCCACATCTGACATAGCAGCTAGCTAGCACCATAATAAATATTCAAATACATATCACTAAATGAATGTTGTGATTCTAAAGGGGCCACAAAATACCCAGAGACATTCATTCAGGAAGGAGACAGAAGGCCCTGAAAACTTCTAACCTACTGTGACATCATTTCTGAGTCTTACCTATTGGATCATAGTGCAAAAGGGTCAGCTTCTCTCGCAGTCGGCTTCTCTTGTGGTTGAAGGTGAAACCTGTCCCAGCTTGGCTCACCAGTCTCACCAGAACGGTTCTAGGATCAAAAAGTACAGTTACAAGCTGAGGAAAAAAACTAGGCTGCCAAGAACACACAGCACACTTTGCTGTGGAGTCACAGTAGCTATGATATTACTCGGCCCTAAGAATGGTCTGTGCTGTGACAGCCTACATTTCCCACAAAGCAATTTCAATGGCTCTGAATCCCAAGGCAGTCACCTACAGGAACCTGGTAAGACCCTCGCCAAAACAGTGACAGTGATCAAGTCAAATCAGAGAACAAGCCTCTGACATCACCTCTCACGAGCAGCAGAGGTCAGGGGGAAGAATATGCAAGAATAGTGGTAGTCAGAGCTGGCATGTACAGCAAGCCTAAAGATGGCTGCCTCAGAACCGTTCTTCCAAAATGACTGATAGCAGTAAAATCCAGAAGGGACGAAATTAAGAAGTCTAAAGTTTTATATCATTAATGTACAAGCCCTGGCCACCTTCATATTTCATTTAAATTAGTCATCTAAACCATAAAAACTAGTATTTGCCTCCCTGGACCTTTGAATACTAATTCTTTTACTTTCTTATATGTGTGTGTTGTCTCTGTCTCCCCATGACATTTCTCAGGCCATTCCAAAACCTATCTGAAGCAGGTAAGACCAACATTACAAGTAGGCATGGTGGCTTACATCTATATTCCCACCACTCTGAAGGCTGAGACAGGAGGATTTCTGTTAATTAAGCTGAAGACCAACCTGAACTACAGAATAAGATCCTATCACAAAAAACAAGTAACGCCAAAAAGACCACATTATGCACCCATGTTCAGAACTGTGCCTCTGAAGACCACAGTATCTGTTGATGAAACAAGACAATGTTGCCAGGTCTGATAGTTACAGGCCAATAACCTTAATCCCTCAGGAGGCTGGAGCAAGAAGTTCACTAGTTCAAGGCCAGCCTGGGCAACTTACTGAGAGCTTGTCTGAAAACTTAGAGGGACAAAAGGAGGACTGAGCAGAATTTATCAAGAGAACATTTGCCTAGCATGGCCCTTGGTTCAATCCCCAGTACTGAAAGGGGAGAAGAGAGTTACATAAATAACACAATCATTCATTCATATAGTCAACAAATCTCTATGGGGTACTTACTCTACAAGAAGCATAAAACCAAGTCTGCATCCTTTAGGGGCTAAAACTATGGTACAGAAGATGAAGCGGCACATATGGCCAGCAAGGCATGCACAGGTCTAGCCTCCCTGTCCTACTGGTTAGCTCTGCAATTTTTCTAGTGCTTAGACTGATTTCTGCAGGTTTTAATCAAATCAGAGCACATCTGAAAATTTCTGCAGAGGATCCAGGCAAAGGCTTCTTGGTCCAAACAGAGCAACAGCCTGATGGCTTGTCTAGGAACAAAACAATGACCTGATAAATCCTGAAGTAGGAGAAGAAGTGAAAGCTCCTCCAAGGGCGTGAGTAGTCACTGCAGTTACTCAGTGGGACAGGAGAGAAACAGGGCAGTCCTCAATTTACGGTTTTCAATTTTACCTCGGTATAAACGCAATGCTTTACAGGAGGCCAGCTTTCCAAATATGCTCTTTTCCCAGGCTAGTAATGGGTATTCTTGGGAGAGGCTGGGCAGCAGGTGCCACAGTGTCCCACCAGCTACAACGTCGAAGGAGCAAGCAACCAATTATGCATGCATAGAGTTACTAAGCTGCATGCCCTGTGGTTTAGCTATGTTAAGTACACCTTTGTCGTATGTGCAACCTACGACAGAATTATCAAATGGTATCACCATCACCAAATCAACATGCATCTGTATTTTTTTAAGGTGTTCACACTGATAAAATTAACCCCAAATCAACTTTTGGGAAATCAAACCAAACACTGGTTTATGAGAAAGATACACTGGCAGCACCTGGATTACCAACCCCAACAGGAATAAGAACATTTTTAATAAAACAAAAACTTTTACTTACTTTGACTTGCTCTTGGCAACTTTTTTTTTTTGCGTTAACGGTTGGAAGAAAAAAAAAAGATATATTTATTATTTTTTTACTCAAAAGTGCTTATAAAGATTAGTGACAACCAAAAACACCTAAAAAAATATAGCCCGTTTACACTAAAGTGTAATATTAGAGTCAATAAAACCCACACCATTGAATGTTTTGGGGTTTGTTTTTTTTTTTTTTTGGTATAATCAATGCAGTTGACTGGCATTCTAAAATCTTTCTAAAGTCTTATCTGCTCTATTTCCATCCTTCTATGGTGTGAACATTGGCACCGTAACAAGCCTCTTGTCTGAACTTTGCAGACTGCAGCACAGTCACGTGAGGTGGACACGCACTCTAATCAGGAAGTCGGCTGGAGCCAGGGGACCGGGCAATACCCCACGGCGGCCAGTGGCGTTCTCTCGGGCTGTCCCTACAGAGGGCGCGGAGCTCCCGGCCTCCTGCTCCCCAGACCCGGGAGCCGCGCCGCGGGGTGGCAGCTTCCGCGCCCGGTCCTCCAGCCCGCCTGGCTCCGCCTCGGCCCCACGCCGCAGGCCCTGCCGCCGCCGCCTCAGACCTACTTACAGGACACGGCGGAAAGCAGCATGGCGTCTCTCCCCCTACTCTTTCCCACACCGGCCTAAAGAGCAGAACAACTGCTTCCGGGGCATGAGCCGGTTCCGGCAGAGGGCTCAGGAAGTTCACAGAAGCCACGCCCTCACCTGCAGCCCTCGAATTCTCTTGGTGCTCTTTTGGTAGTGAGTTTTGTGGTGCTATGAGATGGATCTTCCTCTATGCAAAAGATAATACTGCCCAATACCACAAAACTCAGACCTGCCTGGCTCTAAAACCTGGTCCCTTTCCCATTAGACACTGATCTGCCATTTGGGTATCTTTTTTTGTGCCTGTGCAAGAAGCTCTAGCTCCTCCAACACCAGGGACCTCATTGTTAAGTTCCTCTCCCATTAGTAATCAGGATTTTATTATTTTTGCTGTTGTTGTTTTGCTTAATTTTGTGTGTTTATAATAATGCTCCCTATTTCATTTTTCAATTTATTCTTAGATTTGTTTACTGTTATGTGTCTGAGTGTTTTGCTTGCATGCGTGTGCAGGTGCCTGAGGAGCTCAGAGGAGTACCTAAGATTCCCTGGAACTGGACAGTTGCGGTGGTCATGAGCCACCTTGTCGGTACTGGGAACCAAACCCAGGTCCCCTATAAGAGCAACAGGTATCCATGATGGCTGAGCCATCATCTGTCTAGCCCTAGTTTTTGTTGTTATCTTACATGATTGTCCCAATAACTCTGTTAAGCCTATAATGGTATTTCCAGTTCCTCTTGAGGAAACTGAGGATAAGAGTAATTAACTTGGCCAAGGTTGCGCCAGTCATTAGTGGAAAGTCTAGATCTTGAACCCAAATCTTCAGAATCTAGACGTTGTGTTTTTAAATTTTCAAATATGATAGGCATGTACTGAGTGCTAGTCTAGCCAAATCAGAGAGTTCTAGGTTCAGTAAAGACCCTGTCTTAAAATAAATAAATAAATTGGTAGGTAAGATTCAGAGGAAGGAACCTGACATTGACCTAAAGAACCTGTCTCTAAATAATAAATAAATAAGGTGGAGAGGAAGGAACCTGCCATTGACCTCTGCCCTCCACACATGCGCATATGTTCACATGCACACATACACAGTGCACATGTACAAACACACACAACACAGACACACAAAAGAGATAGCATAGGAACTGAATTCTTGGAGTATGAAGGAGACAACAACTTCCTCCTCCCATTAGCTGCATCTGCCTGTTATTTACACCTAACCCATTGTTGGTGAACCGAGCAAGATGGTTACTAATACAGATTTTTCGTTTCCATCTGAACGTATATATTGAGTCCTCTACACCTCATAATGTGCAGAGCAGTAAAGGCAGCCAGAAGGGAAATGTGTGATTCTGTAAGGAGAGGAGATCAAGGTCAGCCTCTTGGGGAGCTGGAGTGGCGAAGGGAAGAAGGGACACCATTGCTTAGCCTGGCTCTTAACCCAGAGAATTAGGTGGAGGAAGTGAGACTCCACACTGTGTACGGGGTTACACAAAGCGCCTGCCTCTTGTTGGTGAACTTTATATTCCCAGCACTTAGTGATGGACACCAGACCTCTTCTTTGCTGGGAGGGCCCTGACTACACACCATCCAGACCATTGTCAAAGATGTGCCCCGGCTGACTCATAGTTGAGGCATTTAGCTATTGTTCTTTCCACAAGGGCAGTGATGCTAGCACCCTAACCTATCCCACAGGAAAAGGGATGTAGGTACTAGTGGAAGGGAGAGCCCCACAGGAGAGAGTTGAGTCTCCTGCAAAGAGTACCTGCCCAGCTATCTCCAGACAGACCAAGGCATTTTCAAAATCAAGTCTTCTGCCTCAACACCTTAATATTTGAGCAAAGAATGCTATGGAGAATGAGGCTAAAGCTGGGGACATGCACTGGGTTCAATCTATGGAACAGGTATCCTTGGGTTGTCAGCCAACACATCCCCATTATCTTACCTACCATCATGATTCAGCCCCACATCTCTTTACGGGGGTCTACTATGGGCCACTACCCTTAGAGTGCATTTTCGGGCCCCCTATTTGCCCACACTTGCTCCCACTGCCCCATCACAGAAGCCAGTAGGCTTGTCTTCAGTTTCTGAATCACTGACCTTCCCCCACCCTAAAACCAAACCAAACCAAACCACAGAGTCCAGTTTGTTTGTGTTAGCAAGCTACTCCTGAGCAAGAGGCCTGCTCTGGAGTGTGTTGATATACTTTCTTCTATGGAAGAAAATTGATTTTCTGTCTGTCTCTGACAATTCTCTCTGACAATTGCAATAGCTTCTTGGCTAGTGGTAGGACTTTGTGCTACTTCCCCATCTCCTAGAGACTGTGAGCATGCACAAGACCTGCACAAGTTCAAGCCAGACAAAATGCCATCCAGTTTTTAAACTCTCTAGAGCAGTGTTTTTTTTCTTTAATTTTTTAAATTTATTACAATTTATTCACTTCGTATCCCAGCTGTAGCCCTCTCCCTTATCCACTCCCAATCCCGCCCTCCCTTCCTCTTCTCCTCCCATGCCCCTTCTCCCACTGATAGGGAGGTCCTCCTCCCCTTCCATCTGACCCCAGTCTATCAGATCTTATCAGGACTGGCTGCATTGTCTTCTTCTGTGGCCTGGTAAGGCTGGTCCCTCCTCCCACCCCCTCTCAGGGGGAGGTGATCAAAAAGCCAGCCACTGAGTTTGTGTCAGAGACAGCCCCTTTTCCCCTTACTAGGAGTCCATTTGGAGACTGAGCTTCCATGGGCAACATCTGTGCAGGGGTTCTAGGTTATCTCCATGCATGGTCCTTGGTTGGAGTATCAGCCTCAGAAAAGATCCCTGGGCCCAGATTTTTTTGTTCTGTGAGCAGTGGTTCTTAAACTTCCTAATGCTGTCACCCTTTCATACAGCTCCTCACGTTGCAGTGAGCACCAGCCAAAAAGTTATTTCACTACTACTTCATAACTGTAATTTGGCTACTGTTGTGAATCGTAATGTAAATATCTGATATTCAAGCCCATCGAGGTTGAGAACCACTGCCCTGGAGGGTCTGACGTACAGGCAGAATTGAACTCTACTGAGGGGGATCTGTGAATTCTAGGTTGACTAGTAGGCCCTAAATTGAAGGTGTGTCCATTGAGTTTGTTTTGGATGATGAGCCACCCTTATCTGGGTAGGCATAGGAGGGGAGAAAGTGGCCAATTTGGGGGACTGGGAGGAACCAGGAAGTCTTGAGCTATAAGCAAAGAGAAAGGTGTTCACCTACATTCCAGAAGGCTCTGGGACACTTAACAAAGGCTGAAGACAGAAGAGCAAAACCAGGAAGTTTACTTGCTACCAGAAAGATTAATGGAGGTCCTGCAGACAACACCCTTCCCACCCACATATTTCACCCTCCACAAGAAGAGCTGGAAAGGCTCTGACAGAAACAGTCTTGGGGAAAGTCAACACATTCAGCCTGACTGGTGGGTGATGGATGGGAGAGAACTGTGGGTGCCGAGGTAAAGCATCTGAAAGGGTGTGGAGGTTTAGGGGGAAATGGGCTGAAACCCACTTGGAGGAGACAAAGGGTGGAAACTGGTCAGAGAAAGGCATTCCTACCGTGGGTGGGAAGCTGGGCTGCGGGGCAGCTACTGGAGAGACAGCGTATGAAAATGAACTGCACATGGAGATAGCTGACTGTGCCTTTTACAGGCCCTGAAACTCCCTAGAGTTCACATTTTTTGAGAGATAGGAAATGTAGCGCGTTTTAAATTTTTTCTCTCTCTCTCTCTCTTGGTTTCTTGTTGTTTGTTTAGTTGGTTGGTTGCCTTTATTTTATGTGTTGGTTGTTTGATTGGTTGGTTTTTTTGAGACAGGATCTCACTAGGTATACTTGGTTGGCTTGGAGCTTTCTATGTAGACCAGGTTGGCTTGAACCCACAGAGATCCTCTTGCCTGTGCCATAGAATACTGGGATTAAAATGCCTTTGCCTTATATCCAAAAGATGCTCAAGTACACAACAAGGACATTTGCTCAACCATGTTCATGGCTGCTTTATTTGTAATAGCCAGAACCTGGAAACAACCCAGATATCCCTCAGTTGAGGAATGGATACAGAAATTGTGGTACTTTTAC
>CM053755.1:31703904-31767820 GCA_028658305.1 Pachyuromys duprasi | reverse complement strand
TCTACAATCAAGGACCATGTGTGGATGTGGCCTGGAACCCCTGCACAGATGGGGCCCATGATAGCTCGGTGTAGGACTGAAGACCCTAGTGAGGGAAACAGGGACTGTTTCAGTCAAGATCTTGATGGCTGACTCTTTGACCCTCCCCTCATGGTGCCAATCTAGAAAAGAAAGGCTTGCTATTTTTCCTTTATGCTAATATTATCAAGACTTCCTAGAAAACCCTGACAGAAAAAGTTGGGAGATGTATTCCATTTTCATCACACTCTACTCAAAATGCCAGCTCGTTTATCCTAATGATTTGTTTAATACTCTGTGCACAGGAGAGGCCTTTTTTCTAATTGTGTGTGTGTGTGTGTGTGTGTGTGATGTGTGTGTAGGTGGGCCTGCACTGTGGCATGCATGTGGTGTGCAGGGTACAACGTTTGGGCGTCATTCTCTCTTCCACCTTGTTGAGGCAGGGTCTCTCTAGTTGTTCCTTCCATGCCACCTCATCCAGATTTTTTTTTTCCAAGTGGGTTCCAGGGATTAAACTCCATTCGTCAGACTTGCATAGGAAGTCTTGTTTTCCTATAGAGCCATCTCACAGGCCTGAGGTGATGTCCTATCCTCACTCCCCCGCCCCCCTGCCACCACAGACAGGATTTCTCTGTGTAGCCCTGGATGTCCTGGAATCAGGCTGGCTTTGAACTCACAGAGCGCCATCTGCCTGTGCCTTCTAAGTGCTGGGATCAAAGGCATGCAACACCACCACATCTGGCTTTAATTACAGAAGGCTTATTTTTCTACTCAATTCAGTGATTTTTATTTTAGTTTTTGATAATGTTGTTTCTGGTTTGTTTGTTTGTTTGTTTGTTTTTGAGAGAGGGTTTCTTTGTGTAGTCCTGGCTGTCCTGGAACTTCCTGTGTAGACCAGGCAGACCTCAAACTCACAGAGATCTGTCTGCCTCTGCCTCCCAGGTGCTGGGAATAAAGGCGTGCACCACCACACCTCACTGACAGGATAGTTTTAAAAGTAGTCTTTTTCTCATTCATTTCCCTAGTGAACAGAGCTAACATCCGCAAGGACTTATCTCCCTCTTAACCGAGCTGAATTCCACCTTTAAGGGACTGGCATGGTGGCCCAGCAGGCAGAAGTGTTTCCCTCCCAATCTGATGACCCGAGTTCAGTCCCTAGGATCCACATGGTAGAAAGAACTGGCTCCCACAAATTGTTCTCTGACCACCACACAGACAGTGTGACATATGTGTGTCCACACGCATAATACTCTCTCACATGCACACAATAAATCAATAAATGTAATCTAATGATGAAGAGCAATTAAGGACTCTCAACATCTACCTCCTCCCTCCTGTGCACACATTCAAATACAACACCCTGGCACACTCTCAGATTACCTGTCTGAAAGGGAATAAGAAGTTTCCATTACTTATTCCTCCTACTGACCTAATCCCTGACCTTATTTATAAGTGGTCTGGAAAGCAGAGAAACAATCTTAACAACGTCTTTGCAGCTTTTCCAAGGAATTTGAAGATGGCTCCTGCCCAGTGTGAAGTCCATGGGAATAGAAAACGAATCCCACGCTGGATAAGTGACTCAATTGCGTTGTATTCAACTTCTCTGCTATAGACCCCTACAATAGAGGGGGTTCATGTTGATAAATAAGGCTAATTAACTTCCCGTTGCTTTGGAAGCGCATCCAGGGGCAGGCTGACATACTCCTGCAAACTCTGAGTCTTTTAAAGCCACTTTGAAATGTGTCTGTGTTTCATTTTGTTGACCTAGAGAGACAAGCAGTTGTCATGTTCACAAGGATGACCTAACTGGAGCTTCTGTGGTTTGGGATTCTGCCTGCCTGCTTTTTTGCCCTGTTTTGCCTGCAAGGCAGAAGCCTGTTCTCCTAGCCAGGAGATTGTGGTTAGTTTCCTGGCCTCCGCCCCACATGGGGACACACCTGCACCCCTGAGGGAGGGAGAGCCTGTGGAGGGTCTGTGAGGCCAGAACTGAGTCACTTGGCTGGATATGATTCAAAAGACATTAGAACAGCACTTTGGCACTTTGAGAACCCACACAAAAATCCTCTTGCCTGTGACAATCCAGCTCATCGTCAAACTAAACCAAGAAAGATTACAGTTGGTGTCTCCTCTTGCCAGCCCTGAAGTTTTTTTCTTCATGTGGAATTAATACAAAAGGGACCTTAACAATCATCCTGATGGGATGAAGAGACTTTAAAGAGACTTTTGCACCCCTCTTGTTAGACCCCAAGAAATTGGAAATTTTCCCAGGAGTCTCAATCTGAAAGAAGGAAAGGGCTGAAGCCTCCCACTACCCAGAGGTGGACTTATCTCTAGGAAAGAGGATCTCAGAGAGTCCTCACAACTTGTCAGACCACCCTGCAGGAAAGGATGGAGACAATGATGGCGGGAGGAACCACACCTTGACAAAGCTCCCCTCACCCCATAAGCCTCTCAAATAGAATATTTTAACCTAACCTTCCTGCTAGGACCCCTAAGACAGACTCGGGTTGAGTGCACTGGAACTCTGCTGCTCTTCCCAGCGCAGCCATATTGAATAAATCTCCTTTTACTGCTTTTCACTATAACTTACTAATTCTCTTTTGGGCACAGTGGCTGAGCCTAGCTCATTAGGCTCTGGCCCTAACAACTCTGGTAACATCCAGGAAAGATGAAGCCCCGCACCTGAGAATACTGCCTCCATGTCCTGCCCTGTGTCAAGATCAGGAAAGTTCAGGAAACCACTCTGGGGCCATTCATTGGCTTAGGCTTTCCTATCCAAATCACTTTCCTGTCTTGGAAATTTAGTTGAACTGTAACATAAGTAAATCTTCTTTTCCTCCCATATGAAGGTTTACCTTCATGTGACAGGTCCAGAAATAAACTAGCCATCCATGGTGGCATATGCCTATAACCCTGGGATTTGGGAACTGGAGGCCAGAAGACTAGGCTCTCAAAACAATCCTTGACTAATTAGCAAGTTCAGGACTAGCCTTAGCTACCTGAGACCCTGTTTCTAACAATAACAAACACCACAATAATAATAGAACAAAGGAGGGAAGATGGTTCAGTGGATAAAAGCACTTGCCACTCAATCCCGGGGATCTAAATTCAATCCCGGGAACCCACATAAAGGTAGGAGAAAAATGACACCACTGCCCTCTGACCTCTCTACTATGCATGTACCATGGCACATGAGCCACACACACATTAGGCAGAAATAATAATAATAAATTTAAAGTCCAAGCCAGGTGTGGTGGTGCATGCCTTTAATACCAGGGAAGCAGAGGCCTTCAGATCTCTGTGAGTTTGAGACCAGCCTGGTGTACAGACAGAGTTTCAGGACAGCCAAGAGAAGCCCTGTCTTGAAAAAAAAAATTAAGCCCAAATGGCTTAATGTTTTGCAGAGGTAGCTATTTTTTCTGACCAGAAGTCCCATTTAGCAGCTCCACCCAGACCATCTCAGTGCAGAGAAGAGCTTCCTGCCTCTTCTGTAAATTGAAATTTCCTGTTAGATCTCTTCTTTCATCATTCCACCCTGATCATCACCTTAACCTAGTCACAAAAAGTGGGAAGCCCAGCGTGGGGCTCTCAGGCTGCAGAGAGAAGAAAAGCCATAACTGCTTCAGCCTCCGGGCTTGGTTGCTGAGACAGTTTTTTAAGAGCTGAGTCTCAGAAGCAAGGACGGAGCAAGGGAAGCCAGTCTTCCTCAGACGCCACCGGGGCAAAAGGACATCTCCATCCGTCTCATCTCCATGCGGGAGCAGGTGCCCTTCACCACAGCCACCCTAATCCCCAGCTGCAGGGAGAGAGCAGGCATGCTCTCACTGGGAGACACCCTCCACAGGACCCTGCACCAACTTTTCCAAACACAGGTTGTCACAACAATCCAGATCTATTTCCTTCTGCCCTGGCTAGTTTTAAGTCAACTTGACACACTCTGGCATCAATTAAGAAAATGCCTCCATAAGGTCAAACTGTAAGGGCGTTTTCTTAATTAGTGATTGACTAGGAGGGCTCAGCCCACTGTGGGTGGGGCTACCCGGGGCAGGTGGCCTATAAGAAAGCAGGCTGAGCAAACCATGCCGAGGCAAGTAAAAAGGCAGCACTCCTCCATGGCCTGTGCATCAGCTCCTGCCCCCAGGTTCCTGCCTTGACTTCTTCCCTTGATAATGTACTGTGATTCGGAATAAACCCTTCCCTCCCCGAGTTGTTTTGGTGACAGTGTCTCGCCACAGCAATAGTACCCCTAAGTCACCATCTCTTTGGAGCAAGCACTTTTGAAAGAGACTTAAATGCAATGTGGTGTACACCTAGGAGGGAACGCCAGGGTCCTTCTCCAGCTAGTCATCTGAAACAAAGGAGGCAAAGCCTTTGGTAAGAGAGGAAAGTGAGATCCTCCTCCAGCTGGGGTCAAAGCCTTTCCAAAGATACTGTCTATGACTTGGAATAACTGGGCCAGTTTAGTTTGGCATACGGTAAACTACATGGTTGCTTCAGTGTAGTTTGCAGTTCCCAGAGTCAATAATTAGCTCTAGACTGAAAGGTTAATGAGATAAAACATCTATAAATCAGGTTGATGGCTGATGCAAGAAGGCCCCCAACTCCTGCTCTACTGCACTAACACCATAATTGTTCTATTTCGGGCTGTCCAGATGATTAAGTTTGATTGCATACTACTGTATGCGAACAAATGTTTAATCATAAAACGTGTACTTAAATTATAAGCTACCTTGCTCAAGGCTTTCTTTCTAAATTTAGTTATTCAATGCCAAGGAGAGAATGAGCCAATCAATTATTAACCAAATTAATCATCTCAGAAGGAACTGAGTTGGGGAAAGACTTAGATGTGAATTTTTCCACACAGAACACAATTCTATATGTTGCATTCAAAATACGTGTTCCGGGGGCTGAGATGGAATGAGGCGAGATGGCTCAGAGCGTAATGTAAAGGAGCTGGGTTTGAATGCCCATTAGTCACTTTTTAAAAATCCAGGCAGGCATGGGGCACACACCTGACCCTAACCCTGAGCATGGGGAAGATACAGACAGACCCTGAGAACTCACTGGTCAGCCAGACCCTCTGCATATGACCACCACTGCTCTTGGAATTTATGGCATTATCCATGGACATCAGAAGACTACTTTATGGAGTTGATTCTCTCCTTCTACCTTTATCTGGGCCCTCAGGATTGAATTTAGGTTGTCAGGCAAGTTCCTTTACCCATTTGCCAGGCCAGTTGTGTGTGTGTGTGTATGTGCTTTTTTTTTCCTTTTCTTTTTAACATAAAAGATTGGAAGAGTTACTGCTCTCCGGATATCTAGGCTCTCTGTAGAAGAGAAAATAGCATAGCTCATTTCTAATGGTTAGATGGGACCTTAAATAGAAACGGTATCCCCAGAGGGGGTGTTTTGAGGCCTTTGGCCCTACAGAAGAAATTGTTGGATCTGACACATTCTGATCCCTCTGGCTGAATCCATTTCCTCCTGGAAGGGCTCATGGGAAGCTTGGTCTGCTGGGAGCATCTCTTCCAATCAGCCTGTCCCATGCTGGGCATGCCGCTGCCCGTGTTCCCGGCAGACGTGGCTGCTCTCAGAAGCTGCAAGTTAAAGAAGCCGGTGAATGAAAGTATGCAGGCGAATCCTAAGGAAGTAAAATCTAGCCATCTGGAGGGTCAGAGGGTGAGCCCCATTTCAGTAGTAAAGACAGAGAGAAGAGGAAGCTGAGACAGTGCAGAAAACAGACAGAAGCTTGCAGCTGTGGCCCAGAGCAGCCCAGCCCTGCCCTGCTGGCCTTGTCTTTGTCCTCAAACAACAGCACCAGCTTTGGTCAGCCTGTTGCATCAGCTACACTCTGCCCTTCCCTTCCCCACCCCAGGAAGTGGTAAGGAGAGTTAAGTAACAGCCTGTGAGGCAACTACTGAGGGCAGCTGGAAATCTGGGGGAGGCTGTCTCCCTCCTTCCAGCCGGGCTCCACCCAATAGTCGCTCCCTAAATTCAAATCCATGAAGGAAAAGTATTTAACTGCCAGGGTCCTCCCCGCTCTACTGACAGTGCTCCATCCCTGGTACCCACATGGTGGCCGAAGAAAACAGACTCCTGCAAGTTGGCCTCTGACCTCCACCGCAGGCCTGTGACATTCAGGGCCGAGCGTGTGCATACACCCCCAAAATGCAAACACACAAACAAAAATTTTAAAAGACGTTTTTGGGCTGGAGAGATGGCTCAGTAGTTAACAGTGCTTACTGCTCTTGCAAGACCCGAGTCTGGTTTCCAACACCCATATCAGGCAGTTCACAACAGCAAGTAACTCCAGTTCCAGGGGATCCAGGGTCCTCTGGCCTCCATAGAAACCTCACAAAGGTGCTGCACCTAAACTCACACAAGCACACACATACAAATGTTTGAAAAAAAAGATAAATCCTTAAAAAACTCCGTTTTTCAAAATTATTTTCATGTGTCTGGGTGTTTTGCCTACATGTGTGTCTATATACCATGTGAGTGTCTGGGTGTTTTGCCCACATGTGTGCCTATATACCGTGTGTGTGTGTCTGGTGGCCACGGAGGCCAGTGGAGGGTGTCAGATCTCCTGGAGCTAAGACAGTTGTGAGCTGCCATGTGGGTGCTGGGAGTCAAATCTGGGTCCTCTAGAAGAGCAGCCGCTGCCCTTAACTGCTGAGCCATCTCTCCAGCCCCATGTATGCCTGATTGTACTGGAACTCACTCTGTAGACAAGGCAGGGAGATCCTCCTGCCTCTGCCTCCTGAGCTGGGACTAAAGGTGTGCACCACCATCTCCCCACAACTTTTTCTTAGTTAACAGAAAAAGAACTCCTGACAATAATATGCTTGAGTCAAAGGCAGTGGATGGAGGTCCAAAGTGCAGTAGCTCATTACAAATTCTCTTTTTATTTGTAACTTTTTATTAGTGTTATGATGATGATGATGTTGGCTGAGATAGGGTATCACTCTGTAGATAAGACTACCCTTGATCACACAGTGATCCTCCTGCCTCAGTCTTCTAACTGCTGGGGTTATAGGTGTTCCCTATTATACCCAGATCACATTTCTTTTCTTTTCTTTTCTTTTTTTGTTTTTGTTTTTCCAGACAGGGTTTCTCTATGTAACAGAACCCTGGCTGTCCTGAACTGGCTTTGTAGACTGGGATGGCTTTGAACTCATAGAGATCTGCCTACCTCTGTCTCCCAAGTGCTGGAATTAAAGACATGCACCACCAAGCCTGGCTCTCATTTTTTAATTAATATATGTTGCTGTTTGTTAGTTAGACTCTAGCAGGCTTGAAGGTATTCAAGGGTGGACTCCTCCCTCACAATCAGAGACTTACAAAGTCAGGAATGAAAACTGCAGGCCTTTGATTACAGGTTAAAAGAGCAGGCCTGGGTGGAGCCATGACATTCTGAACTGTCCAAAAGATCATATGATTGCGATCTAGTTAGAGGTTCTCTGGTAAAGAGCAAAGACATACTAATTGTCCCTTCAGAGTTAATCCAAATGGGCCTGTCAATCACCTAGATAAGGAAATGCCTTCAGGAAGCTGTCTGTTCCAGAAACTTGAAGGAAGAATATAAAGCCAACCTAAAATGTAGGTTGACATAATGGTCCCTCTGGCCATTGTCCAGCTTCACCCCTTAAGAGTGTCTTCCTCTACAATGGTCCCTTTGCCCACTCTCTCCTTCTCTCTGATAAATCCTCTCTTCTAGGTTGAGGTTTGTGCTTCTTGTCTGATCTTTGTTAATTATGTGTGTAGACATGTTCATGCTTGTCACAGGGCTTTAGAGGACAACTTTATGGAATCAGTCCTGTTTATATGGATTCCAGAGATTGAACTCATTGCCAGGCTTGTGCTGCAAGCTTATTTACCCCCTGAGCCATTTACCCACAAGCCCACTTCTGAATTCTGCCTTTGTAGCTCATCAATGCCAGGGGGCTGAGGGGATCCCAGGGTGAGATCTGAGTCACAGAGTCCTAGCTGGTACTCTGCGGCAGGGTGGCTAGCTTCTCTGGGTCACTTGCTCCTGAGAAACACAGCCTCAGTGAGCTTGTCCTGATGAGGAGTGGTTTCTGGCTCCTCATCTTCTGTGGTCCTTATTGAAGAACCACTTCTTGGTGGTCTGTGGTGGCACAAGCTTTTAATCCCACACTAGGGAACCAGAAATAGGGAGATGTCCAAGTTCAAGGCTAGCCTCTTCTATGAATAGCAAGAACCACTTCTTTCAGCTTTGAGATCAAGGGCTTACAGATCCCGCTGCAAGCTCTGTGTGAGTGGACTTTCCCTAGACTCTGGAAGCCTTGTGCTGACAGTGAAGCATGATGTGGATTAGACAGGCTCAGCTCATGCAGTTTGCTGAAGGCCATGTACTCCTTGAGCCCCTTCTGAGAGCTCAGAGCTTCTCCACACTTGAATGCTCAACCAGCTTCTTTTGCTGAGGATTCAAATTCTTCTAAGTGCTTTTCTGACTCTGCACTCTACATTGTGGTTTGGGGAAGGAGTTGGCTTTTTGAGGCAGAGTCCATATAGTCTAGGTTAGCCTGGAATTTATAGTTTCCTGAGTGCTGAGAATACCCAGCACACCCTACCCTGCCCCTGATTCTAATTTTACAACACATTAATTTTTCTTAAATATCCCTAATTGTCTTAGAGGGGCAGGAAGCATTCTTCCTGCCTTTTAGGCAAGTAGACCTGAGGCTTCAAGCTGTTGGCTGAATGCTAGATTTCCTCACTGCCCTGTAGACACAATCACACCCACTGTGAGGTTGGCTCTGTGGGCAGTCCATGGGCTCACATAAGATGTCAATGTGTCAAAAGGCTCCCCACTAGTCACAAGCCCCTGCATAACCCACTAAGCCACCCTGACACCCCCAAGCCTTCCCAGAGGAACGGTAAGTAAAAGGGGACATGTGAGTTATGCAAGCCAATGATGCAGATCAAGGCAAGTGCAGGAGCTTAGAGAGAGAATAAGGAGATAGTCCTATGAGCGAGATGATCAGGTAGAACTGGAGGGTAACTGGAACTGTTTCAGTGAAGGGCTTGAAGCAGTGGATGGAGGTCCAAACCAATATGACCAAGCCATCTACTTTTGCCTAACTAAGTCAAATGCAAAAACTCATATGTTTACTTATTCCACATTCTGCCCCTAAGGAGGAAGGTAAAAGATGGCTGATGCCAGGATTTGACATTTTCAGCTGTTTCCCAGAATGGAAAAGATCCGTTAAAAAATGAGTAGTCATGGTGCTGGAGAGATGGCTCAGAGGTTAAGAGCACTGGCTGTTCTTCCTAAAGGTCCTGAGTTCAAGTCCCAGCAGCCACATGGTGGCACATAACCATCTATAGTGAGATCTGGTGCCCTCTTCTGGCCTCCAAGCACACATGCAGGCAGAATACTGTATAAATAATAAATAAATAAGTCTTTTGAAAAATGAGTAGTCATAAGAAGGGTGTGGTGGTGCACAACTTTAATCTCGTACTTGGGAGGCAAAAGCAGGTGGGCTTCTGTTAGACTGAGGTCAATCTGGTCTACATAAGGAATTCCAGGCCAGCCAAGTCTGCACAGTGAGACCCTGTCCCAAAAACAAACCCAACAAACAAGAGTAGTCATGGGGCTGCGGACAGACAGGGTGCAACAGGTAGAGCACTTGCTGCTTTTACAGAGAAGTAAGGTTCATTTCCCAGGATCCGCACCGGGCCACTCACAGTTACTTCTAATTCCAGTTCAAGAGGCTCCAGTACCCTATTCTGGATTTCAAGGCCACCTGCACACAAGTGGGACACAGACAGACAGACAGGCAAACACACATACCCAGAAATAAAAATAAAATTTTGAAACAATCTTAAATGAGCAGTCACATACTGGGCATGGCAGCTCCTACCAGCAAGCCAAACACTCAAGGAGGTTGAAAAAGGAGAAACCCTAAGAGTCTGAGGCCAGCCTGGGCTATATGTGAGATCTTTACTCAAAACACGTAACTAAGCAAAGGAACACTGACGTTCTATTCTTCGGTAAAGGCAACAGCACATTCTTCTTAAGGAGAGCTGAATAACAAAGTCTGAGAGGCAAACTAGTGCTGAGAACATTCAGTAAGACTCCTCCCTTTGCAGATGAGAAAACTGAGGACCAGATCTAACTAACACAGGATGCGCTTCAACTCACTCAGCCCGTCCTGCCGCATAAGCTCAGTCCAGCATGCAAGCCAGGCAGCTTCTGGCCTTCCATCCTGTTTCCCAGGTTCCCATTCCCACTGCCAGACTTTGGGAGCTGAAAGTTTGCCCTGGAGCGCCCTCCCCTGGCTCTCAGCAGGTCACTAGAACAGCCAGCAACACAACTGTGGGTTTGGTTGGGTTAGGTTAAAGTGCTGGCACTTTAACCAAAACTCCAAGAGTTTTCAATATGGTAGATCTGGGGCGGGCATCTCAATTATTTATTTATTTATTTATTTATTTATTTATTTATTTATTTATTCATTCATTCATTCATTCATTTATTTTCCTTTTGGGTCTTGGAGATAGGGTCTGGCAGACCTTCATCAGCATCCTGAGGGCTGGAATTACTCAGCCTTTGTCAAGACAGGGTTTCACTGTGTGGTCCTGATGGTCCTGGAACTCGCTCTGTAGACCAGGCTGGCCTCGAACTCACAGAGATCTGCCTGCCCCTGACTCCCCAGTGCTGGGATTAAAGGTGTGTACCACCACCACTGCCCAGCTTCAGACTCAGCTTTTAAAGAGCATTTTTGGTGCCTGGGGATGTGTGTACCTCAGGAGAGTGTTTGCCCAGCCTACATGAAACCCTGGATTCAATACAAAATACCACACAAACCAATCATGCTGTGAACTCAGCGCTCAGGAACTGGAGATAGGAAGACCAGAAATTCCAGGTCACCCTCAGCTACGCAATGAGTTTAAGGTCGGCCTGTGTCATATAAGATCTTGTCTCAAAAAAACTTTTTACTTTTACTACTGCCAAGTTCCCAGGGTGTTAACATGTTTCTTCTCTGGCGCCAACAAAAGATCACACCGATCTTGGATCCAGAATACTTAGGTTCAAGACCCAGAGTTGGAGGCTCTTAGGATTTCAGTCTCATTTTGTTGGTAACATGCATTTGCACGAACGCACATACACATACACACAGAGTTAATAAGCCAGATGTAAAAGTACCTGGAAATGGTGAATGACATCCTGGTACTAGGTGAGTAGACAGACTCACATATATGTCACTTCATTAAAGATATGGTGCCGTGAGCCAGGGAATATCCATGCTGACAGAAGCAGTCTCTGCTATTCAAAAATAGCACCAGCCCAGAAGGAACTGTGTTTGTCTTCCCACAGCATTACTTGAGGACTCATCAGGGCTCTGCACTTTCTGTGCACTGTGTTTGCAGAGGTGAATGGCACAGTCTCTGCCCTAGAGGAGCAGCTATGGAGACGATAAACATGCAAATCCTGATAATTACCCTCGCAGGTGATGAGCCAGGAAAGGAACCCCGTGCCTCGGAGCACAGGGCACCCAGCCTGGTTTGGGTAGTCAAACCAGGCTGTGGAGAGACTCCTGAGGTTTTTAAAGTGGCGTTTTGAGGGATAAATAGAGTTCTTTGAGAAGGGGGAGCTGGAGAGATGGTTCAGCAGTTAGGTTTGTTAAGAGTGCTAACAAAGATGGTGCCCACAAAGATAACTCACAACCATCTGTAACTCCAGTTCCGAGGGACCAGAAGCCCTCTTCTTGCCTCTGCTGGCATCAGGCACGCATGTGGTGCACAGAATTGTGTGTGTGTGTGTGTGTGTGTGTGTGTGTGGTTTTATATACATATATATGCAGCCAAAATATTCGCACATAAAATAAAATAAATTTTTTTTTAAAGTACCAAAGGCATTCCAAGCAGAGCAAACAGTATATGCGACAGTCACAGAAGCACGAAGATTCAAACCGGTCCTGGGTAATAGTAGGTGTTTCTAAGTGACTGGAGCTTCCTGGGTGTTGGGGAAAGAATTGGCAAGGTCCGGGGCAAGTTTCACAGAATCCTAGGGGCCACACTGAGGAGTTTGGACCTGATTATGAGTCTGGCGGGAAGCCACTCAACACTTCACTGGAGAATTCCTTGGAAAACAATCCCTCATGACTCCACCAAAAGAGCTCCCTCTGCCCGGGGCCTGACAACTTCCCCTGCCCGGAAGTCCAGCCCCAAGCCAGGTAGGTGGTGGCCTCAAGGAACAAGCTCCCCGAGAAGGGACCCCAGCTTCTTCCTCCTTCCCGCACCTCATGCGCACAGCACTTTCCCTGAAGGTTTCTCATTCCCTCCCCCGAAGGGTGTGGATCATTCAAGAACAAAAGGATGTTATCGAGAGCTGGCAGGTTCTGGGAGCGGGAAGGACCCATGGGCGCAGCGCGTGGGAGGATGAGTTCCACCACCGCTGACGCAATGCAGAGAAGAGGCAGGTGGAAACGCACACCTGAAGCATGCCCGGCCTCGCTGAGGGGTGCAGAGCTCTGAGACCGCAAGAGACCTGAGAACTCGCCCCTCCCCCCTTCCCCCTGATCCTGTAGCTAACTGTCTTCTGGACCTCAGTCCCCACATCCCATGCTAAGAAGGAAGATCCCAGCGCTGGGGAAACTGAGTTCTGTTGACCTTGTGCCTCCTACTGAAATGTTCCCAGAAATCTTTCCAGCCTGGTCATGGCCTCCTCTTCAGACTCTTTGCTTTCCAGATAGGTTTATAATGGGGTGTGCAGAAAGTGGCCTCTGCTGTTTCTGAAATAGCTGATGCAAACACAGGGGACAAACTACAAGAGTCTGGGTTTTCAGTCTGCTTTCTCTGTCTCCTGTGGAGGTGGCAGTGATGTGCTCTTCTGGGAACAACCCTCTTATTTTTAGGAAAAAATATTTTAATAGGTCTTTGGCTTATGCAAGGATAAACCTAGGGCCTCCTCTTCTGGGAAAGAAACAATGCAAGCAAGACAGTAGCAAGTTTAGGTCTGGGGCTGTCGCCGTGAAAGGGAATGCTTTAGGCATTTAGAGCTGAGCTTCAGGCAGGGACCCTGTCTGCAGTGGGAACCAGCAGGAGAGAGAGGCCCGACCTGCTGGAGGGCCTCCCAGTCAGTGTATGAATAATTCCCAGGAGTGATGGCAAACACGTGGCTGGGCTGCTCCTGATGGGTAACTGAAGCTGCTGAGCCAAAGGCAGGTGGCCCATCAACGCTGCTGGCGTCCTACTCTTTGCTTATGGCATGGCTACCCAGAACATCTAAGTCGGTCCAAGAACCGCTGAACTCTCCCTAGGAGACTACAAAATCAGGGCACATGAGCACAGTCACTCCTCTGGACTACTACTTGGAGGAAGACCCTCCACGCCAGCAGAGTCTCCCCTTCTTCTGTAAAGGGTGTGGGCAACAACAGCCCAGCCTTGGAGCTCTAATGCTCTGCTCTGAACTGCTCCTTTAAAAAAAAAAAAAAGCAAAATTTTCTATCTTTTGAGTCAAGCTTTCACTATGTAGCACAGTTTGACCTTGAACCCACAAATTCCCCAGCCTCAGTTTCTAGAGTGCTAGGGGTAAAAAAAAAAAAAAAAAAAAAGGTGTTTTTGTGAGTTTTTGTTTGCCATGCTTTGATTCTGGTTTGATTGCTGTCTGGCGTTTTGTTTTCTGAGGCAGCCTCAGGTGTTCCAGCCGCAAACGCAGACTTACTTGATACAAGCTTGCAGTGCCACATCCTGAGGCTGCAACCCAGGTTCCGAGCTTGCTAGGCAAGCATGCTACCAACTGAGCTACGTTTCCAGTCAAAGAAAAACAATTTAGAAAGCAGTTGGAAAAGAAAAAGAAACCACATGTCTGGATTAGAGTTCAGATCCTGACAGACTTTAAAACTTACACTATTTTGTAATAATGTTATAAGCAAAATACATGCTCTGATGTGTTACTTTATATTAAACATCTTTAAAGTAATAGTTATAATATCAAAATCTGCTTTGACCCAAATAAACCACCATATGCAAAATATACAAATAATATATAAATGTGTAAAATCCACTGATTTCATCCTAAGTGAATTGATACCACGTTTAGGGGACACCGCCCTCAGGTCTTACTGTATACATACAAGGAAGCAGGTAAACAGACAGATGCTAACATTTATCCATACTTATTTTCAATCCTGATGGAAAATACAGTTCTTTTCCAAAACTTCAAGCAGCGGTGCGAGAACTCTCACTGGTGTAGACTGGGTCATGTGTCTACCCCCGAGCAGGTCTCAGTGAGGATTTGTCAGGCCTGAGTCACGCACCCTCTCCCCCTCTAATCACCGGACCGAAGGGCATGGAGAAGCACCCCCTCCCCAACACACACACACACACACACACACACGCACGCACGCACGCACGCACGCGCATCGCAGTCAGTGTTGATACCAGAGACTCAGTAGCTGTATTGGGCAGTGAAAATGTACGCACTCCACCTCAGAGCTGTCGATGTGAGTTACAGTATTAGAAAGGCAGACGATAAATCGTTAGCCAAGTGTTCGTGGTGACATACTCCAGCAAGCCTCACACTTGGGAAACAGAAACAGAAGCAGGAGAATTGACCCCAGTTTGAGGCCAGCCTATTCTACACCGAAGGCCAGACTGGTCAGGGGTCCGTAGTGGGACCCTGTGCCAACAAATGAAAAAAAAAATCAACTCACTCAAACAAAAACCCCTAACTTATTCGTTGCCCTTTTATGTATTTGTCCATGAAATTCTATGCACAAAGTGGCCTTCTCTGCCGCTGTCACTTGACTATAAATAGGGACCCGAAGCTGCAACTGTTAAAGGCCCATCCCCTAGGTGGCACTTTTGGGAGGAGGATGTTGGGATATTTCGGAGGCAGCACCATAAAGGGTGTCTTTGGGTCACTGGGGATGTCCCTAGAAAGGACCCTACAAGTCCTTTTATTCTTTGCTCCCTCGCTCAGGATGCAAGCAATTTGTTCTGCCGCATGTCCCTGCTGTGATATACCACCCTCACCAGAGGCCACGCCTGTGATGGACTGTGCCTCCAAACTGTGAGCCAGAATAAACCCTTTCTCCCTTAAGTAGCTCTCGGCAGGCATTTCACCACGGTAAGAAGAAAAGTGACCAGCATAGATACTACGTACAGATAGCTTAGATGAGAACTGACTTCCCCCTTCTGTACATGCCCATGTAAGTGTAGTATATGTTCACTTAAACAGTTTATGCTGTCTTCACCCTGTACACACCATGTCCACTACTAACAACGGGGTTGTTTAACTAAACTTCCTACAACCACTGTTACGTTTAATTACCTTTCCTCCTGCAGCTAACAGTTTTTCCTTTCAATTAACTTTGGAAGTAGCTGTTGCTAATGTTTCCCATGTGTCTCCATTAACTGTCTAGTACGGGTTTTCCTGAATGTCCACATGTACCATCCGGTAATCTATTACCACCTCACCCCACCCACCCACACTGCTGGAGGCCTCCCTCTGTGCCGACTGTCATCTTGATCCAAGTTGGACGGGCTCCTCTCTGCACCTGGGGCTCAGGTGTCATGGCAGGATTGCTTGTCATCAGCATTGGATTCCTCCTCAGGTTTTTCAAGTGCCCTGGTCTCTTGTCTTGGCTCAGCCTTCCGTCTCACTGAATCATGTCTTTTACTACAGTCCTAAGAAGAGGTATGTGGGAGGTAAAAGTGTTGAGTTCTTACACATCTGAAAATATCTGTTTCCAGGCTTAGCCTTTATTTGGCTACGTGTAGAATTCTGGGATAAAAGTACTCTTCACTCAGAACGTTGTGTACCTACCACCTTTTCCCTCAGTGTCATGCGCTTCTGTCGAGAGGTCTGATGCCACCTGCACTCTTACTCAGGCCTTTTTCCCCCCTCTAGAAGCTATTAGCTCACTCCACTACCGTGGCATTCGGAATGTCAAGATATTATTGCCTTGGCATTTCCCTCCATTCTGTGTGACACCTGGCGGGCCCCCTTAATTTGGAGAGCTATGTCCTTCTCTCCTGGGAAACTTTACTTCGTTATTGTTGTTTTGTTTGCTTGTTTGTTGTTTTTGTTGTTTGAGACTGTCCTGGAACTCTGTAGACCAGCCTTGGACTCACAGAGATTCCCTTACCTCTGTCCCCCTAGTGCTGGGACTAAAAGCGTTTGCCACCACCGCCTGACTCATTATTGCCGTTTTAAGATTGGGTGTCCTTATATAGCCCAGGCTGCCCTACTTGTGATCTGGTTCAACAGGCCAGATCATGGGAGCAGGACCCTGAGGAGGCTGGCCATGTTGCATTCGCAGTCAAGAAGCAGAGAGGGATGAATGTGGATGCTCAGCTCCTTCAGTCCTTTTTGTTTAGTCCTGGACACCCCTCCACCCCCACCAGGGATGGCGCTGTCCTCAATTAGGGTGGACCTCTCATCACAGTTAACTGAGGGGTTTATCTTCTAGGTGACAATTGTCAAGGTGACAATTGGTGTTTAAATCACTGACCCTCATGTCTGAAAACACAGATGACCTTTGGGGATTTTATAAACAAATCTGTGCAAATGAGGAGCTTCTCACATCTGGGGGTGTGGGTCAGGAACAGGGCTGGGTGGCTGAGCATGGAGGACTGTGCGAAAAGTCACTAGAACAAGCTCTCCCCTCCTGGGCTGCCACCCAACAGTTCTGAGCTCAGTTTGTGCTCAGGTGACCCTGGAAAGAGTGAAAGCTGGCTTCACGGAACAGAGAGCTCCATCCTGTGGGGAAGGCAGGGAGAAAGGAGAGCGGGTCTTAGGGGGAGGGAACAGTGCAGAAGGGCAGGGCATAGCAGATGAGGCTAAATTAATTTTGGAAACCATTAAATCTTTGAAAAGAGAGCGTGTTTTCGGCAGGGACAGTGAATCACTGTGATTTGCAGGAACAGGCACAAAGCAATTAGCCATCTGGATGCTGCGGCTTCCAGCCTTCCAGCGGAAACTTCAAGCAAGCGGAAGGCTGGCCATTACACAGCCCCGGCCCAGTGCTCCATGATCTACAGATAGCTTTGTGCCTCCAGCCCGGTAGAAGTCCAAAGGCTTGGGACAAAGGGCAAATTGGCACGAGCCACAGCAAATGGGCAGGAAAAGCACCACAGGCCACAGGGGAGCCAGCACTACTTCCTTCTTCCTGTGCGTGTCCCCCAGAATACATCAAGAGCAAGCGAGCAGTTCACTCAACTGATAAGCACCTACCACTAATCACCTACTACTATCTTCCAGGGTTTCTGATAGTCCGTAAGTTCTGCCATTTAATCTTCATGAGGTATATTTAAGAAATGCCACCCATGACACAGTCCCAAGAACTCTGCAGTCATCAGGTAGTGTAGCCTTGCTTGGGAGGGATTACTATCTTATTATTTTATGGTTCTTTATTTATTTTGAGACAGAGCCTGCCTTTATAGCCCAGGCTGAGCCTTGAACTCATGGTGATTCTTTTGCTTCAGCTTCCCACGTGCTGGGATCATAGGCATGAGCCACCATGCCTCTTACTCTTTTTAATCAATGAGCAAAGAAAAAAAAAACAAAGAAAGGTGAAGTGGAACTGGGGGTGTGGCTCAGTTGGTGGAGGCCTCACCCAGCATGCACAAAGTCCTGGGTTTGAGCCTCAGCACCGCATAAACAGGGCGAGGTACTGTATACCTGTGATGCTTGCAGCACAGAGTTGGAAGCGGGAGGAGAAGCTTAACGTCGCTCTCAGCTTCTCAGGCAGTTCGAGGTTAGCCTGAGATACACGAAACCCTGTCTCAAAAACAAAAGTCGAAGTGAAGTTGTTCAGAGTTTGAAGCATGACTGAGACTGAATTGTGGGATTCGGTGCCCTTTCTTGTATGAGGCTGACTAAACTGCCGCTCCGTGTGGCTCGTGCGGTTGAGAACTAAGTACCACATGGAGGTAAGAGTTTTTCTAAACCATGAAGAGGGTTAAGAGGTGGCTTAGGGGTTAAAAGAACACTGGCTGCTGCTCTTCTAGAGGGCCCTGGTTCAATTCCCAGCACCCTTGGAGGATCGACCAATGTCTAACTACAATTCAGGGGATCTGTCGCCCTCTCCTGGCCTCCATGAGCACTGCATGCACGTGGTGTATAGACCTACATGCAGGCAAACAACATCCATACAAGCTAAATAAAAATAAATACCTCTCTTTTGTATTTTTTGAGTTTATGATACAATTACATCATTTCCCGCTTCCCCTTTCTCCCTCCAAAAGCTTTCTTGCTCTACTTCAAATTCATGGCTCTTTTTCATTGTTATTGCTTACGTGTGTGTGTTCCTAAACACATAAATAGGACCTGCTCATTTTTTTTTAATTATAGAAAGCTTTTAAAATAAACAAATTGTAAAGAGCTGTTTGTAACAGCTGCCTCAGCTTTCTCTGGCCCCTTTGACCCTAAGTTGCTGCTTTTCAGTTCATTTCTAGAAACTGTTAGGGGAGACTCCACATCCAACCAGGGCTTTCACCCAAGGAAGCCTTACTGAACTAGATGAACTGTGAGGTGCGGGCCAAGGAGGTGAAGACCTTTCCCCCATTTCTACTATGCCATAGAGAGCTAATCACCATCAGAGACAAGACGGAAGCCAGGATGGGAGAACACCACTTGCGGAGGCCAGACGTGAGTGCTCCCTTGTGGAGGACCCCATGTCTTGCTGCCTGTTTGAGTTTGCTGTGGACAATCCTCTTAGAGCTGTTTAGCATGGCTCAGGACTCTGCAGTGGCCTAAAAGTCCCCCCCCCCAAAAGGTTGTCATTCGGTGTCTGTATCTGTGGTCCACTCAGCTGGGCAGGAAGTGCCAGATGTCACACACAGGAAAAGCAGAGGGAATGGCGCAGCTTGGATAATCAGGGAGTCCAGTCCTGCCTGCTTCTCCCCGGCTGTGGCTGACCCCTCTCCTTACTTTTTTTTTTTTTCTCAAGATGAACTAATGTTTTCACTCCCCCAGGGCAGTAGCAAGGATTAAGGAAAACACAGGTGCCCTTGGACTAGTGCAGGATGTTTAAATAAAGAGGGCAAGAAACTGGCTGCTGTGAAGCCCACAGAGCACCCCCAGCTCAGCATCCGGTGCAAGGGAAACACGGGTTTGCTGTCACCTGATTATTTTTAATTTTTCCAGAAGAATAAGAAATCTGGTTGGGTAGTTTGTGTATGTTTTTTAGAGCTGAGGTCTTCTAGGATAGCCCAGTCTGCTTTGGGGCTTGCTCCACAGCCCAAGCTATACATCCTTCTTCCTCATCCCGACTTCTGGGAATACAGGTGTGCCCTCACCACGCTCAGCCTAGAAATTTGAATATTCTCGTGAACTCCTGTCCGGTGAGGACAGAACAAAACCTGTCTGCAGGTCTCTGGGGTGTGGACTGTGATGTTCCCACAGGCCTCTTGGCACCCTCATGCTGGGTCCCTTCCTCCCCGTCTCAGGTACATCTTCCTGGCTCCCCACCTCCACCCTGTGTCTGTCTCCTCCTTCTCACTCAGATTATAAGGTGAGCGAGGGTTAGCTTGGCTCTGCAGTCACCAGAAGCAAGCTGGGAACAGGACTACTACACAGAAGTTCCACGGAGCCTCTCCCCAGAGAGGGAGCCAGAAGGCATGAAAAGTTTCTGAAGAAAGGGATGAGAAGCAAAAAACCAATGAAGTATTGACACCACAGGCAGAAGGGCCTGGCCACTGGGTGGCTGGATGAATCCTGGGGCATCCCTGGAGAAAGCCAAGGGAGAGCGCAGTTGCCTCTTGCAAAGTGGGTGTGGCCTTTCACTGCAGCTACACCTAGGAGACCTTCTAGCTGCTGCCTCCTCCAGCAAGACCAGTGCAGTCAGTCCCTCAGAGGCACCTGACAGAAGAGCCTCTTCGGGCTGTGGGCTGGTCCAGTGGGCGCCGTGGGTTAGTTGATCCTCTGTGTGGGAGCTGGGAATTGAATCAGGGTTCCCCAGAGGCCCACTCACAAACCTGGAAAGACCAGGAAGCTCAGAGGACTGGTCCAGCATTACAGGACATTTAAACATAATAATAGGGCTATCTGAGTAGTAACATTGTACTAACTGGGCTCACGTATGTAATTCCAACACCAGAGGTTGAGGACAGCTTTGACTGTCCAGTGAGTTCCAGACCAGCTTCAGCTAGGATGAGAACTTGTCTCAAAATAAATAAACCTGGGGGTGGGGTAACAAGTAAATAAAAGCATTGATGCTAAATTTCCTGACATTGATCACTGAGATGTGATTATGGCAAGGGGTGACCTTGATTTTATTTTATTCTTCCTTTGGAGGAGGGATAAATGGGCATGACTGCAACTTATATTCAAAATGGTTCAGAGATAAAAATGATAATTTGTGCTTCATTACTTCTCAAATGGTTAAACACACAGTTATTGTGTGAGCTAGCAATTCCACTCTTTGGTATATCAACTCCAAAAATGAAAACATGAGTCCAACTGAAACTGGTATCAAATGTTCATTCACAGTAGCCAAGACGAAGGAACAACCCAAACACCCATCAACTGATAACTGGATAACTGAACTGTGATAGGTCCATGCTCGGACCATTTCTCAGCCACAACGAAGAACGAAGCACTGATACATGCTACGGTCTGGATGAATCATTTAAACAGTGTGCTGAGTGGGAAAGTGAGTCATGAGGATGACATAAGCGCTCCTCTACATGCAAATTCCGTGATAGATTAGGGCTGAGGAAACTAGGATAGGATGGGGTGAAAATGTTCTGAAAGTGGCCATGGTGATGACTGCATATGTCTAAATACTAAGAGACAATGAACTGTACACTTTGAGAGAACTGTAGGACACGTGACTCGTACCTCAATAAAACTGTTAGAAGAATGACGTGGGGTGTGATGACTCATACCAGTAATCCTTACACTTGGGAGGCTGAGGCAGGAGGTTCCCTGAGGCAGGATAGCCTAATGTTACAAGGGACACCTTTGTACCCTAGAAGCTTCCATCAACCCTGCAGCCTGCTCAAGAGACCACAGAGGGCACACACTTAAACTTCTGTTAGGATAATAAATTCCTCTATAAAACAATGATAGCTTTGCACACCTCCCTCTGAGATATACGTGCAGAGAATTTTGCCTACAATTGAGGGGCACCAGTGCCCTGAAGCTCACCTATGATGATGAAAGGGGCTATATGTGCCAAGTTGCAAACACTTAATTTAGCCCTCTCCTTACAGATCAGAAAAATCACACCTACATAAGGAAAGGACATGTCTGACTAACTGTGGGTAAGGGGCTGAGCTGGCCCCAGAAACTGGAACTACTGTGGTCTCAGATGCTGTGTTACTTACTGTCATATTGCTGTGAAGAGACACCATGACAGGCAACTCTTATAAAAGAAAATATTTAAGTGGGGGCTTGCTTACAGTTTCAGAGGGCTAGCCGTTATCACCATGGCAGGGGCATGTTGGGGGCGTGTTGGCAAGCATGGTGCTAGAGAAGGAGCTGAGAGAGACATCCAGATCCAGAGGTAGAGAGAGAGAGAGAGAGAGACTGGGCCTGGCATGAGCTTTGAAAACCTCAAGGCCCATCCCCCAGTGACACACTTACCACTTCCTCCAACAAGGCCACACCTCCTAATGCTTCTAATCCTTCTCAAATATTGCCACTCCTGGGTCACCTAGCATTCAAATGTATAAGCCTATGGGGACCCAGCTCATTCAAACCAGCACAGATGCTTTTCCAGCACCTGCCTTGAGAGGACTGGGAAATGTGCGCAGGGCCAGTTTCCAGCTCAAGCCTGGGGCTGCCATGCCCGTAGCCCCATCCCTCCTGAACCACCCTCCTGTTCCTCAGGAAGGTGGTAGGGGCCACTAGCTCTCTGGATAGTGACTCTGGTCCTGATACTCCAACTGGTTCTAGACATTAGCAGAAATATTCTACAGGAAAGAGTGTGTTTCGCTGAAACGAAATATCATCTGTCTCATCAGATGACCCACATACTGGCAGGGACACAAATGTCATCCCTGGCCCATTTCCCTCCCTAAGGATAAGGGAGCTAAAGGTTCTGGTCAGTTTTCTCAGGGGAGAAGGTAGAAGTGCGGCCCCAGCCCTGGAGGATGTCAGAGGTGGAGACACAGAACAGACAGCAGTCAGCACCCCTGGAAGTTAATATCTGTTGAATAAATAATATTTATCTAAGGGGTAGGGACCACAGCGAGAGGTGGACTCTGGTGGTCCGTGGGGCTGGCGTCAGAGCCGTGTATGCCTGCCTCCCTGGGTGCTCTCTGTCCCTCTTCACCTCTGCTGAAGCTGTGCTCTCCTGCTTTCACGCTGTTTGCCTCTGGCTTCTGCCTGGCTTCTGAGGATTCATTCTCTCTCCAGAGCTCCGGGGCCCTTCATCCCACAGCCTGTGTTCACACTGCTGCTGCCCCTTCCTGGACCCCACTGCGTCCTCAGCTTTCCTAGTCCCTAGCACCTCTTTGCTCTTCACCTCAGATCACCCCCTTTTTCCTTGCTGCAGGCCCTCCAAGGCTCCAAAACTCTCCTGTTCCTTCCCTGTGGTGAGCTTTCTCAGAATATGACTCTCTGGGGCTTTGCTGATGTTTTCATGACTTCAGCGAGCTGGAGCAGAGCAGTATTCACTGGCTAAGACACTTATTTGGTTGTTGGGGTCTTTGTTTGTTTGCTGTGAGGCGGGATCTCGCTGGATAGCTCTGTCTGTCCTGGAATTTACTTTGTAGACCTGGCTGGGCTAGAACTCACAGAGACCTGCCTGCTTCTGCTTTCCCTGGGTGGTGCTGGGATTAAAGGCCTGCACCACCATGCCCAGCAAGAAGTGGACATTTAAAAATCGGGCCCACGAGATGGCTCAGTCAGCAAAAGCACCCGCTGTCCAAGCCTGATGACCTGGGTTGGGTCCCCTGCCTCCACCAATTGCTCCTCCGCGCCATGACCTCTAATGTGGAAGGAGAGAACTGACCAGAGTTTGTCTGACCTCCACATGCACACCATGGGACACGCATGCCCCACTCACAAAAATAAATAGCAACAACCAAACACTTATTTTTCAGACAAAGAAAGGATCCTGACCAGTTAGTATGACTGACCCAAGGGCCAGATCTCTAAGTGACCTGCCCCTTTCACAGCCTTCTAGTCTCTTCCATGGTGATCTGTGCTGATTTGACACAGGCCCAGGGGTCATTTGCCAGTCCTCATTACCTGTAATGGAGCATCACTTAACCACATGTGCTGGCCAGAGACACATCTGCCCATCTCACGCCGTGTCCAGTCACTGTGGAGCTGCACAGGTGAGTTTTCAGGCCACTTGCTGATATGACAAGCTCTCACCTTGTCCTGAGTTGTCATTTGACTTCCGGCTCTTCCCCACCACCACCCCAGGCCCCCAGTGTGCCTGCCGGACGCCTTGAGGAAGGAGCTGTCTTTGTCAGCTCTGTGCACCTGTAGGCTAGCACTAAAGCAATCATTGAACAGAGCAATGCTGTCTCCTTCCCACCATTAATAAGCCGGGTGCCTGCAGAATTCTTAGACCTCCCTGGGCTCCTGGGACACAGCAGGGAACAGAACAAATGCCTTCTCCCTTTCAAGTAACACTGAGGGTCCTTTATCTGAAATGCTTGAGAGCAGAGGTATTTTAGAGTTCTAATTTTTTTTTTTGGAGTTTGGGACATTTTCATATACATAATTGAAATATCCTAGGGATGGGACACAAGCGTGAACATGAAATTCACTGTTTTGAATAAACCATTCTAAGCCTGAACTCATTTATATAATATCTTAAATGGTTTTTGTTTTGTTTTGTTTTTGACTTGTGCATGTGCCCTGAACCATACAGACAAAGGCGTTGCTATCTTAACTACCCTTGGAATGTTTTCTGGGCTATGGGGCAGTCAGAAATGAAATGAACATGGCATTTCACCCCCTTAGCCACAGTGACTGAAGTAGAAACAGCCACGTGTTCCGAGCAGAGAATGCCGCCATAGGTTGTTTTTTTCTCTGTTAATTTTAAAAATTAATTTCAAGTATATGTTATACATGGCTATGTTATCATTGAAAAAAATTGAAATCTGACAGTCTCTGTCAATTCTAACTTCTAGTCTTACTCTATGGAGATAAAAGGGAAAATTTCGTATGAATCCAGACCTTTTCCTATGCATTTGCATATATTCAGAAACATATGTCAGAAGCCTGCATATAGAAATATCTTATTATTTCGGTGTTTTTGTTTACACTGGAGTGAGACCATATTGTATACACCATCCTGCAAATTGCTTTTCTCATTTACCAAGATGTCTTTAGGATTTGTGGTGGTACATATTTCATTCTTTTTGAACACTTGCCATGTTTTTGAAGTACAAAACATACCATGATTGAAGTGGGATGTTTAGGCTGTTTTGCGTCTTAGCACTAACTTTCTCTGAAACATCTGTAGCCCATGCATGAGTTACTGGTCTAGAGTTTGAGAAGTGATAGCAGATCAATAGTGTTGATATCTAAACTCAGAACAGATACTGGCAAGGCTGCCTCCAAAGTGGTTGGGAGCATGCACACTCCCTTCAGCTTGTGTTAGGGCTTTATGGTTTGAACTCTCCCATTTCTTCGCCAGAACCAGAAAGGAACAAAGTTAGATACTGCTGAACATTGCTGAGTCTCCCTATGGTCTGGGGCTGTGGGAATGGAAGCAGAGCCTCGCAGTGCTGAGGGCTGGTGGGTGACCCAATGGGCAGAGAGAAGACAAGCTGTGTCCTTGGGGTGTCCATTCCCTGAGGCCAGCTGTCCTCTCTGCTAGCTGCACAGAGTATGAGTGAGCTAATACCTTCCCCTTTGGGATGAAGCTAATTAAATCTGCGTTTCTGTTACTTTTAGCCAGAAGACCGAACTCATGAGTGAGAAGTAGAGGTGACCCCTACTTTCTTATCCGTGTCCTGGGTCCGTATAGATTCTCTGTTCTCCTTTCCTCCTGCCCCTTGGACCTCACTCTACACAGTCACATATTCCTAGCCCCAAGCTTAGGGTTCAAACTACCTCGGAGTTCTTCTAGGAAGAAGAGCAGTGAAGGGGACAAGGTCCCTGGACACAGAGGGGAAGAACAGTGTCCCTTCCATGGACTCTTCCCAGAGTGACAAAACCAATCATACCACCTGGTTTCTCTGCCTAGGCCTCATCAGGGATGGGCTAAGAGAGAGAGAAGGGAGAAGAGAGTGAAGAAAAGCAAAGGAATCCACCTCCCCTTTTAGCTTCACTTATAATATTGTATTAACAAAACGAGTTCTGTTAAAAACCCTCATAGCAGTTGTAGCTTCCCAGAGACAGAGACAACATAAACATGTAAACACAGGCTGTCAGTGTTCTCTGGAAGTTCTGTGTTTATTGTTTAAGTTTATTAACAAAGAGTGAGAATGGGGTGCTAAGTCTCATCCAATGCAGAGCAGAAGAGACCAGCTTTTATTTCCAGGAACATCATCTGTCCCATTGGTGACACCGGGCCCTGCCTTCTGTTTGACCTAATACTCTAATCGAGAGCTCTGCTTGATATGGTTCATGCTGCTAGAACTTTGTGCGAGTAACCCGTCTCAGATATAAGTTTATTTCATTCTGGAATAATCCTGAGGAGAAGAAATGATGGTCAAAGGGTATAACCTTGTATTCCATGGCTGAAGTCACAAGTGTTAGCTCACAAGAAGAGCGTTGACTGGGGCGTCTCCATCCGCAAATGTTCTATTCACTGCTCTGTCCGCAGCATCTAAAATGGTGCCTGTCAGGTACTGGATGCTCAGCAAATAGCTGCAGAATGACCACATTCAACTCCACACCAGCAACTCCTGCCACTCACCTCCTTGTCCTCCTTCTTCAAGGCCTGCTGTAACCATGACAGAGACATCTGTGGTTGATATCTAAACTTACACTCCTCATAAAGGCCCAGGTAGGTACCCACTGGGCAGCTGAAGGGCTGCCTGGGCTTGGGACTCTCCTCTCCATTGCTCCAAGGCCCCCTCTACTCTCCCACACCACTAACACTGCCCTCCCTGTCTTGCTACCCTAGGCAGGTCTTCGTCAAGATTCCTCTGCCCGTTTCACAGTCAGGACAGATGGGAGAAGCATGCCAGGGAGAGCTGTCTTGTACCTGTGACCAGGGCGGAGTTGTGGACTTGTGTGTAAGCAGCTGCACATGAGGTGCCTGCCGAGGCCAGAAGAGGTTTACGATCCCCGGCAGCTAAAGTTCCAAGCCACCGTGAGCCACTCAGATGGGTGCTGGGGGCCAAACTCAGGACCTCTGGGAGAGCAGCTGGTCTTTTCAGTGCTGCATCATGTCCCCAGACCTGCAGCCTGCATCACCCTTCAGGCCTGCCCCACAGTGGAAACGCCACCCACGGAAGGCCACCAATTCTGGCATCTTTTGTGCTTTCTTCGAAGCTAGGCTTGAGGCCTCCACTGTAACTTGTGAGCAAACAGAGGTGAACAAAGTCCTGGAAGTTAATCATTGGACAATACAGTCAGATGTGTGAAACTCCTTGAACCCTAGAGAGCCCAGGCAAGCTGTGCATGGCTGTCGCTAACACAGGCTTCTGAGCACACAGCCATGCTCCATGACCTTCACTTTTCAGGCCCAGGAAAAGCCTGCTCTTCTGCTGCCCTGATGCCCAGGTTGTTCAGTGTGAGTCCCTGCACTAAAATAAAAATAAAAAGCCTGCGTGGCTTCTTAGCGGATTCTGCTTGCCGGAGGAGAGCCTGACCCCTTTAAGTTAGGTCACTGGATCCAAGGCAGGAGCTATTCATCAAGGTGTGGGGCCATGGGTGTGTGTGAGAGGCCACAGTGGCTTGGCCTCTGTGGCTACATGGCTGCTCCATGGCCCTGGGTCCCAACTATGGTCCCAGGGTATGCAGAGGATACAGATGTGAGTTCTTTTGTTTGTTAGTGAGTTGGGCCCCTAGAACTGGAGTTACAGACAGTTATGAGCCACCATGTGGGTGCTGAGAACTGAGCCTGGGTCCTCTGGAATACTGAGCCATCTCTCCACATAGACCAGACTGGCCTAGAATTTGCAGCAATACCCCTGCCTCTGCCTGCCAAGTGCTCTGCCATTTCTGGAAGAAGTTTGTGTTTACTATGGTCTAGAGCCGTGGTTCTCAATCTTCCTAATCCTGGACCCTTTAATTCATCCAGTTCCTCATGTTGTACTGAACCCCATCCACATAATTTTTGTTGCTACTTCATAACTTTAATTTTGCTGCTGTTATGAATGTAAATATCTGTGTTTTCCAATGGTCTTAGGTGACCCCATGAAAGGGTCATGACCCACAGGTTGAGAACCACTGGTTTAAACAGAAGGCACTTCTCAGGCTCTGGTTTGCCAAGGGAGTACGGTACCTGCTTTATGCTGTCAAATTTAGTGACTACAAAGAAAAAGCAATTAGATCTGATTTTCAGAAAAGTATCAATTTAAAAACTTTAGATTTATTAATTTTATGTGTCTGAGTGTTTTGCCTGCATAGTACGTATGTATGTGTACCACAGTCGCCTGGTGCCTGCAGAGGTCAGAAGGAAGCATCAGATCTCCTGGAATGGGAGTTGCAGATGGTTGTGAGCCACCACGTGGGTTGTGGGAACTGAACCCTAGATCCTCTGCAAAAGCAACAAGCGTTCTTAACCTCCGAGCCATCTCCCCAGGCCTTATCAGATACTCTTTTAACTCGGTGTGACCTATGGAATATTGAGAACATACTTACAGACAAATTATAAGTTGCCTTTCTAAATTAGATTTAATATGATCTATATTTTTATTTATTATACCGTACCTGAAAGCCCTAACCCTTCCACAACCCTCCATGGCTAAAGGGCTCAAGGAGCCCAACCCCTTCCCAGAGCCTGCAGCCACACCTCAATGAGAGTTCTGGGAACTCTCCCAATAGGCCGTTCCCTGGCTTCCTGCTCTGTCCTATCTTCAGTTCCTGGCTGGTAACCTGTGCAGCCGAGCTCTAGGGGGAGGGGAGAAAGAGAACAGAGGAAGGAAGGCTTCCTTCAAGTCCTTTCACCCTGGACCCTGTGAGGAAAGTCACCTATGTCCACACCAAAGGAAGCCAAGGGTGGTCAGGTGCTTTCACACTATGTGAGTGTTAATTTTAATTATCAATTTGACACAGTCTAAGTCACCAGGGAGGAGAGTTTCAATGAGGAACTGTCAAATCAGGGTGACCTGGTCAGGTCTATGTCCTGATTATGTTAGTTGACTGAATCATGTAAGTGTACATACGGGAGCTGAGTGGTAGGCATTCTCTCTCTCTGTTCTTGACTAGGGATGTAGTGTGACCAGCTGCTTCAAGTTCCTGCCACCTGACTTCCCTGAAGTGATGGACTGTAGCCTGGAATTATGAGTTAAAATAAATCCTGTATCCCAGAAGTGGTTTTTGGTGGATATTTAATCACAGCAACAGAAATGAAAGTAGAACCCACTACAAGGGACCCACTACAAGCCCCCTGTGAGGGCATCATCTCAAGGGCCATGCCTGCCTTTGGTCCATAGTGGCCAGTCCTTTCCCTATCCCTCTCTCCTACTGCCTCGGCTCCACGTACATCAATGTGCTCAACTCAGCACTCCAGTTAGCTCTGTAGCGAGGTGTGTGTGTGTGTGTGTGTGTGTGTGTGTGTGTGTGTGTGAGAGAGAGAGAGAGAGAGAGAGAGAGAGAGACAGAGAGAGACAGAGAGAGACAGAGAGAGAGAGAGAGAGACTTACTCAGGATAATAGCCATGTTTTCACCCCGTTGACTGACATAAGCTCAGGGACCTTCCTGTCCTCCTGGGCCCTCTGCTGTTGCCTGTAGGAAGACCCTGAATGCTCTCATCTAGACTGTGGAGGCAGCCCCCAGGCCCGCCCCGCCCTGCCCCACCCCCAGCAGCCCTCAGTGGCCCCCAAGAGCCCCAGCTCCCCCAATACCATCCCCTGAGAGAGTTACTCTGTAGCATCTTCTGTTTAAGACCCTCATTGGCTTTCCCTTTCTCTTCCTAAGAACTCAACTTGTCTGAGATAGACTTGGTGATGTACACCTACAATCTCAGAGATGAATCTCGGGATCAAAATCATCCTCAGCCACACAGTGAGTCTGAAGCCAGCCTAGGGCTACCTGAAACCTTGAGCCTCTAAAAAGCCAATTTCTCCCCTACTTCACTACTACATAGCTATCCTCTTTGTTCTGTCACATAACAACACGGTTTCTCTTCCCCAGCCCACTCCCAACCAAAGGCCCGAAGCTGATCCGCCAGCCCTGCCCTTTCAACAGTGAATCTTTGCCAGTCAGTGTTCGTCATGAACCTCTCTCCAAACTCCTTTCCTCTTTGGAGCTTTCTGTGTTGGGGTGACTTTTTTTTCCTTCTTCATATAGAAGTGTGTCTTTCTATTTTCAGTTGTTAATTATGTACTGGAAGAGAGCTTAGTTTGCAGGGTGAAAGGATCAGGCTAGCTTTACAGGTTGCTTTATAAATTCTGTACCCTCTCGCGATGGATCAAATAAAATGACCTCTTGCTATTGCATCGAAGCTTGGTCTCCTGAGTTCTCTTCACCCCTAAGGAAGTTAGGGTCCCCCTTAATTGGGCCTAACAGGGGATTGTATTGTCATTTCTATGGCCCATCATCAGGTTTTCCATTTTGTAAATATTCATCCTTCCTCGCCTCTTTAAAGGTAATCTAGAGTAGTATCAGACGTTGTCTCGATGCTGGTTGGTTATAGTAAAGAACTGACCGCCAATATCTGGGGCAGCAAAATGGAGGGCGGAACTTCCTGGCAGAAAGCGGAAGTGGTAGACTAGAGGGCAGAAAGGAAAGGGACAGACACGGAGTGGAGCACAGAATGGTATAGAGCTATCCACACGGTGGGCTGCGGGCTAGAATAATCCGGTTAAGTTCAAATGGTAGCTGGAGACTGCCCCAGCGAAAGGCCTAAGCTTGACACTATAATAGAAGTCTCCTGTCTGAGAAAAGTCCCCACAATGTCTGTTAGGGATTGACTCTGCAGTGTCCCCTGCCAGGTCATGTATTAAACGCTCTGAACGAGGGGTTCTGTTTTCTTGGGAGGTTCTGAGCACTTTAAGTGGAACCTAGTTGGAAGAAGCAGGTCACTGGGGTCATGCCTTTGAAGGTTTGGTCCTCTGTCCTTTCCTCTGCTTCCTGCCAACCACAAGGAGAGTGGCTGGTTGGTCACATGTTCCCACTGGCAGGGTATTCCATCCATGCTATAGACGGAATATATCTGAACTCTCTGAAACCATACCTTCCCCCTCTCTTGGTTCTGCCAGCTGTTTGGTCAGAGCGGTTAACTGTTACACCTGTGGAATAGTGCTAGCTCCCTGCTGGCCCCAGGAGTTGCCAAAGGATGGAAAATTAGTTGGTAAACTTAAAAGGTTTGGGGAGCTGTGATGACTAGAGGGAGAGTTTTTGTAAGTTGACCTCAAATTCTTACCAGAAGCTCAGGAGACCATTGTATCAAAGGACCAAGGAAACTGTGTAGTTTGAGCAGAGAAATCTGGGTGGGTGGGTAGGGGGCGTCATCAGCTGAGTAGCCAGAACCTATTCACTCACCAAGCCTGAGTCTGCATGAAAAGCCTGGGGAGGCAGGGAGTGATGAGAATTGGGCTTTGGCTCCTTCCTTTCAGCTCAAGGAGGTGAGTCATCCGGTGGTGGCCCAGATTTTACCCTCCTCTGCTTGAGACTAAACTCAATGGTCCAGAGGAGGCACCCAGAGGATGGAGACCACAGTGCAGCAAGTGAGTCACAGAGCTGAGTCACAGCCCACTCAGCCCCTTTCAGGGCTCTGATGAAGGCTACGCCAGCACAACAGCGTTCCAGCCTTCACACACACACACACACTCCTCCTCCAGACTGATGACTTCATAGCATGCTTCTCGTGACTGCGGCCTCACTGATTTCACAGGTTCGGTGACTACTACTGCCTCTGCCACGGAATGAGCTTTCCTCACCCTCACGCTTAGTCACTCACCCACTTGTTCATTCATTCCTTCTGCAGGTACTGAGCTAAAATCCCAGGCCTGGCCATTAGAACTCCCAGCAGCAGAGGATAAGTTCCCATCCTGGCAACAAGAGATCCTTCCACACCTCAGCATTCCACTTCATACAACACCCAGCAAGACAGCCAGGCTGAGACATGGGATCCCAAAGTAGGGATGGGTGGAGGACATCTGACCCCCGGCCCTGACTATTCTACTTCCCTGAAGGAACACCAAGCCAAAAGGTTGTGTCTGTACAAACCCAAACATCCAGTTTTCTTTGAATGAAACATGGAGTTACATAGTGAGATCTATATCAAATTGATTATTAGTTAATTGTCAGGTCCCAACAAAACCCAGGACAAGGCTCACTCAGTACCTCCCAGCACTCCTCACCCTGCCCCCTCCCATAAACCTCTCCAGCACAGGGGTTCAGTCCCTTCCCAGTCCCTCATTTCTACAGAAACCTGCCATGTTGGCCACACTGTCTCAGTTCTCCTGGGCCTTGCTCCTCTCCGGTTCCCTCGCCCTCCCTCTTCTTCTCTCTCTTCTTTCCCTGTCTTGCTCTCCCCCTCTTCTCATGGTTCTGTCTGCTGTTCCTGTTTTGTCTACCAGTTTCTCTTCCTAGTCTGGACTCTTCCCAGATGCCTCTGGCTGTTCCCACCCCTCATATCTACAGTTGAACCCTTCTCCTCAACTATATCTCTGAGCCGTCACATTCTCATTTTCATTAACAATAAAAAAAATAAATCCACAAAGGAGAAAGGAAGTGCAGCACTTTGATTACATCCATTTCAGATAACATCTATTTCCAGTCTTAAAGATAATTTTTACCATGGAAACTGACCACGTCCATCACAGGAAGACACAGAACCTAAACCAATGGGCACAGGAGAAATTTTAGTCTGACTTGTCCATTTTCAGTGTGGCTACTGCATTGGGGCTGTTTTCAAAAGAGGCGTCTCATCATGCTGCCCCACAAGCCTCATGAGTAGCTGAATTGTGTGTCACTATACTCAGCTTGAATTTTGTCAAGTGACAGCAGACTCATTTTGACTATCAGAAAATATACAATATCAGAACTCAGATGGCCTGTAAGTTGGCTAAGTCTTTTTTAACCACTTCATTTTAGAAGTAAAAACTGAGGGCTAAAGTGATGGCTCGGCAGTTAAAATCATGGGCTGTTCTTCTAGAGGGCCACAGATCAGTTCTCAGCACCACTTGGCAACTCAACCATCTTAACTACAAGTCCAAAGGAATCTGATGCCCTTCTCTGGCCTCCATAGGTACTGCAACACGTGGTACACAGACATAATTCAGGCAAACACTTAGGCACCTAAAATAAAAACAAATATAATCCTGTTGGGTATGGTTGGTAGGAAGGCTTTAAATCTCGGCTCTTGGGAAGCAGAGGCAGATAGATCTCTATAAGTTCCCCTGAGCTACACAGCAAGTTCCAGGACAGCCAGAGCTACATAATGAAACCTTGTCTCAAAATAAATAAATCTCAAAAAAAAAAAATAGAAATAGAAACTCAGACCTGTTGTGACACCTTATGCCTGTAGTCCCTGAACTTGGGAGGCGGAGACCAAATGAACGACACAAGTGAGGCTGGCTAGGTCTACGTGATGAGGCCTGCTACCCTCTCAAAAAAGGAGGTTTAATTATTTGATAATTTCTGTCTATTTTCCATTCTGTTTACTCTAGATATCAAGCATATTGCAGAATAAAAAAAATACTGCATTAATCTCAATATGCCAACAATAACCAGCAAAGCCATTTTCAATTATGAAAAAGCCATTTGCTTTTTCATTTGTTTGTTTCTTTGGGATATACTCATGAGTGGAACTGGTAACATTTTAAAGTCAGACCATATATGTTAACAAATTGCTTTAAGTCTATATAAGTCATTCTCTCACAGTAAAACAGGAGCTTATTCTCACTGATTTTTTTGTTTGTTTGTTTGTTTTTCAAAACAGAGTTTCTCTGTGTAATAGCCCTGGATATCCTGGACTTGCTTTGTAGACCAGGCTGGACTCAAACTCACCAAGATCCTCCTGCTTCTGCCTCCTAAGTGCTGGGATTAAAGTTGTGCACCACCGCCGCCTGGCTTGAATATTTTTCTTTTCATTCCTGAAAGGCTTAAAGAAAAAGCTTCAGTTTCAATATGTGACCAAAATGTTTATGTTGATACCTTCTGACCCATTTGCTCTACCACAGCATCACAGAGTTGACCATCAGTGTGCCCTGATGTCTGTCAAGATTTAAGTGGAGAATATGACGTAAACACTAGGAACCGTAAAGAAAATGTGTTCCAAGTCAGTGCAGGGGGCTATGGGGAGGACTTCCTTGTCGTTGTTGTAGGTTTTTTGTTTGTTTGTTTGTTTGTTTGTTGTTGTTGCTAGCTGTTCCGTCATTTTAGCTATGTGTAGTTAATGGGTATTGTAGTATAGTTGGAGGGATTGCAAGATGTAGTTAATGTAGAGGAAGGAAGTTGCTAGCAGCCGCACCTCAGTTTCATGAGCAAGTAGTGAGCCGGGTGTGCGCTTCAGTTTTCTGTCAGTGACAACACTCATGTCTCAGGTTGCTGCCTCTCTAAAGCATGGAGCACAGCACCCTGTGTTTAGGACATGCGCACAGATAGTGGATTTTTAAACTGTTTTACCCTGACGTTTCTGTTAGACTGCAGAGGCCCTACTCACTGTCTTGGCCTCCAATTCTCACTCTCATCCCAGAAGCACACAGCCTTCAGGGAACAAAGCTTGCCTGATGCCGGATCAGCCACACATTTCTCACTTGACAAATCGTAAGCCATTAACCTGAGAGCGGCACCAAGGCGGTCGGGAAGCAGCATTGCACACATGTGTGGGTAGTGCACTCCAGCATAAACGGATGCCGTTCCTCTGCAGAGAGTGCCGAGCACACACAGCACCCGAAACCGGCAAACCCCGAGAGCTTGTTTTCACTAGGACAGCTACTGCTGGATTTATTCTCAAATAAACCACAAGACTACGAGATTGTCGTCCTTGCTGCCTGTTGCTGTAATCATCTTGTCTGTTTGATTGGTTTGGGCCTTTTTGTTTTTTGAAAGGGAGCTCTTGCTAGATAGCCCGGCGCAGGGCTATCCTCCTGCTTCCGCCTCCAGAGTCCTGGGATGACAAGCATAAACCATCATGTTTGTTTGATTGGTTGGCTTTTTGTTTTTGAGACAAGGATTCTCTGTCTAACGACCCTTGCTGTCCTGAAACTTTCTTTGTACACCAGTCTGGCCTCAAACTCACAGAAATGCACCTGCCTCTACCTCCCGAGTGCTGGGATTAAAGCTGTACGGCCACCATGCCTGACTCATTTGTTTGTTTTTGAGACTGGATCTCTTTACATAGCCCTGGCTGTCCTGGAACTAACTCACTGTGTAGACCAGGCTAACCTCCAACTCAGAGATACATCACACTTTGCCCATGCTCCTGGAGGCCTCTGCCTCCCTGACTCATGGGAATTTTTAAAAGTTGAAATTCTACAACATATGTAATGGAATGCCTCCTCATGCTTACATTCACCAAAAAATAACAAATCAATGAGAGAAGACAAAAACCACTTTTTACAAAGAAAACTGGGTAGCAGAGTACTAAGTCAATGAACTTGGTTCAAGTTCAGGATCACTAAGCTGGGAGCCTTGTTCAAGTTCAGCAGAAGAAACTGACCCTGGGCCTGAGCCCTGGCCTTCTACTCTATAGGCATGCACATTAGTCCATATATATATATATTTTTTTTTTAAGATGGTCTCACTATGTAGCCCTGACTAGGCTGGAACTCACCATGTAGACCTGGATGGCCTCTAACGCATAGAGATCTGTCTGCCTATGTTTAGTGCTAAGAATAAAGATGCTTGCCACCATCCCCAGCTCGTCTTTTGCATCTGAGCTTCCACTGTAAAGGGGATCACAGAAGTGAGGGTTAAGGGAGCAACATAAATGCTTTAAAGTCTGCTTTTCACCATCTTTATACCTTGTCCATTGGCGTGTGCAAGCATTAGAAACAGAGGGTAAACAACACAATCTTCCTGCAAAGTTTCTGCTTCCTCTTAAGTCCTCCAGAGGCAGGGACCCAGAGGAAGGAATCTTGACACTGCCATCTTCCTTAGACTCCAGGCCCTTCAATTCTCCAAATACATGGGGAGGGCACTGAGCGCCAGGTGAAGGAGAGAGCCATAGAATGAGGCAGAGGAGGTTGACCTTGTGCTGCTAGGCTGAGTCTTGACTGGTTAACTAGAAAGGCAAATGGATGAGTCTAGAGAAGGTCATCCTGAATGAGGTGACCCAGACCCGAAAGACACGCATGGCATATACCCAGTTAAAAGCAGGTATTAGCTACACAATACAGGTTAATCATACTACGATCCACAGACCTAAAGAAACTAAGTAACAAGGAGGACCTTAGAGAAGATGCTGAATCCTCACTCAGAAGGGCAAACAGAATAGACACCAGAAGGGGTTGAAGAGAGGGGACAGGACAGGAGCCTTCCATAGATGTCCTCTGAAAGACTCCAACCAGCAGGAGATCAAAGCAGATGCTGAGACTCACAGCCAAACTTTGGGCAGAGCACAGGGAGTCTTCTGGAAGGGGAGAGGTATGGACAGGAGCTCCACAAGAAGACCAACAGAGACAACAAATCTGGGTCCAGAAGGGCCTGCAGAGACTGATGCACCAACCGTGCATGGAGAGGACCTAGGCCCCTGCTCAGATGTAGATAGGCAACTCAGTCTCCATATAGGTCACCTAGTAAGGAGTCCAGGGGCTGTCTCTGACATGGACTCCGCTGCCTGCTCTTTAATCACTTCCCTCTGGCAGGGCAGCCTTGCCAGGCCACAGAGGAAGTGGGTGCAGGCAGTCCTGAAGAGACTTGATAGTATGGCGTCAGTTGGTAAGGGAGGAGGGCTCCCCCTTTCTGAGGACTAGGGAACAGAGATAAGGGGAAAGAGGGAGGGAGGGATGGGACTGGGAGGAGACGGGAAAGAGGGCTACAATCAGGATGTAAAGTAAATAAATTAATAAAAATGATAAAAATTATATATATATATAAAGGCAGCCAAGAGCACCAGGCAGTTTGGAACAGAGGCTGCTCCCCAGCGAAAGGAAGGGCTTGGTGTAGGGAGGAGGAGGAAGCAGGAACCACAAGGAAAAAGGAGGCTAGTGAGTGTGATGAAGGAGACAGAAGGCATTGTGCAGGGAGGAGGTTCAGGGATGATGAAACGAAGAGGAAGGTGGGAAGATATTAGAGAAGGGAAGGAGAAAACTGGGGGTCATGAGGGCAGGAAGAGGAGGTGCTCCTGACCCTCCAATTTATTCTCCATTCCTTCTCCCTCCACCAAAACATCCAGCTTGTGCCTTTGTGGCCTCTTGGGCTGGGCTGCAATCTCACGCCAACACTCTTGACAGTTGTCAGGAGGCCTCTGGGGAGGACGCTGCAGGAGCCTCAAATGCCACCTACTCCCGGCCTCTCTCCCAGTTGATGTTTCTATTTTGGGTACCACATTATTTCCTGCTGTGATTTTTTTTTTTCAGGCTTCTAATTCGGGCTCTGAGGTAAGCCGTGACATCCGCTCCTCTCATGCCCACAGGCCCCTCCCGCACTCTGCTTGTCCTCCCGGGGGCGCGGGCACCCCTCAGGTCCAGCAGCAGCCCAGCCACGGCAGGGAGTCTTGGCAGGGCCTGCCTAAAAATAGGCTTTTGGGGAGGAGGGATTTCCCCTCCCCCTGGTAGGGCAGGAGGAGGCTAGCTAGAATAAATTTCTAGGCAAGGATTCTTCGGGGGTGAGGGTGGGCGACTGACAGGGACCGGGTATAATAACACTGGGGCTAAGAATGGGGGACAGATGCTTCGGAGTCAGTGGTCCTTACCTACGTTTGGACAAAAGCCCCTTAGAGACACTGATGATGGCTATGCGCCAGCCCGGAAGGTGTCCCTAGCACCCTGACAGCTAGACTCCGTGTGATTTTAGGTTTGAGCATGTCCTGGAGTTGGGCAGCCCTCGGTGAAAAGCCCCACTGGCAGGTCCTGGGTTTGCACCCGTCCTGGCCAGACTCTGAACTCCCTTCTCCCTCTCCTCCTCTCAGCCCTGATGTACCTCATCATATTTAATCAGTATGTTAAAAAAAAAAAGTCTCTGTATGGGCAGGTGTTTCAAACAGAGGTAGAGCGCAGGCGGCACCCCGTGACAAGGGCAGCCTCCCTGAATGCCCTTCTAGTTTAACTTTGTAGGCTCTGCTTTGTTTTTTCCTGATTTCTCTCTCACAATGGACATGGATGATAAAACTCCTCACATGACAATATGTGAGTGAAAGTGGACGCCTCTTTCAAATGTTTTTGGTCAATGGACAGGCCTTTTTTTTTTTTTTTTTTTTTTGCTTTGATCACATGGGCCTTACCTGTTGCCTTTTAGAATGGGTAACATCCAAAAAAAGTATATATTGTGTGTTTTTCAAAGCTTTTGTCACATTTTAATTGGGGTGTGTGTGTGTGTATATTTATTGGGGGGGGTCATGAGTGTGGAGGTCAGAACTCAGGGGTAGTCAGTCTTGGTAGCAAGTTCCTTTACCTATTGAGCCATCCCTAATTTTTGTATGTATTTGTTTGTTTGTTTGTTTTCTTCTAGACAGGGTTTCTCTGTGTAGCCTTGGCTGTCCTGGACTAGCTTTGTAGACCAGGCTGGTCTCAAACTCACAGAGATCCGCCTGCCTCTGCCTCCCTCAGTGCTGGGATTATAGGCGTGTGCTACCGTGCCTGGCTTAATTTTTGTTTTTAAACTAAAGTTTACTGCTATGGTCTGAATACTGGTGTTTCCTGCCAAAACAAAGTCATATGTTAGAAACAAACATTTGGGGGGGGGGCTGGTTTTTTGTTTGTTTGTTTCTGAGACAGGGTTTCTCCCTGTAGACCTGGCTGTCTTGGAACTCAGAGATCCTCATGCTTCTGCCTCCCAAGTGCAGGGATTAAAGGCCTGAATCACCACTGGACTAGCCCAACTGCTAGCAATACTACTAGGAGGCAGATTTCCCAGGAGGTGACTAAGTCATGGAGGTGCCTATTTCAAGAAGGAGAGTGATTAAATAAATTAATAAATAAAAAACTAAAATAAAGAGTGGGATCAGAAAAATGGCTTGAGAGATCTGTTTGCCTTGTAAGAATCTGCTGGTCCTTGAGATCTTGGGCTGCCCAGTCCCTAGAACTCTGAGAAATAAAATTCTATTGTTTAGAAATGACCCAATCTAATGTATTTTGTATTAGCCATCCAATAGACTAAAATAGGAAAACTGAGCCCAAACTAAGGAAGTGATGTAGACGAGCCATTTCTAGAATACTGAATGAGGATCAGGAGCCTATCTCCAGGAAAATAAAGAGTGGCTAATAATGAGAATTAGCCATTGGAATTCATGACTCCCTTTCCACAGGTGTTCTCCTCCTACCTCTACATGGCACCAGTTTCTGGCCATCTTTGCTTTGGAAGCTCTCTCCGGCTCCCATTTCTTTCTGACTGTAACCCTCCACATTTTGCTTTGTTTTGATTTTCAAGACAGGGTTTCTCTGTGTAGCCTTTGCTGTCCTGGACTCACTCTGTAGACCAGACTGGCCTCAAACTCACAGAGATCTTTGTGACTCTGCCTCCCAAGTGCTGGGATTAAAGTGTGTGGCTAATCCCCCACATTTCGATGGACACAACTTCCTGGTTCTTGACTTACTATCTCCCTTGTTTTTCAATCTGGCCCACTTTAGTCTCCCCTCACTCCATTAAAAAAAAAAAAATTAACCAAGAAATTCTCCTAACCAAAAGGCAGACATTCCAAATTTTAATGCTTAGTGACCAGGCAGGTAATGAGATAAGGCAGACCAGACTGGGGGCAGAGACAGGCAGTTAGACCCCATGTCCCTAGTCTAAAGGGTGCCTGTTACTTAGCTCCTCTTCCTTTCAAGCCCAGCATGAACAGACCTCCCAGGTTTTTTTGCTGTTTTGTTTTTGAAAGAACTTTCAAATTTAGGTACTTACAAGTCATCTACAAGCTAAACAAAATACAGCTGAAGGCTAAACTTGGCTTGCAGGTCACCCTAGTCATTCTCAATGCAGCAGACAGCACTTTAAGCCAGGAATGCCGGGCTGTTTTACCCTGAATAAGCTTCACCCCCTCACCTGATGAAGGATTTTGTTAAGTGCTCCCTTTCAGTTTGGAAGCTTGTAGTTTTTTGCTTATCCTAATAGGGGAATCCTGTTTGGTTGAACTGGCTGGTTAATGAGAATCACCAAACATAGACAGGGAACATGGATTACTTCTTTTCAAAGAACAAGAATACAATAAGCATTTGGTTAACTGGAATTCTCCAGGGTTAACTGGAAAATCCCCTCAATCAAGGTTATTGTTGAAAGACATTCTACAACACCAGCGTTGCTTCCTGCCTTTCTAAGCACAGGGGATGTCGCCATGCCCAGCTAGAGGAACTGATGAGGCAATGTCTGGAGATGGCTCTGCCACCAAGCCTGCAGCAGCAGAGCCGGCTGGAGTTCCTCTCAGCCAGCGGCCACTCAGAGCGCAGTGGTACCTGTAAGTCAGGAACAACATAGCTGTCCACAAAACTACTATCCTAGGGGATGGGTGGGTGGAGGGGGGCTTGCCAGCCTCTTTGGTCTGAATCTAGACTCTTCCATATCCTAACTATATGGCTTTAGACTAATGTTGCAACCTTTCCTGAATGTTAGTTTCCTCATCTGTACACTGGAGGTAACAAAATGGTTCCACTTTGTTGTCGTCAGAACTAAACGAAATGATGGCTGCTAATCGGCAGTGGGCCATGCGGGATGGAGTGAGTGCTAGAAAAATGGAGTCACTGTCCATTAGGAATGCAAATATTTTTATCATGGGAAGCCCACGTAATTCTCTAGCTTTTTCCTGCTAAAGTTAGAACGCCAACACCAGTCATTTCCAACCTCAATAGACCTTTGAGAAATCAGCTATTGTAGAATTCAATTTTCTACTCCCTTTTCCCTTCCACCCTTACCTATCACCATGAAAACTGCCAGCCTTAAAATCAGAATCATAACCTCACCTTTGAGCTGTCACACTAATAGTTGATTCCATCAAGAATCATCAGAGGGCCAAGCAAGATGGCTCAGGAGGTAAACACATTAGTTGCCAAAAATCTGAGTCTGCTCCTTGGGACCCACATGGGGGAAGAGGAGAACAGACTCTTACGAAATGTCCTCTGGCTTCTGCATGTGCTCTGTGGTCCAGGAATTCCAACCTCCTCAATTCCAAACAATTAAATAGATAAAATGCAAAAAGAAAAAAAAATCATTAAAGAATCATCAATGCTGCAAAATTTTGGTTTGGATGGGAGAGCTACAAAGTTAAATGTATTTTTATTTATCTGTGTATGTGCGTGCGTGCGTGCATGTGTGTGTGTGAACGTGTGTGCAGGTGCCAGAGGAGGCCAGAAGAACATGTCAGATCTGGAGCTGGACGTACAAATGTTATGGGTGCTGGGAACTGAACTCTGGTCTTCTTTTAAAACAGAAAGTACTCTTAACTACTGAGCATCTCTCTAGCCCCTCATTTACCAACTCACCAACTGCAGAGGGATACGCTAGTAGCAGAGAGGTGACAGACACTCCATTAGCCAGGGGACAGAGCTGTTAGCTCCAGTCCTGTGGGATCCCTGCTCCTGCTCCTCTAGCCCTCGTCAACCTAACCTACCTGGGAGCAGTCCACCCACAGCTGGCCTACGCTCGGGATAGAGATCAGTGTCTAGGAGACCAAGATGACAGAGGAAGCATCTTAAGCTAAAAACCAGAGAGATATGAGACTAAATGGAATATGTGATCTAGATATGTGATATTGGATCCCAGACCAAAAAGTGGTTTTTATTTAGAATATTATTGAGAGAAATGGGTAAGTTTTAATATGGGTTATTAAACAGTACATTGCATCCACATTAAGTTCCCTGGTTGATGTAAAATAACATCTATGTTGTTGAGAAATTCACAGTGAAGTATTTGATGCCCACAACTTATTCTCAAAGGGTTCTGAGAGAAAGCAAGTACCCTGTTGATAAACACAGGAAGAGAATATGAACACCAGTGTAGCAAGATGCTAACATTTGGTAAACCTGAGCGAAGAGAACATGGGGTTCTCTGTATTAGTCTCCAAGCTTTTAAGTCAATTAAAATTATTTTAGTATAATGAAATAAAACAAAGCCTGGGGCTGGGTATATAGCTCAGTGGAGGAGTGTGTGCCTAGCAGTAAAAAGGAAAAACAACAACAACAACAAAAACAAGAAACAAGTCAGCCAGCCATGGTGGAACACACCTGTACTCCCAGCACTTGGTAACTAGAAGCAGGAAGATCAGAAGTTCGCGGCCACCCTCTAGCTCAAGACCAGCCTGGGCTACATGAAAGACAAAAACAAAACAATCAGACAGACCCAGAGAGCCGCTACAGAGCAGTCTCCTCTGCCAAAATCTAGAGAAGTGGAGCGCTCTCATGGAGGCAGGCGGGAAGCCAAGTCCCAGGGCTTCTGCTCTCAAACAGACACACTAACAGAATGCCTCTTCGGGCTCTGAGGGCACTAAATGAAGGAGCCTACGTCAGAATCCGCCAGAGAATTATCCATGTACTCTTCAAGTATATGCCGGAAGATGGAAATGAATGACTAAATGCCTGAGATAGAGTGGTCGAGTCTATGGAGCAATGACATTAAGTTGGGGCAGAACAGGAAGGAGGGCGGGCGGGCCTGGCAACTTAGGTGGTAGAACAGCCTAAACAAAAGCTGTGGGGTGGGCAAGCGGCACGTGTATGCAAGGAACTGCAATTCTCTTGGCTTTTAGGACCTGGAGGGAAGGCGCAGCGTGAAATGGCTGGGTCTGGCCCCAGTGTCCATCTGGAGAGAGGGACCCTCTTTCCCAGCCCTTAAGGTTCAAAGTGCTATAAAAAAACAGGGCACTTCTCCCCTCAGAGCACAGAGCCAGAAGAGGCCCTCCCTAAATGCCATCTCTCCTGTTAGGAAGAAAGAGCCCAGACTCAGGGCGGCCTTGCTGATCCCACTGGGCCCGATACAGCCTTGTTTTCTGCGTTCCCCAGCCCCACAGCCTTGTTTATTTGCTCAGCAGGCTTATTTCAGCCATGGCACGGCCTGTTCCGACTCTGGAACATTTACGAGATGAGCCAATTTTTAAAAATCATACAAAATAAATGATTTGCTCTTGGAGCTAACGGGTGGGGCTGCCAGGGTGGGAGACAGGTTTCTAGCCAGCTCTGGGCAGAGCTTTGGCTTATCCTTGAATGTATTCTCCCCCCCCCCAAACCCTTTCGCCCATGGGAACCAAAGGGACCGCAATGGGATTTCCTGCCTCTATTTCTCCAGACTATGATGTGGAAAGATTGGAACATTCAACCGTAAGATTTCCGGTTCTCATCTCCACCCTCATTAGTTCCAAAGCCTGGCTCCACACCGCTGCCTTCAAGCCACAGCCCCATCTAATTGACCAGCCTCAGGATGGAGATGTCAGAACTAGACCTGGGCCACCCCCCCCCCCCGCAGCAGCTTCCTTTCCCTCTCTTGGCTTCATCCTGCAAAATTCAGCTGCCATCTCATCACCTCTAAATTCTACTGTCTCCCTTGTAGCTGGCCAGCTATTAAAAATATTTTTCAAAGCCCAACCAGGATTAGCAGGACACCTAAAATGTTGAATTTCTTTGCTTTTTTTTTTTTTCTGACTGGATATTAACCCAGCAGAGTGATCTCAGTTGATCTGAAACACATATTTGTAGCTATGTAGATATTTTGTCACCAAAAGCCTAGAAATTAATGACTAACACATTCAATTTGGGGACCAAAAATATTTTATTCGATCCTTAATTTAAGAGGGAGTAACTGTGATCTAAACACTCAAGACTGAGGCAGGAGACCGAGTGTTCAAGGCTAGCCTGGGCTATATGGCAAGACTGTCTAAAACAACAGCTAAACTAAATCCCACAGGTGCTCCAGAGGATGGCCAAGGAGTCCTCGTGGGGAAAGGATACTAACAGGCCTCACCTGGCCTTCTGACACGTGCCTGACTCATTTCCCTCAAAGGCCAGGTGCACAGCAATTTCAAGGTCCCTTGGATAGATGCTGGAGGTTGACGGCACCCTCTGGCTCCTGGGATCACTGCAGTTTCTGCCAAGCGGCCAGTAGTCCCATAAGAACCAATTTAGGAGCTGATCCAGCCCCAGGCCCTGGATGCCTAGCTGATAACATGTCCTCTTAGCACTCAGTCAGGGAGACAGGGGCTGCTGAGGACGTGGGGACAGGACAGTGTGTCCTGGACTCCAATCCCCACACCAACACCCTCTGGGGCAGCTCTCCCGGAAGCAAAGCCTGGTGAGCCGTGGGAGGTGCTGCTCCTCTCTCCCGAGATTAGCTCAGACCCTGGACCTGCTCCCTGGGCCAAGGAAAACAGTATGTCAGGAGCCTCCTTAGGTATCTGGAGGACAGCTCCCCACAGCCCCTCCCTTCCTATATGAGGTCACTGAGCCAGGATGACAAAGCAAACAGTGACATATGCTAGGACTTGTTCCCAGAATGATTCCAGGGATTCTCCAGCCCTTCCCTCCTCCCCACTTCAGAATGGCAAATCCACGTGTGGGCAGCAAACCGAGCTGGCCTTAGTAACTGGGTTCCTAGGAAAGGGGAAGAGAAGGAAGGTCCTGGATAGAGACCTTCCTACAGCACAGTGCGTTCATTCGAAGCTTCAGTATGCTTTTACACCATTCTAGTTTGGCTTAAGGTAGGTAGGAATTCCTTACCTACTCCACAGAGGAGGCCCCAGACTGGTAATTAATTACTTTGTCAATAGTGTTGTTACATCGACCCATCTTACCACAGTTTCTTAAAACTTGACACTGGGAACCTTAAACTTCCCACTCTTTGCCTTGCTGCATACAACAGTGTTATTATTTAATGTTTTTCTTTTCTTTTCCTTTCTTTTTGGGACAGGGTCTCACATACACTAGGCTGGCCACACGCTCACTATTAACCAAGGAGTCCTCCTGGGTGCTGAGATTATGTGAGTGTATACCACTATGTTGCCAGAGCTTTGTGGGCTCCTGGCTGCCCTGTCACCACCTGAGCAAGCTACAGTTTCCAGTCCTGCTCTGAACTGGACCCATAATGAAAGTGAACTTCAGGAGCTGGGGGAGGGGCACAGCACGTAAGAGGGCTTGTTCTACAAACATGAGGACCCAGGTTTGATCCCCAGCTGGGCACAGCTGCATGTGCCTATAATCCCAGCTTTGGTCAGGGGCGAGAGCTCAGTGACTACCCAGCTTAGCCAAAACTGGGCTTCTGGTTTAGCGAGGCAAATTACGTGTGCCTTTGAACGAGTCACTTGTTTCCAGTTTTTCCTTCGACAGCAATGACAATCACCTCCTTTCTGCCACTCAAGAATGACAGATGACAGACCTGGGGGAAGGGAAACCATAAAGTTATAACAGCGCTATCGGATGACCCAAATTCTCCCACAGAATGTTCTCACTGTACCTGGAGAATGATTCTCCAGGAGAAACTAAAGGCAGAAACAATGAGTTGGAAAGACTGAAGGGGCCTTTGGACCTCAGCAATGGCCCTAGCTGGCGTGCGTCCAGGTGTTGGGCTTGGAAAGACACGCTGAGCTGATGCAACTTGCTGCCCTGACTCCTTCAGAATACTGTTTCTCTGATCCATAGCTTTTCCTTCAGGCTACTCTTCTGACTAGTAGTGGGTCTCTAGCGCCCTCGTGCGGTCACTAGCACTGCTGCGCAAATCTAAAGGGATTTGAGGAACAAGAGCCAACCTGACAGAGGAAGGCAAAGCCAACCCCCCCCCCCCCAAACCAGCATTTCCAGGGCCAGCAGATGACTTATGTCCCAAACTACAGTCAGCATCTGGAAGCCAGAGCTCCTCTGTGGGAGGGTATGAAGTTACTATAGTTGGGATGTTGACCACAGGGAGGCCCATAGGGCAGGGACAGAGGATTCTGGGCTATGAGCTAGCTGCTCAACTTCACTGTGAACTGAAGACTGCTTTAACGGTAAACTATTTTAAAAATGACACCGCTAAGAAAATAAAAACAATTTTACCAATCCCAATTTGAATAAGGCACATCAACCACAAATTTCTACTAATAAATACATCTCTAGGTACATGGGTATCTAGGATCCAAATGCACATACCTAACGTGGAGTGTTCAATTCCCTTCTATAAAACGACACCATGTTTGTCTAAAAGAACTCTAAGAAACCAGTCTACTTCAAAAGAATAGGACTTTTAGGAGATGTTTGTTATTGAGAGAGGGTCTCACTGTGTAGCCCTGGCTGGCTTTGAACTTACCATGGAGACCAGGCTGGCCTCAAACTCAGAGATTTAGAGTGTCAGGCATGCAGAATCAGGTGGTGCAAAGGGAAGCCTAAGGGCTTGCTGAGTCATGATGATAAAAAAGTACCAGGCACCTAAAAGGGATTTTAAAGCCTCAAAGGAATTTGATCCTGGAGAACCTTCAGGTCTCAGAGCAAGGCACTCTTAAGGATATATCTGAGATGTGTAGCAGAGACACAAAGCATTCAAGGTGAACTTGGGGAGCATGGGGTGAGGGATAGATGAAGTCTTTATGTGAACAATCTAAACCAGATTCCCGCTCAGCGGGAGCCACTTCCATTCCCATGCTAAGCTGGCTAACTCTTCTCCTGATGCCAAGTACTATGGAGGAGAAAGATTTCTGACCTCCTATGGAATAGTGGTCTCGGCTCCACCATGAAGCATGTGCCAAACCCCTAAACCCAAAGTGAGGTTAAGGACTGCTTAGAGATCAGAGAAATCTTGAGAATTTTTCTCAATGCCACATCAAATGAGGAATCTCAGGATCAAAGAACGGTTAGTCATGAAAGGCGACCATACCAGTTTTATGTCGTGACCCACTCCCCAAAGGCCAAGAGGCTTTATGTCATTTCCCAGAAGTTCAGCATCTGGTTGGACCAAATCCTGTATGGGAACTCAGCCCCGGCACCCCCACCCTTCACCCCCCTTCCTTCAGGCTTTGATTCCTGCCACTTAGCTGGCAGGCTTCCCTCTGGCTCCCATTCTTTCAGGAAGCCATCTACAGCTGCTGGACCCCGTCATATCCTATGAGGTGGTGGCAGCAGCATTTCAATGGTAAAACAACAGATTTTAGGCCATGGCTAAGGGCTTCAAAGTTAGTTTGGGAACGTGTCGTATTTCCAAAGGGGGCTAAGCCCTCCAGTTCTAGCAATGCAGTAAGGGGTAAGGGCTTAGACTTCCAGGGGCTGGCTGCACTTTAATTCCTACTTGTTTTGGAACAATTCTAGGAAGAATATTTACGGCCATCAACAAACACTAATGGAATGTGTCAGGTGCTTTGTACAGCGAGAGAAGTCTCTGTTCTCAGAGTTTTGACTCAAGAACAGGAGACCTGTCTTTACTTTGTTTTCTTCCCAAAGCTTTGCTGATATCTGTTCACTTCACTGACTTGTCCTTTCTGCTATTAGATGCTACTGCCCTGAAGTCACACAAAGCCACTCACTGTGCTGAATAAGACAAAACAAACTTTAGACATAAGCATGAAGGAGTGGCTTAGCAGCTAAGAGCACTTACTGCTCTTCAAGAGGACAGGAGTTGAGTTCCCGGCAGCTGCATCAGGCAGCTCACAACTGCCCATAATACCAGCTCCAGGGGATGCAATGCCCCTCTCCTGGACTGTGCAGGCACCTGCACACGTGGTATACATTCACACAGAACAGACACACAGATTACACATTTTTTAAAGTGACCTTTGAAAGGGAATACACATTTCAGGGACTAGCAGTAAGGGAAAGTGGTTCTTATCAAGGGCAATCCCTGAAAGAATGCTATGTAGGCAGTTCATCTGCCTCTAAGAACTGCAGTCTGATCAGAGGAGCCGACTCGGCTAGACCGTGTACGAAACAGCTACAGCAACCTGCCATCTGGGGGTCAAGACTGAAGACATTGGGAAAATCACCTCACTCCTCGGATGGAGGTGGGATGTGGGTGAGAAAGGTGTGAATGTGGGAGGGAAGCACCAAAAATGGGCGGGAGGAGGAATACAGGATGTAGCTAACACCTTGGCAACTTTATACAAATTATGGTTTTCAAGGCATCCTTATGTACACTATCGGGTCTGTAAACCAACCTCAGGGGTAGGAGGGGGCACACATTTTTATATCGTTTCCCGATGAGGGGACTCCTACTGTGTGCCAACACTCATTACTGTCATGCTCTTCAGAGGCAGAAGGTGATGACTGCAATTGTGAGCTACAACTCTACAAAGCTTGGGTTTCCTGTAGACAAAGGAGGGTTGACTGAGGGACCCAGATGACTGATCCCTTCCATCACTGCAGCGTGTTCTCTTTGCTCATGGTTCCCAGGCTAAGTATTTCAGTCACACAAAGCAAGACTCTGGACTTTGGAAGGCTGCTCCTTCTTTTAGAATGCGTGACAAGGCCTGTGCTTATGATAATGGAGATTTTCCTTGAGAGGAGATTGAAGCTCTACTGGCCACATGAAATGAGCAGCATCTTGACAACTCTCATGTCCTGATGATGCTGAGACTTTTTAGATCAAGAACTTTGTTGCTGTTGTTTTTAGACAGGGTTTCTCCGTGTAGCCCTGGCTGTCCTGGACTCGCTTTGTAGACCAGGCTGGCCTCGAACTCACAGAGATCTGCCTGCCTCTGCTTCCCAGAGTGCTGGGGTTACAGGCGTGATGCTAAGGCTTTTAAAGTCACATGTACATACCATGGCAGACATGTAGAAGTCAGAGGACTACCCATGGAAGTCAGTTCTCCTCTACCATGTGAGTTCCTGGGATTGGACCCAGGTTCTCAGGCCTACCAGTGTGTGCCGTTACACACTGAGCCATCTTGTCCTTTTCTTGAGTCAGAGGACCTCCCTGAAGCTCCCCGACACTCACTTATTGGCTAGCCAAGAAGCTTCAGGGATCCATCTGTCTCCTCAAGGCTGAGGTCACAGGCCCGGTGCTGCCACCACAGTGGGTCTGACACACACCAGTGTGGCGTAAGTGTTGACTGTCAACTGCACAGGATCTAGTGTCATCTAGGAGACAAGCCTTTAGGCACACGGGTAAGGGATTATGTTGACTATGGTAACTGGGGTGGGAAGACACACTGAAAATAGGTGGCACCATTGCCTGGACTAGGGTCCTAAACCGTATGAAAAACAAGAGGGGGCTGGTGAGCCGCCTCAGTGTGAATATGTTCGCTGCCAAGCCTGAGAGATGGAGGTTAAGAACTGAGTCCCTCAAATTGTCTCCTGACCTTCATACCCATGCCATGTCATCCAGTCCCCCCACCCCCACACACACCACAGATAAAAATGCAGTTTAAAACAGGAGAGCGCAAACATTCGCTGCTGTTTTCTGATCCTTCAAGATGCACAGTGCCCTCAGCCGCAAGCCAAAATAAACCCTTCCTTACTGTTTTTGTCAGGGTAGTTTATCACAGACCTGGCTTTCTACTCACTGAACTCAGGTCATTGTGCACTTTAGCAATTTAGCCATCTTCCCAGGCCCTGAAGCTAGGATTTCCACACATTTTACTTTTTAAAATCCATGCATCATTACTTCTTTCTCTAAATATCCTTAAATGACCACATTTATTTACTGTTTTATCCTCTCTAACGACATATGTATATATACACAAATATAATGACAAAGCAATTTTTGTTTTACAGAAGGCTCCTTCCTCAAGCCCTTTAGCTCTGGGGTTTCAGGCATGAGTCGCCAATGTCTGGTTAAATAAAATCTTTTAAAATGTTCTGTGAGGTTCACTTACACAGGAGATTTTGGAAATTAAGGTAGTACCCAACTATATAACATTCTATAAAAAGAAAAATCATAGAGATATAAATCCAAATTCCCACAAAGATTCTTCAACTGTGCCTGACTGTTAAGGTGAACAGACTGACCAGACTTCAGGATTACAGAGCTGAGATACTGAAGATCCAAAGACAGTTATCCTGAATCTCTAAGTCTCTTTAAAAGCCATTCTATCAGTCAAAACCTCTGGAATATATTCTTAGTGACTAACACCATCACCCTAGGTATTTTTCTTGTTGCTGTGATAAAATATCCTGACAGAAGCAACTTAAGGGAGAGTTTCTTCTGCTCATAGCCCAAGGGTGCAGTCCACGGTGACAGGGACGTTACAGTGGCAGGGGCTTGAGACAGCTGGCCAAGCTGCACCCACTGTCAGGAAGCAGAGAGCAATCAGAGCTGCACTCGGTACATTTTCATTACAGTCCAAGATCCCAGCTCAGGGAGCAGCACTGCTCACAGTGTGTGTGTGTGGGGGGGTCCCCACCTTAATTAGCATGGTCAAAATAATCTCCCACAGCCATACCATCAGACTAATCTCTCAAGTGACCCCTGAAGCTAATAACCGAGATCCAATCTTCACAACCACCAATCCGGAAGCTATGAACGCCATCAGACAGCATCTGAAAGGTGTAACCAGGTTTTCACCAAGTTGCTTTAACCTGATTACCTCTAGCCCTACCTATGTAGCTTGGTAAATGCATTGATTTATATGACTGACTTTCTTTCTGAAAAACTCATAAAGCCACCTCCATGGCGAAACCCTTCATTTGGTATAACCTCAACCCACCCTGCTGGGCCTGTCTCATATCTGGTTCAGAATACAGTACTTGTTAGTCTCTTTGAGGTAAGACTGTGCTTTGCATCAACAGTTTTGGCATCAGTGCTGGGTCCTGTGCTACGGAGTTTAATGACACCTTGACACAACCTAGTCATCCAGAAAGAGATGTGCTTGCATAAGATTTCCCTGCAAGCAAGTCTTCAGTGCCTTTTCTCCATTGAAGATTGATGTGGCAGGGGGCACAGTGTGGGCAATACCACTTCTGGGCTGGTGGTCCTAGGTGCTAGAAGAAAGCAGGCTGAGCAAGCCATGAGGAGCAAGCCAGGAAACAGCACCCCTCCATGGCCTCTGCCTCCAGGTTCCTGATGTTTGAAGTCCTGCCTGATGGACTGTGATATGAGCTGTAAGCTGAAGTAAACTCTTCCCTCCCAGGGCTGTTTATGCTCGTGATGTTTCTTCACAGCAATAGAAACCTTAACTAAGCCAGGTCAACCAGACAACTCACTTTTGGTGGTGGAATCAGCAAGACCAGTGCTGGCTACCAGCAAGGGCTGGTTGTCTGGGTTTCCTTCATCAGGTGGACACTGAGATTTTCCTTCCGTTTCAGCTGACAGACAGTCTATAGATCTATTCTGACCTGGTCGTTGTATATGCTCATTTCATGGCACTTAGATGGAGCACTGACTAGCTTTGAGAATATTTGTTAGCATTTGACCTTTTCTCCCTCCCATTCCGCAAATACATGGGGATTTATTTTTGTCTGGTGGGTGTTTTTCTATATCCTCTCCTGTTTTTCACAACCTAGCCCCTTTCACTTTACAAAGTCTATGAATTCTTGATCATAAAGATGATGAAGACAGAACGCATTTGTTCCCTGCAGCCCAGCAGGGTGCAGGTGGCAGGGGGTACTCCCCAGGATGTACAGTAACCTCGGAGGGACAAGACAACATACCGCTGTCCTGGTTTATAACTCAGAAGACTCACCAAAGGGGTGATCATCCAGTGTCCTGAGCCCCCTCCCAACCCAGATGTGCAGTATAAACCCAAGACACAGTAGGACTGACTTAACTCTCATGAACAGCATGTAGATCTGATCCAAAATGCAAATTACACCAAGCTAGAAAGTTGGTTGCAACTTTGCAAGGGGAGAGGGGCATTAAGATGGGAAATAGATGAGGAGAAAATGTTTGGAGAAAAACACCAGTTGATACTCCAGCTGGTTTTATGTTTGATAATTATGGCAATTTAACTTGCAAGTATTTGATAAAAGGGGGTGGGTTGGAGCAACTTTTTCTAAAGGTTTATTTATTTATCTATGTATTTTATGTATGAGTGCTCTCTCTGCATGTATGCCTGCATGACAGGGAAAGCATCAGATCCCATTATAGATGGTTATGGGCCACCATGTGGTTGCTGGGAATTGAACTCAGGACCTCTGGAAAAGCAGAGAGTGCTCTTAACCGCTGAGCCATCTCTCCAGCCCCTGGAGAAACTTTTGACATACCTAAATTGCCCATTTTTCTCCTTACTAAACTAGAAGTCCTAGGCAACAAAACAAGAGATCATAAATGGATAGCCTACTTTAACTGGAATTTAAAAGTATAACAAGAAATTTAAAAAATTTCAATTTAAAAAATGCTATCAAAAACTTTTAGCGGAACTCCATGAGGGTTTCAGGGCTGGCAACACAGCTCAGCGGTAGTGTGTGTCACATGTGCAGACTCTCACCTCAACTGCTGGTGCTGTGTTTCGCTTTTGTTTCAAAGAATTTTAGAGGTTGAAATGTAGAGTAACTCAACTTTTCCTAATCCTTACTTTTTCTGTTTGTTTTTTTCAAGGTTTCTCTGTGTGGCCTGGGCTGTGCTAGACTCACTTTGTAGGCCAGGCCTGCCTCTGCCTCCCAGAGTGCTGGGATCACGGGTGTGCACCACTGCGCCCAGCTGACCCTTCCTCTCATTTACTCTTCTCATTGCTTCTTTCCCCTCATACTCCTCTCCTGGTCTCCTCTCCAGTAGGCCCCGCACACAATACAAACCTGTAACAAGGGAAAAACTATTCTAATACTGCTCAGATAAATCCTCGAGGGAGCAGAGTACTAATGGTATCTACTCCCTGGACAAAAGCTGGGCTGAGAACCCTGGTTATGGGATTTCTGGAGTCAGACCAGGACACTATGGGGCTGAGGCACATGGGACTTCCTAATCTTTATTTTCTTAACCTTCAGGTTTTGCAAATATATGACTTCCAGGTTTTTTTAAATGGGATTCCTGAATGTGTGAATGAGTGCATCTCTGTGTCTATATCTGTTTCTTGTGCCTTTTCTTGGGCTCTTTTTTTTTTTTTCCTATTCCAATTTGTTTCTATTATCCCTGAGATGCCTATTTGTTTTCCTTTTTTTTTTTTTTTTTCAGAAAATGCAGCTTTATTATGATATAGGAGAGTCAAAATGACAGGGGAAAGTGACATTGTTTTTCTTTTTGTGACAAGGTTATCTCTCTCTCCTCGTTCCCCCTCTTCTCTCTCAATAAATAGACCAGGCTGGCCTCAAACTCACATTGATCAGCCTGCCTCTGCCTCCTGAGTTCTGGAATTAAAGGCCACTATGCCCTGGTTTCCTGAAGATTTAAATTTAAAAAGTTTTAAGATTTGTACATCACCTTATTAACTTACCAAGCAGTGTTCTCTGGCTTTTCCTAATGAATCAGATATTTCCATGTGCAAGGGCAGCTCCCTCTGCTGCTCTCAAACAAGGAAAGCTATTAACTTACACCGGCAAGTTTCATCTTTTGACTTTTCTGCTTTTCTCTGGGCCCTTCTTACATCTCAAGGACATGACCATAAATGCACTACATTGGTTCTTTCTACTGGGTACTTTGTATCATATAACTGTTTATGTGTCATTTTGTTATATGTCTGTAGGCCAATGTCCATGGTCTAACATTCTTATTGGTTTTTCTGTCCCTCTGTCTATCGGGGGATTTCTTTTCTTGCTTCTTTTGAAAACATACAAATGATGATTACTCAAGATGACTCTCTCAAGTCCATCTTAGTTAAGACACAGACACACAGATTGCTATGGTTTTCTTTTTCTTTTACTTCCACAGTTTGAACAAAGATCCTTAATTTTCTGGTTCTGGAGGCACCAGGCAGTTAAGGCACATTCATCCTTCCACACTGTTATTCTTGACAGCCACACCTGTAAATGCCTCATTTCCCAGGATTCTTAAGTTTTAACCACTTCTTGACCCACTGCTCTGGACTGACTGACTACCTATACTTCTATCCTGCAACAGTTATTGGTTTGTGTTTTGTTTTTGAGACAGGGTTCCAACTGTGTGTCCCAGGCTATGTAGACCATGCTGGTCTTGAAATTGTGGTGATCCTGCTGCATTTGCCTCTCAAGTGCTGAGATTACAGGTGTGCACCACCAAGCCTAGCCTACTACGGTATATTACAACTAAGTTTTAGAGGAAAAATATATCATCTTGGGACTATCTTTAGGCATATGTTGAGGTGAGCAGAGGAAGCCCAGAATTAGTGAAGCGTTCATGAATGTGTGCTGCTGACATGGTCATGGCATATGGCTCAAAGGGCTTGCAAAGCTTTTCCTCAGGGGGCCAGGTGTGAATGTTGATAGCATACGCAGCAGAAAATGTCCACTATTGTGGACGTAAATATGGTTTTGTTTTGGTCCCAGGTGTGGGATGTGGGACTGATTCAGATGGTCCACAGCAGCGGACTATTTGCTTCATGTGGGCTCTGAGATGAGCTCTTTGCCAGCTGCAGGTAGTTTGAATCTGAGGACTCTAGAGAGAATAAATGCCAGAGCCCAGAGAGTGTGGGGAAGAGAAAAAAACAAGACTGTTCCTGCTTCCTCTTTGCTGCTGCGAGACAAGAGGACAGAGAGGTGCTAAAACGAGGACTGGACTGGCTCCAAGGAGCCCGACCACCCTGGCCAGCGGGAAGCAGCTAAGAGGACTGCGCCCCCTCACCCACTAACCCTCTCTCTCTCCTACCTGGTGTTGGGGTGTTGGAGGGGATTGGGGTGAAGAAGAAAAAAAAAAGAAATGTAAATAAGAGTTTTAAAAAACTAACGCCAACAGCCCACCCCGGCTTTCTTCTCTTGGATTTTAAAGCCTGGTGACTGCTTTCCTACAGAGACTGTGTCTACCAGTATTAGCTAAAGCTGCCTCCTGAATTCAACTGTATACAACACCCCCACCTCCCTGCTCAACTGTAGATGATAAACACACTGACCTTCCAGGGTACAGCAGTTTCTCCATCAGAGAGCCCAGTCCATGGGATCCTAGCATTTCCCCTGTGTCTGTGTGTTTGTCTTTTTCATTCCCTCATCCTGAGGTATACTAGATGTGGCAATTATGTTATTTGGTATGTTTACTAAATAACTCCCTGCCATGGTTTGATTCTGACTGCCTTGTAAGAGTTCATGTATTATAAACAGTCCATATTCCTTCTAGTTCATAATATTAAAAAAAAAACACCTAAGAACTTAATTTAAATTTGTTGGTAAAAGAAAATAACATCAACAGGAATAGTAACATATTTTTGCTTGTCATTATTATTAGATATTTCAGATAAAATGTCTTTTTTCTGTGTACATACAGCTTCCTGGGTTTTCATTAAAATACAGTTATTCTTAATAAGGAAATTACCTAAGTTGAGAAATTTTGTAAGAAAAATAAAATCATCATCAAATATGAGAAAGGTATAAAAATGTTGAGAAAGGTATAAATAAATTTTCTTTTTTTTTTTTAGCTTTTCAAAACAGGGTTTTTTTTTTCTCTGTGTAGTTTTGGCTGTCCCAAATTCACTTTGCAGACCAGGCTAGCCTCGAACGCACAGGTGTGCACCACTGGAAAAAAATATTTTTAAGAAAGGATTTTTAGATGTAAAATACAGATTTTTTTTTTCCTGAAAAGAAAGAATTGTCCTAAAATAGATAAGGAAAGGAAAGGTCCAAACCAGAAAGTATGTTGCAAAAGGTCTGCCAGGTCATAAGGTTTGTAAAAGATAAAGCTTTAATGACTATGTATAAACGTCTGCTATAATTAAAGACTATTACCTTCCATAGGTCAAAATTAAATGTTCTGATGTAAGAGTAAATTTAACTCACTTTTTTGAACAATAAGGTCTTAAATTTAAAAACAAAACAAGCAAGACCCAAAACAAGCTTAGGCTGGATGGGACAATGTACCTTTAATCCCATGGCTCCCAGCACTCGGGAGGCAGATGCAGGTAGGTCTCTGAGTTCCGCCAGCCAGGGATACAGTGGGACCTTGTCTTAAGGGGAAAAAAGGCTGAGAGAACAAAGACTTTATGCTTTATCCCTTACTGAAGAGGGACCTGAAACTTTAGATTTCCTCCAAATGCTTCCAGCACAATGTATCTGTCTCCCCATTAAGTCAGAAAGATGGCCTCAGTAGTAGGGCGGTTTCTATTAGAAAGAAGTAATCCTACTTATTAGCCATGCCATTTTGTAAAACCCCTTTATTTTAACTAAATGCTAATAATTTCCACTAATGACATAATCGTTTTTAAACTAAAGCCACTTGTTTTCCCAGATCCTGCCACCTCCATCCTGCTGAACTCCAAGCAATCTGAGCCATGAGAGATGTTCACAGATCGCTCACCACCCTCTGATCTCCTCATAATGGCCAATCTCAGGCAAAAATGGGAAGGGTTTTGACCACATTCCCAATCCCTTCTCCCACAGCTGTTCCTGTATCTGCCAGCAGCCAGTACACTCTGGTTTCCAGGGACCTCCCTTTTCAAGGTTTTCTTGATCACACCTGATCTGTTATGAGGCCATTGCTTTCCCCGTCTGTCCTCTGCAGACCTTGCACTAGGGATGTTCCTGCATGGTAACTGTACAACTGATTTAACGATCAAATAGTAACTCAAATAGTAATTATTTGTAAAATTTGGCCCATGTATTTTGTAGAGGAATTTTAATTTAGAACATGGCTATTCTGGCAAGAGATCACATCTGAAGGCCTGTGAAAACAGCCAGAATGTAATCTGGCTGGAATACAAATACACCTTTAATCCAGGAGACAGAGGCAAGCAGGTCTGAGTTCGAGGCCGGCCTGCTATGGAGCAAGTTTCAGGTAAAGAAAAGCTTGTATGGTACATGCCTTTAATCCCAAACAATGAAGGTAGGAAAGTCTGTTTGAAAGTGATGTGTAATTGAGTGGCAGAAAAAGTGACATATCAGGGAAGATTTGACAGAATAGATTTGACAGGGAAGAGAGGAAAGGGAAGCTTCTTAAGGGGCAGTTTTACCAGGACAGTTAGAGAGGCTAAATGAGAGACCAAACTAAACACAGGTGAAGACCTAATGAGCCAGAGAATGAGGGGGAGCCAGAAGGTTAGAGAAGATTGTTGGAGTTAGTTTGAAGGCAAGCAGAGCAATTCAGAGGTCGAGAGAGAAGCCAAATTGAATAAGTCAGCGGGCAGAGGAGCTTGAGCCAGAACAGCTGAGTTGAACCAGCCAGCAGAGAGTTCGGAAAGAACAAGACATGGTGAGCCTATGAAGCAGTAAGTCTCAGAGGCTAAAAACATTCTGGGCCTAGATCATATGGAGGCTAGAAGTTTTCAGGACTATGCCTAGGTTAGCAGACAGAGGCAGTAAGCCTCCCAGACAACAACTGAACCAGGCAAATAAAAGTTCCTTTTACACTTTAATCATCTGGATTGATGGTTAAACAAATGACACTATAAAAAAACGTTTCAAGGGGCTGGAGTGATGGCTCAGCAGTTAAGAGCTTGGGCTGCTCTTCCAGAGGTCCTGAGTTCAATTCCCAGCAACCACATGGTGGCTCACAATCTATAGTGAGATCGGGCGCCCTCTTCTGTTGTGCAGGTGTACATGCAGACAGATCACGGACATACATAAAATCTTAAAAAAAAACTGTTTTAAAATTAATTAAAGCTTTTAGTTTCCTTATGCAAAAACAGGATTCAATGGTCTCCTAATTTGGGGTCAAACCATTTTAGAAATGAATCATTTCCTCATAAAGCAACTGCTAGGCATCCTATAAAACTGACAAAGTACCATATAAGCATTGAACTCACAGAAAACAAATAACTAAACAGGAGCTAAAACCAAATCAAATCAAAGGTTTCCTATTAGATATGTCTAACCACCTCCTGTGCTATAATTTAGAAAGTCCTAATACTCTCCTTAGGCAGTAGAGACAGGTGGATCTCTGAGTTCGAGGCCAGCCTGGTCTACAAAGTGAGCTCCAGGACAGCCACAGCTAAACTCTGCTTATAGATAGACAGACAGAGACAGAGAGAGAAAGACAGAGAGAGAGAGAGACAGAGAGAGAGAGACAGAGACAGAGAGAGACAGAGACAGACAGAGAGAGACAGAGAGAGAGACCTCAGGAACTAGAAATGAAATCATATCCTGTCTGGCTGAAGAACAGTATGATAGAGAGGTTTTAGAGGGTTAAAATACCTGTTTCCCTCATCTGCAGCCTTTACCATTTCTTCTTCTTGGTTTTTGAGGCAGGGTCTGTTTGTGTAGTCCTGGCTGTCTTTAAACTCACTATGTATGTAGAACAGGCTGTCTTCCAACTCACAAATATCTGTTTGCCTCTGCCTCCCAAGGGCTGTGATAAACGGCTTGCATTATGCCTGATTTAACTTTGCTTCTTTAGGTCATTCTATGTTCTTATTTTAATTGTAGATCTAATATTCCTATCATATTTGTATAAACATTAGATGGAGAGGGTAAAAAAAGAGAAAAGACCCAGATAATAATGGCTAACAATATTAATATGTCCAGGGCTTTTTAATATGTCCAATTGCTTTTACAACTATTTCTCTCTCCAAAGAGTGCCTCCTGCCTGCTCAGACTCATCTTTATCAGGTCTCTAGAACAGGCCCGATAGCACCATGAAACAGATATAAAGCAACATTTGGAATGGTCAGTTGGTTAGATCATGATGCTAAAAAAGAATTTAGCCTATGCATGAACAAAATGTAATGGGTAGCCAACAGAAGTGTTATTAGAAGTTCCCAGGGAAAAAGCTATACCCACACTGAATGTTCTCCCAGGCTAACTGACTATCCTATTAGAACTCTGCAACTGTAAAAAGTTAGGATGCTGCAGAACCAGTGACAAATTATCATGGGCTATTTTGGTCACTTTAATAGACACTGATTGTCACCTCTGTGTCTGATCTTCTATCCTCTGACAAACCAACCTTTGGAATATATTGTTGGTAGACCACTAGCTTCTACCAACCCAGAAGTTAAGAATGTTATTAGTGTCTGAGACTTCTATTGGAGCTTCCCCCACTTTACTGTAATCCACCTACCTGCAGTCTCCACCAGGGTCTTTAATCTATGGACTGTGAGTTATGGCCTCCTTTTGTTTTGTACTAATAAAGGCTCAAACAGCCACTTCCATTGTGGAGCCACTTCCATGTCCCTTGGGGCAACCTGAACCCATGTTCCTCAGCCATGGACCCTTACATTTGACTAAGAATAAACTACCTCTTACTCCTCTTGAGATGAAAGCTATTTTGTATCAGCAGTTCTGGCACCCAACACTGTAGTTCACTGGGGAGTCACCCAGAGTGCAGAGGAACCAGCACAAGGCCTTAGTTATATTGGAAGCTATGACTTTAAATCAACATTGGGGAAATCATCACCACCTTTTCGTTTTATAATAGGGTCATGTCTCTTATTTTACATATATACACAAATACTTAAATACAAAAACCAAAATTCAGAGAATCCAATGGGAAGTCAGGAATACAGAAGAAAAGCCAGTCACCAGATTTTACAAACAGTCATCTGAACTTCCCTGGCCATGATGTGATATGAAATCCCAGATATGCTGCAGTCCGCAGGGTCTTCCTTTGGAACTCTGAACCAATCAATAACCATACTTGTCATTAAGATGGGTTCTGCCATCTCCACTTTGACCTACATCAAAATAAACAAAAACCGAAGAAATTTATTTAGTTGTCAAAATGAAAAATTATTCAGACATTAGTGGTCAAATGCAAAACAAATAATGCAGTTCCTTTTACAAGAAAATTTACTTAAAAACCTTTTCTTGGTTTTTCAAGACAGGATTTCTGTAATGGAAGTTTTGGTTTCTTTTAAAACTCAGTAATGCTATATAAATATTTTTGTTTTAATCCCAAGTGTGGGATTTTAGTTTGGGCTTTAGTCCAAATGTCTCTTACTCTTCACTACCAGAGCATCTACAGGTAAATATTAGATGTCATTACATCTATGAACATGTCTAAAATATAAGGACATTTTCCAAAAAAAATCGTTCAACATCATTCAGAACTTTAAAGAGTTAATAATTTCTATCAGCAAATATTCAGTTAGCATTCAAATGTGGGAGACTGTCTCATTACTTCACAAAAATTATTTTTACATATTTATCTTTATTTTTGAAGCAGGGTCTCAAGTAGCCCAGGCTAACCTCAAACTTGCTAAATAGTTAAAAAAAAAAAAAAGACCTTGAATTTCTGATCATTCTGCTTCTATGCTTGAATGCTGAGATTACAGGCCTATCCCACCACACCTGACTTATGCAGTGCTAGGGATTAAGCCCAGGGCTCCGTGAATGCTGGGCAAGCACTCTACCAACTGAGCTACACACAAAACCATTGTAATTTTTCAAAAGTTGTTTAAGGCTCTACATTGGATTTACCAATACTACCCAGTAACTGTGTCTCTTTACACCCTTTAATTCCATCAAAAGAGAGATTTGCTAAACACTTTTGTAACTTTCTTAAATATATAATCTACTTAATATAAATAGGGGCCAGAGAGATGACTCAGAGGTTAAGAGCACTTGCTGCTTTTGCGGACGACATCTGGTCCCTAACACCAAATGGCAGCTCACAACCACCCATAACTCCAGCTTGAGGGGATCTAACACCCTCTTCTGGCTTCCACAGGAAACAAGCATACATGTTGTACACATACTTACATGTAGGCACTTACATACACTTATACATCTTAAATGGAAGGAAAAATAAAAACTGTACCTTCAGGTGGGACCCATACACAGTAGTCTGGGTCATCCTCAGGGTATTTGGAAGAAAGTATAGGTGGAAGCTGCAAACAAGAAATAGACTACTTTACCCACGAGAGTTGTTTGCTGGGATGTGTGCTCATCTACCTAGGATTACAGGTTTGTCCCACCATGTGCGAATCTAAAGACTTTTAGCTGTAAAAATTATTGTCTCTATGCCTGTCAGTAAACAAAGCTAAGACACAACAGTTCCCATGAATGATCCTGACATTAGTAACTAATTTGAGAGCACGTTCTCTCTCTGATTTTCTATAAAGCCAGAGGTCAATGTCAAGTGTCTTCCTCAATTGCTCTCCACTTTTATCTTATTTTTGAAACACAGTCTCAGTACAAAACTTCAGTTGGCCTGGAACATGTTACATATACAGGCTGGCTTCAAAGTCACAGAGGTCCACTTGTCCCTCTCTAAGGACTGAGCTAAGTCAGAAGCTCTTAATATAATTTCCACAGTGGATTAAACATTTAAGGTTACAATGGAAAACATCAATTATACTTTTGTATCACAAAGGGGGAAGATAAGAACATGCTATTCAAACTTCTGTGCATTAACATACAAGATATTAAAAAACATTAATAAATTAATAAGAGGTAGCCTGTAGGGTTGATGAGCAGGGTTAATGAAGAATTTAAAAAATGAAAATTAAGGAGGAGCGTCCAGATTTCTGCAAGGAGTTAATGCTGCTGAACCCCACAAGGCAGTCTCAAGAGTCAAAGACCCTCAGTACTATTTGTTTTCGCAAGAGTGAAGTACTTACTTTGCCTGGACCAGGAGCTTTCTTTTTCTTCAGCTCATCTCTGACTTTTTTATATTCATTCTCTGGTACTACTTTAAGGAGGGAAAAAGTAGAAATAGTTATCAGAAAAGGTAAAAGCACTACAGAAAGACGCTCCCCTTGAGATGGTGTGTGACTGAAGTCACGGAACTTCAGTCATCGGCATTTCTGCAACTGTCAGATACACATTAAGCTCAGAGAGCACTGGCAGACCCCCAACTACTGGAACTCCAGCTCCACAGAGTCCACCGCCTCTGGGTTCCGTAGGCACTGACACTCATGTGCACACAGACACATGCACATAACTAAAATTAAAACATCTTTTTAAAAAATATATATATATATATTAAGAATAAGTAGTTAAGAGTGCTTGCTGTTCTCCCAAAGGACCAGAGTTTGGTTCCCAGCACATGTCAAGCAGCTAATGACCACCCATAATCTAGCTCCAAGGGAATCCAAGGCCACCTTCAGGTCTCTGCAGGCGCCTGCATATATGTAGCACACAGTCACAGACACACAGACACATAAATCTGAAACATACGAGTAGAATAATAGGCAAGCAAAATGGTACCAAACACAACCCTATTCCTAGCATTTGTGTGGCCATTTTCTCTCCTGCCTCCAATGGCAGTTGCTGCCTCTCCCTCCTTATAAAACCAAGTAGCATCTGTGTGCAGAGCAGCAATAGATTCAGCTATACTACTTACCTGAAGGATCCTCAGAGCATGACATTATTTTGCCCATCTCTTGAGAATCTTTACTCTGTTCCACTTGGCCGAGTTGAGATACGTTTTCTATAAAAAGCAACGACAGGGCATATTGTTGATTCACAGTAGAGTCCAAAACAGCAAAAACAAAAAGCGCAGCTCCTTACCGCTATGGCCATTCAGTTAGACTACCAGAAGATTCAATTTACCTTAAAGTCTCAGTCAACATGTCTTCGGGAGTCTAGCAAAGGCACCGAAGTTAAACTTTAAAAACTCTCAAGTAAAACTTAGTGGCGATTCTACAACAGAAAGCCTTTAAAAGGTACATACCTACCTCTTAACTTAGAAATTTAACTTCTGGAAATATATATTTTAAAAGATACCAAAATTAAGCATCAATCAAGATTGATTATTTACTTTTTCAGTTTTGTTTTTTTGTCTTTTTTATTTTTTTCAAGACAGGGTTTTTCTGTGTAGCCCTGGTTGTCCTGAAATTCACTCTGAAGACCTGCCTGTCTTTGCCTCCCTGAGTGCTGGGATTAAAGGTATGTGCCACCACTGCCTGGCTTATTATTTATATTTTTACAACAGCAGAAATTAATAATGCCAATGAGATTGCTCAGCAGGTAAAGACCTGCCAAACCTGATCTCCAGGACTGACATGGCAGGAGAGAACGGACCCCTGAAGAAAGTCATCCTCTGATCTCCACAGGTCCACATGGCACACACTTGACCCACCACAAAACACAGTAAAGGTCATTTAACATTTTCCAATTAAACTTAAAAATGACTAAATATTTCACGTTTAAAAGGTAGAAAATAATTAAATTGTGACATATACATATACTGGACCACTACAACCCTTAGTAAACAACAATCATAATATAAAAATAATATTTTTATTATTCCTTATCTGTGCCACAAAGCCAGGAAGACAGTTCGGCAGGTTAAAGGCACTTGCTACCAAGCCCAATGATCTGAGTTTGATCCTCCACAATCCATAATGGTGAAAGAGAATCAGTTCCCACAGTCCTCTGACCTTCACATGTATGCCATGGCATTCACATACTCATACATATGGAAAAACAAATGTAATTTTACAAATTAAAAAATATTTTTATGACATAGGAAAAAAGGGCTATAGATTCTGACTGTGATTCAAATTCATTTACATAGAATATTATTCTATTTTTTTAAAAAGTAAGATAGAGGACCAATATCCTAAAATAATCCCTCATCAACTATGAAATTGCTAATTATTTAACCTTTAAGGTTTTATAACCAACTGTTAAAACCTGTGCTTGTGAATAAAGTTATTTCATTTGTACTGACAACAATTCCTAGAAGACTATATACTACCTAACAAAAACTCCAGTACCAGACATGAGAAACTTTTATCCAAGTGGTTGGTCAGGGTAGTGCTGGTGACGCCCCAAACAATATAAGCTACGGCTACTGCCCTTCACTGCCTCCCAGAAGTTGAAGGTAAGTCCCTATTGCTAAAGAAACTGCACACTTAGGACACCAGACTAGGCAAGCAGAGCGAGATCTGTCAGGAAGCCTTGTTCCTGTAGCCTGGCTTACACAGCGCCAGAAAGTACTATGTAAACTGACACGGGAGGGAAACCATTAGTAGTCCCATGAGCTGTGCCAAGTGTGAACCCAAACAATGACCAACATGGAAAGGTACAGCCAAAGGTGCAATAGGAGTATTTGTATGTTGGTGAGAACCAACAGCTGTCTAACTGGACTTAAGGCTAAGAAGAGGGGAAAACCCTGCTTATTTTCACACACACACACTCTGATATCTGTACCAACAAGCATAACTGGTTCTGCTTTCTAACACTACCCATAATGAATACAGTAGCCCTACTAGACAGCGCAGGGAAAAGAAATATACTACCATGGGCTTTTGTCTCCTTAGAGCAAGAGGGCTCTGTGGGAGCACCTGGGTCCCGCACCGCTGCTTCCAGCTCTGTCTCTTGAGGGAACCGAATGCTTCCATCCTCCATTTGCTCATCATGCTCCTCCTTTGCTTTCTCCTCTTCTTCCTCCTCCTCCTCCTCTTCTACTTCAGGCTCATCCTTCATTTTCATTAAAGCTGGAGGGAGCTCTGGACGCTTGGGTGGCAACTTCTACAAGGGAAATAAAAACAAGCGGTTCTGCACAATGGTGAAAAGAGAGACCATTTCTAGGAGGTGAAGCTCCGTGTGCACAATGCAGCCTTTCCAGGTTAATGAAGTCTGCCAGAAGCATGACCTCCACATATGAATCTCAGCAACTATTTTCAGCAATGTCTAGGGCCAAAGATTTACTAGGGAATATATACAAGAACCTGAACTGGATCTGCAGCAAAAGAAAGAAAAGAAAGAAAGAAAAGAAAGAAAGAAAAGAAAGGGAAGGAAGGAAGGAAGGAAGGAAGGAAGGAAAAGAAAGAAAGAAAGAAAGAAAGAAAGAAAGAAAGAAAGAAAGGAAGAAAGGAAGAAAGAAAGAAAGAAAGAAAGAAAGGAAGGAAGAAAGAAAGAAAGAAAGAAAAAGAAAGAAAGAAAGGAAGAAAGGAAGGAAGGAAAGAAAGAAAGAAAGAAAGAAAGAAAGAAAGAAAAAGAAAGAAAGGAAGAAAGAAAGAAAGGAAGGAAGGAAGGAAGAAAGAAA
>CM053755.1:31574513-31703404 GCA_028658305.1 Pachyuromys duprasi | reverse complement strand
AAGGAAGGAAGGAAGGAAGGAAGGAAGGAAGGAAGAAAGAAAGAAAGAAAGGAAGAAAGGAAGAAAGAAAGAAAGAAAGAAAGAAAGAAAGGAAGAAAGAAAGAAAGGAAGGAAGGAAGGAAGGAAGAAAGGAAGGAAGGAAGGAAGGAAGGAAGGAAGGAAGGAAGGAAGGAAGGAAGGAAGGAAGGAAGGAAGGAAGGAAGGGCACAAGATTATTAAACACAGCATTGGATATACAGCTCAGTGATGCTGTGCTTGCCTAGCAGATGCAAGGTCCTGGGTTCATATTCAGTGCTACACACAAGATTACAAGATTATTAAATATAAAACACTTGAAGCAACTTACAGGGAAATAAAACACTATTCTAGAAGGAGTGACAGCAGCAGTAATTCATCCTATTACACCTGTTGAACCAAATCAAATATACATTATAAAAAAAAATTGCTAGGTGCAGCGGGCACACCTGTAATCCTGGCACTCGGGGAGGCAGAGGCAAGCAGATCTCTCCAAGTTTGATGTCAGCCTGGTCTACAAAGTGAGTCCAGGATAGTCAAGGCTACACAGAGAAGTCCTGTCTCGAAACAACAACAACAACAAAAAAAAAAAAAAAAAAAAAAAAAGAAAGAAAAAGAAAAAGAAAAAAGAAAAGAAAAAACATTTGTATGGGCCTCCCACCAACCCTCTTTGGCTATTTGGAGACAAAGTGCTGGCTGGCCTGAAACAGTATATAAACCAGGCTGACTTCAAACCTGGAGTGATCATTCCGCCTCTGCCTCCCAAGCACAGAGATTATAGCCTTGGGCCACCAGCTAGTTCCTTAAAAATTTTTTAAATATAAAAAGCAATTCTTTTTTTTTTTTTTCAAAGCCTTTTTTGATTGTTTGTTTTGGTTTTTCAGGACAGGATTTTTCTGTGTAGCCCTGGCTGTCCTGGAAATTCCTCTGTAAACCAAGCCTGCCTCTCTAAAGGCGTGTGCCACCACCAGCACTTGAGAGACACAGGCAAGCAGATCTTTTTAAGTTCGAGGCCTGCCTGATCTACAGAGTGAGTTCCAGGACAGCCAGAGCTGTTAAAGAGAGAAACCCTGTCTCAATAAATCAAACAAAACCAAAGCCTTTAAGAAATTACTTTTCTTCTATTTCAACCTGGATACTTCCCTCTCCATAGCTTCATCTGAAGTCCCATAACTCGTTTTGATCTGTAACTGGCATCAAAGGACAAGTCCATCACAATTCAAGGTCTTTCAGTCTCAACTGTTTTGTTGTCTGAGACAGTTTGGCTCTGTAGCTCAGGCTGGTCCTTGAGTCCCTGTCTCAGCCTCAATAGGAGGACTACAGAAACACAGCACTATACCTACTTTATTTATTTACACACACCCCAAAAAATCCATGTGTGAGGTCCCAACTCCTAAGATCTCTCAGAATGTGATCTCATTTGGAAATCAGGTCTCTTAAGTGATTAAGTGAAAATGAAGCATTTAGGGGAGGGCACTAAGCCATAGTTAGTCAAATGGCTGAGAAGCACTGGGTCCTAAGCCAGTATGGCTGACACGGTTAGAAGGGAGAGGCAGTTAGGAGCCACAGCATCACAGGAGATGGCTACAGAAGATACCAGCTATACCAGCATCTTGATCTTGAACCTTGGTATGTAGAACTGTGAGAGAATAAAACTGCAAGGCATTACAGGCTGAATTGTTTGGACTTCAGTCACTATGTTGTCTAGTTTTATGTCAGCATGACACAAGCTGAGGTCACTGGAGAGGAGAGAGCCTCAGTTGAGAAAATGCATCAGTAAGATTGGGCTGTAGCCTCAGCGAGGGAAAAGGGAGGTGTGTACAAATTCTTCCCCTAGCTGTGGAGCTATTGGCAAATGATGGCCGCTGGGACAGCGAGAGTCAGCTTTCCCCATGAGTACAGCCTCTGGTCAGTAGACACAACCAAGAATATCTGGACAGTACAAACTGGGTTCAATGGGTTAAAAAAAGAAAAGAGGAGGTGCCGGGTGTGGTAGTGCATGCCTTTAATCAGGAGGCAGAGTTGGCGGATCTCTGTGAGTTTGAGGCCAGCCTGGTCCAGAAGCCACGGCTACACAAAGGAACCTATTTGAAAAACAAAACAAAAACAAACAAAAAAAAAAGAAAGAAAAAAAAAGAAAAGAGGTCACAAAGTTGTGTGGGCAAGACGGGGAGTCATGGAGAAGTTGGAGAAGGGGGTGAGTGACATCAAAGCACAATGTACAAAATTCTCAAGGAACTACTTCTTTTTTTTTTAATGACGAAGAAAAACAATGGGGGGAAATCAACATAGGTACTTCATTCCTAAATATAACATTCATTAGAAACTACTGAACTAGCTCCAGGACAATCAGAACTACAAAGTGAGACCATGTCTAAAAAATATAAAGGCAGAAAAGAAACTAATAAACCAGTAAGAAAAAAAAAATCACACACGAGTTCTTTTCAAGTTGACTGCATAGATCAGCTAATCAGTTCTTCTGTGTTTGTGTGCATGCCTATGTCCATATGTACATCTGAGCCAGAAGTTGGCACCCGATGTCCTCCTTTATCACTGAACCTGCAGGGCATGTGGCTGTCAGTCAGCGAGGCCCAGCAATCCTCCGGTCTTAGCACCTCCATGCTGAGGTTACATCTGCACAGGGCCATGCTTCACTTCACATGAATATTGCGATCTGAACTCTGGTCCTCATACTTGGTCAGCAAGTACTTAAGCAGCTGAACCATCTCTGCAGTCCAGATCAGCAATTCTGAGCAAGAGATGCTCATGCCAACCCAACTTGTCCTTTCTCCATAACTAGGAAGTAAGGCAGAAAATCCAGTTCAGGAACAGCTAAGGGACTAACAGTTCAACACAGTCACTCTAACTCACAACTTACCCCTACTGTTCCAGTTTTTAATTTGAATTTGCTTCCTCCTTTCATGGCACCAAAGAGAGGCAATGCAAGTTTCTTAGCTTTGTTTCCTGCATTTGTAGACTGAAGTTCAGTCCTAGGAAGAAGAACAATTATAAACATGTATTCTAGTTAAGTCCAAGGTTTAACTTACATACTTAAACTGGGCTGCCAAGCTGGCTGAGCAGGTAAAAGCACTTGGCAGTCAAGTTTGACAACCTGTTCAAAACCCTAAGCCCACATAAAGGTGGAAGGAGAGAAGTGACTGCATAAAGTTGTCCTCTGACCTCCACACATATGCACTAATCCTCAATCAGTAACACTCACAATAAGAAACTATGTTTTTAAAATATCATGAGGGCTGGAGAGATGGTTCAGAGGTTATGAGCACTAGTTCTTCCAAAGGTTGAGTTCAATTCCTAGCAACCACATGGTGGCTCATAACCATCTATAATGAGATCTGGTGCCCTCTTCTGGCGTGCAGGCACACAGACAGGTAGAATACTGCATAAATGAATGAATGAATCTTTAAAAAAATAAAATAATCATGAAACTGACAAGGACACTTCAGGAAAACAGAAATGAACACAAGCTGAGTACATAGACAAAAAACAAGAAAGACAGCACAGGGCCTATTGAGGACTGTGAGACACAGCTACTGAAGGCAAGATAAGGGTGCTTCCTCAGTCCAGTAATTCCCCATACGTCACAGGACTTTGAACTTAACAAGTGCTGACTACAGTGACTATAGTCACTGGTGTAGAAAAAGAAAAGCATAACCCAACCTTCCCCCACCCCCAAAACAGGGTCTCTTCTGTGTAGCCCTAGCTGTCCCGAACAGATTAGGCTGGCCTCAATCTCACAGGGATCTGCCTGCCTCTGCCTCCCGAGTGCTAGAACTAAAGGTGTGTGGCAACACCACGCAGCACTTAACCTAACTTAACATCTAGATAGTCTTACGGAAGAGTTCAAGGTTTCATCCAAAGGGATAAGAGGCCTAACACACACACATTGACAACCTAAAGCAGCACTGTACAATGAAATTTTACAAAATGATGGAAGTTTTTAATGCTTTATATTGCATTACCAATCTGATTAAATATCACCACATTTGGTCACTGAGCACTTGAAATATGGCTAGTATGCTGAAGAACTGACTATTCTCAATGTTTACTATTAAAGCGTGTTATACTGGAATGTTCGGATCTAAATGAAATAAAACAAGAAATGTCCTGCAGTAAACCACCTTCACAGATGTCACCTGTAGTGTCCTGACCAGTCTTATTTTTGTATCAACACACTACATTTTCAAAACTTGTCAATGAAAGTATATAAAACCTTTAGATATTGTCAAGCTGGAAACAGAATCTTGGGACTGGGGTAAGAACACTGGATGCTCTCACTTCCAGGGAACCCGGGAAATTCCCAGAACCCACAACCATTCTAGTTCCACCTCTTCTGGCATCCACGGGGACCAGGTGTGCAATGGGAGCACAGACATGCATGACGCAACAGATCTAGTTTTGATTTTACCAATGAAGACTCAGGAGCCAGATACTGGGGTGAAAACCTACTAGCTCAAAGCACTCAGCCGACCTTCCTACTCAGCTCACATCCCGAAGAAAAAAGGCAAAAACCAAAAGCCCAAGGCCAAAAGTTAGTTTGCTAGCTCAGCTGATGGCCCAGGATGAAAAAGCCCAAAGCTCAGCTGACAGCCCAGGAGTAAAAAGACAAAAGCTAAAAGCCCAAGAGCTAGAGAGCAAACGCGCCCTTCATCCCCATACTGTCTTACTCTTCTCTCAAGTCCCTCCTTTCTACTTAATCCCTGTCAGCTGGTTTCTTGCTCCACCTCGGCCTAGAGCTAACCTTCCTAAATCCCGTGTACGGAAAGCTCTAGTATTAAAGGTGTGTGCTAGAGCTCAGCCATAATCACCTGTTTACAATAAACAGAAAGTTCTTGGATTAAAGACATGTGTTAGGGCTGAAACATACCAAACAACACCCCCCCACACACACAGGTTTCTACAGTTCAGAGTCTTGGGGTTCAAAATGGGATCAAATATCCTACACCAATCTTGTTCTCTTACACACACTTCAGTTCATAAACAGCAGCTAAGTATGAGGGAGCTGTCAAAATCAGGGTTATAATCTAACATACTTCTGCAGATGGAAGTGGGTTCACAAACCAGCTCCCTAGAGATTATCCATCCTCCCCTTTTAAAGGACATTTACACTGAGTTTTGTTTGTTTGTTTTTAAGTACATAAGAGCTGGAGAGATGGCTCAGCAGTTAAGAGTGCTCGTTACTCTTCCAAAAGACTCAGCTTCAAGCACCAGAACTCACATGGCAGCTCACAACTGGCTGAACTGCTGAACTCTGGGTTCTTCTGGCCTCTAGAGGCACTGCACATGGAGGCAGAGGCAGGTGGCTCTCTGTGAGTTCAAGACCAGTGTAGACTACTTTATGATTCCAGGACAACAAGGGCTATATAATAGAAATACCTTGTCTAAAACAAACAAATAGGTAGGTAAGCAGGCAGGCAGTTAGGTAAATAGATAGACATAGATTGTTTTTGCTCATAGCTTTTTACCTGCAGCTTTAAAATCCTCTAACGTTTATCACTCACTCTAAGGAGATCAACAGTGACTTAGCTTCAATTTAAACCATGAGAACTGCTAATACAGAAGACTGCCATTCATGATTCTGTAATGTGCTACACTGAGGCCCTGTCCAGCAAGCTCTGCTGCTTTACCCCTGGGTTTATGGCCAGAAAAAGGAGACAAATATCAACCTAAACCCCACATGGCACTTTCCAGTCAGTTTCTTACATGAATCAGGATCTGACTCTGGCACACTTCCTTGCAAGAACTCCCACTTCTTTCTATACTGGTTACGACAACTGGGCTATTCTAAGCAGAGAGAGCTTCTCATATGCTCAGGATAGCCAACATTAATTTCCATATATCTGCACTGAACTTTTTTTTTTTTTTCTCAAAAGCAGAGCTTTTCTTTAGGATTAGCCATTTTATTGCAATATAATTTTTTGTTGTTGTTAGTTGGTTGGTTGGTTTTGGCTTTTTGAGTCAGGGTCTTGCTACGGAGCCCAGGCTGACTTGGTCCTTGCTATGTGGACGGATGTTGTGGCAGTCCTCACTTCTCAACCTCCCAAGTGCTGAGATTACAGGCATGCCTGTAAGACAGGGTCTCACGCTGTAGTCCAGGCTGGCTTGGAACTCACTATTGTAGTGCAGATGGCCTCAAATGTGAGGTCCTCCTGCTCACATTTCCCTCGTCCTAGGATTACAGGTGTGTACCACCATGCCCAGTCTGTAAGAGAATTGTTAATACGGTTTTCTAGTTTCTGATTATTCAAAGCTAAAACTGTCATCACACAACCATAAATTTAGACTTCGAACACTATGGCCACTTGGTGCAAGATTCTCCTTTCCTGTTTTTAAGAAATGTGCATTTGAATAGCAAGTTTCCTCCCGTGTCCACAACTTAGAAAGTGTAAGAATTTATATACTGTCAAGTCTCTCTTTAACTGCTGTCTTCTAGTCACCCAGTTCCTTTTCCCACAGACAACTTACTTAGTTTTAAAAATATGTCCAGAAATAGAACAGCAGGCGCCACTGGGAACTCTCCGACAGCCTTTAACAGAATGACTAGCTACTGCAGGTGCTGCGTGCCAAGGTCAGTGTCTGCAGCTTACTCAGAACTGCTGTGTTTCCCCAAGCCCGTGGCCAATGGTGTTGGGGAGAGCAGGGTCCAAGACTCTATGGCCCCTGCGGCACCACCACAGCTCTTGAACGCACATCTGCCCACCCTGTCCCTGCTCCTTCCTCTATTCAATACAGATTTCTCTAGAGAGGCTAAGAGTAACCTTTGAGTAAATCACTTGCAGACAAATCCCCATCTCAGAGCGTGTCTGTAAGGAACCTGACTAAACAGATATACACAAATATACATGTGTCTGCATACTTAAACTATGACTTCCTTACCTATACATTCTTCACTCCACAAACATCGCATACAGTTCTATAGTTATTTGCTAAATATATTCTGTTAAACATATTTTTATAACAAGCCCACAATTAACATAACTGCTTCCTTATCTTAACAGCTACATGGTATTCTATTGTATTATCTAGTTAACCTAGTTCTTGATAAGCATTTACGTGATTGCTCATATTTTGCTATATACATTCATCTCTCTCTCTCCCTTTCTCTCTCTTCTTTCTCTCTCTCTATTTTCTTCTTCCTTGTTTTTCAAGACAGTGTTTCTCTGTGTAGTCCAGACTGTCCTGTTACTCTCTTTGTAGACCAGACTGGCCTTGAACTCAGAGATCCCTTTACTTCTGCTCTTAAGTGCTGGGATTAAAGTCATGCACCACCATTGTTCAGCATTTATTATTTTCTAAGTGTGCAAAAGACAAGATTCTGGAAATAGGCCAGGTATGGTTGCATACAACTTTAATTGCAGCATTCAGGAACAACACAGAGGCAGATAGATCTCTGTGAGACTGAGGCTAACCTGGTCTACAGAGTGAGTTCCAGTCCAGCCAAGACTACTTGTCTCAAACAAAACAAACACAATTACAAACAAACAAACAAAAAAAAAACTAAATAAATTTATATTTCTTTTTCTTCCCCCACCCCAGTATTGGGAACTGAACCCAGAGCCTATAGATGCTAGGCAAGAACTCTACCATTAAGCTATATCTCTATCCCTAAATGTTTATTTTTCTTTATTCCGCTTCTTTGTTTTGGTTATGTGGGGGATTGTTTATTTATTTATCTATCCATCTATTTATTTATTTATTTATTGCCTTTTTTGAGACAGGATGTCAATACGTAGCCTTGGCTAGCCTGAAACTCATAGAGAGATCTGCCTGTCTCTTTCCTAAGTGCATACACACATTGCCAAGTGTGGCCCAAACTTGTTTTCAACTTGCTATGTAGCAGAGAATAACTCCCAACTACTGATATCCCTGCCTCTACCTTTCAAATGCTGAGATTACAGGCACATAACCACGCCCAGGTCTCTGTGTACACGTATGTGTACATATTTTATTTTTTTGTGGCTTGTCAATTGATGCCTTTTGCCCACTTATATTTTGGGTCATATAATTATAGCACATACTTATAACACCTGTATATGGGAAGTAGAGGCAGGATATAATTGTATTTTAATTATACAGACAGTCCTCTGGGTAAATCTGTTAGTGGGGGAGAAGAGGGGTTCAATATTATTACATGAAATTCTCAAAGAATTGATAAAAATGTTACTGAAATTTTCTTTAAAAGTCCAGCATTCGGCTCAGTGGGTAAAGATGCTTGTCACCAACCCTAAAAGTCTGAGTTCAATCCGAGATCTAATGTCACACATGCACACAATAAATAAATGTAAAAATAGAACCTGAAGTTTAAGGTCATCCTGGGCTACAATACCCATACTGAAGCCAAGCTGGGCTTTGTGAGATACTGTCTTAGAAAATAACTTTTTTCAATTAGAACCTCTTATACTTACTTTTTAAGTTCTGGGATCTCTGCTGGCTTTACCAGTTTTATCAACCCCTTAAGTCTCTGTTGTTCTTTCCTTAGTTCAAAAGTCCTCAGGTGAAGTTTCTTTCGGGACACACCATCTAATGTGCTCCCTGATTTCATTTCTGACATGAATGCATCTAAAGAATCCTGAGATGATGATTCTGATAGAACTGTCCAAAAAGGAACAACACATGTTTAAAAAGATGGCCCAAATACTTTTAAATTCAGTCCCATTATCCACAAATATTATCACAAATATAAAGCTGAACAGCAAACATCATTGATATTGGGAATGAAACAAAATTATAGCTGTGTGAGACCTTGGGAGATGATTTAAGCTTCATTCCCTTCAACTATTAAATAAGAAGAGATTAAACCAAACAATTTCTAATATTTTTCTAACTTCACAATGTCATATTGTGGGACTGGAAATGGCTCAGCAGTTAAGAGCACCTGCTGCTCTTACAGAGAACCTGGGTTCACTTTCCAGCAACCACATGACAGTTCACAATCTTCTGTAACTCTAGTTCCAGGAGATCTGGCACCCTCTTCTGGCCTCCATGAGTACCAGACATGCATCTGGTACACAGACATGTAGTAGGCAAAACACTCATAAAAACATACATAAAATAAAAAGCTACATTTCTCTTCAAAAATACCTCCAAAGCCTGAATTTTCTAGTGTATCCCATTGCCTAACACAATGCAGGGTATGTTTGTATGTCAGGTACTCAGTAACTACTGGCTGACAGTCTTACCTTTGCTGGAGGCCTTGAGCCTCTCAGAAATTTCAGAGAGTTCCTTTTCAGCATCATTTAACTTTGCAACCTATAATGCCCAAATCAACAGGGTTAGCAAATGTTTTCCTTATCACCTTCCTATATCAATATTATTACAAGTTTTAAAATTATTAAATCAGAAGTCCATCTAAGTTGGCTCCTGATGAAGTTGATATTTTTTGTTTACTTTCTTCTAGCTGAACTAATTTTAGAATTAAAAAAAAAAAACCCAAATAGAGTTACTGACACTTTAAAAGAAAGCACTCAAGACATTTGTTTTCATCAATGAGCCAAGGGGAGATGTTGGATGCGTTAAGCTAGGAATACTGCTAAATACAGTGTAAATTCATGTCCCCTTGATGGCAATTTCATGAAGGCTATGCCATTCCAGACTAAAACCATACTATTCTTCTGACTTTTCTTAAATGCTAGAGCTTAACATCAGTGTCACTGTGGACACCCAAGCTTGGAACTTTTTCTTTTCTTTTTGGGGAATAACATCATATCCAAAGAATATTCCTTAGTGAATCAATACAAATCTGAAAGGAAGTAAACAGCAGTGAGTGAATTCTTTTTCCACCAACTTGAATACAACTAGTTATTTGTTGCCATTAAATTTAGAGATCACAGAAGTTGTAACTCAGTAGTAGATTTCAATGCTGTTTTTTAAGTTATAATGACCATAAAAATAGCGACTTCTATAAACAACTTGCCAGTGATTCAAACGTTTCTGGCTTCTCATCAATCTTCCCAGCCTTCTTCATGCGGTTCAGACGCTTCTTCTCAACCAAGCCCGTCCGATCGAGGAATGTGTCATCATCACTGTCGTAAAAATCTTCATCCTCCCAGTTCTTGGCCTTCCTTTTCCGAGATACTAAAAATACAACAGTCCATATGAAGGTTTTATTTTGAGAGAGAGAAAGAGGGAGGGAGAGAGGGAATAAAAAAGGGAGGCTAGGTATGGAGTTCAGTTGGCAGAGTGGGTGCCTAGTATGCACAAGGCCCTGGGTCGGATCTTCAGCAGCATCTAACCAGGTGCAAGGGAACACACCTGATATCCCAGCACTTGGGAGGTAAAGCCAGGAGGGCCATATAACAAGTTTGAAGCCAGCCTTGGATACACGGGACTGTGTCTCAAAAAATAAAAAAGGAGGAAAGGGGAAGTAAGTCACACACTCAAGGGCACTCACCACACCACTTATACAGAGTCCCTAAAGTAGTCAAAGTCTGTACTGAGAAGACAGCACATAGTACTTGCTTCACAAATGTGAGAATCAGCGCCCAGATCCCCCGTACCTATGCAAGTACTGGGCATATGTGGTAGCGTACCTGTAATCCCAGCACACAGAAAACTGACAGACAAGCGATCCTCACAGCAAGCTGGTTCACTAAACAAATTTAGGGCTCAGGGTTCAATAAGAGATCCTACCTCAATATAAAGGCTAAGGAATGATTAGGCTACTCAACACCAACACCTGACCTCCACATGCATTATAAAGGAGTCAAATCACACACACAGAAAAGAATGGTAGTCCCCATGGGCTGGGTAGGAAGGAGAAAGGAATTACTGTTCACAGCTGTACCAGGGATAAGGAAAAGTTCTGAGCTGGGCAGTGATGAGTACATAAATACACTTAATATCATTAAAATTTTATGTTTCATGTTACATATATTTCACAACAATAAAAAGTTAAAACAAAGCCAGGCATGGTGGTTGCATGTCTTTAATCCCAGCACTCAGGAGGCAATGGCCAGCCTGGTCTACAGAGCAAGTTCCAGGATAGCCAGGGCTATACAGAGAAAACTGTCTCAAACAACAAAAAAAATCAATCAATAAAAAAGTAAGAAGATAAGAAAAAGGCCACTAAACATAGAAATAAACCAAGAAACACGAAACTGGCCTGAAACTCATACATGGCCAAGATGGCCTTATACTGCAGCTCTCCTGTGTCTGCCTCGCAGGATCCAGGTTTTAGGTTTTTGCTTTTGATTTCTGTTTTTGAGACAGGGTTTCTCTATATAGCAGCCCTGGTTGTCCTGACACTCACGGAGACCTGCCTCCCCAGGGCTGAGGTCAAAGGTGTGTGCCACCTCGCCAGCTTTAGGACATAGTTTTAAATGTACATTCAGCAATGTACAGAAAACATCGAAGACAATATAAACAAAATGTCTTAGGATGTTGAGAGAGGAAACTTTTCTCTCCACTTCAGAAAATTCTGTACAATTTACACATTATCCATGTAGAGAGATTGTTATCTTTTGTACTACTTTTTCTTCTTTGCTTTTAAAAAGAAAAAAAAAAAAAAGATTGTTATATACTGACCTGCTTCCTGCCGCAGCAATCCCAACGTATCAAGGATCCGACAAGCTTCCAGGGAGCACTGTATCATCGCTTCTTTTTTCTTTCCTGAGTGAATGGCCTCAGCCACCAGCTGTTTCCCAGTTGAATCATCCACAGGTAATCTGCATTGGTGTACAGAGAGCTACTGCTCAGCAGAAAACGCTGATTCTAATGAAAACAGCCATCACAATGCCATGTGTCCTTAGACGGCATTTCAATCTCAGTGAAATTCTTTGTCTTGCCACGGTTAGACTTCAAGTCATTTCCTTCCACTTTTATTCACTTCACCCCAGTTCCCAGTACTACCAAATTATCAAGGCCCAAACATGGAACTAGACCAAAATGTAAAGTTACTTTTGGGGCTATTCTCTTGCAACTCTCTCTAACTTGAAACTGGCTACTTGCAGACAGACATTAGCAAGGAGCTCAGCATTTATTAAACAGACAGGGAGGATTGCCACAAAACAAGACCCTGTAAAGAAAGAAAAGAAAGAGAGAGAGAGAGAGAGAGAAGAAAGAAGGAAAGAAAGAAAAGAAAGAAAAGCTAAAAAACAAACAGAAAAAGAGCTTACCTCACCCTGCAGAGCCAAGTGCTATGCCCCTGCTCATCAAATTCATATTCTAATTCTTCTCCTATAAGAAAAAGAACGATTTTAGTCAAATCTAAAAATTATTAGTTGATACAGTAAGGAGATCAAAAGTTAAAGACTCCAAGTTTGAAAATCACAATAAGCATTAAGTTTTAATACATTTCATTTATTCCTAGGGAAATAAGACTGCCATAAATGTGACATAGAAGAAAATCATTTCAAATCAGAACAATAAACTGGGCAAGGCCTAGTTGTTGGGGGTAACTGTGTAAAGGGTGTCACTGTATTATTCAAATGCTAATTTCTATACCAGCAGAGAGCTGAGAACAGACTTTGGTATTGTTATTCCTATGGCTGCATCACATTTTGTAAACACCCCTTCCAACATCTTCCAATTGGTTTAATAAAAAGCTAAAAGGCCAAAGCTGAGGCAGGAGACAATAGGCAGGACTTCCAGGGAAGAGATAGGGACTCTGGGAAGGAATCTGAGGCACAGAAAGAGTTGCTAGACTTGGGAGAAAGAAACAAGGACTAACACTGAAAGGTAATGGCCACATGGCAGGACGTAGGCCAGGCCAATATTGTCGGATTTGAACAGCTGAGAATCTGCCCAGCTATAGTGCCTAAACTTAGAATAAATATAACTCTGTCATTATTTGGGAATCTGGAGGTCCAAAGAAAATCCTGTTTTACGTGGTGACATGGACTTTTAATCCCAGCTACTCAGGAGGCTGTGGCAGGAAGACCAAGTACAAGCTGAGCTACCGAGTGAATTCAAGGCCAGCCTATGAAACTTGGTAAACCCTGTCTCAAAACAAAACCAAAAATCCACACCCACAACTAGAAAAAAAAAAAAAAGGCTGGAATCATACTAATACTACTACTAATAATAATCATACTAATAATCCTAGCACTCAGGAGGGAGGTGTAGGAAGATCACTGCAAGTTCAAGGACAGCTTGAGTTACACTGGGAGTTTGAAGCTAACCTGGGCTATAGAGTGACCCTATCCTCTTAAAAAACATAATGAACAAACAGCAACAAAACCCAAAGAGGGCTAGGAATATACCACAGTAGCAGAATACTTGCTTGACATATGTATAGATCCTATGTTCAACCCTAGTACCATGAAATACAATCCTGGCTGTGTAGGCTTATAATACCAGGTATTCAGAAATTGAGGCAAGAGGATCATAACTACAAGGACTATCTGATCTCTGGGGGTGGAGGTGAAGGGGATGAGCATTATAACTTGTAACTTAGTGACAGAATGCTTGCTTAGCATGAACAAGGGCCTAGATTTGGTCCCAGCACAATCAGAACAAAATTCTCAAGCCAAGGGTTGGAATATCACACAGAAAGGGAAATAGAATAGACAGCAGAAGTGGATGAAGAGAGAGAACTGGGCAGGACACGGAATGGGGAGGGAGACAAAGGTGGGAATCAGATGTGGGGAGAATGGGGATGGGAGGAGAGGGGGCTGGGAACAAGAGAAACAGAGGGGGACATCTCTCTGACAAGGTGGAGGCCTTTGACAGGGCAGACTCCTAGGAGAATATGGGTGTGACTCTAGCTGAGACTCCTCAGGGGTAGGGATGAGGGTGGAGGCATGAGACTGAAGTGACCACCTTCTAGCCAGGCAGGACTAGTGGAGGGAAGAGAACAACAACAACCCATCCACAGAACCTTTGGTCCAAAAATTACCCTGCCTACAAGAAGTTAAGGGATAAAGAGGGAGCAAAGACTGAAGGAATGTCCAACCAATGATTCATCCTGAGACACATCCCACAGTAGAGAGCCAGCCCCTGACACTATTAATGATGCTCTGCTATGCTTGCAGACAGGAGCCTAACATGACTGCCATCTGGGAGGCTCCACCTAGTAGCAGATGGAGACAGATGCTGGGACTTGCAGCCAAGCATAATGCAGAGCTCCAGGGGTCTTGTGGAAGTGTTGGGGGAAAGATGGAAGGACCTGAAGGGGATAGGAATCCCACAAAAACACCAACAGAGACAACTAACCCAGACCCATAGTTTCTTATAGAGACTGAGCCATCAACTAAGGAGTATGGATGGTCTGGACCTAGGCCCCCTGCACATATGTGGCCAATAGGTGTTTTGGTCTTCGTGCGGATTGCCTGGCGAGTTAAGGGGGGCCTGTTTCTAATATGGACTATTGCCTGCTTTTGCATCATTTCCCTGGCAGGGCTGCCTTGCCTGGCCTCTGAATAAGGATATGCTCAATCCTGAAGTGACTTGGTGTGCTGGGGAGGGTTGATACAGTGGGAGGGGGACTCCCCTTTTCTAAGAGAAAAGGGGGGAGGAGAAGGAGAGAGGAGAGGGATTAGGAGAAGAGGAGGGAGGGGACACCCCTGGGATTTAAAGTAAATAAACTTAAGTAAAATAAAAATTAAAAACAAAAGAAAACATTCAAACCAATCATTTCTCCAGACATACTTTTATTTATGCAATTTTGCATGTGTGTGCAGACTGGGAGTCCTCCTTGGTCATTCTCTACCTTAGAATCTCTCACTGACCAGGAGTCCATCAATTCAGCTAGGTTGGCTAACCAATAAGCTCCAAGGATCCATTTGTCTTTCTGCCTCCCAAGCACTGTATTTACAGGCATACACTTCCATATCTAGCTTTTTTATGTAGGTTCTAGAGATCCAAACTCTTGTTCCCCTCCTTGTACAGCAAGCACCCTATCGACTGAGTCCTCTCCCCAGCCCCAATTTTCATACTTTCAGAGGTGCAGTTGGTTTTTAGAAGCTACACATTCTGTTGTTGTTGCTGGAGGCAGGGTTTCATATAGTCCAGGTTAGCCTTGAACCTGCTATGTAGACAAGCATGACTAAACTCCTGATCTCCTTTCCTCCATTTCCTAAAGTGCTGGGACAGCAGATATCGGCCCCCATGCCTGACTAGAGGCATAAATATGTTTTGAAAGCAACCAGTTCCAGTTACATACATGTACATATATACACAGAGAGAGAGAACGATATATTGTATTTTCCCTTATTGCTATTCAACAAATTGCAGATTTTAAAAGTCTGCTTTGAACATATACACTTTTGTCATTATTCACTAAACACAATATAATGACCATTCACATAGATTTAAACTATATTGTGTATTATAAATAATCTAAAGTATATTTAAAGTACTTGGGAGTCTATATATATAGTTTATAAGCAAATACTATGGTACTTGATATAGGGACTTGAGCATCCTCAGATCTTGGTATCTTTAGGGAAGGGTCTTAGAACCAATACCCCTAAAAGCCCTGTGAATAACTATGTATACATAAATATATACATAAAATATGAGTAAATACATAAACATGCATTGATGTTCTTTCAAAATGTATCTACTGAAACAATTCTCCCTGAGAATACTTCTTATCATAGGAATTTAAATTCTGCACTAAGAACTATAAAAGACCAAGGGCTGTAGGGGATGGCTTAGCTGGAAAAGTGTTGGCCTAAAGAGCATACGCATATGAGTTCAGTGTCTCACAAACCATGTAAAAAAAAACCAAACATAATGGCACACACTTTGCAATCCCAGCCCAAGGAGGCAGAGACAAGAGGATTTGTGGGTTCAATGGCTCGCCAGTCTAGTGTAATTAGTGAGCTCCAGGACATGAGTCTTTGTCTAAAAGGAGGTAGATGGCAGTCCTAAGGATTAACATAAGTTTTTCTAAAACACATCCACATTACAAAGTACTGATTATGAAAGATCATGTGAATTAGGAACAATAAATTCTAAGGCTTTGTTTCATTTCCCTACACTAAGTCCAAGATCTTTTGAGAAGAATATGTTCAGTTAGGAGAAAAGAATTTAAGATGGAAAGAAAGACTAATAAGGATTTTACTATTTTCAAAATAAACCTGGGACTGGCGTACAGCTCAGTGATAGAGAAAGCACTTTCCTAGCACACACCCCAGGTCTGAGCCTCAGCAACCCACACAAAATAAATAAATAAATAAACAGAGCCAAATAAACTGATCATAGCGCAAGAAGGGAATGAGAAAGACAACAGACAGAATACATCATTTATGAGTATGAGGCAAAACTTTCTGTCACGGCCAGAACCACATTTACTTACATACCTTCTCGGTCAAAGAAGCCTTGGAGAGCCTTCTTTGGATCCTTTATATAAAAGGCTTCCCGGTCCTGCTGGAACTCCAAGGCAATGGGGTTCTCTTCAGCCTCATCCTCCACAGCATCTTCTCCTGCAGGGCACAAGAAAGAACAAATGTAAGAATAGGATATGGCTGGTTGTGGTGGCAACACCGGCAGGATTTGCTGAAGGAGGCAGAGGCAGGAGGATCACGAGAATAGGATATGTGAATGACATCTGAGATCCTTCTAGGCTGAGTAAGGATATAATTAGATAAGCTGCCACAGTGACACACACCTGTAATCAGTATTCAGGAGGCTAAGGCAGGGGGATCTTAAGTTCCAGCATAGCCTGACTACATAGAGACAATGTTTCAAAAAACACCCACACAATTTACTTATCTGTATTTGAAGGTGATTAAAGAAAGGTATTTGAGGGCATGGATGGGACAAACACCAAGTCACCACCATGAGCACCTTTACACTCTCTAAATTATGCAGCAGGTAAGACTGTTTCCATGGCATTTTTTTTTCCTTTTCATCACTTTAAAGACAACATGTATCTACCACACTTTGAAAAACCTGTGAGCTCTTTAGCCTATCATTCTCTTTCTCTCCTACTCAGGTCTTATTCATTGATTCGAATATAATTCTTAGTAAATCTCCTGCCTGCCAGACAGATTGGCAAGCGCAATCCTCCCTCAAAACAGTCTCAGCACCAAACACAAATGACAATGTGCAGCCTTCAAGTTTCAGCTCAAAACTTTTTTTTCCTAGCTTGAAACTCTTATTTAAGAATTAATAAAGTGGCTCAGCAGGTAAAGGTTCTTGCTGCCAAGCCTGACAATCTGCTTTTGATCCCTGGAACCCACAAGTAAAAAGAGAGAACTGACTCCTACAATTTGCCCTCTGACCTCCATCTGTACTCCTTGACCCCTAACACAAACACACAAAAATTGAATGAATAAATTCATAGTTTCCAAAAGATCTAAATTAGTACTGTCCAAGAGGAATATAAATGTTATGAGTATAATTGCTTTCTATTACCTACTTTAAAAGGTCATCTCACCATAATAATCAATATAAAAGTATGGTAATATTTTAATTCTTTTTCTTCACTGTCTTTGAATCCTGTATGTGGTTTACACTAGAAGACATGCCAGTTTGGATGAGCCACACTAGACATGTAGATAACAGCGACCATATTGAACAGCTGCAGTCTAAGTTGCTAGTGACTGATGCCTTTCCTGGCACTAACTCTTGCATATTAATGGTTTCTAGCTTATTCCTGACACTTAGCATAAGCAATTTTGCATTTACTCTGTCTTCACATTTACATATATAGACCACACACATACAAGTGCCACAGAGCACATAAGGATCAAGAGAAAACTTGTGGGAACCCACTCTTATTCCTCCACGTGGTTCCCAGGAATCAAACTCGGTCATCATATTTGGTAGGACACACTTTTACCTGCTGAACTATGTCACCCAGCCCCAACATCTTTCATTCTTCCTTGTTTGTTTTTTTGAGATAGGATCTCTCTATAATGCAGCTCTGGCTGTCTTGAAACATCATATGTAGATAATGCTGGCCTTGAACTCCTGCATCATGATGCCCTGCTAGCTCCAACTTCTATCTTTTTATAGACCTGAATATTTATCATTCAAAATGTCTGATGTTTGTGGAGATCTGCCATAGTCTCTTGAATTTTTTTGTACTTTGTGAAAAAAGCCTGAAAGGTGAAATAGTAAATGCTGATTTTTTTTCTTTTGAGACAGTTTCTCTCTGTAGACCAGGCTGGCCTTGAACTCAGAGATCAGCCTGCCTCTGCCTCCCAGCACTGGCATTAAAATCATGTGTCACCATACCCAGCTATAAATGCTGATTTCTTAAGGAATAAAGTAAAATTTCCATGCCCTCCAGTGATAATTATTTAGCACTCAGGACTCTGTGTGTCGTGTCTGTGTGTGTTTAGATGATAAAAGCAATACTATTTTAAAATTATACGGTAAGGAAGAGTGTATGTATAGTTCCATAATTCTAATCTTTTATATCACTTAAGTTAATGACCTTGGGCTTTTGGTTACCTTATTTGCAAATTATGTTTGCCCTACTTCAGCTGTGGGTTTTTTGAGCTAAAGCATTTAAAGGTGTCATTAGTAACGAACCCAGAACTTTCGGTGGCAATCTCTTACCCATTCCCCACGTGCAGCCCATCTCATCATCTTGACCACTAGCATTTCTCTTCCCTTCAGTGGGATCTGCTTCCTCTTCTTCATCGGAATCTTCACCTAGCATCTTCTTCTCCAATAACATCTGTTGTTGTTTGCGCAGTTCCTTCAACTGTGTTACTGTTAACTCGGATTCTGCCTCTCGATCTTCCTCTGGTCCCTAATGAATCAAAGGGGAAATATATACATATATGGATTCAGGATTGGAGAAATTACTTTCCGAGATACAGCAATGTACACAGACCTGCGAGTCCAGACTGAGCCCTACGCTTTTGTCATTGGTTACTGGGATACTTTTTTTTTTCTCAACTAAACCTTAAAGAAACTCAGAATCCCCAGCACAGTCAAGTCCCAGGATATTTACTTTAGAATTTTCTACTTACCTGAAGGATAAAGAGGCGGGTGCTGCCTCCAAAGCGAAAAACGTGCCCAACGTGGACTCGACAGTAAGTGCGGGGTGGGATGCGAGTTTTGTTGAGGAACGTGCCGTGGGTACTTCCCAGATCATAGATATAGAAGCCCTGCTCACGACCATCAGATTCCCCGTCGGGATCCGCCCCCCGGTGCTGAAGCACCGCGTGGTACCGAGACACAGAAGGGTGCTCCAGGCATATGTCACAGCTAGCAAGTCTCCCGAAAAGGCAGCAGCTCATCCCTTTCAAGGTGCGGGTGCCAAGGATGGTGCCACCTTTCAAGGTTTCGAGACTGTAGGGGGCCGTGGCTGGGCTACCCCACGATGGCTCTTGGTATGGGGGCGCCCGGGCCGGACCGCCAGAAGCAGGAGGTACCCGCGGGGAGCGGAGCTGCTCCACCGGTGGACTCCCAGTCTCCCCGCTGCACGGCTGGAGCGGCGGGGCCTCGGGCTCCCCACATCCGGAGTCCAGCAGCTCCGTGGGGCATTCCGTCTTCACATCCTCAGGAATTGATGGATTGGAGGCCGGAGCCTTACTCCGCACTGCCAGAGGCACCGGCAAAACAGGCTTTTTAAATTCGCTACTGATTTCCCGAGATGTTGGCGGTTCTGGCTGAGAAGTAGTATCAGCCATCCTCAGCCCCGTGCAACCTCAAAATATGTCCCTCGGAAACCCCGGTCGCTCGTTCATCACGTTCCCGCGCGCTTTTCCTCCTCCTTCCCAGTTCCCTGCCGCTACTCTGGGTGGCAATGTTTGAGTTCCTCTTTCAAGACTCACAGAATTGTAAAGATGTGAATAGCGCTAGAGAGTTCCGATACCAGAAAGGGGACCGAAAAAAAAAAAAGCTGTCGTGCTGCCGAGCAGAACGCGGACATTTTTGGGCATTGCAAACGGCTTGTAATAACTTCCTGTGGCAAAGGGCAATCGGGAAGAAGCGCTTCCGGCAGCCTTGGGCCTTAATCAATAAACTAGCCTCCTAAACTTGACCTACTCGTCAACTCGGATCTGTCAGAGTCAAACAGCCGCGTAGACCACTCCTGGAACAGGGCGGTGAGTGTTTGACCGTTATTGTCTGGTTCAGGGCCAGAGCTCCTCCTTTTACTGCCGCCCTGGAAATGAGACCTCCCAGGATCCTGTGGATCACGACCGAGGAGCCCCTACCCTGCACCCCCGAACTTAGGTTTGAAACCCCCTTTACTCCTTTTTTGAAGTTAGGGAAGAGGGAAATTTCTCGCTAGTTAGCTCATACTTTTATTTATTTTCGGAACAATTTATTGAGGCAGCATGTTAAGTGGCTTTACGAACCTGGGTATCTCTTTCACCCTATGTATTCATGACATTGGTATGACACCGGGCTACAGCTTTCACATATGAAAAATTGGGAATAATAGTAGTGTTTTTTTTCACAGGATTGTTGGAAACTTGAACTAAGCAATAGTTTATATTGTAACTCTTTGCCAGAGGCCCCAACACTATACCAAGATGGTAGTCATAACAGGTGGGAGAATACTGTCAATTAAGCCAACTAAAGTTAAAGTCCAGGGATAAATTCAAATTGATGTGAGAATACAGAGAAAGGGTGTGTATTGGGGAAATGTTGGGGATGGTGATTTCAGTAGTCTTAAAGAACAAATTCAAGTCTGATAAAGATATAGAGGATGGCAGAGGTCACAACTCAAAGGATCAATTATGAAAATATGTGATGTTCTCAAGAACCTGAGTAGTAGGGCTGGAGAGATGGTTCAGTGGTTGACAGTGGTTCCTGCTCTTCCGGTAGACCTGAATTCCATTTGCTGTACCCCCATTAGGGCAGTTCACAGCCACCTCTAACTCCACCTCCAGAGGGATCTGATGCCCTCTTCAGATCTCCTTGGGCACCTGTGTACACGTGGAACACACATACATACCCAACAATTAGAATAAAATCTTTTCTGGTTGTTTGTTTTTGAGACAGAGCTTCTTATAAAATCTTAAGGCTGGGTGGTATTGGTGAGTTCAAGGTCAGCCTGGTCTACATAGTGAGTTCCAGGACAGCCAAGGTTACACAGAGAAACCCTGTCTCAAAAAAAATTTAAAAAATAAATATAAATAAATTAGTTAAAATAAAATCTGAGCAAAGAAGATAAACGGAGGGGCCCGTTAAATGGCTTACCTGGTAAAGGCACTTGCTGCTAAGCCTGAAAACCTAAGTTCAATCCCCAGGCCCACATGGTGGAAGGAAAGAAGAGTCTCACAAACTGTCTTCTCACTTCCACCTGCACACACCCCGAAAATACATAAATGTTAAAAACAAAAACCCTAAAGGAAAAGAAAAACTGAGTAGTATGATATTGTTAGAACTTAGGCTATTTAGTCCAGGAAGCTGCTCTGTGTACCTGCAGGGCGCCGGGTCCATGCCTTTAAAGTAGCAGTTACTGCATGCTGTTTCCGTCCCTCTCACCTCAGGACAGAGATCTTGCACTGTCACACAATGTCTGGTATTCAGTTGATATCCGTTGAACCAGAAGAGACGTCTAGGCAATGAATCTGGAGGAGTGACTTGAAGACAGACTGTAAGTGTTTTGAATGGTAAGCCAGAGAATTGAGACTTTTTTCAAGAGGTAAGGGGATGCTCTCAGCTGGAGTCTGTCTGAATCCAACAAGAGAAACAGAAAACAGGTTGCAGGTGTAGCTCAGTAATGAAATACTTACCTAGCATGCATTCAACCTTCAGCCCCATAAAAAGGAAAGTAAAAAGTCTACCAACAGTGCGAAGTATAGATTAGATACTGTGAACGACTGGAACGATGGTTCTCAGCCTTTCTAATGCTGCGACCCTTCAATAGCTTCTCATGCTGTGGTGACCCCCAACCATAAAACTATTTTGTTGCTCCTTCATAACTGTAATTTTGCTACTGGTATGAATTGTTATGTAAACGTCTGATAATACAGGGTATCTGATTGGTGACTCCCAAAGGGGTCACAACCCACAGGTTGAGAATTGCTGGACAAGAGGAAGGGATACTGGTTAGACAGCAGCAGAAATCTTGTAGATGTAGTCTGGGGAGACAGCTCATTCTATAAAATGCTTGCCTCATTGCAAGCATGAGGACTTGAATTCAAAACCCCAAACCCCTATAAAACCCCAGGTGTGGCTGCATGTGCTTATGAACTTAGCTGTGGAGGATGAGGATAGAGCCAGAGACAGGCAGATCTCTGAAACTCACTGGTCTAGAATAATCAGCAAACCCTAGATTCCAGTGAGAGATCCTGTCTCAAAAAAGCAAGATGGATGATACCAGAGGAAGGACACCTGAGTTTGATCTCTGGCCTCCGTGCACACACACGCACACGCACACAAAGAAATCTCTTACATTCTTTCATGTATATGTCAGAATTTGGAAACATAAGGCTAGATTTAAAGTGCATGAATGTTTCCACCAGGATAAATTAAACTATACTCAGGCAAAGCACAGAATAAGAAGCACCTATTAGTATTTTTTGTTTTGTTTTTTGTTTTTCAAAACCTGGTGTTTGTTTTTTTTTTTTTTTTTTTCTGTGTAGCCCTGGCTGTCCTGGAACTCATTGTGTAGACCAGGCTGGCCTCAAACTCAGAGATCCACCTTCCTCTGTCTCCCAAGTGCTGGGATTAAAGACATGTACTACCATGTCTGGGCATCTATTAGTATTTTTAATGCTACCCTCTTCTTCCTATTAATCTAGCACAATTGTGTCACAACACTCATGATATATTCCAGTTCTCCCATCTCAGTTTCATGCCTTGTAACTTGTTTAGGATTAGGCATGATGGGTATTGTGGTACTGAGTCTGTGAAATGAAACAGGCAATATATATGTTAAGAGTCCTAGACACTTAGTCACTAGAACACAGAGTCACTGCTGTTCATCTGCTAATGACTTTGATTATATTTTTGTACTTCAGTCCAAGAGGAACTGTCATTGTGTGATTAGCACCCAACAATTCTTTTTCTCTTAATTTCTTCAAGGAGAACATCGTTTATCCTAGAGATTTGCTAACACCCTTTTCAAAGTGATAACCTGCTTTTCATATCAGAACTGCCAGGATTTCCTATTTTTCACTATACTTGCCAGAGACTGAAACGTGTTATTTTAGGGTATCATCTACATTAAACCTAAGAACTCTTCTTTGCTTGCTGTAAAATGTTGAGATACTGGGGAGAAATACCGATACCATCAGGACAGACCAACAGAAGTTCCTTTGATCTGCTCCCACGGGAGTTCCGTCTGGTAGAAGTCCATGACCCACCCCTGCACCAGCCCTCAGCCAACAAGCCTAAGCGCTCCACCATGCTGGACATCCCCTCAGAGCCGTGCAGCCTTACCGTTCACACCATTCAGCTCATCCAGCACAGCCGGCGTCTCCGCAGCCTCATTGCCACAGCCCAGACCCAGAGTCAGCAGCAGACAGAGGGCGTAAAGGCTGAAGAAAGTGAACCTCTTCCCCCCTGCCCTGGCTCACCTCCTCTCCCTGATGACCTCCAGCCTTTAGATTGTAAAAATCCCAATGCACCATTCCAGATCCGGCACAGTGACCCAGAGAGTGACTTTTACCGGTAAGACAAAGCATTGCTGTGTTTTGTTTTGTTTGTTTTTAACTGACCTCCTTGATGATCCTGTTAAGATTATAGTAGCATTTCCACTTCTACACTGGAAACTCGGTGAGAGTGATTATTTGGCTTATGTTGCTCAAGTCACTAGTGGAGTGTCATTCAGAAATTAGTCCATAAAAAAAAAAAATTTGGAGGGGGTTCTGAGACAGGGTTTCTCTGTGTAGCCCTTGCTGTCCTGGAACCAGCTCTGTAGACCAGGCTGGCCTTATACTCAAAGATCAACCTGCCTCTACCTCCCTAGTGCTGGAATTAGGGGTGTGTGCCACCACTGTCTATGTTTTTAATTTTCTAATACAATAGGCATCTATTGAGTGCCTATTAATGCCAGACATTTTACTGGAAGTGAAACAATACACTGATACATGAATAGTAAAAACTGGGCTGGGGAGATGCCTCAGTGGCAGATCAGTGGCCCAGCAATAAGGAAGGGGAAAAAAAAGCCGATAAGGCACCATATTTACAATTTGAAGGTAATGTAGTTTCAGTCAACAAGATATTGTTTATCATATTAATTTTTTGGTTTTCGAGAGAGGGTTTCTTTGTGTAGCCCTGGCTGTCCTGGAACTACCTGTATTGATCAGGCTGGCCTCAAACTCACAGAGATCCACTTATCTCTACCTCCCCAAGTGCTCGGTTTATAAGTGTGCACCATCTCACCTGGCTGAACCTAGTTTGTTTTATACATGTTTAAAGAAACCATATAAGAAAAAAAAAAGGAATACACAGCAGCTATAAGGTGCTAAAACATTTTCCATTAAAGAAGTGGATGCATATATAGGGTGTAGATGTAGCTCAGTGGTCAAGCACTGCTGGCGTGTGCAGGCCCTGCATTCAGATTCCAGCACTACAAGGGGAAAAAAGAAGTCCAAAAATTGCTCAAATTAAGTGATGGCCATTGGCTCTTTATTAGGCCCTTCTGCTGGAAGGGAAAGCTAGTTGTTATCTCATCTTTCAACTATCTACAACTTGCAGTGGTTGTTGTTGATAATAGATGAGTGAGTGTCTGCGCAGGTACCTCCTCCTGTAGAGGATGGTGACATAAACCAAGGAACAGCAATGGTCTTTTCTGCTTTATTTTTAGTTATACAATAATTTCCTTTGCAGAGGGAGGCATAAAGTCAATAAATTTTCAGAGGGGTTGGCGAGATGACACAGTGGGTAAGAACCTTTGTTCTTACAGAGGAGCTGGGTTTGATTCCCTGTTGACATAGTTTTTAAAACTCTTTTATTTACGTTTCTTTTATCTTTTTCTCCCTGTTCCACCCCAACCCCTTTCAACACCCCAACATCAGGTAGGAAAGAGAAAGAATTAGTGGGAGAGGGGGTGTGGTTCTCTTAGCTGCTTCCTGCTGGTTAAGGTCCTCAGGTTCCTTGGAGCTAGTCCAGAGTCCTCATATTTAAACTGTCTGCAGCTGGCAAAGAGCTCTTCTCAGAGCCCACATTAGGCAAATAGTTTGCTGCTGAGCCACCTGAATCACTCCCCCATCCCACACCTGGGATCAAAACAAAAACATGTTTATATCTACAATAATTCCCAGCATCTATTGGTGGCTCACAACCCTCTAATTCCAGTTCTTAGACATCTGATACCTTCACTACTATCCTGTACTCTATTTTAGACATTCGTTGCCTGTTCAAACTATGTAACTGGGGCTCAGGAATGTGACATTGGGTTGCTAAGAAGAGCAGCATTTAGGTGGCTGTTTCTCTAGAAACCTATGCCAAGGATTACTGGGATTATAAAACTCCAGTGAGACAGGCTGGTCGCCCCTTGGCAAGAACAAGAATAATACTAGCTGGTCTCCTCTTTCAGCGGGAAAGGAGAACCAGTGACTGAACTGAGCTGGCACTCTTGCCGGCAGCTCCTCTACCAAGCAGTGGCCACAATCCTGGCCCATGCAGGCTTTGAGTGTGCTAATGAAAGTGTCCTGGAGACTCTAACTGATGTCGCACATGAGTACTGCCTTAAGTTCACCAAGTTGCTGCGCTTCACTGTGGATCGGGAGGCCTTGCTGGGACAGACCCCCTTCCCTGATGTCATGGAGCAGGTGTTCCACGAAGTGGGGATTGGCAGTGTGCTCTCCCTCCAGAAGTTCTGGCAGCACCGCATCAAGGACTATCACACTTACATGCTCCAGGTGAGTTGACCCTGGCAGACGTGGACAATGATGCCATAGTCTGGGAGTGTTAAGCAGTCTACAACACGTGTTCTGGAGTGCAGTGCCCAGGAGCTTAGAGCAGAGTGAATTGAACCCACTGTTCTAATGGCCTGTGATGTTTCTCTGTCCTCGACACTGGCCCAGTGAGACTTCAGGGCCTCTTTCAGTCAGTGGATAGCCCACTCGTCGTTTCTTCCTCTGCAAGAAATACACAGGCATCTGGAGTCTCAGACACTGTGGTTAGCATTCTTTTATTCAACAAATATTTATTGAGAACTTACTATGAGTCAGGCATTGTGGGAGATAGTTTACAAGGGGGGTAAACTATTTTGAGCTTGCAGTATTCATGGGAGGCAAAAACAGGCAAATAAGTATAATCACAGTTTCAGCTAGCATTAACTGTTGAACACTAAAACAAAACCAGCGGGAGGTCTGAAGGATGCCTGTTCTTGAGGATCAGGCACTTCCAGCTCATCTACTTAGAGTGGCCAGTCATCTTCGGTCAACACCAGACTTTGCCTAGGATCCAGACTGCTTCCTTCACTCAGGGTCTCAGAGGGTCTGTATGCCAGATGCCAGGGAAGTTTCTGTTGTCATATGGGACCCGGTTTCACTGTGTAGCCAGGTCGGCTTTACTCTCCACCCTTCTTTTCTGTCTCCTAAGTGGTGGAATTCCAGGTATGTGCCACTATGGCCAGATAGTTGTTAGTTTTTATAGACAGACATGCAGTATTTTGTCTCAGTTCTGGCTTCTTTACCTTATGTAACTTTTAATTAATGATAAAAAACATTTTCTGACACATTTTCTTTATGTTTTATCATAAATTGAGACCCAACCCCTTAAACAATTTCCTCCCATGGCAGTGGCAATTGTCCTTACTGTTTAGTGATGCTGGAATTGATCTTGTGGCCTTGTACACTTTTAAGTGCACACTCTACCGCTGACCTGCACCCCAGCTCTAGCAGGCTTTTGTTTTGTTTTGTTTTTTTCCCCCTGAGACAGGGTTTCTTTGTGCAGCCCTGGCTGTCCTGGAACTAGCTCTGTGGTCCAAGCTGGCCTCAAATTCAGAGATCTGCCTGGCTCTGGCCCCCAAGTGTTAGATAAAGGCATGTATCACCACTGTCCAGCCAGCAGCAGAGGTTTTAAAATTCACCGTGCGGGCTGGCTGTTAGTAAAGTGCCGACCTCAAAAGCATGAGGACCCGAGCTGAGATCGCCAGAGCTCGTGTAAAGAGCAGGTGTGGTGGCATGCAGCTGTGACCCCAGCAGTGGCGAGATGGAAGGCAGAGACAGGCAGATGCCTGAGCTGCTCTCCCAGACAGAAAGTGGGAGCACCTGAGGATGATGACTGCAATGACTCCCTGACCTTCACATGTGCACATGTGAGCACACACACATATCCACATGTACACACACATGTATATATATATATGTATATGTATATTTATATATATACACACCAAAAAGAGAGAAAATAGAAGTGCAACTCATCTGTTAACTCACACACACTGCTGGTTTTCCTTGGGTTACCACAAGCTGACTATCCAATCTCATTCTAAAATAGCCCTGGAAAATTAACTCTTGCTTGCCAACAGATTAGTAAGCAGCTGTCTGAAGAATATGAAAGGATTGTCAACCCTGAGAAGGCCACAGAAGACACTAAACCTGTGAAGATCAAGGAGGAACCTGTGAGTGACATCACATTTCCTGTCAGTGAGGAGCTGGAAGCTGACCTTGCTTCAGGAGACCAGTCCTTACCCATTGGAGTCCTCGGGGCTCAGAGTGAGCGCTTCCCATCCAACCTGGAGGTGGAGGCTTCGCCACAGGCTTCAAGTAAGGAACAGAGGTGTATCCATTTCATTCTGGTTCTGCCCGTCTCAGCACTTACTGACATTTGAGAACCATAATTTAAGTTGAAGAAAAGCAGGCATGGCAGAACAGAAGTTGCTGGACCAAACAGCTATAGTGAATCCTTTACAATACTCCTAGTTTAAGTAGTTGTGTTTCCTTGATAGAGACTTCTAGCAAATTGCAGATGAAAGGAATGAAACTACTCTGCCCTGCTGGAGGTAGCTGGTTTATTGTAGGTTACAACTGTGACAACTTTAGGAACCTGGAGAATTAGCTCTTCAATATTTTTTTTATTTTCAGGAAACCATATTTTATTTGTTTGTGTAGTAGTTGAGACAGGGTCTTGCCATATAGGCTAGGTTGGTCTGGAATTCAAGTCATCCTGCTTCAGCCTCCCACATGATGTCACTACTATGCAATACCATACACTACCCGCTTTGCTACAGAGTCAGTTAAGTGGCAAATTAGTTTGGACACTTAGTTGTTTATAAACATAAACACATAAGAAATTTAAATATTGAGCCGGCACAATAGCGTACACCTGTAATCCCAGCATTCAGGGAGGCAGAGGCAGTTGGAGCTCTGTGAGTTTGAGGTTAGCCTAGTCTACAAAGGGAGTCCAGGACAGCCAAGGCTACAAGAGAAACCCTGTCTTGAAAAAAAAAAAAAGAAATTTAAATATCAAATCCTCAAATGTGACCCAAACAAAGTTAGGTCAGTGTTAGAAGTGCTGAGAAGAGGGGGTTCTTCTCTGAGGAAGAGGTAAAAGCTAACAGCAGAACTGCATTACCAAAATACAGAGAGGTACAGGATGCCAAGGACCACGTCTCTTGCAGGATAGACTCAGCATCATGTAGTGATCATAGTCTTCAAAATGAGGCCCAGACAGATTCTCAAATAAACGGCAGGAAAATAGACAGACCCATGAAAGGAAGGAAAAGGAGCAAGGGAGGGGGCTCAGTGGGTATGAGAGATTGCTATGCAAGTATGAGTACCTGAGTTCAAATCTCAGCACTCATGTAAAAGATATAGATGACTGTGTGCATGTAATTCCAACACTGGGAAATAGAGACAGGTGATCCCAAGAGCTTACTGGCCAGCCAGCCTAGCAAAAACAGTGAGCTTCCAGGACAAGGCAGTGAGAGAGCAACAAGAGAGACCCAGCATCCTTCTCTGGCCTCCTCATGCATATGGATAGGCACACATACCTAAAGGTTCATGTGTATACCACACAGGGGAGGGCGGGGAACAACAGAGTAAACTGCCCACAAAAGGCCTGGAATTGTATCTGTCTTTAAATATAATCTTTTCACCCAGTTTTACTTTCCTGACGTAGAGGAAATTGGAGTGGCTAAGTGCACCTGCCCCACAGGTAAGGTAAAGGGGAAAAAAATGAAAGAAGTGGAAAGGAGGTAATTTAGGGGTGACATTTTGAGTCACAGACTTCACGACACCCTCAATCATGCGGGGAACTGCAATGAAAACAGTGCAAAGGCCGCTAGTCAGGCCTGGGTGGATATTCAGGTGTTCTGTTTGGCTCATGGCAGGGTTCCCTTCGTTTTTAGGTGCAGAGGTAAATGCTTCTCCTCTTTGGAACCTGGCTCATGTGAAAATGGAGCCTCAGGAAAGTGAAGAAGGCAATGTGTCTGCACACGGGGTGCTGGGCAGTGATGTCTTTGAGGAACCAATGTCAGGCATGAGTGAAGCCGGAATCCCTCAGAGCCCTGACGACTCAGACAGCAGCTATGGTTCCCACTCCACTGACAGCCTCATGGGGTCCTCCCCTGTTTTCAACCAGCGCTGCAAGAAGAGGATGAGGAAGATTTAACTGCAGGAGGACACTCAGTCCAAGCCAGCAACATCCAGCAGAAAGCCTTGATGTTTAAATTGTTCCCATAAGTAGTGATTGTATTCATATTCTTAAATGCAGGGTGTTCCTAATTTCAGAGAAACAGTTCTTAACCAGGTTACATTTCACTTTGGCATCGTTTTTGTACTTTTTCAGAATAGCTAAGCCACTGTTCACAGATAATTGCGATACTGGCCTGGTAATCAGGCCAAAGCACTGTCCCCAGCTGCTTTTCCACTGCAGGACAACACATACCTTAGCTCCTCTCAGCCTTTTCTCTGGCACACTTGAGAAGAAACATGTCACTTTGATATTCCTTGCAGAGGTGGGAAGCTGAGATGTTTTGCTTAAACTTCAAAGCTTGCATATATTCACATAAATATATGCCATTATAGTTGTCAGGTTTCATTGATTTATTTTGGGTCATGTCATTGGGAATCCAGTAGTAAGATAGTAAATGAAACATAAAGGTCAGCAGTCATATTTCGAAACAATTTTTGCTATTTAACCCTCTTACAAAATGAGAGCCCTGTGGTGACAGCCATTATTCTTATGCAAACAGCTGTCCCCACAATTCTTTTCTCGTTATTCCATCCAGCCTCATCAGTAAACTTTTACTATGCTCTTTCTGCTGGCACAGGCTTTTTACTATTTTTTCACCATGCACATTTTCCAACTGTTCATTTTCTCTTTTGTGAAGGAAGCAAACAGGACCTATAACAGTGCTGGATGGGCAGCATCTGGTTTTGTTTCAGGTTTGTTTTTTCTTTTTAAGACATTTGAGAGATGGCTCAGTGGGTAAAGGCACTTGCAGCTTGAGTTTGATCCCAGGGACCCACATGGTACAAGGAGAGAACCGACTCCTCCAAGCTCTCCTGTGGCCTCCGTACATGCTAGGGTGCATGCATAGGCACACACAAATTATTTTTGAAAAGTCACTTGAGCTGGGCAGTGGTGGCACACACCTTTAATCCCAGCACTCGGGAGGCAGAGGCAGGTGGAGCTCTATGAGTTCAAGGCCAGCCTGGTTTACAGAGTGAGTTCCAGGACAGGCAGACCTACACAGAGAAACCCTGTCTTGAAAAAAACGAAGAAGGTCATTTGAGTTATTCCAATCTTTTCTTTTTAAAATTCTTTGACCATGAGTTTTGCCCTCTTCTAAACAAGACTTTGTCTTATGTGTGTGATCCAGGGTTCATCAGAGTTGCCTTAAGTGTGGGTGGGAACTTACTTACTGAGCATGGGCAACTTAGCAGCAGCTATTCAAGGCCCTTCCCTCAACAACCATTCTTTGCCAACAGTCCCTCATCAGAGGGGTTGGGGCCTCAAGGCGCCCTCTCTTCACAATGAAACGCTGGCAGGCCAATCTTGTGCAGGTCTGTACAGATAACCACAGCTGCAGGACTTCAGATGGCTACATCATCTAGAAGACATCTTTCTACTTTATATCTCCCCACCCTCTGGTTCTTCAGTTCTTCCCATTCCTTCTTAAGTGACGTTCCCTGATTGTTGGAGGGGCGGTGCAGATGTACTAATTAATGCTTCACCGTCACATACTCTCCACCCTTTGGCCAATTCCAGGTTTCTGCATTAACTGATGCCCACTGCAATAAGCTGCAAAGGCTGAGCACAGCACTAATTTCAAATGGCAAAGAAGTTGACAAAGGATGGGTGTGCTATCTCTAATGGCAAATCAAGGTTCAGAACGTTTCAGGGTGTTTATGTGTGTGTATACTGGTGCATATGTGTGGGAGTATATATAGGGAGGCCAGAGACAACTCTGCAGTCCGTTCTCTTCACCTTCATATGGGCTCCAGGGACCAAAGGCATGGTGTCAGATCTGCATAGCAAGTGCCTTTCACCCACTAAACCATCTCGCCACCCCAGTTTCAGGGTTTTTAAAGATAGTCACATCATGTATCCTAGACTGGCTTCCTACAGTCCTCCTGCCTTTTCCTAAAGTTATAACTTATATTAAAATATAATTTTGTAAATCAGTCCTTAACACCCTTAAAATCTATCCTGTTTTGATCTTGTGGTGGTCTGATTGAGAATGAACCAGGGCACTTGATGACCAGAGTTTGGATGGATCCCTAACACCTACTAAATGTCATGTAGGGGGCTGGAGAGATGGCTCAGCGGTTAAGAGCACTGAATGCTCTTCCAGAGGTCAGGGGTTCAATTCCCAGCAACCACATGGCAGCTCACAACTGTCTATAACTCCAAGATCGAACACCCTTAGACAGACATGCAGGCAAAACACCAATGCACATAGGGAGGGAAAAAGTTGCTGTGGCCATGGTGTCTCTTTGCAGCAACAGAAACCCTAACAGAAAGATCTTATCTTCATTTTCATGAACAAAGTGGCCAGCAGGCAGTTAGTGTACATATTTATTTCACTTAGGAAACACTCATTAAGCACCTCCATATACTAGGTCTTGTGCAAGTGACATAAAGACAAGACCCTTACAGAGCTGACAGCAAGAGACAGGTAACATTGTAAGAGAAGGATGAGGGCAGGCACCAGAGAGAAAAGCTGAGTATGTCTGAGTTTTGCTTTGCAAATGGTTTCCCACTTAAAGAACAGGTTAAGTGTGAGTATGGCAGTCCAGCCCTACAGACACACTGATCTAATACACACAGAAAGGTCCTTTTCTCTTTTTAAAGACAGGGTCTCACTATGCAGCTCACAGAAACCTGTCTGCTGGGATTAAAAACATGCACTACAACATCTGGCAGAAAGGTCTTAGTTTTTAAAAAAGGTCAGATTTTCAGACCAGCATTTCCCACTATGTATGCAATATTAAATAATAGATAAAATTCTCGGTTGCTCTGAAAGAATACTGGAGACTAGCCACCAGCCAAGAAAGAAAAGGCAAGTTATGAGAACTGGGTAGTTGATGCACCTGGCCTGAGATTGAGTCATAGGCCAAGTTGGGACAGTGTTCTGAAAACAGCACACCACAGTCAACTGGAGGGCTTATTAAACAGCCTGCTGGGCCCACCCCCTTCTAATGAAGCCGATTTGAAGATGTAGCAATAAAAACTTCTTGGCTAATAATTTTATTTCTGGTCCAGAGACTACACTCTTGAGAATTGGGGCACACCCTTCGAACTATGCATGTACTCAACACACCAAATCCTGTCTCATGGAAAAGGTTTTCTACCAAGTACAATATAAATAGGACATGGTTTTGGCCCTGGTTACGTGGATGGGCATGGGAAACCAAGCTACACATTACCTTCTACCAGCCTGTCTTTAAAGCTCTGTTGTAACTAATGGCAGTAAATTTGTTAGTGATCACATACTTCCTAATATCAAATCGTGACAGGTTTACCAGAGTTAAAGTTAAAAACTTTGTCCAAGTCCTCACTCAAACAGGCTTCTTGATGATGTGCTACCTTGTGTGAGCACATCTCATCCGAACTGGCTGCCAAGGGCACTGCACTGCCCCTCTGTACAGGCTCATTCCCCCTCTCTATTACTCTGCTTAACGAACAGCAACTTGGGCTGCAGAGTCAGGCGCACGGTGCTAAAAGAGGCTCAGGCCACAGATCTAGCCTAGTCAAGATTCCAAGTTGTCTTCAGGACAGAAGTTCTCTCTGTCTCAGCAGCAGCAAAGGTCTTGAGTTCAAACAATGCACTTTTTCTGAAGTTTTAGGCTGAACAGTTTTCAGCTTGCAGAGAGGTACGAATACATCCTTGTGTAAATATCAGGAGAAGCTAACCAAGGATGGACACCCACCGCCAGCTCCACCTTTAACCACGACTTCATCTGAGTCCAGTTTCCCCCAGAGCAGTCACCATCCTGGAGGAAACTGCTCTGGCTGCAGCCCTCACAGGAAGGACGTCCTCTGCGCGGACAGCCAGCTCGTCAGACTGCTGGCAGCACCCGGGCTGGCCTACTTGCTTCTCCTCCAGTGCTGCGCCATGGACTCCTGCATGAAGTTCTGAAATGCCGGCTCTTCACGGCTCTCCTCTGTAACTGCAGGAGGAAAAGTGCTTATTTTAAAACCCCGTGAGAGACAAGTGGATCAGAGCTCCTGTCACCCATCAGAAACAACATTTTAAAAATATTTTTTACTTTTTCAAGGCAGGGACTTACAATGGATCCCAAGATATCCTGGAACCCATAGTCCCCTGCCTCAGTCTCTCCACCACTGAGGTCACAGGCATGCACCTCCATACCTAGCTGAAACTACTTTTAAGGAATTATATACTCATACCCTCCAATAATGAAATAGCTTCCAGAAGCATGTTTTATGTATCAAGTTTCCAAAATGTGCAGCATCAAAGTAAAGAGAATATCCCCTTCATAAGTAACTAAAATAAGGTCTACTCAGATAGGCAAGAGAAAGAATAGTAGATTTGCCTACAGCCTCAGCCACCCAAGAGCTAGGGATAAAATAGGGAACTCCCACGTTTGACTATTAAATATTTAAACAAAACCCCCAGGGGCTGGAGGGGTGGTTCAGCAGTTAAGAGCATTTGTTGTCCTTGCCATAGGACCCAGGTTTGTTCCCAGCATCCATGTGGTGGCTCACAACATCTGTACTTCCATTTCCAGGGGATTTCTGACTTCTGCAGGGACCAGGCATTATCGTACATACATAAGACATGCAGGCAACACACACACAAAGTAAAAATAAATACATCTTTTTAAAAGCCTAACATTGAGCCAGGAGTGATGGCGCACGCCTTTAATCCCAGCACTCAACGAGGCAGAGGCAGAGGCAGACGGATCTCTGTAGGTTCAAGGACAGCCTGGTCTACAAAGTGAGTTCTAGGACAGCCAGGGCTGTTACACAGAGGAGAAACCTTATCTCAAAAAACAGAAAGAACGACAAAACAAACAAAACCCCCAAACAATCCAACATTAATGACTCAGGATATAGCTCAGTGGCATATGTTTTTATCAGGCAAGAGATCTGGGCTACACCATTAGCACCAATTAACCAAAACACCAATAACAGACAAATAAAAAGGTGGCATCTGCAAATTGACTCAAAACTGCAGAAGTTACAAGACCTAAAAGGCATGGTGCTGCTGTTCTGGTATGGAAAGACCTTGCCCGCTGAGTGTGGATCATTCCCTGGACAGGGGTCCCTGAGCTGTGAGCAGAGAAGTCATGCTGACCACAAGCAAATAAGCGAAGCTGCATGTATTTGCTCCTCTCTGCTCCTGACTGTGTCTGTGATGTGATTAGCACTTTGAAGTCCCTGCCCTGATTTCTCCACAGTGATGGAACCTGGAATTATGAGCCAAAACAAACCCTTTCTCCTCTGAATTGCTTTCGGTCAGGCTATTTTGCCACAACAACGGAAGGAAATGAGAACAAGGTCAGAAGTAGCAAGGCTGGAACTCCATAGAACACTTTGCTGGTGCTGTATACTTTAGCATCTCCTCTTGCTCCTGTCACTGCCCACATGCTCAGGCTCTCCTCCCAACGACAATCTCCTGAGAAGCAGTGCAGCTCCCTCTCACCTCTGTGGTCAATGTCATCAGTGTCACTGTCAGCTTCCTCATCTTCCTCATCCAAGGTTCCTCGGGTCAGGATCAACTCGGAAGGGTCCAGGACAGGAGATTCGCTGTCTAGGATTAAAACATTGATCAGTACAGAAGTGTCTTCAAAGAGCTGGTTGTGAATAGTCAGGCTTATCAGTAGGCAGCACAAGAATGCTCTTGACAGACAGAAATGTGGGAGAGTGAGTCTTGTATAACTCCACTTGTCATTTCTAACAAGGCTTAGTTCACACAGTGATTCCATGTGGCCCCTATTTCCACAGAGGAAAACATAAGAAACATTTCTCTGAAATGCCAGTACAGTTTCTCTAGCTCACAGACCAGAAGCTTTGCTTTTTCCAGTGAAAAATAAAGAAATACAAGGCAAATGACGAACACAGGGCAATGAAACTTCTAGGTGGGATGGAGGTTGAAGGGAGGCCTGAAAAAAAATACAGGGTGAAATGACACAGGGGTAACCTTCAAGCAATGGAAGGAAGGGAAAAAAGGGGAAATCAAATGTACAACTAGAGGTAAAATTCCCTATTCAGTGAATAAGGACTAAGCCTCAAGAATAAGAAGAAAGTCTAATCAAGAGATTCCTGGCACAGGACTCAGTAGAAATTAAATTCTATAAGGACCTAAAGGTACAGGAGGCTGTGACCACTGACTATTGTTCAAGAGCCTGTGAGGCTGGGAGCTCAGCAGGGAAGGGGTGTAAGGCAGGCTGACGGCAGTATAGGGAGGGAGACAAATCTCAGTAGCTGACGGGCGTGGTGGCGCACATCTTTAGTCCCAACACCTGGAGGCAGAAGCAGGCAGATCTCTGTGAGTTTGAGGTCAGTATGGTCTACATAGTAAGTTCTAGGACAGCCAGGGGCTATATAGTAAGACCCTGTCTTGGGGGTGGGAAGGATCTTAGGAACCTATGATCCTACACAATGATGATGCCAGGAAGTGGACACTTCCTTCTACACCCAACAAGAATTACCCAATACATTAGTGTCTTCTCAAACCATCCACAGAAACTTCTCCCTTCAACAGCTCATCTGGATGTAGCAGTAGCAGATTTAACACCTGCCTTTTTAGGTACCTGTGAGGGACACTAGAGGACTTCAGTGTCCACATATACAAGATAGCAGTGTGTGTGTGGAGAATGGCACAGAAGCATTCGTCTTACTGGCTACCCAGGCAGGTTCTCACTTTGCTGTTCTCTGATGGACATAAGCGAACAGAGGTCACAAATAGAAGCTTCATTCTTTTAATAAGATACCCTAATTTAAAAAAAAATTGTTGCTAAAAGAAAAAAAATGAAAGTATATAAAATGGAATTTAAAATATATTAAAAATAAAGTCCATCTATGTGGTTTCTGGGTCCTACTGAGCTGCAACAAATTTCCACACAGTTCTTTTTTTCCCTGGCTGTCCTGGAACTCTCTCTGTAGACCACACTAGCCCCAAACTCAGAGATCTGCCTGCCTCTGCCTTCCAAGTGCTAGGATTAAAGATGTGCGTAACCACAGAGTCTGGCTCCACCACGCTTTTAATGGGCAGTCCGTCATCTTGCCTCTCAAGGAGGCAGGGAATATGTATGTATTTTTAGATTTATTACTTAATTTTATGTGTATGAGTATTTTGCCTATGTGCATACTTATGAGCCACATGTAAGCCTGGCACCCATGGAAGAGAAAAGAGAGTGTTGGCTCCTCTGGAACTGGAGTTATAGGTAGTTGTGAGCCATCATGTGGGTGCTGGGAATTAAACCTGGGCTCTCTGCAAGAGCAGCAAGTGCTCTTAACTGCTGACCCATCTCTCCAGTCCCAGAGCATACATTTTTAACATGAGCACACCCTAGACATTCTCAGAGGGTCAATGATTAAAATAACAGAAAGAAGGAAGGAAGGAAAGAAAGGGGTAAGGGAGGGAAGGAAGGAAGGAAAGAAAGGAGGGAAGTACAAAGAGACAGTAAGGTAACAGGGTAAAAAGACTAAAACACAAAAACCACAACACAAACCCATAGCAGTTAGAAGACTAAGCAGTTTAAAATAAAAGCAACATGTAATACAAAAGATAATATCCACTGAATAACGTAACAAGAAATATGTAAAACAATGGCTGGGCAGTGGTAGCACAAGCCTTTAAGACCAGCACTTGGGAAGCAGAGATAGAGGCAGATGGATTTCTGAGTTCAAAGCCAGATGAGTTCCAGAATGCGTTTCAGGAAGTTTCAGGCTGCACAGAGAAATCTGTCTTGAGGGGGGTCGGGGGAGGTGGAGTGCAGGCCGAGTGTGGTGGCACACGCCTTTAACCCCAGCACTCAGGAGGCAAAGTGAGATGATTCCTGTGAGTAAAGGCCAGCCTGGCCTACAAAGCGGATCTGGGACAGCTGGGGCTTGAAATTCTTCCTGCTTTTGAGGTAGAACATGCAAGATCTCTGAAGATGCAAGATCACAGAGATGTCAGCTGATAGGCTGACGTGGAAGTGCATGTGGGAAGCATGCAAGAATGGCCAGAGCGGGGAAACAGCACAAGGGAGAACAGCCTGAGCAGATTGTGACGTAGTTTCTGAAACTGCCACATAACTACAACACGCGCAAGAAAAGAAATAAGCAGAACAGGGGGAAAGTTCAGGACAGGCTGGACCATTCAGTGGATGAGGGCACTGGACCCCAGACCTGATGAGCTAAGTCTGCTCTACAGAAAAACAGGTAAGACCATGTATTAGACATTAGTGTGTCCACATTAATCTCATTTTTCATAACTGCACTAGGGTTATATAAAACCATCATTATTTTTAGAAAGTATACACAAAGGATTCAAAATAAAAACATATCTGCATGAGTTTTTAAATAATTTAGGAAAAAGTAATGTATACTTTGTGATATGTGAAGGGGAGGAGGCATAAAGAAAAGAAAATAGAGATGTTAACATTCTGGGACTCTCAGAAGTCACAGCAGTTCTTTGTACTAGGAACATAATTTTTCTGTGTGTCTAAAATGCAGTTATGACACGCTGTGAAGAAAGCCGGAGTTCCTTGCCAAAAAAACTCAAAAGAAACTGGGAGCAGCACAGCCACTTCGCACTCCCCAGGTACTTTCTGCTCTTCCAGAGACACATGTGCGCAGGTCTCCATGTCCCTGTCCTTTCTCTTGGCCTGTGCACACATGGCAGCTGGGTGCATCCACCTCCATTCCCTTCTAACGCCGAGAGCACTTCCGCTACCTTTGCCAGTTGCTGTGTCCAGGGCTACAGAGCCCATATCCTTCCGAAGGCGCTCCAGCTGCTCCTTTTGCTGATCGCTCTGGGCACTCGCCTGTAGATGGGGAAATGTCCTCATGTAAACAAGAGATCCTGGGCTGGTGAGATGGCTCAGTGGGTGCATGTTTGTGGCCTGATGACCTAAACCCAATATGTGGACCCCATGCCACAGGAAAGAAATGACTCCTGCAAGCTGTCCTTTGACCTCCATATGTGCTCCCAGACGCAAATAAATGTAATGACTGTGATTTTTTCTTTTATTAAGGTAGGGTCTCATGTAGTGTAGGCCACTATGTAACCACGGATGACCCTGGACTAAATAGGAGTCACCACCACGACTAGCTGGTGAACAATCCCAAAGTTTTGTGCATACTAAACAAACACCCAATCAACTGAGCTAGGTCCCCAGTCCCAATATGCCAGCCTTTTAAGAGGAAATTAGGAATTATTAAATACTAGAGGCTGGTAAAGAATGAGAGACAGACATGCAGACAAAACCAGCAAGTCATGTGGGCCCAAGTGACAGAAGATTTTCAGTTGCACGCTGAGTGAAATAATTCAGAACTTATACCCAAAACCATGACAAAGAACCATCAAGTGGAACTTGTGCAGGCTCTATGACCAAGAGCAGGCTCTGACAAATGAGGCAGATGGCCTCATTTAGTCTCAAGTTAGCATTCTGGGTAAGAGTTGTGAGACCTCTCTATTCCTCAAAATCCTACTGCCTTTAAACCGACCTCAGAGAGTGGGTGAGGTAGGGCATTAAAAGGTCTTGGTATATGTGTATAAGCAAAATCCTGACATTTAAAAATTCAGATACAAAGCCAGCATGGTGTCTCATGCCTGTAATCCCAGCACTCAGAAGGAAAAAAAAGGATAAATGTTCAAATACAGATTTACCAGCTTAAATGAACAAGTGCTTGTGGAGGGATGTGGTGTCGCCTGCTCAGAGTATTAGACCAGCCTGGGGTACAGTGAGACCTCAACCCAAAACCTAACAGGACCCAACAGGGCTAGGCACGTAGCTCAGTGTGTAGAGCACCACCAAACCAAAGAAAAAAAATTACAAGAATTTAAAAGAAACACACAAATTCCATTAGTCTGTTATGTCTCAGTAAAGCTAGAAAAATAAAATAAAATCACGTGAAGTAAATTTAAAAATTATACGGAAAGCCAAAAGAAAAGCACTCACTCCAGGATGACAATGATGGTTATTTTCAGGGAATTAGGATTACGGTTTGGGGTTTTTTTTCCCCTTGGTTTTCCGGAGCAATGTCTCATGTAGCTCAGGCTGGCCTCAAACTCACCGCATAGCTGAGGCTGGCCCTGAACTTGCTTTCCATCTCTACTACCCAACTGCTGTACAGCACAGGCTGGCATCCCAGCTGGTCCCCAGCTCTTCCACTCCACACTCCACTCTCAGCATCTGGTGGCTGGTTGGACTATAGGCCTGTGCCACGGTGAGTGTAGGCCAACTTTCTAACATACACAATCTCCCTCTTACCAGTGATTTCTTCAGACGCTCATATTCAGGCCGATATTCCCTGGGAAAAGAAAAGCCTTCTAAGTTCTTCTCCTTAATGACACCCACCTCCCACCCTGAATCTGTTGTTTCTGTTTTCTTAAAACCAACAAAAGACCTGACCTCACTAAGACCCCTGTGGAATTCAGCAACTCCTGATGGCTGTGTTGCAGACACTAACAATGAAATACCAAGGCTGAGAGGTGTGAGGAAATCAGGTGAGAAGATGGGCTGTACCTGGGAACAACAGAACAGACTCCATCCTGAGCCTTGGAAACATATAAAACCCTTGCTGGACAATCAGTGGAAAATAATGTTGCTTGGCCAACACACTGTGGTCCTTAGGAGAAAACTACGGAACCAAAGCAGCAGCTGGCAAGCAGCAAGCGTGTGAGGTCATGGCCCCAGTGTCACGGATGCTGACTCTACTTTCCTATAGGGGAATGGGACCCCAGTGTCAGCCCTGACAGCTGCTGTAGCAGGCATTTATGAATGTCTCCATGTGTCGGCAACTATCAGGACTTTACATATATTTCTTCAAACAATACAGCGACTGAGGTGGCAGGGCCACACAATGTCTATTTCTGCAGGTGATGTCTTACGGGGATATAACCATGACCTTCACTTTCTTAACTATGTACAGTGACAGAAGTGAGAAGTTGCCACACAGCTTTTAATACCATCAAGTGGCTCTTTAAAAAACAGCTTGATGGCTCCTGCACCACAACATCTCAGTCCAGTACTTCTGTCTTTTTACAGAAAAGAATGGAAACGTGTTACTCCGGGGTGTGGTCATGTCTAGTACACATGTGCAAGGCAAATATACTTTACACAGAACATGTAAATGCATCTCCTGGGGAACCAGCGGCCAGGCGAGCAGGTGAGTAATGAAGGACACATCAACAGCCCTTCCTCAGCCCTCACCTCTCGTACTCTTCGGCAGCACTGGTGACCTGAAGGCAGAGCTCATCAAAGCCGGTGCCCACCACAGCAGAGACGCCCACCACCTGCCAAGAAGCACATCAACACCAGTGAGGGATGGTTGTGTATTTGAAAATAACGAGCATTTTGCTTCAGAAATTTTGTCATTAAAAGAGTCAGAAAACAGATTTGGGTACTTAAGACGTCTCTGGCAAAAAGCAAAGCCCAGACCGAACAAAACAGCATACCTAGCCAGGAGTCAATGAAACTAAGTCAGTGAAAAAATCACCAATTTAAAAGAAAGCTATCCACTGGGCAGTGGTGGCACAAGCCTTTTGATCCGGCACTCAGGAGGCAAAGACAGGTGGATCTCTTAGGTCAAGGCCAGCCTGGTCTACACAAAGAAACAGTCTTTGAAAACAAAAACAAAGAAACAAACAAAACAAAAAAACCCCCTATAGTTAGTATAAAACATGTAGCAGAATCTATAATCTAGTCCCCATCAAGCCAAACCAAGCGCATCACTTTCTGCTCTCTCAATACCATTGCCTCGGCCATACTCTGGGCCACCCACACCCGATCTTGTTTGTATAAACCCTACCCCTCCTTCAGTGTAAACCCTAGGGCTACAGCCTGCAAAATCACTCATTTTCATCTCTCCCTCCCAATAATCAGACCCAACTGCCAATCATCCCTCACCCACTGGCCACATTACGCTTCCGGCTCCATGTACCCTCCTAAACTAGATGGTAGACTTTGGTGAGAGGCTCTCACTGATCCTGTGAAGCGCAGCACTTTTTGTCTTTTCCAGAAACGCTGGGGATCAAACCCAGGCCTCGGGAATTTGCATGCTAGACAAGTGCTCTGCCACTGAGCTGCATCCCAGCCCGTGAACTCTGCTGTAGCAGTCACTCTGCAGAATGTAAAGCATTCCTTTTGACATGCTTCAAAGCCAGGCAAGGCTGCACTGAGACACTGTCTGCAGCTACCATCCGTGTGAGGAAGAGATGAAACTTACCCTGAGCGAGCTGTAGAATTCATCTAACACCAGGCTCATGGAACGGGTCAGGTTACTGACGTAGGTAGTCTCTTGGTTCAAGGCGTCCTGGAAAGCCTCAAAATCCTGCATCCACTCCACTGCAAAGCTGTGGTCAATGATGTCAGTCTGTGCCAGAGAGAAGGCGGTCAACAGCAACCTGAATCAAGGTCATCAACTAATTCATGGCAAAATCATTTTTTAAGTAAGTGTAAAACTCATCATCTGTAGATTTCTTTCTCTAGCCCCGTTCCCAGCTCCGCTGCAACCAACCGTAAAGAGGCCTGTCTTGCCTCTGACCACTATTTCCTGTAGTCTGTTTGTCCCTCTGCTGACACAGAATCCCTGATGCTGAGGGATGGCAGATACGCAATGGATGAGGGGTTACTCTGTCTGCCCTACAATCGCTTTGGATGACAGACAGCACTAAGTACCCACTCCATCTGGCAGCACCCACTTTGCTGATGTGCCTATGACTTTCTACAGTAAAATCCTAATCACTGACAGCATCTGAGGTCACGTGTCACACCTACTAGCCAAACATTCTAACATCAGTCAGGGCTCTGTTTTAAAGACATGTTGAAATCCCCACAGGAAGTGCCACTCACTTTGTTCATGACCACAATGAAAGGCAGCTTGGTTTTGTACAGGATGCTGAAAGAAATGAAACATGGACCCAGCATTATCAAAAGCATTTTAGGCCAGGCATAATCTCACATGCTTGTAATTCCAGCACTCAGAAGGCAGTGGCAGGAAGGTCATGAGGTCAAGGCCAGTCTGCGTGCTTGTTTCCAAAAATAACTAAAAATCATTTAAGCTCCTGGGACTAAGTAAAGAGAATAGAAAAACCTTCAGACTGAATTCAGTCTCTCCCAAAAGGAAATGACCACCAACATCAAGCCAGCAACTGACCCTCCAAGTCCATACCATGTGCTGATATTGATCCACTTTAATATTTTATCAAACAATTCTCTCTTTCTCTGTCTCTCCCCCCAAGTGAAGGAATGAGCATTTCCTGAACACTCAGTACAGGATGGCTACTCTGGAAGGCACTTTTGCATGTACGCATTATGTCCTTCCATCCGCACAAATACCATGTAAATTTACACAATTTTTGCTTTGTTTTTAAGACATTTAAATCATTTTGTAGCCTACACTAGCCTAGAACTTAATTGTACGGTCCAGGCTGGTCCTTGAATTTGTAGCAATTCTCCTGCCTCAGCCTCCAAAAATGTCCTACAGGTTGAAAACTTTCCACATTTACTGAGTTAGATGGACAAGAAAAAATATATATATACTTTTTAAAAAGTATGCATCATGAATTGTTTTTAAAGTTGATCTTTCCTTACCCTTTATTTAAGGTCCGAAGTCCCAATGGCTGACCCAGACCTTGACTGTGCGAGGCACACCCTCTCCTGCTGAGCTAGATTCCTAGTCGTCTGACATTCTGAGCTATATGTACACTGTAAAATGACTACTATACTCAGGATAATCAAGTAGCTGTTCTTATTAATATAACTGTGGAACAATGCTATTTTTCATAAAATTTCAATGTGGAGCAAGACTTCTTTTATCCAATATGAAGTTTATTCCAAGACATATCATAGTGGTGATGGCTCTTGTACACTTCCCAAATTAAATTCTGTCAGTTTACATGACACTCTCTTTCGATGTCACTCTGAATGCACAGTGAACCATGAAACATCTTTTCTCGCCCAATGCAATATTTGGGATGGGCAAGTACATGCTTGGATATAAGATCTTTCTGTTACTGTTGTTCTGAATGCTACGTCAGGGTCTTACTCCATAGTCCATATCAGCTTTGAATTTGACCCCCTTCACCTAACTTGGGATTTAGGAATGCACCACCTTGCCAGGCTGTACAAAACTTTTTATTCCTAGTATCTCCTCATGTTCCACTTTTTTGCTACTTATACAAAACCTAAGCACCATTTTCACCAGAGAACTCTATTTTATCCAGATTTGGAGGAACTACCACTATTTCTCTGACAGGCAGGGAGGAAGATGCTGAGAGAAAATGCCAGCACTGGCCTTCTTCTAAACCATGCCAATCAACTGAGGATTAAGTACAAATGATCCCAGATCCAGGGCACTATAACCAGGACTCAAAACCAAAAGGGAAATGAAGCCAAATGAAGTGAGTCTGGGGAGACGGCTGGTCAGTTAGGAGCATTTACTGCTTTTACTGCAGACCCAGGTTCAGTTCCCAGCACCAAATGGCGGCTCACAGCCGTCTGCAACTCCAGTTTAAAGAGGTCTGACAATGTCTTCTAGCTCACGCACACAAGTGTTATACATACATGTGCAAGCTCACATACATACAAATAAATAAGTAAATGCCTTTAAAAAAATAAAAAAAGGAGCTGGGTGTTGTGGCTCAGGCCTTTAATCCCAGCACTCAGGAGGTAGAGGCAGGCGGATCTCTGTAAGTTTGAGGCCAGCCTGGTCTACAGAGCGAGTTCCAGGACAGGTAAGGACTACAAAGAAAAACCTTGTCTGAAAAAGCCTAAGTAAATAAGTAGGAGAATGAGAAAGAGTTCTCATACTTGATAGACCACCACTCACCTGCATGCGTATAGCATATTGGACATGAAGGTTACTGGGTTAGTACTCCGTGATGTGTCCATGACATAGATGACCACTGTTGGAAATGACGATGCCTAGAACCACAGAGAAAGTGAAGTCTTAATCATCACTCATCACGTGCTCCCAGACTCTTTCCTCCCTTTCTTGGTAAGAGAGAACCACAGGACAGGCTGTTCAGAGCCTCTCCATCTCACAGACAGCCACAGGCGGTGAACAGAGGCTGACAACAAGGCCCAGCCCACTCACCAGGGCCTCCGTGATGATTGTCCCCGAAGCTGACCAGGTGAATACTTCAATCTGTCCGGGTGTGTCAATCAAGACATATCTGTAGATATTCCATCACAGAGAATGTTAAATATCTACTTATCCAAGAGGGTAATAACACTGCCAAATGCCCTACCATGTCCTAAAGCTGTAAATTCCCAAGTTTGCTCCAGTTTGAATATGCTAATGAGAAGGAACAGTGCAAGCCGTGGTAAATAATAAGAGGAAACTGGTAATGATAGAAACTCTGAACTACCTAATGAGACATCAGCAAAACCAGAAAGCAACTATCTTGGGAACCATCTGGTTTCTTAGGGATGAGGATAAAGAATAAAGGGAAGGAAGAAATGGAGGCCTGGGGGAATGGGGAAATATTGCCTACGAAATATTTCTTAAGTGATGACAACATTCTAAAATTGATTGGCAGAGATAGTTATATAACCCTGTGCACAATTCTGTGGAAGTACTAGAAGCCACTGATTCGTACAACTGGAAGGCATGTAAACTGTATCTTAATAAATATACATTCAGAGACAGGGAAACTCAGAAACAGGGATATAAGTCAGTATAGAACACAGGCTCTGCATGGATTTAGGATGTTCAACACCCTGGGTCCAATCCCCACAAAAATAAACTAATAAGAAAGTTAGCAAATAGGGGCTGGACAGATGGCTCAGAGGTTAAGAGTACTGGCTGCTCTTCCAGAGGTTCAGAGTTAAATTCCCAGCAACTACATATGGTTATACCATCTATAATAGGATCTGATTCCTCCTTCTGATGTACATGAAGACAGAGCGTTCACATACATAAAATACATGAATAAATAAAATTAAAAAAAATAAAATTAGCAAATAGATACAGGATAGGCACTAGGGAAGCAGAGAAAGGGAATCTGAGCGGTGATGTTAATGATAGGGAGAGGTAGGAAATTAAGTAATCATGCTCCATGCACCAATAATTTAAGACATTCAAAACAAAAGGTTTTACAGACTGTTATTTTTCTGATGAAAAAAATTTTACCTTAATTATTGCCTTAAGTATCTTTGTAATAATACTTTATGTGTAGAAATAAGTGAAGTGCCAGGTACTGAATAACAATAATTTTACTGGGACTGACAGTGACAGCTTCACGTTTTAAATATGTATTCTTTTAAAATAACTTTTTATTATATTTATTTTGTGTTTATGTGTAAGTACAGAGCCACAGCAAGCATGTGGAGACCAGAGGTCAACTTGTAGGAGTTCTTTGCTTCTACCACATGGGTTCCAGGAATCAGACTGGGGTCATCAGGCTTGGCGGCAAGTGCCTTTTCCTCCTGAGCCATCTGGTTGGCCCATAGTTCGAATTCTTTATAATGAGCATTGCTCCTTTTTTTTTTCCTTTTTTGGTAATACAGCAAATCATCTTTCTCCCGTAGAAAAAGTAAACATATCAAAAATTTAGTAACAGAGCTGGGTGCGGTGGAGCATGCCTATAACACCAGCACTCAGGGAGGCAGAGGCAGGTGGATCACCGTGAGTTCGAGGCCAGCCTGGTCTACAAAGCGAGTCTAGGACAGCCAAGGCTACACAGAGAAACCCTGTCTCAAAAAACCAAAAAATATGTAAATAAATAAAATTAGTAATAGTTACTGGTGAAAAATGATATTAGGATTAATTATGTATATACATGTATGTATATATGTGAGATATATCCATGTCTTCTCAATTATGGCAGACTGTGCTCCTTCAAACAGTGAGCAAAAGTCTTCCCTTAAGAAAGGAAAAATACGTAAATAAATAAGTGTTTCTCCAATCATGTGAAAACGAAAGGGGATGTTGGGAGGGGGCGTAGCAATTGAGAGTAAGCTTCTGTATATCATCTCAACGATTTTCTTATCCACCTTTCTTTCTTTTCATTTCCAATAACCTCATCTCAGTTAACAGTTTCAGGGTTCAAAGGTCCCCAAATCCTCTCAAGAGCCTAGAATTAATCAATGACTGGCAACAAATGGGCAGTCCACTGAAACCACCTACTTGAATGTATTCTGGGCCTTCTCAATAAATTTCATCACCTAGAAGAGAAAGATGTCACTTATAACCAGATCTAATTCCAACACAACCCCAGAGGTCCCCTGCAGGGTGACATGTCTTAATATGCTCCATCACAAAGCACAGCGTTGACGGGAGGAGGCAAAGCCACACAGCAGCAGCAACCGGGAGCACAGCGCCGAGACCTGACCTGACCGTCAAAGAGCCGGGGACAGGCTGTGTCTTCCAGGCATGCCGTGTACTCCCGGCCCTGTGTGATGCTCCTGCTTCTGCCTCCTGAGCTGGGAACTCTGGTTCAAACTGTCCCACCCAGCTTTGGTGGAATGCTAATGTCTCAAGTGGCAGAAGCAGATTACAAAGATTATAACCCACTAATGGAAGGGACTAAGAAAATCTAAAGGATGACAAATACCTGTTACAAGAAGAAAGTGTCACTATTTTACCATTCCTTGCTGCAGCTGATCACACTGCCCTGTGCCCTCAATTCCAGCCTCAGTGTAACATCATGAGCAGATAATAGGACAGAGAAAGAACCTATGACTTTTGGATTTTGTTTTGTTTTCTCACAAACATTAAACGTGAAGCATCACACCTCACTCAGTCTATTTTCCTGTCTACCAAAATACCTGCGTGTTTTTGGTATTTCTTCATTTTTGCTGCTCTTCTTTATCAATATGATCAAGCTAGAGCATGTTAAGAGTAAAAATTTTACAGTGTCGTGCCTACGAATGTAAGCGATGTCATACCTGATCAAATCTGGTAGCAAAGAGATTGAGTGAGGTCACTATGCCACCATTAGGCCCAAGTCCATACCTGAACATTGAGTTAAGGATTTAAATTGCACATATGGGATTATACAGTTACTGTGTCCTTCCCCAACAGCAGTGTTCGCTCAATGGGTACTGGCAACCCAGTCCTTAACAACCGTGCAAATTTAGTGTTACGATATGAATTTACTAGCAAGGTCCTCTTTGTTCATCTCTTATGATTGGCCACACAAGATATAGACAATAGCATGACCAGAACTTAATGAATAGACATGGATCAAACACTGATAGGCTGCTGGCATCAGCAATTAAAATCATCTATGTAGCCCCGCGTAGTAGCTCAATCCCTTTAATCACAGCACTGGGGAGGCAGAGGCAGGCAGGGCAACATGTAACACTCTTTACTCTGATTCTTAGTAACCAAGCAACCTTCCTAAAGTTACTACAGTGAGTCACATGTCATGCCAAAATCAATCCATAAGAATGGATACAACTCAAAGTATTCTTCTGAATTTCCTGGTCTGAATGCCCATGAATGACATTTATCGTTACCCGTGACTACCTTGCCCAAGGCAACATCACTTCACTGGACCCCGGCAGGTCACTCATCTCTGATCTTTAGTTGCAACACTTGCGGTCTGAGTGATGCTAAGGAAACTGACGTCAGATGGTAATGTAGTATTGCTGGAAATCTCTAATCTCTCGTACATTCATCTTATTCACCTTACATCTTCTTAATATAATTACTTAAAAGGAAGTAAGTTTTATACTTGTGTATATAAAGTTGTGAAACTTAACAGGCACAACCACTCCCTCAAAAGCAATAAAAAGGGCAGCAATTCGTGAGGCCCAAATCAAACCCACAGCAGACGAGGAAAAGGATACTGCTTCATGACTTCTTTATACTTCACTGTGTCACGAATATCTGAGGGGAAAAGACAGAGAATGGTTCATTTTAATTTCTGAGGCATGGTCTCAGTTGTTAGGACTGGCTTTGAACTTTCTGTGTAGCTAAAGCTGTTCTCAGCCTCCTGAGTGCTGAAGTTGCAGAAGTGCCTCCAAATTGACTTAGGCTTCTTACCAACATTTTCTTACACCTTCCTTCCTGACTAAAGATAACTGCCAAGTATCCTGTGAAGAATGTTGGGCTTCGGGTTGTGGTGACGCACAACTTTAATGACAGCACTCAGGAGGCAGAGGCATGTGAATCTCTGAGTTCAACAGCAGCCTGATCTAGAGAGTGTTTCCAGGACAGCCAGGACTAGACAGAGAGACCCTGTCTCAAACAAACAAACAAAATGTTAGGCCAGAAACTCTTACTTATGATAGATATTGTCTAAAACAAGATTACAAATTTTAGACGTTTCAATGATAGTGGGTACATGCACAGGAAAACACACAAACCAAAAACCTCAAATCAAGAAAAGAAGACCCCGTACTTACTGCTTCATGGTAATAAAGGCAACACAGACATATGAACATTAAATCTGTCTACTAATTCTAACAAAACCTATCCACCAGGGGCTGGAGAGATGCTCAGTGATTAAGAATACTTGAAGCTCTTGCAGAGGACTCAGATTCAGTTCCCGGCACCCACACAGCAGCTCATAACTGCCTGTTAAATCTAGTTACAGGGGTTCAGACATCCTCTTCTAGCCTCTGCTGGAACCAGGCACACACGCAGTACACAGACACACACACAAGCAAAACAGCCATGCACATAAAATGAAAATAAGTAAAAACAAACCTACTCACCAGTCTGTAGATGAACATTATTTTTTTATCCTCTAGTTCAGATAGATAGAAAACTTACTGCCCAACCTTCCCAAAATGATCTGTGGGTTTTGTTTTGGTTTTCGAGACAGGGTTTTTCTGTATAGCTCTGGTTGTCCTGGAGCTCTCTCTGTAGACCATGTTGGCCTCTAACTCAGAGATCTGCCTGTGTCTGCCTCCCAGGTGCTGGGATTAAAGGCGTGAGCCACCACTGCCCAGCCTAATCTATGATTCTTAAAATAAGATTTCCCCCTACCCTTAATTCGTATATTTGGGAAACAAGCTTAATATGATTAACAAGTGACAGTATGGCCTGGGAGTCAGGAAGTATGGACCCAGCCCTGACAGTGGATCACACATACATTCAACCCCAATCTGTCCTCAACCCCATTTTTTTCTTTTCCAAACAGAGTTTGGCTATGTAGGTCGAAATGACTCTGAACTCTCAATATTCTGCCTCAGCCTCCCTTGGATCACAGCAATACTTAATCTCTCTGATAGTATTAATCAGAAAGCTCTCCACAGAACAATGGAAACCTCCACCCACACCCCCATATAACTTTGGGAATAGAAGAAACCTTCCTACAGATCAGAGTGAATTATAGCAGAACTCATAAACTCTGACAAAGGACAAAATGTTTTCTGTGTCAGATTATAACCTGACTTAATGTCACTTCTCATTCTCAAATCAATTACAACAAACAAACAAAGGGCAAAAGAGAGATAGAGATGAATGGGCATGATACAAATGTAGGAACTATTAGAATAAAGAGAGGGAAAAATCTGTTCTGAAACTCAAGCAAATCCAAAGAAAATAAAAGTAGTTAGAAAGGGAAGAAAGGGAGGGGAGGGGAAAAGAGGAAGGGGAGGGAGGGGAAGGAGGAAGGAAGGAAGGAAGGAAGGAAGGAAGGAAGAAAGGAAGGAAGGAAGCAAGCAAGCAAGCAAGCTGAAGGCAGTCACCAATATTGGCGGGAAAGGGGACTTCGTGCACAGCTGGATCCAGGTTGATTACATAAGGTGGAGAGCCTCTGTTGTGCAGGTGTCCTGTGAGCCTCTGCAAAAACAAGGGGACAAGGTTGGAGGGTGATGACCAAAGGAAAGGAAGAGGACCGGGAGAATCTCCACTCCTTTACTGACCCTGCCTCTAAAATCTGTAACAATTTCCTTCTTCCCTCCATCTAGTATGCTTGTTCAACACGGAACTCTCAGTTTAAAAGCCATCTAGTTCTATTACCCTTTTAGCACCCTCTTCCTTCCATCACGTCTTCGCTAACTTTGAGTGGCCCTCTAAGGGTTTTTTTTCCTTCTATCTCCTCTACTAAAACACTAACTCCGTGAAGGCAAGAACCCTGTCAATTTTATTTCCACTGTCTACTCAGAGCTGAGAATGTGGTAGGTCGAAAGATGGAATTCTTCCCCAACTTTTCATGCAAAACCTATGTGTTGGTATTACATCCCTTTTTCTATACTCTTTAAGCCTGGGCCTTCGGAAAGCTGCCAATCCACAGCAAGACCATTTGAGTTGTGTCAAGCGCGCACAAAGGTTACCCCGGAGAAAGCCTGAAGTGCTCCAGGCTAGCGTTCGAGACTTCGGGAAGGAACTGGAGTTAGAGGCCAGCCCCCAGAAAACCACCCGCCCAGACCCTCCAATGCCCTAGATGACTTCCTCCCTTCCTCCCTGGCCACAGGCAACCTATCGAGCGCCACCGCTTCCGAACACTGCACGATACCTGTACAAAGGTAGTCTTCCCGGATCCTGCCATCCCCAACACCAAGAGACACACGGGAAGCTGGGGAGCCCCGGAAGCCTGCGGCTCTCCAGGAGCCGTGGGCGCCGCCATCTTTCCTCAGCCACGCCCACCGCCCCACGGAGAAGCCCGACGGAGTCTCGCTACATTCCGGGCTGCGATTGGTCAAGTGAACGGACCTCGCCGAGTTTAGGGCTGCGATTGGCCAGACTACCCAACGCGCTCAAACCTGCTGTTGTGGGCACCAGCCCGGCTTCTGGGCGTCAGACTCTCTTGTATTATTTAGATGCTGTAGTCGCCAAGTAGGGTCTTTGGACAAGTGATGGGGAGCGTAGGGAAGTAGGAAGGGTTGACAAGAGTGAGGTAGGACCCGGAAGAGCAATGCTTCTGTCCCCAAGGCCCCAGCGAGTTAGGATGCATCCCTGTCAAGATTATGAGGTTAACGAAGATGTCAGTCCACCTTTTTGGCTTATTGTTTGTTTGCTTTTGTTTTGTTTGGGGTTTTTGTTTTTCGAGACAGGGTTTCTCTGTGTATCCTTGGCTGTCCTGCACTCGTTTTGTATACCAGGCTGGCCTTGAACTCAGAGATCCACCTACCTCTGCCTCCCGGAGTGCTGGTATTACAGGCGTGTGCCACTTGAGAAAGAAATCGTTCAGGCGGTCATCACCGAATGCAGAGGGGACGAAAGAACAGAAGGGTGTTTGTTGCCCAAGTGTAGCTGAGTAAATTCATAATGAAGGATAGGAGTAGAGCAAAGTTGGATGAATCTCATGAGGGAAAGATGTGTGACAGAGGCTGTGACCAAAAATGTTTCCTTTGTCCATCTGTGTGGCCATTTGTCCGAGAGAAGACGAAAAGACTAGATGGTGAAAGAAAACAAAGACCCAAGTGAAGTAGAAGTAAAAGTCCTTAAAAGTCCCCTGTAATACATTTACAGAATGTAATACTACGTTGCAATTAAAAACAAGGAAATCATGAAATTTGCGGCAAATGGTGGGAACTAGAAAAGACCATCCTGCATGAGGTATCCCAGAAGCAGAAAAACACACATGGTATATACTCACTTTTAAGTGGCTATTAGACATATAATAATAGGATAAACAGACTAAAATCTGTACACCTAAAGAAGCTAAGCAAGGAGGAGGTCCCTGGGTAAGATGCTCAATATTCAGAAAGGCAAACGGGATAGACATTGGAAGAGGGAGAAAACAGGGAAGAGGACAAGAACCTACCACAGAGGACCTCTGAAAGACTCTACCCAGCAGGGTATGGAAGCAGATGCTGAGACCCATAGCCAAACTTTGGGCAGAGTGCAGGGTATCTTATGAAAGAAGGGGGAGATAGAAAGACCTGGAGGGGACTGGAGCTCCAGAAGGAGAGCAACAGAACAAAAAAAATCTGGGCCCAGGGATCTTTTCTGAGACTGATAACTCCAATCAAGGACCATTCGTGGAGATAACCTAGAACCCCTGCACAGAGGTAGTCCATGGCAGCTCAGTGTCCAAGTGGGTTCCCTAGTAAAGGGAACAGGTGTCGTCTCTGACATGAACTCAGTAGCTGGCCCTTTGATCACCTCCCCCTAAGCCACAGAGGAAGACAATGCAGCCAGTCCTGATGAGACCTGATAGGCTAGGGTCAGATGGAAGGGGAGGAGGACCTCCCCTATCAGTGGACTGGGGGAGGGGCAGGGAGGAGAAGAGGGAGGAGCTACAGCTGGGATACAAAGTGAATAAACTGTACTAAAAAATGAATAACAAAAAAAGATATATTTTTAAAAAGCCCTTTTTAAGAGGGAGGTAAAGGACTAGGGTAGTAGGTGAGGGGTGCTGCTGGCTTTTGTTGACATTCTTGCAGACTGGATAAAACTCTTGAAGAGAAAGAAGACTGATGTATGTGTCTATGCAGAGATACCTCGTTATATAACGAAGTGAGGAGGCTGTGGAGATGGCTCAGTCCGCAGAGTGCTGGCCGCATAAGCATAAGGGCCTAGAGCTCGCTCCCCTGCACTCAATTGGGATGCCATGCTTCTGCCATCCCAATGCTGAGGAGCTCAGTGGCCAGTTAGTTCAGACAAATTAGTGAGCTCCAGGGCCAGTGAGCGAGCTTGTCTAAATTATCAGACAGTGATTGAACTTACCTGACTCAGGCCCTCTCCGGGCAGCACAGTCCAGTTTGTGTTACTTCTAGTGGTGATATAGGAGACTGTATTTGAAATTTATTTTGCTGGCAGTACATATACAGCTCAGCTACTTTCACTGTGATGATGTTTAAAATTGGAGTCTTTTTAAATTACAGCTGTATGTGTGAGCGTGCATATAGGTAGGCATGCTATGCCATCATTTGTGTATAAGTTAAGAGGACAACTTGTGGAAGACACTCCCCACCATGTGGGTCCCAGGAATCGAACTCAGGTTGGCAGGCTTGGCTGCAAGCACTTTTATTCACTGACCCATCTCCAGGCTGTGGTGTCAGCAATATGGCAAGTTGAAGCTTTGTATGGGGAGGTTCTCTAATAACCTTTGACCTTCTCCCTACTTTAAAAACAAACAAACAAACATTTTTTTTAACTTTTTTTTTTTACTTCCTGCATGTGTGCCTGTATGCCAGAAGAGGGCATTATAGATTTCATTATAGATTCATTACCCTTGGTGATTGTGAGCCACCATGTGGTTGCTGGGAATTGAACTCAGAACCTTTGGAAGAACAACCAGTGCTCTTAACCTCTGAGCCATCTCTCTAGCCCTACTTTTCTACAAAAGAAAAAAAGCTTGGAAATTCCTATCTCAGCATAAATGGCTATCAATCATATTCTAAGCACATGGGAAATCCCACCCATTATTTTGGAAGTAAAAACAGGCCCGCTGTCATTTTCTTCTTCTTTTGATAGATTGGGGTAGCAGAAGGAACTCAAACCTTTTAGATAACAACTGTACTTCCCAGCACTCAGGAAGATCGCCAAGTTCAGGGCCAACCTGAAAATACAAAAGACGGCATGAGGTTGAATTAAGTCCCATACGCAGTTGTATCCACAGCAGATCCCAAGACCTGCTGGTCATGATGTGTCATTAGAAGTGGGAGAGACGTATATGCTACCTGAAACGGATCCTGCCTCCTGCCCTTGCAGGACTTCTTTTTCCTCCGAAAGGAAAGTGATCTGATGATGCAATATAGATTATCCTGACCACACACCATCTTCTAAATATTCAGTGGAACCCTACCAAACAGGAGGCAGCATTGACTACATATACACTGTTAATAGGAATATGAGCTTTCAAATGCGGTTCTGTCTTGGTTAGATTTTAGTATCAACTTGACACAACCAAGTCACCAGTTGGGGGGAAGAGTCTCAGTCAAGGGATTACCCAGATCAGACTGGCTTGAGGAGACTGCCTTGATTCTTTCTTGATTTAGGGGGGCACAGCACACTGTGTGCAGTGCCAACTCTGGGCGGGTGGTCCTAGATAGAAGGTGAGCTGAGCATGAGCTAGAGAGAGCGAGCAAACAGCATTCCTCCATGAATTCTGCTCCAGGTTCCCATATTGACTTCTTTGGTGCTTTGAATAATGCCCCAACCCCATCCTGAGCCCCAAAGACTCATATATGTGAATGTTTAGTCCCAGGGAACAGAATTCTTTTATAGGATTAGAAGGATTAGGATACGTGACCTTGTTGGAGGAAGTATGTCACTGGCGGTTGGTTTTCAGAAACCCACTCTTTCTCCTCTCTTCCTTTTCCTCTCTCCCCCTCTTTCTGCAGCTCTCTCTCCTCCTCTCCCTGTGTATCTCTCCTCTCTCTGTCTATCAGGACGCGGCTCCCAGCTACTGCTCTAGTGCCATGCGTGCCGCCATAATAATGGACTAAACCTCTGAAATTGTAAGCAAGACCCCACTTAAATGCTTTCTTTTACAAGAGTTGCCTCGGTCATGGTGTCTCTTCACAGCCATAGAACAGTTACTGAAATAACTTCCTCAATGAAGAAGTACAGCGTGAAACACACCCTTTCCTACCTAAGTTGCTTTTCTCCATAGTGTTTATCACAGCAGCAGAAAGCAAAAGGACAGGCTTAAATTACCTTACCAATTTGAAAGGTCAATTGGTACAGTGTGACACCTGAACAGGAGCCACATTGCTTTAAAAGTCTCCATACCTTAGCAGAGTAAGTTTCTGTGTCCTAAACCTTAAATATACCCTGCAAAACATGTTTTTCAACCTGCACTGACCTCATGACCCTGTGATGTATGGCTGCCCTTTGCCTTATAAAACATGTTTTCCAGATGTCTTGGTCCATACCACCTGCCCCACAACGTCTGACTCCCTTTCACACGATGTATATTCTTTATTCTTACCGTTTGTTGTATTTTTTCTAATAGCCAATGATCTTGTCCCTGTAAACACACCTACAGCTGTTTTCTAATAACTTTAACCTTTCTACATAAAAGGGACTTAAAGTAGCCAGTAAGAGGCTGCTCTCTAAATGATCTTGACTTAGAGTGAGACAGCTGGTGGCCAGTCCTACGTGCATCTCTAAAATAAAGCTTGCTTTGATCAGACAGTCTTGGATTTGATCTTTCGTCTAGCATATTCAGGTTTAACAAGTCACTTTGAAAATGATTCTAAAGAATTGCTGAGGTTGAACATGTACCACAAGATGGTTGGATGGGGATATGCAGAGAAATTCCCCTTGCCCTGTATACCAAGAGAGATACGCAAGGATGGCAGAAGTTACAATACATAGATTTTTACAACATTCATTAGAGAAGACACCTGTCCTCCAAAACCCTTCCCAATCTTCCCAACTTAGAGACTTGTAAGAAAAGAAAAATGTATGCACCCCATTCCCCACTTGTTGCCTTTCTCCAAGTAGCAAATAGGTAGCCAACAATGTTCTTCCCTGCAGAATATTAGTAAAAGTGACATGCTGCTTCTAGACTTGAAACTGTACTGTGCCCCCCACCCCTGCCTCTTCTTGGCAAATCCGAAGACTCTATAGGTCCTTAAAGCAGAACAGTGCACAGAAATGGAAGACCTTTGCTTCCATATGTGGTCTTGTAAAGGAGACCAACCTAGTAGCCAGGAACACCTATCTGAAACCATTAACAATGCAAGAAATGTGTCTTTTAAATTTTTCTTGTTTCTTACAAGCAGTTCTAGTATACTGTACCACAACCACCTTATCGTCCAGAATCAAGACTAAATAGTAATGTATTCACTCACTGAGTTACACGAGCTAAAAACTTAATAAGGGCTTCTAATAACTACAAATAAATCTCAAAAGTACTGGTGTCTGGGAAAGCAATTTCTAAAACAAGCTTACCAGGTGTGTGTGTGTGTGTTTGTGTGTGTATAGGAATAAGAAACACCACACATAGAATAGGATCCAGAAGGATTTTGTCTGAATTTCATGTTTATTTTTCAGTACTGAGGACTGTACCTAGGGGCTTTTTCCCCCCTTACTACTCTAACACTCTACCACCAATTTATATCCCTTCTTTTTTTTTGAGACAAAAAATAGGCAAAGTGGCCTTGAACTCACTCTTGAACTTGGCAGTCTTCAGCCTCTCAGGTAGCTGATATCACCCAGTGCACAGTTCGCATTTATTTCTGAACAAGGATAAGGAGTTGTAGCTTCTTATACTTCAGAAAATAACTTTTAAATTTTATAGCAGCTGGGTGCAGTGACTCATGCCTGTAAGGGTAACACTCAGAATGCTGATGAAGGTGGATTTTCCATGCGTTCAAGGCCACATAATGGCTACATAATGAATTCCAGGACAACCTTAGCTATCAAGTGAGACCCTGTCTAAAAAAAATAATAATAAATAAAGTTTACAACAGAAAGAGTATCTCTCCTACCTCCTTCTAAAGGTAATGTTTTAGATATTTCCCTCATTGCACACCTCTCACCAGATTCACCAGATTTACCCAACTCTAATCATTCACCAGTACTACTTTAGAATACAATTTCACATTTAGTGGATGGGTGTGTGTGTGTGTACACATGAGTGCATATGAGCATGTGTACCATGATGCCCCATGTGTAGGTGAAGGGACTACTTTAAGGATTCTGTTCTTTCCTTTACAATGGTTTCTGGCGGTCAGACTCAGGTTATAAGGCCTAGCAGCAGACACCTTTACCATCCAAGACATCTCATTGGCAATACTTTCATATGCATAGTTTGTTTTAAATTACTCCCCTTCCTCTGATTTTAAGGCCTTTACAGTCAGCACTTGTCTCTTCCTCGTTTGCTTAATAGGCTTTAATACTTAGGTCTAGCTTCTTGTTATTTCATTAGCATCACCCAGTTTCATTTCCTCCATAAATGGGTTTGCTGAGGTAGTTGTATTTTTAGTATTACAACAGACTGAGACAGAATCGTGATTTATTGCACTGTGAATCCTATTTTATAACATTGATCCTGTGTTATTCAGTGGTCTTCCATGGGAACATGTAAGAATCATAAAAAATGTCAAAGTGATTTTCAGGCTGCTCCAGTGTCACTGGCCATTCAACAGCCTCTCCAGTAGACCAAGACAGTGTCAGGGCCTAGCGGTTCCAATTCTTACTTTTCTGCCTTATAAATTGCATTGGCTTAATTCCTGATTTGGTGCATGAAGGATGGTCAGTGTGGCTTCGTGACATATTCTCGGGACATCTCTTACTCTTTGCCTTAAGGTGTCCTCTCCCTCTAGCTAAGGCTTCTTGATACCAGTGTTCCTCCTTCAGCTGCTTTTTCCACTTCTCTAGCCTCCTCTTTATAGACTCTAGCTTGTAGTACTTCTGAGCCAGATTCATCACTTCCTCCTCTAACTCCTGGAACTCTCTGTTGATACTAACACACAGCTCTGAATTCAACTTCTTGGCCATGGACTCGAAGGCATGGGCCTCATGCTTAAACTCGCTGGTGCTGTAGTCTCCCACCTGTGGCAATTGTAGTGCCTGCAGCTCTCTGTAAATGCATGCCTTAAGCTGCAGGAATTCCAAGCATGTCTTATGAGCCTTTATAGTTGTCTCAGCTTTCATGGTCTCTAGTTCCTTCTGTAACGCCTGGATTCTCATCTCCTGGTTCACCTTTACCAAGGAAATATGCTTCAATGACTGAATCTGTTGCGCCAGCTCGAACTGGGTGTGTTTTCTCTTCAAGATCTCTGTTTGAAGCTCTGCATTTTTCTGGGCAAATTTGGATGTCAGTTCTTGCTTCTGTCTCTTAATCTCCCCCCATTCCTGAGAATATTCGTTCCAGTGGTCCTCGTGTTTCTTTCTACACTGTTCATTCAGTTTTTTTAGAAATTTCAAAATGAATTTGTTCTCATTCTCTAGATAGAGTGTCTGCCCTTGGAGAAACTTGCTGTTTTGCAGCAGGATTTCCTGCTGGAGCCGAGCCTCCTTTATACTTTTGTTCAGCAGCTCTAGTGCCTTAATTGTCCTTCTTTCTACTTTTCTCTCCAATTTTGTTAGCCTCTCTGACTTGAAAACTTCACTTAGAATAGAAAGGCATGTTGGTGGTTGGGAAGAATCATTTGGACTCTGAGCTAACCTGGAGGAAGAACAAAGGAAACGCTACTTTATCAGTTCTTTAGACACAGTTGAGAAAACAGTAACTGGAAACTAATCCAGACCCTTGTCTTGTATTCTTACAACAAACAAAACTTTAGGTTTCTGTTGTGGATATAAACATGTTTTTGTTTTGATCCCAAGTGTGGGATATGGGACTGTTTCAGATGATCCACAGCAGCAGACTATTTGCCTTGTGTGGGTTCGGAGAGAAGCTCTTTGTCAGCTGCGGATAGTTTAAATCTGAGGACTCTGGAGAGAGAGAGAGAGCACAGAGTGGGATCGGAGAAAGAACTATGCTGCTCCTGCTTCCCCCTTGCTTCTCCTGGTCACTGTTATGAGACAAGAAGTTGGGGATCTCCTGAAACAAGAATTGGACTGGCTCCAAGGAACCCGACGACCCTGACAGCAGGAAGCAGCTACCTAAGAGAACTGTGTTCCCTCTCCCCCTAACCCGCTCTCTCTCCTAACTGGTGTTGGGGTTTTGGAAAGGATTGGGTGATGCAGGGGAAAAAAGATAAAAGAAGTGCATTATAAAAGAGTTATTAAAAAAACTATGCCACCAGGTTTCCATCATGCTCAAATAGTGTCAGTGCTACTTAGATTTTTGTGAATTTAATAACATTCAAGAGTTATCTGGCCAGAGAAATGACACTGAGAAGATGACTCCATCAACTTGTCTGTAGAAATCTATAGGGTTTTGTTTTGTTTTAAATTAAAAATTGATGTGGGTGGGCGCAGCCCACAGGGGCAAGATGGCATCTCTAGGCAGGAGGTCCTGAACTGAATAAAAAGAGAGAGAGAGAGAGAGAAAAAGAGCAGGCCAAGCAAGTCAATGAATGAGCAGTGTATTTCCATGGCTCCTACTCCAGTTCCAGCCTCAAGGTTCCTGTCTTGAGTTCCTGCCCTAACTTCTTTGGATGATAAACTGTGATACAGAAGTGTAAGGTGAAACAAACCCTTCCCTCCCCGGGGCTGCTTTTGGTTATGGTGTTTTATCAGAGCAATAGAAACCCAAATTAAGACAGGGTCTCTCACTCAACATGATGCTCAATGATTAAGCTATGCAGGGTGATTGGGAAAAAACAATTGGGATCGACCTATTTCTATGCCCGAATCCTAATGTTAGGAGTTACAGGAATGTGCTGCCTTGCTCAGCTTTATAAGTGGATATCAGATCCTCATGCCACGTGGCAGATACCTAAGCCACTGAGCTGTCTCCCAGCCCCTCCCTCTTCCACCATTGTTGCTAAGCTCAGGAGACCTTCCATTCACATCAACCTCCCCCCTCAGTACCTACCTGGTTCCAGAACTCAGATGTTTACTAGGGTGAATTTGGGGCTTACTGACGGTCCTTGCCAAAGAACTTGTACCAGGTGTCTGCTCTTGGGGAACAGAGTTTTCGTAAGGTCTCTTTCCTTTGGGGTCATCATGATGTAACTTTGCACAGCTACAGCTGTCACACACTTTCTTAGTCTGAACTACTAAATTAGTCCTTGAAGATCGTCTGGACTTGTCCCCACACCTGGGACTTCTATCTTTTGAAATGCAGTTGCCCTGCTCTTGGGATTCCATCTCTTGTCTGATGGACAAGCAACTTCACACATCCAATCCTACCACCACCAATCCTCTTTCAGGCACCCTGCACACCCTCTCAATTGTCCAACCCTCCCATTTCTCAGGCACTATCCTCAGTTAGCAGGATCAGGCTGAAACCCATATAAACCTCAATGGCCTACTACTGTACCCTCTTACTCAGATTGGGGTCAAATTTTCCCTGCACAGTGATCTCATGGAATGTCACAGAAGTCTCTCTAGTGACTTGGTGTCTCTATGGTGAGGGGCTGAACTGCAACTTCTGCTGAGTCTGAGATTTCATGGGACCTCACCTAAGACCATTGTGTGTCTGTTGGTATTGGAAATGGCAGGAGCCCAGAACTACCTTTCAGAAATGACTACCTAGAGGAGACTTGGTAGGAGCCTGGTAAGGCAGGCGGAAGGTCAAAGCCAAGAAGAGGAGTCTTTGGGGTGGAGAGTCAAGGTGTTTGCTTTCTGGGTAACTTGACTAGCACTCCAGTTCTTTTCCCTGGGAAACTTGGGACCTTAGCTTGGGTCAGAGTTAGCTTCTGCATAACCCCAATGCACAGCTGGTGTGACTATCTTCGTTGTACATTGTCTTGAGGATGAAATTAACAGCTTCTTAAAAGCCAGGTCACAAGAGGAACCCTTGACTTAAATACAGAGAAAGCTGTCAAGTTAGCAGTGAAGAATTTCCACTGCAGGACCTACCACATTCTGGGAATGAACAAAGGTGGGCAGTGGTGATGAAGGCCACTGAAGTGGTGATTAATCCCAGCACTTGGGAGGCAGGAGCAGGCAGCTCTGTGAATTTGAAGCCAGCTTGGTCTACAGACCAAGTTTCAGGACAGCCAAGGGCTATACAGAGAACCCGTCTTGAAAAACTAAGTGTAAAGAAACATCTGTACTCAAACAGAAAGCAAGTAATGAGATGACTAAGAGTTAGGGAGATGCTGTTTGGTGGGTAATCAAGCTAGCTTTTGAGCTGAGAATTGAATGTTGAACATAGGTGTAGCACATGGAATGGATAATTAGGCAGAAGGGAAGAGTGCAAACTCTAGGTGTGGTCAGGAAAGGAATGGAAGTTATTTGGGATTTGGCTCCAGGGTTTTACCCATCTAGGTTATAATTCTACCACTAAATTATGTCCCTAGCCTCATTTTCCCTCTATTGTTTCACCTGTCCTCAGTGTTCATCTCTTCTCATTCATTTTTTAAAGATTCAGTTTTATTATGTGTTTATGTGTAGACAGATCTGCTTGGCAATATTCGTGCTTTGCCTTGCCCCTGGAGACCACCACACACACACACACACACATACACACACGCACACACACCATAATTTTTAAAGTTTAAGTGAATGAGAGGGGCTGGGAATGTAGCTCAGCTGTCAGAGTGCTTACCTGGTGTACAGACTCCTCAGTACAAGCTCTAGCACCATATAAAGCTTGGGATAGTAGCACACACCCGTAATCCCAACACTCTGGAGGTGGAGGCAGGCGGACCAGCAATTCCAGGGTTTCTTCTTTCTGCATAGCAAGTCCAAGGCCAGCCTAGGATACATGAGAACAAAGAACAAAAACTTTTCTTTTTTCTGTTTTAATGTGAATGAAGGGCTAGAAAGAGAGGCTCAGTGGCTAAGAGTATTTGCTGCTCTTGCAGGGAACCTGGGTTCAGTTCTCAGCACCCACATGGCAGCTTTAGAAAACATCCATGGGAACCGGCCGTATGTGGATGCTACTGCAGTACTGGATCAGCACTTAGTGTTCTCTGTGATGGGTGGTCTTTCAGAACTGCACACTATAACACTTCTTTAATGGCTTTCTTGAGACAAATGTGTCTTGATTGACACACCCAGACAGACTGATGTATTCACCTGGCTAGCTTGGGGCAATCATCAGGAGGACCTTGTGGCTATTCTTGAATCTTGTTCACAAGACAACCTCAGATTGATCCCTAAAATACACATGGTAGAAGGTGAGGACTGACTCACATTGTCCTCTGACCACCACATGCTCACTGTGGAGCCTGAGCACACACTTATTTAATCACTCCATATTATACAGATTACCATGCCCAGCATCCAGTGTCTTTTAATAGGACTATAAATGTCATTGTGTCACACACACAAACACACACTTTGAACAGTTTAAGTTAGCCTGGGTGACTCCATTTTGAAATAAGGAGCCATCTTGACCAGGAGCTGAACTCAGGTACCAGGAAATATCACAGAATGTGCACCTGGCAGAAAACAAAGTTAGCTCTCCAAGCAACGGCCTCCAGGGAATACCACAGAATAAATGTTTAGTAAAAAATAGAGACAATCTCCCTGGCAAATGTGATTATGTAAATGGTCACCTCTCCCCTATGGCTTTTACCCAATTCTGTAACGTCAAGGCATGAACCCCCCTGCTTACTGTCATGGAAACCCCTGCTCACTCAGGACTCAGGGCTCCACTTCTCTACTGCTGCCTCAGTGAGACTTGGGTCCTGAGTTCAATTGCTCTCATAATAAAGCTCCCTTGCTCTTGCATGAGTCGTCTCCTGGTGGTCTCTGAGGGTCCCGTGATCCTGGCATTACATTTGGGGGCTCATCCACCCAGGATGTCTCAAGACCTCTAGGACCCCTGACCCAGAGAGCTTAGTCCCAGGAGTAAATGTTTTGTGTTGTCTGTCTGTCTTAAGTTTTTTGTTAGATGGTTTTGGTTAACCTTCAGTCAGGGGGCAAAATACGGCTTTGGGAGACGTCCAGACAGCCAATGCCCGAGGGGGCATCAGAGATGACTCGTCCTCTCATCAGTAATCAGTTTACCCATCCGGAACCTCTGTGGCAGGGAAGCCAGATTCAGGATCAGGTTTTACCTATCTGGAACTTCTGTGGCAGGGAAGCCGGATTTGAGATCAGGTTTTAGCCATCCCGAACTTCTGTGGCAGGGAAGCCGGATTTGAAATCAGGTTTTTACCCATCCGAAACTTCTGTGGCAGGGAAGCCAGATTCGGGATCCAGTTTTTGTCCACCCAGAACTTCTGTGGCAGGAAGCCGGAGTGGAGCCAAGTTTTAACCCCTCCAATTTTCTGTGGCAGGGAAGCTGGAGTGGGGGATCAGTTTTAGCCTTACTGGAACTTCTGTGGAAGAGAAGTCCAGGAAAAGCCAGGTTTTTGTTTTTTTTTTAAACTTTTATCTCTGTGTGATTGTCTCTTGCTTGGTGCTGTGCCAGGAGTTACTGTTTCATTTCTGTGATTGTTTGTGGTCTGATTTGCTTGATTCTATTTCCGTTTGAAACTGCAGCTTTTTTTGCTTTTGTGATTTCAATTTTGTCCTGGGATACTAGCCCAGGTACAGGCTGTGATTTGTTGTCTATAGTTTCGATTTTGCTTGAGACAGCCTCCTCTGTCTCTGTGTAATTTACTGTTTGTTGAAATCGTCTGTTTCATTTTTCTGGTTTCTTTTTGACAAAAAGACTGACTGATGATATGGGACAGATCCCTTGACTTTGTTCTGACTCATTTTAGGGAAGTTAAGACTAGAGCTCACGGTCTTTTGGTTGATGTGAAGAAAGGAAAGATGATGACTTTTTGCAGCTCAGAACGGCCCACTTCAATGTGGGCTGGTCCAGAAGGAACTTTCCAGCTTCCCACCGTCCTTACGGTAGGAAATAATCTTTCAGAAAGCATGTGGGCACCCAGACCAAGTGCCCTATATTATAGTTTGGAAGGGTCTAGTGATTCATCCACCTCGATGGATTAAGCCCTTTCTGACCCCCACTAACAATCCTTCCACAGGCTCTCCAAAACCAGAGGCTACTGCCCTGGCTCCCTTGCCCCCCAACTCTGTTTTGCAGATGATTTTTGCACCCCCTCCATACAGACCTCCTCCCACTCCTCAGCTTTCTCTGGTTCCAGGCTGGAGCCACCATCTGGCCCAGCACCAAGGGCAGCCTCTCCCTCTGGGGAGCCAAATAACTGGTGAACTCAGAATGCCAAGTTCTCTGACAATTCTAGGGACTTGATTGATCTCTTTGAAACTATTCTTTTTACCCACCAGCCCACCTGGGACAACTGTCAGCAACTTTTAAACGTTTTGTCTGCCATAGAGGAGAGTGGATGTATTATTTCAGAAGTGCGCAAAAATGTCCCAGACACTGCAGAAAAATGTCCTAGACACTGCATGAGTCCCACCACAGATCAAGCACATATTGATGATGACTTTCCCTACAAGAGGCCCGATTGGGATTACAACACGGCTTCAGGTAAGGAGCGTCTCCTAGTGTACCACCAAGCTCTACTGGCAGGTCTCAAGGAGGCCCCAAGATGGCCCACTAATTTGGCCAAGGTGTATGATGTCAGACAGGAAATGGATGTAAGTCCAGATGCCTTCCTTGAAAGAACAGGTATGGTTGCTTTGGCTCTCATTAACCAGTCCGCTCCAGACATTAAAAAAAAGAAAAGAAATTAAGACTATAAACCGGGACCAGCATTTGTGTCGAAGGTAAGTCAGAATGTAGCTAAGTTTATTTGGGCAAATTGGAGATATAGGCCCCAACGTTCAGGACAGATAAAGAAAATAAATAAAACATCAAAAGAGACCTTAATTAAATTGACCTTGGAGACTGGCGCTGACTGGATGATGCTCTTCCCCTTTGCTCTTTATAGGGCTAGGAATTCCCCTTGCCAGCTAGGGTTAACGCCCTTTAAGATTATATATGGGATGCCAGCCCCTATAGTCCCCAACCTTAAGACTGATGCTACTGCTGAAGTGGATAAAACAGGTTTTGAGAAATGTTTAAGGCTTCTGTGCAGGCAGACAGCTCCTAAAGGGGCAACAGCAGCTTCTCAGGTAAGAGAGCTGCAAGCCTCTATGGTCATAAAAATTGGATTCAACAGGTAGCAAGATATTTCTCCCTTGAAATTACAGCTAAAGGGAGTAAAGATGAGTTTTATATTTTGTTTATTTTGAATATGTAAGTTTACTATGTTCTATATATATCTTGATGTCTGATTATTGATTATTAAATATATTAAGACTTTACATAATTTCTTTGTCTTAAAAACCAGGTTTATAAAAATAATAATGTTTGAAATTCTGTTTACATAAAATATTAAAACTGCACCTCCATATGTTTGCATAGAATTTTTCTTGCTGGCAACCAACATTAAAATAATACACTTGGTATTGATCTTTAAAGTACTGAATTATTTGCATTGATGAAATTTGGTTTTGACTTTTAAAATTAAAGTTATACTTTGTGATTTCATTTTTAAAAGGGTACTTTGATGTTGCAAAAACAGGTTTAAAAATATGTTTATGGCTATAAAACATTTTAAAGTTTATTAGGCATTTTAGACAATGACCATGAGCATTCTAACAGGAAACTTGAAACAGTTTCTCAATCCTTTGGGGGAGGACAAATGACTTTGGTATTTATTTTGTCAATTTTACAAAAAGAAACCAAGCCATACTATTTGAGCCAATTAAGAAAACTGCAGTTTTTATAATGTATTATGTCAGAATGATAAAATAATATCTGAAAATCAAGAAAAACGTTTGGTTATATCAAAAGAACAGCTGGGAAAAGCCTAACCTGAAGGTATATAGAATGTTATAGAAGGTATAAACTACATTTGCTTTTTTTTCTTTACACCTGCAAGCATGATTTGAAAAAAGAGTTGTAAGATATGTTGCTCTTTAAAAGACTGATGTTACTTCAACACAATTTTTTTCATATGTTCTTCATTGCAGCTCCATGTTAGCCCAGGGTTATATAGGGTTATATTTAAGTCATTGCTAATTATTATAAAAAATATATGCCTGCTTGCCAATTCCTATATAAATGATTTAATGCTATTTCTTTCTGGCCGATAGGTCTGAAAAGGCCAGAATTGTCCATCTCTGCTAAAGTTGCCAGCTGTGTTTAGTTCTCTGTTTAGTGCTAAATGAAAGTTTTGTCCTTTATGTTTTTTTGCTGTTCAGTTTTAATGCAAAATGATAGGATGAGCAAGATTTGCTGGCCCTCAGGCTTGTCAGAGATCTGATGAATATGGCATTTTAACATGTGTAAGCTTATTATGACAGACAGTCCCAAAATCCTGGCAGTAGCTCCCCAAGGTCTCCAAGAATATTTGGGTACAATGCCACTCTGAATTATGGTATGCCAACCACTGGGCAAGACTGCCCGAACTGGCCCACTGCTAGGACCCAGCCTAAATTCTGGACACCTGGAGAGTCAATGTTTCACGTTGCTAAGGGCAAGGTGAGGCCACTCTCTCGTTTCTTTCTCCACAAAACAGTCTCTGATCTTCTGTGCCTGGTTGCTGGACCAACCCTACTCATGATGCCACAAGACCACAGGAGCCAGGGACAGCTGCCTAGAGTGATGGACTGACTAGTTGTCACTGTCATTTTGATTGATACATGGATCAGTACATTTATTTGGCTCATAATTTATTCTTCTCAGGTCTCTGATCATATTGATGGCTAAGCTAAGCTAATGCCTTGCACCTAAAGACCAGATAATTAGATTTATTGTTAGTTTTTTGGTTAATTTACTAGTTAATTATTAAGCACTAGGTCTTCTATTTAAAAAGGCAAACAGATTTGCCTTATCTAATTGCTTTGCTAAGGAAAGTCCAAGTATTTAGAGTTTAGCACTAAAGTCATTAATGTATTTCTGCCTAACTTTCCAGTATATAAGAAACGGCATGATGGCTGATTACCAACAGCTGTACCCACAGTTAAAATGTTAAAATTTCAGACCATGGACACATTTAAATTACTTACAAAGGTTATAAAACAAACAGCTAAGAAGAATTGACACTCATTCTGTTGGATGCAGTTTTACCTGTTATTCACATGTATTATTTTTCTGAGTCTTTTTATGTATTTCCTTTTGCAAACTAAAAATTTATATCATTTTCAGGGAATCAAAAAGTCATGAGACCTGAATTTGACATAATTCAAACGGACCCCAGATGAGTTATTTCCTTGGTTTTGGAAGTTCTCACTTTTTCCATTAATTAGACAAATTTTAACTTCTGTTTCTAGTTTGAGTTTGTCTCAGCAGATTCTCACCTGGTTGAGACTGCAAGCTGAGATCTGAACTTGCTAGAAGCTGACATGATTGCTTACAGCCTCCTCAGATGGATCAACTAACCAGATCTTCTGAGGACTGCCCCATTGCCCAGCCTTTGGCTGGCATTTAAGCCCTAGTCACTGATGCCAACAGTCCTATTGTTAGCATTGAAGCAATTTCAGAAGAGACCACCAGCCCAAAATCCCACCTAACAGGCTGAAATGCTAAGTCAAAGGGGGCTCCCCGACATTAACTATTATCTTGGGGACCTGCTTAGCTAGAGCAGAAACTAGTATTGCAATACTGGATGTACAAAGCCAGAATTATAACAGCTCAAAGGCAGAATCTTTTGCTTTTAGTCATTTTTGGATCATGCTTGCTTAACAAGTTGTTAGGATGTATTAGACAAAGACTATGGATCATGCAGTTGATGGTAATGAGAGCCCAGTACTATCAGTTTGAAGCTGACCATGGGCCCATGAGCCCAAGATTGGCCTCTTTATTTAAAATAAAAAGGGGTGGGTGGGTGGAATGAAGAGTTTAAGTTAGTCTGGGTTACAATTTTTGTTGTTATTTGCTTTTCAAGACAGGGTTTCTCTGTGTAACCTTGGCTGTTCTGGACACTCTTTGTAGATCAGGCTGGCCTTGAACTCAGAGATCTGCCTGCCTCTGCCTTCCCAGGGGCGGGATCAAAGGCGTGTGCCACCATGCCTGGCTACATCCCTCTCCTACATAGTCTTCAAAGCACACACATCACTTCTACAGATTCCAACATTAGCTGGTTACTCACTCATTTGCCATATGAAGCTGAAAGGGCCACAAGAAAGAAATGAGGGGTCTCGCCAGTCTCACACTGGGCCATGACTTCGGACAATGAGAACAAATTTGGTGGACAAGTGGTAGTTCCTGATGAACCTGTTGAGCGTCTCTGCATTGTATCTACACTCTTGTGCACCTCATCATTCCCTTGCAACCTCCCACACAAGTGGGCACATAGCTGGGACTGGATCTTATTCTCACGGTACATGTTCAGCATTATTATGTACTGCCAAATCATTTTCAAAGCATCTAATCAATTTCGTTACACACACACACACACCCCTGTGTATACCAAATACTGCCATCCTTGGTTATATTATTCTAATGATTTTTAAAAACTGAATAGCATGACTAGGACAGTCTACACAAGTCTTGTTGATTCCTGGCCTTGTGAAGGAAAAGAAAAGGCCCTGCAACAAAAGGCCCACAGCAAACAGGCACATCCCTGTACCAGCTCCCTTTTGCTGTAGTCAGAGACCAGAAGGTTTTAGGAGCCAAGGAATTACTGAAATGACTTTTAATTCCCCGCATTTCTCAGCCATCTTCCGAGTCCCATGTAGTGTCAGCAAGAAGTCCGACAGCAGGGGCAGCAGCAGAGAACCAGAGGCTTTCTAAGTGAGTCATTTTATTTGTCATTACCAAATATTCTCCAAGTCCTTGTCACCAGAACTTAACATAGCTTCTTACTTCTCCTCCACAACCCTCACCCTACTACAGGAGCTCGAAGGGTGTAAGTAGGAATTAAAAATAAAAACAGCACAGATACATCATTTCCTCGACTTGTTTCAAAACGACCCCTTCTGGAAGTGCCCAATTCAAGTTTTAATGCCCCATTATTGAAAAGTGGTCTTCACAAAGCACACATGATAAAGCTATTTAGAGGAGCACAGAGAACAGAGATTTCAAGGGTGGCAAACAGCCTTTCAGAGTTTGAAAAGGTAGTATTTGTCCATATCAAGGCTACCTTGTAAGTGGCATATGTCATACAATAGGCAGGAATATAGAAGAACAATATTTACACAAAAAGAGGAAGAGAAACCAGAAACACGATAACAAGGCTACTTACTCTAACTCATGTTCCAAAGATATCCGCCTTCACAGGGAAAAAGCCCACTGACCACCACCAGACAAGCATGAGGTACAGAGACCATTCTTTCCGGCTCCAGAGAAATATCTACATCTGGTGTCAAAGTCTCACAATATAAAGCAGATAGAACTCCATATACAAACAGTAGGACAGTATTCTCAGAACATTCAGACAGGTGGGTTAGTGCCATGGAGGAGGACTTAGTGGGTGTGTGGCCTAACAAGTGAGGTAAGTGCAAGGGAGAGGGAGAGCACACCTTGCTTTGCAACCTCAGCGGCATTTCCAGGCATCAGGGCACCAGTGGGGGACTGAGTCATTTCTCCATCCTTAACACCAAGGAGTCAAAATCAAGCTTTGGGGTAGTGATTCTGGAAACCTAGGAGGGGGTAGGACAGTGGCTATGCCATTGCCCTTCCCTTCCTTCCCATCTTAGTGTTTGGGACATAGACTCTGAGGGCTGTGTTTCCATGCCTGTGGGTCCACTTCGTCCCCGCTCCAGGACCAATTGCAGTGAGCCCCTAGCTTCTTCATGCTAAGTCATTTTCTTCCTCTCAACAGTAAACAAATTATATACAAGCAGCCTCCCTCAGATTCTGCTTCCCCGGTTCTAGGGCTACACTGTAACAAAAGTGGCAATTCTGCTTTCCGGTCCTCTTACATCACAAACACAAGGATAAAACTTGTCATGGCTTAAAAAAAATTTTTTGTTTGGAACTGTTTTGTAAGCTAGAGGATGGAACAGCCACTAAATCAACAGAGAACTCCAAGAACATCTGTAATCCAGACAGGAAAGAACGAAGAAAACCAGCTAATGATTTCGTTCTTAAACTTGCACAGGGCTAGCACCTGCCGCTGCTTTTTCAGGGGAGCTCTTTGGGCAACAGAAAAGCCAAGAGGGCTCCTTGGGAATATGAACCTGCTAAGGCAGGGCAGGGTGAGAGTGAACTAGTCAGGAAGACCATGAAATTTATACAGAGGCTGAAAGCCACAGCCCCACAGCAACAGCTGAAAGCATCTTCAGCCAGCCCACGACTCAGGACCCCTGCACATGTCCCCACATCAACTGCACCACATCCACTCTCCTAGGAGCACCCTCAGTGGCTGCCTACTTCCTCCCTCGTTTGTGAGTGGTCTTGGCAGGCTCGGCTTTCTGGGACTGTGCTAGGACTGGCTGCTCTGATCCTTTACATAAGGTAGACACCACCAGTTCCTCGTTCCCACCCTCCTCCTTCCCTGCCCTAGGCTCTGCCTGGCCCTCTGAAGGCTCAGTTCGAGGCTGCTGCTGCCTCCTCAGGGACCGTCGACTCCCGTGCTGCTGCCGCTGCTTCTCTTCTTCCTGCTGCCGCTGCTTTATCTTCATCAGCTTCTCAAAGCTTTTGGTGGTTGTCGGGTTTACAACAAACCAGTCCTAAAGGGCAACAGCAGACATGGGACCACTTAAAAACATCATGAAGGACAAAATGAAGGGACAGGAAGAATGGAGAAGGTTGTTAGGTATCTAGCACAAGAATGACGGGAGCATATGGACCTTAGAGCTCCATTTTTGAATGAGTATTGTGTATATAATTCTGTGTAGTTTAATAAGTGATCCAGACACAGGTGTGGTGGTGCATGCCTGGAATCTTAGCACGTAAAAGCCAGAGGCAGAAGGATTCTTTTCAGAGATGCAGTAGGTCTGAGGACAGCCTAGACTGCTTAAAAGATCTTGTCTCAAAATCCCAAAACCTGGGCTTGAGAGATAGCTCAGCAATTAAGAGCATGTTGTGCTCTTCCAGAGGACCCAGGTTCTATTCCCAGCTAACACTGGACAGCCCACAACCACCTTATTATAATATCTACTCATTGGAAACAGCTAAGACAGAGGAGCACTACTGTAGGTAGAGGAGCACTACCAGAGGACAGATCAGTGAGGCCCCAAATGTGCATAAATATATGTGATGAATTTCCTGAAAAAATTAATAGAAACAAATAAGGAAAGTGAAGTGTAATGAATATATGATGAAGGTGACAGCTGCTGGCCATCTATGCTTAATGAGCTCTTGAAACTGCAAATTGATATGCCTTTAGTGAAAAACACACACCAAGACTTGGACACAGAATATGTCAAATACCTCACTACTGGTTATTTCTTTTTTCAGACAGGGTCTAATGGGGCTGAGGCTAGCCTTGACGTCACTGTGTAACTGAAGATGACCTTGGACTCCTGAAATTCTGCCTCCACCTCCTGAGTGCCAGAGTTAGGTGTGTACCAAGATCTTACCATCATAGTAAAAGCAACGTTCCAGAATACTGATTTTGCATATTGTCACTGTTGTTTTTCCTTTTCTTTTGTGGTGCAGTTTGTACAGCCCAGGTGAATTCAAAACTTGGGACATTCTTGCCTTAGCATATGCAGGGGTTGGTACTATAGGTGTGCACCACCATATTCAGCTCACACTTTTAAATACTGAGAGCATGTATACTTACAATGATGGCACAATGACCCTGAATTGCTGATCAATCTGCCTCTACCTTCCAAGTGCTACAATAACAGGCATTCGCAACCAGGCCAGGTATAATTTAAAATAAGCTCTCTGATTCATAGCTGTTTTATGAAATAATATAAACAGCATTAAAAACTAGTTGTTGGAGGGCTCGAGATGCATCTCAGTGGTTAGAAGCACCGGCTGTTCACGCAGAGGACCCAGCATCTGCATGGTGGCTCCCAACCATCGGTAATTACAGTTCCAAGGGGAGCTGCTGCCCTCTTCTGGCCACCAAGGGCAACAGGCACCCTGACAGTACAGACACAATCAGGCAAAACATTCATGTGCATTAAAATGCTGTAAAACAAGATGAAACAGGTAAGTTCAGTCTGGTTCCCAAGAGTTTCACTCAATCGAAGTTAAGAGAATTACAGGGGCTCAAAGGTGCCAGCCACAGTGAGCTCGAGAATCTTCACAGAAAAATACATTCGCACTCATCTAATTTCGGAGAACATCCTAACTCTGACGAGTTCTTTTTGCCAGTCCTAGTACATGAAGCCAGGGGCAAAGTCCACTTCTTCCAGCTTGAAGATGGACACACAGGATCACACAGACACTAGGAAGCATACCTCGGCATGGACAGAATTGATGTGGTACTTGACACCACTCTCTGATACAAATTCTTTCTGACACAGAAGACATTTGTATTTTCCAGCCACAAAGGTGCCCTGGTTCAAACACAGAAAGAAAAGAGAATCATGGGTAAATTCCGGAAAACATACCTAAAACTTGTGCAGTGACTGTGAGAAATGAAATGGGGGAGTCTACCTAATTAGAAATCATAGGAAACGGTCCAAAATGGCAGTTTGTTTTACGAAACTCAGCTAAGACAAATTCTCACTACTGCACACAGTAGCAATGCTACCTGGAACCATGCACAGCACCGAGACACAACCTTTTCTACTTCCTTTCACCTCACTTTTAGCTTTTCTTGATTTCTCCCCACAAATAATCAAACACCCCAGGTTCACTAGAGGTGCCCATGGTCCAGCCCTTCCCACGGTAAACCACGGTGGCAAACAGTGCCTTGGAAACCCAGTTACAAGAATCTCATTGGTAATACTAGCTGAAGGACTCAGAAACTAGGATCAAGGTGACCCTTCCCGAGCACTGCCACACAGATCTGGCTGAGATACCTACAAAGCTGTTGGTGCCTTGAACTGAGACTTCCCTCTCCCCTCCTGAAGCTGTTAGTGCTCATTTTGTGTGAGGAGAAACTTCTGAATGGGCCTGGAAAGTGGCAGCATTTCCCATGGCTTGTGGGCTGTAAGGCACTTAGGTCACCATGGAAAAGATTCAGAGAGGTGAGTGGGTGTTAGCCTGACATCCTGCCCTGTCCTCCATCCCTCAAGGCCAGTAGAATTCAGATGGGTTTGGAGGATCTTCACCAATACAAACAACTTCTTTTTAGGAAGATTATGCCAAAATAAGGCAAGGTAGGCCCAGTGTGTGAGGACGAGGGCAAAAGAAGTAATCTCTGGTTGGGATTCCAAATTCACAGACTTTTCCTCAAATTCCTTCAATGAGTATGACATGAGTTTGTTGACCTTTTCTGTACCCTGGATGCACCTGTTGCCCCACCAGACAGGAAGAATGTCCATGATACTGAGGTCAAAGGCAACCTCTAAAGATGATGGTCAACAAGATGGCTGGCTGTTTAGCCAGACTACCGGAGAGAACACATTAAGATAGTAAACTGAAAATGTTACAAACCAATGTGCAAGAGCCCAGGTGAGCCTTAAGACCAGACACACTGCTGTAGACAGCCTCACAGCCCTGAAAGAGAAGCAACCGGTGAGGACGGACCACACAGCCCTTCTCTTAGCAACACAGTCACTTGCACTTACACACACACACACACACACACACACACACACACACACACAAAAGGCATGGGGGCAAGAAGGAAACAAAAGACAATAAAGAAGGTAAACAAGGCTCCAGGGAAGTTTGAGCTGTTCCTTCCTAGGCCTCTCTCTCTTGACGTTCAACAGAATACACTATTTCAGTTATATTTTAACAACATTTTTATTTAGTGTAAACAAATCAACTACATTTGTATTTATTTCTTCCAAAAGGACTTCGCTATCAGCTCTGCCACCAATTTTAAAGATAGTGATGAATCTTTAAATTAAAATCTTTAAATAAATCTGCCACTCTATCATGAGAGGGAGAGTCCATTCATATTTTTCTCTGAGTCTGGCTTAGTTTTCCTGTGATGGTCTGAGTAAGAAATGTTCCTCAAGGACTTCTGTCTTAGTCACTGTTCTATTGCTAAGAAGAAACACCACTGACTAAGGCAACTTATAAAAGAAAGCATTTGATTAGGGGATCCCCTACAGTTTCAGAGGCCACAGACGTCATAGTAGGAAGGATGGCAGCAGGCAGGCATGGTGCTGGAGAAGCAGCCGAGAGCTCATATTAGCCCCGAGTTGGAAGTAGAGCTGGCGCTAACTGGGAATAGCACGGGCTTTCGAAACCTCCAAGCCCACCTGCCTGCCCCAGTGACACACCTCCCCCAACAAGGCCACATCTCCTAAGCCTTCCCAGCCTGCCACCTAGGAACTACACATTCAAATAAATGAGCCAGCACAGCTCCTATCTGAATACTTGGTCCCCACCTGGTGGTGCTGTTTGGGGAGGCTGTGGAACCTCTGGGAAGTGGAGCCATATTGGAGGAAGCACATCACTGCAGGTGGGATTTAAGCATTCATAGTTTCACTCAACTTCCTGTTTGCTCTCTGCTTCAAGCTTGCTTTTGAAGATGTGCACTCTCGCTTTCTATTCCTGTCACAATGCCCACCACCTGCTGCTATCCTTCCCCACCAGGATAGACTCTCATCCCATCAGAACTGTGAGCCCAAATAAGCTCTTCCTTCTGTGCACAGGCTGTTTCCAGTCACGGTGTCACAGCAGCGGACAGGTGACTAACAGGAAGGTATGGAGGGCTGCCATACAAATTGTGCGATGAGACCTTAAAAGGCCTGAGTCATTTACTTTTGTGTCTCAAGTCAGTCACATACGTTCCCTACTGGCAATCCAGCTATCCTGCAGAGAGAGGCCATGTGGAGAGCCATGCACCCAGCTGAATGCAGCAGTCTGGGACATTGCAGTCCCATCTGAGTGATCACTGGCCCCATGAGTGATCTCAAATGATGCTGCGGAGAGCAGCTGAGCTATCCTAATGATTCCGATGGAATTACGGAGGTACCCAATTCTGAGCAAACTAAGTAACTGCTGCCTGCCCCCACTGCAGCTCAAGCACTTTGTCATGAAGCAATCAGTAACTAATATAGCAGATTCCTAGGAGCATTTACTGATGTGATGAAAGAGTTAGAATCACCTGGTTAGGACACTGGATGCGATGATACTTCTTAATATCCATCTTCCATTTGTGCAGTACTTCCTGGCTGAATGTAGGTAACCCAGGGCGAGTATATTTTAACTAGAACACAAGAAACATTGCATTGCAAGAATCTAGCTCCCAACCAGGATATCCTCAAAGCTTCACACCCACTTTAAAAGGGAGGGAACACGGTGGCGAACACCTGTAATCCCAGCACTCAGGAGGCAGAGGCAGGTGGATCTCTGTGAGTTTGAGGCCAGCCTGGTCTACAAAGAGAATTTCAGGACAATCAGGGCTACACAGAGAAACCCTGTCTTAGGAAAAAAAAAGGGGGGGTGGGGGGAAAGGATTATATCTTTTATTTTCATCATGAATATCTGTGCGTGCCAGTGTGTGGGTTTGTGACTGTGAATGCAGGTGCCTGCAGAGGTCAGAGGAGCTTGAATTCCAGGCCGCTGTGAGCTGCTAAATGTGGGTGCTAGGAACATAACTGAGGTCTTCTGCAAGAGCAGCAAGTATTCTTAACTAGAGAGCTACCATTTCTCCAGCCCCTCAGACCTACTCTCTAGATGATGTATCTCAGAATCCCCCAAGACCAGTGAATACACAGCAAGAAAAGTCATCTGTAAAGCCTGGCTGCCAATGAAACCTGTTTAGTCTTAGACTATTTCCCCCATCAGATAACAAGTCTTTCATATGTAACATTTATTTCATCTGTATTTTAAAAACGGAAAAGAGCTGACAGCATATACCAGAGAAATAAAGAAGCCCAGGAGGACTCTATCACAGCACAGAGCTGGTGTGATTTAGAAGCAAGACATCTCCTTAGCAACTAATTTAATCTGCATCTCTTTGATCCCTTTGTTATGGGATAACAGTCAAGAAAGTACTATTTTTATAAACTACACTATCCTGTTGACTTACATTATACACTACGCAACTATGGAGAAAAAGAATGAGGGTGATCTCTATGAACACTGAAGTGGTTTCCAGGATATACTGTTAAGCGAACCAAACCAAAGAATAAACATGAATCTAAAAAAAGGAAGAAGGGGATGTTAAAAAGCACAAGATTCTGGTAAAGGTGCAGGAAGGATAAATAGAAACTAATGAGTTTGGTTATTTTTTGAAGTGGGAGGGAAAAGGACAAAATGAAAATGAGAATAGAATAATTAGGTAAGTAGTATTGCCCTTTCCAGAATGAAACTGTTCAAACAGGTCTGCTTTAGGACTACAGCAGCATTCCACATGCTGGTGGTTGAATGGCAATGGCCCCATAGGTTCCTATTTGAATACCTGTTCCCCGGCGGTGGAACTGTTTGGGAAGGGTTAGGTGTGTTGGGGGAGGGTTAGAGAAGGTGTACCGCTGGGGAGCAGGCTTTGAAGTCTTGAAACTCCGCATCATTCCCAGTCAGCCCGTGTACATGCTCGCTCGCTCGCGCACTCTCTCTCTCAGATAAAGATAAGCATGTAACGTCTCAGCTACTGCTCCAACCATTTGCCTGCCTTGTCTGCTGCCATGTTCCTTGCCCTGATGGTCATGGACCCTAATCCTCCGGAATCCCAAGCTCCAAATTGAAATGCTTTTTTTTTTTTTTAATTGGTTATCTTAGTTATGGTGTTTTGTCATGACAACAGAAAAGTAATCAAGACAAATATCCTCAAAACTAAAAGATAATTTAAACTTGATAATATGTCAGGGAACCCAAAAAAATAATGGCAAAGGAACCTGTCAAGATTAAAAAACAACTTTAGAACACAATATTTTGACTGTATAAGGCTGGAGATAGTACAAGAACTACGACTCTCCAGCTAGGAAGTGTGTTCTTTGAGAGGCACGTGCACACAGCTCTGAAACAACCTGATGTTTATGAACTTTGAGCAACACTGACCATCGTATACGAAGACCAGAGCCAGATGTTTCACTGCTGGACAAGGAGTGATGAATAGGAAAGAAGGCTGGAATGAAACTGGTCATGTAGGGATGGAATTTCAAGTATTATGTTTTACAATCCACACAACCCTGTGTGTGTTCATGGTGGTAGTAGTAATGGTTGTTTGAGATGCCCCCCATATTCTAAAGCATTTGAATATCAGGTTTCCCCTTAGGCCCCTCCTCCATTTGTCTGTTTGTTTTCTGAGACAGGGTTTCTCTGTGTAACAAGAGCCCTGGCTGTCTTCAACTTACTTTGCAGACCAGATTGGCTTTGAACTCTGAGATCCACCTGCCTCTGCCTCCGGAGTGCTGGGATTAAAGGCCAACTCTGCCCAGCTGAATACCTGGTTTCCAGATGGTGACACTGTGTGGTTAGGGTTAGGAGGTGTGGCCTTATTGGCGAAAGGATTTCACTGGGGCCAGGCTTTGAGGTTTCAAAAGCCCTGCATCATTCCCAGGGAACTGTATGCTGCTTGCAGCTTGAGATGCGGGCTCCCAGCTGATCTTGGTGCCATGCCTCCCTGCCAGGAGAATGATGGACTCTTTGCCCTCTGAAAATGTAATCCCAAAACAAACTTCTTCTAAAGTTACCTTAGTCATGCTGTTGTATCAATGCAATAGAAAAGTAACTAATGATCCTTGTGTCTGTGTTTGCACAAGCATGCACATGAACCCACATATATACACATGGCTCTACACTGACAGGATCCAGAAGCAATGAAAGCCAAGTAGGAATGAACATACTTGACATTCATATCTTCTTTTCTAAATACATTCTCTTAATAGGAACCAGAATTTCTTACAAAAATGGATAATTTCAGAAGCGTGGCAGGAAAAATACAAGCAAATCTTTCACTACCTTATGGTATTAAAATATATATATAGGTTGGAAAGTTGGCTCAGAAATTAAGAGCATTGATTGGTCTTTCAGAGGAATGGGGTTCTGTTCCCAGCACATACATAATGAAAGCTTCACAACTCCAGTTAACTCAAATCCTAGGTGATCTGTTATCTTCTGGCCTCTACAGGCACCAGGCATGCATGTGATACACATATATACATGCAGGCAAATGCTCATACATAAAAAATAAATATATTTTTGTTTTTTCATTTTTATTGTTGTTGTTTTGTTTCTTTTCCAAGACAGGGTTTCTCTGTGTAGCCCTGGCTGTCTTAGACTCACTCTATAGACCAGGCTGGCCTTGAACTCAGAGATCCACCTACCTCTGCCCCTTGAGTGCTGGAATTAAGGTGCCACAACACCCAATAAATACATTTTTTAAGTTTAGGTACAACAGAAGAGTCAGGAGTCTACTTGACAGACCTCTAAATACTCCAATCTGGGCCTACTGGTGTAGAAAGATAAACGCTACTAGCAATGACTTACAACCAATAGAATAAAATTAAGTATCTAAAAGAGTGAGTTTCTAGGCAGAGCAAAAGAGTCTACATTTGCTGATTTATCCGACTGAAACTCATGAAGATGAAGTGTGGGGCCAGTGAGAAAGCTGAGTAAAGGCGCTTCCCACCAAGCCTCAGAACCTGAGTTTAATCCATGGGATCCACATGGTGGAAGGAAAGAACAGACTCCTTCAAGGTGTCCTCTGACATCCACATGCACCTCTCCCCATGAACAAAATATAATTAAAAAATATATAAAGACCGGGTATATAAAGTAGTTTTGAGCATCCATAAGGTGTTTGAGCATTCATAGATATCACCATTTGTGATATTCATAAAATATCATTTTCTACCACTTTGAGGAAACACTAATAAATTTTCTGATACTAATAAATTAACATGACAGATTTTTCTCACAGTACGATTTCAATGAGTAACTATAAAAGTGATGAAAGAAATGAAAGTTTTTCACTAAGTAAGACCCTGGTACACTTATTGTAGGACAGGTTTATCAATGAATGTTGACCAAAGTGAGTATAGTGTAAGATCTTTGGGTAGGCTTGGTCTCTACCCAAACTGTGCACTAATTAAGAGGACCAGTGTAATCTTATCACTGAGTTACCTAGAGACACAACCTTGTCAGCTGATCAGTTATCACCAACAGTAAGTTTTCACTGATCAAAGCAGCACCATATACCTTCTGACTGGATGTACCAAGAAGGTATAACACTACCTGGATAGCATTCCTACAAAAACCATATATCCTTCAACCCAAGCCAAGAGAACACCACACAAATCCACACTGGAAAAACTACAAAACATTGAGTGTCAGTGACACATGACCTTACCTTCCGATCATCGGGTACCAGGTCCTGGAGCACCTTCCTCTTCGGCCATTCCTTGGTCAGTTCAGCGGAGGCAAGTTCCTGCAGGTGGTACACAGCTATCTTGGCAGAACGCCGCTGAACTCGGCCTCCACCCTTGGCCTCCAGACTCATCTCCTTTAAACAGTCTGGCTGTCCTGACTCTGGAAAGAAGACCTGCAAAAGAGAGGTGTGAAAACAGGGCTGACAGGTAGCTTCAGTCACAGCCAGCGATTAAACACCATGCCCTTCTAAGCAGGATCAAATCTGCCACGCTAGCACAGGGAATAGACACAGAGATCCTCAGAGTTCACATATGTTCCCACAGCACACAAAGGACAAGGCGGTAGGGAAGACTGGTCCCCCAAACCCACATAAAAACGACAGGTGCAGTGGTACACTCCTGTCATCATACCACTAGAGGAGCTGAGACAGGAGAGGGTCTCTGGGGCTTTCTGGCTAGCTAGCTGGGGGCCGGGGGAGCTGCTGGGGGCTGGGGGGGGGGGCTGAGGAGGGTGCTAGGGGCTGCCTCCACTGTCTCTATGAGAGCATTCAGGGTCTTCCTACAGGCAACAGCAGAGGGTCCAAAGAGGACTGGACAACACACAAAGAGCTATAGGAATAGGACAGGAAGGTCCCTGAGCTTATATCTAGCCAGAACATGAAAACATGGCTATTATCCTCAATAAATCATACACACACACACACATACAACTTGGAAATATAATATAAAAAGAGTCAATATACAAAAAAATGAACAGAAACAGAGTCCCATAAAAAAGTTCTAAATAAGAGAGAAATTTTAGTTTAGTAAGGGAGGCTGGAGAAAGGGCAATTAAAAGCATTTGTTCCTCTAATAGAGGACCTGGATTCAACTCCCAGCACCCTCATGATAGCTCACAACCATCTGTAACTCCAGTTCCAGGACACATGACACCCTCTTCTGACTTCTGTGGGTACCAGGCACTCATGCAGTGCACATACATACATGCAGGGAAAATAGTCATACACATAAAATAAATCCAGAGAAAATTAATATAATAATTAGGGGTTTTGTAGATGGTCGATGGACAAAGTACTTGTCAAGCATGAGGCCTGGAGTGTCTAACTCTAGAACCCACATAAAAGCTGGGTAAGCACAGCAGCCCACTGGTAATCCTAGCACTTAGGAGGAAGAGACAAGGCTGGCTAGCTAGACTATCCAGAACCAGTGAGCTCTGGGTTCATTCAGCAAGAAACTCTGTTATAATAATAATTCATATGCCACACACCAGAGGCCCACCTATATCATCTATATGCTAACAAACCCCTCCATACGTAAATTGAGAGTGATCAAGGAAGACACTCAAGGTCAACTTCAGACCTCACACAGGTGCACATTTATGTGTGTGCACGGGGCCTCCATGAGCTCTGATGTTTGAATACTTGGTCCCCAGCTGATGAGACTGTTTGGGACGGAATTAGGAGGTGTGGGTTTGTTAGTGGAGGTATGTCATTCCTAGTTAGCGCTCTCTCTCTTCCTCTCTCTTTCTGTCTCTGCCTCTCTGCCTTCTACTTCAATTTGAAGATCAAGATGTGACCTTTCAGCTGCCCTGCCATGAGGGACTTCTGAAGCTATGAGCCCAATTAAACACTTTCTTGTAAGCTGTGTTGGTAAAACATCATACCATCATACTTTCTCACTCCCCCACCTCCACAGGAACAACAAAAGCCTTCAAACAAGATCAGATGAGGAAGCAAGGATATACAAAAGATACAGGGGAAGCACCAGGTACAGCATTCTTCCTCAATGTCTAGAGAAGAATCAATACTCACAGGCCCATGCTCTGACCTCATGTGATATGCAAGCCCAGCTTTTGACTTGTATGGTTTTCCACAGTGGTGACATTTCAGGGTCAACTTCTCCAGCTCTGCAGCCTCTTTGCCACATTTTCTGACATGATACAGATATCCCATAATGCTGGTGAAGGTACTGGAGCAACTCTGAATATAGGAAGGAAAGAAGCCAATGTTAGGATTATGTTTCAGGTGACCCCTAAATTTGTCAGAAATCACCAAGCACCACAAACCACAAAAAGACAATGAGACTTACAAGACCTCACCAACATTTCCCATTGGCACAACTCTCCTCTATTTGGCAATCCCATCTATGAGGCAGATGGCCAATCAGTTCAGTGTCCATTGAGAAAGTACAACCACACACCCATGCAATGTCAGAAGTTCTTTCCCAGACTGTGACCCAAACCTACTCCAGTATCACCTAGGCGGCAACAGTGAGTTAATAACACCATGCACTCATGAGAATCATCTTCCTCACACTAAAGAAAGGAAAAGTAGGTGCCACCCTATGCCATCAGAGGGCAGACGAGTAAGAACTCTACAAGGGAAGAAGACAAACAGGAAAGAACAGCAGAAAAGCACCTGAGACTTCAGGGAGGAAGATCTGCAGCCCGGGCTCTTACCTCACGCATGCACCTGAGCTTTCCCATTCTCTTCAGAACTGTTCGCAGCCGCTCCCTTTCGCTTGGCTCATCCACTTCATCTCCTGCCTTCAAAATTGGCTGGGAACAAAGGAAGCAAATAAACATGATTCATGGAGCAGAAACAAACAAATAAACAAACATACAAACAAACAAACACCCAGCCCCATCACCTGACTGCAAAAAAAAAAAAAAAAGGCAGAACAATCAAGAATTGAACTGACATCATCAAGTCCAAATTCTGACTCTCTCCATCGTCTGAACATCAGGAAGTGAATACAACAGATTACACAAGTTCTGATCTCTACCTCCCAGTACATGATTAACCGAAACACACAAATACCAATGGTCCAGCTCAAAGATTTCATCCTACGTGATTCCACCAATAAAGAGTCTTATCTACTTTCCTATCTCTTCTATGAGGTACAAGAGCAAGACCCAGCTTCGCTGGGCTACATAAGTATACTCACTAAGGAAAAGACACCCAAACACAGAACACTTGCCAAGATGGAGGAAGCTAGTGATTTACTGGGTTCCTTGTCCCTGAACCTCCATGTCAAAATCTACAGCAAGGATCAGCAGCATGAACTGGAGAATACGTCAGGATGGACTGCTGCCCTGACTAAATGGCTTGTGTGAGCCTGTCTCCCAAGCAACCTGAAGGAATATAAGCTGTGGGTGTGCTTCCTCAGGTATCAGCTGCCACATCTCTGCTGCAGCACCAGCAACAAATGCTGAGTGAGCGACAGGAGCTGGGCGGGAGATCCTTAAATGGCCTCACCACTCAGCTGAGAATCTCTGTGGCAAAGAAGACTCCAGTGGTGGGGACTCCCTCTAGCCACCTGAGAATTCCTACCCACAGAAGAGGCCAGCTTCTCCTGCTGTGTCCTGGGCTGCAGCACCCAGGAGGACTTCTGGGCTGCCATAGCTGCAGCTGGCCTTAGGTCTACATCCCAACCGTCCACTAGATACCTACAGAGCTCCCCTCAGCCCTGGAAGTGTTCTGGAGATTTCTAGTCTCTCACTTGACATCAGGGCCCCAAGATGGAGGTGGCATTGGAGATATGGACAAAGAAGGCTCAGGATATTTATTTATTTATTTATTTATTTATTTTTAAGATTTATTACTTTTTCCCCACCATAATATTTTTATTGACTATGTGGAAACTTCACACAATGCATTGCAATCACGCTCACTTCCTATAGATAGGAATACCAGGTCTACCCTCAACCCTTAAAGACTTATTTTATTTTTAATTATGTGTATGTATCTATGTGGGAGCACATGAACATGAGTGCCAGCACCTGTGGAAGTCAGAGGTGTCAGATTCCCCTAGAACTGGAGTTCCAGGCAGTTATGAGCGACCCTATGCGGGTGCTGGGAACAGAACTCGGGTCCCCTAAAAGAACACTACACTCTTAACCAATGACCCATCTCTCCAGCCTCCTCAGCCCAGGGCATCTGAATCTTTAGGGTATCTGTAGATCCCAGGAAGGTCTTCCTGCTGAGTTAATTTCTGTCTCTTGTATGTGCCAACCCTCTGCTGCTAGAGACGGGTTGCTGTTATCTCTGAGCTGACACATCACTACTGACACTGTCCCTACATCCCCATCAGGTTGTCTGTGGGTTTCCAGACTACAAGTGGAATTGTTGCTAGTAAGTGCACTTCCTTCAATGGATAACTGCCCACAAGCTCTTTTTTTTTGGGGGGGGGGGTGTCAGTCTGTTGCCCCTCCCCCCATTCTAGCACTCTGAGCAAAAAAAAAAAAAAAAAAAATCTTGTTTGAGACAAGGTTTCACTATGTAGCCCAGCCAGATGGCCTTGTACTAGCAATCCCCCTGTCTCAGCTTTCTAAGAGCTGGAACTATACAGGCCTGAGCATTGTGAAGCCTTTTAACATCTGCTTTGCTCCCTTCCATAGCTTTAATATTAATCTTTCTGATGATCAACAGATTGGACATTCTCATATGTTAACTAAACATTCGAAATCCTTACAGGTAGCTAGGTGTGGTGGCACACATCTGTAATCCCAGCACTTGAGAAGGAGACACAATAGGATTAGGAGTTCAAGGTCAACCTCAGCTACACAGGGAGTTTGAGGTCAGCCAGGGGCACAATAGAGCCTCGCTCAAATTAAAACAAACAGCAACCACGCCAGGCTCATGCTATAAGGAAGCTGAGGCAAAAGGATTGCTGCAAATTCATGGGCTTATGAAATCCAATTAGCCTGGACTATAGGGTGAACACTGAGGAAGGAAGAGAAGGAGGGGGGGAAGAAGGATGGCAGGCTTTCACATTAATTTTTCAGTGTTCAGGAATCATACAGCAATAAACGTGGGTGTGCAAGTATCTGTGGTATGGGCTCTTACAGTCTTTTGGGTATATGCACACGAATAATGTACCTGGGTCATAGAGCAGTTCTCCTCCTGGCTTTTTGAGGGGACCTCCATACTGGCTTATGTGGCCACATCAATTTACATTCACAGTGGGTGAAGACTCCTCTTTCCCCACAAAGACACTCCTTTTAAATAAATATGTATTTGTGTGTTTGTATGTGTATGTATATATGCACATACATATATATGCAAGCACATATGCATGTGTGTGTGTATATAACCATAACATGGGCTCACAAAACACAGGAAACTCTTACCAAACTATTATGATTGGCCATGACGTGATACTTCATTCCTGCCAGTGAATGAAGCTGTTTCCCACAATGATGGCAGGTAAACATTTCCTGAAAGGAAAAAAGTCAGTGCTCAGTGCCAGAATGTTCCAAGGAGAAACAGAAAGTCACTAAATGCCATCAGCTGGGCCAGGCACCAGCATGTGTCACTTCTTTCTCATTGTGAGCTATGGCTTGAATCTCACGCTATCCACAGGCTCTTGTGTGGAATACCTGGTCACTATTTAGGGACCTTTAGGAGGGGGCTCTGGGTAACAGAGGAGGGTAGCTTAGAAGTGGGTCTCCGTAGGCTACAGTCCTGCTTCCTTCCTGTTCTGGGTCATGATTCGACTGGCATGTGAGAGGCCCTGGCACAATTCCTGGCACCTACAGAGGAGACACTCCAGCCATCAAGCCTTCCTAGTCGCTAATGGGCTTATACCTTCCTAAACCCTGAGTCAAAGTGAACTCGTCCTGTTAGCTGTTTAGGCCAGGTTTCTAGTCACAGTGACATAGAAACAACAAACACACCAAAGCAGTTGTTATTTCTTCTTCATTCTAAGAAAAAGAAACCAAGGTCCACACATTAAAGAATGCAACTCGCAGTACAATTAAACAAACATGTAAACCCAAACCTGTACATGCAAGTCTATGTTTTCTCTATTGCACAATGCTACCCCTAATTAGCTAGAACAGATTTCACACAGTACTGGAAGTCGGTAGTTTAGGTTTAAAAAAAAAAAAAATCCTAACAGTCGTGAAATGCCGCAAAATCGCTAACCTGTTTGCAGTTTTCCATGTGTCTCTTTAAACCCTCTATAGTCTTCCTCCCCACTGCCTGGCACGTAGGGCAGGAAACACTGCCTTTATCCATGATTTCTAAGGACCATTTTTCCTCCATACTTCCTACAATGGAAAGAACAGGACACTGTAATCTGCAGCATTCTTCAGAAACAAAAAGCTTAAGTCTACAGTTGAGTAAAAGTATTGTGAAATGGTCTGTCTTGGTGGATAACGAAGAATAGACTCTTGCAGTATACAACTTCCAAACATCACTTGTTTCCATCCACTGTAGAGTTTCGGAGGCTTCTCCCCAGTGCCCCATGAAAAAAACCCATCTGAGACTCACTCCAAAACCCAAGGGAGTGAGCCAGAACTGGGCACCACTTTCCAGACCATGATCTAAGAAAAAGATATCGAGACATCCAAAAATCATTGAGATTTTTTTCATACGTGTGTGAGGCTATGCTAAATATTTTTATGTCATTTAAATTTCATAGTTCTAGTATTCCTTTTCTCCTTACATACAAGGACACCGAGGGTTATACAAGGGAACAGACTGAGGCAGCTCAGGCATAAAGTGCCAAACCTTAAAAGCCTATGTGACCTCTAAACCAGCAGCAACTGCTGCTTCAACAGACTGCAGAGGAGGCTTGGTGGAAGATGGCTGCCCCTCACGAATGGAGTAATGGGCTCAACTCCCCACACAGAAGGAGGGAGGAGGGAAAAGTGAGCGCTTTCTCCAGGACATCACTCCTCACAGAAAGAACACAAACATTCACAGAGAAGCATACCTGCCGCATAAACTGGTGGTTCCTTCCGAACCCGGCGAGCCTGGGGTTTGGGGTGAGGCTGAGCTTTAGGCCGCTGCTTCCTCCCTGCGTAAGTTGGAAACTTAGAAACCTGAAGCCTGACCGGTCAGCCCCACAACACTCTTCCCCACTCTTCAGCAACCAGGTCCCAGTCCCTCAGCCAACTGACCTTCCTACAGGACTGATCGAAAGGATAAAGGGTACAAGAGGACGGGTGACGGCCGTTCCCTCACTCAAATTCTAGGGGCTCCAAAGCCAATCAAGCCATCAAGAAAGGCTCTTCTCTTCCAGCCTTAAAGGGCAACACTCAGTCTCCCGCTGGAAGACAGACAGCGAGGGGCCTACCATACAGCTTGTGCTTCTTCTGAGGAAGCTCGTGGTAGTCTTCATCTTCTTCCTGCTTGACTTTCCTCTTTCCTTTGGCCTTTTCCTTTTCCTTTGCACCTGCGCCTGACATTCCGCACAACAACATAACAGTCTGTAAACGAACACTTGGGCTTGCCTTCAAAAACTCACAATACCACCAAAGGCACGGGTCACCACACAGAACAGCTCCGAGAAACTTGGGGCCACTTGTTTTTTAACCCACAGAGCCTCCCTCTTCCTTTAGAGTACCTTCCCTCAGAAACCATCAGATATTCCTTATGCCTAAGGGCCTATGAAACTCATCTCTCTTGACTATGACGTAGGGCTACAGAACTCTACAGAGATGACGATGACCCTCTAGCACACACTACTGCAATGACCTATTACCCAGCCCCACATCCTCAAAAGCAGAGGAAAACAAAAGACTATGAAACAAGTCAAACTCCATGAAGAAGGAGGTTGCTATTCAGTAGCATTGGTAGAACCTCACTCTACTGACAAAGGGAGAGTCATGAAGTTAACAGTGTGTGACAGCCTGACTCGTAAACATCTGCTTAATCACACTGGTTGTAGCGTAATTCCAACACTCTGGAGGCTGATGCGGGAGGATCATAATAAGTTTAATGCTAGCTTGAACTAGACACTGAGTTTGAAGCCAACCTGAGCTGGCTTTTCACCATGTGAAAAGCCTGACTCAAACAAAATCTTGTCTAATCACGAATGACAAACAATCACATGACATTGAAACATTAAGCACATCAGATACACATCTGTCTTGGAACTGAGAATCTGAAGCGGATACCTTCAACTTGTGAAGTGGCAGCAGGCTTGATTCTTCTCATCTTCATCCAGTAGGTAGATTTTTGGAAGGATGCTGGGAAATCACTCACTGGGTCACAGGAGGAGGCCGATGAGGAGCCACTCAAGGAGTCATCATGAGGGATAGTGTACTGGAAGCTGTTGTCCTTTATGGAACACTGGGTCCTGCTACTGACACAACATAGAGATATGTACCACAGAAAAGAAGCTGGGGAAATTTCCTATTCATTTTTCTTACATTGTAAAAAGACAACCAAGTTAATGACTTGGGCAAAACTATGAAGACTGGTTTTTGTTTTGTTTACAAAAAACAAAACACGTACACACAAAAACAAAGCACAGGTTGGAACATCCTAACAATTATAGGTCAATATAGCATATACAATTCTTAAATCCAGTGCAATCAGACAGAGTAAGCAGGCTATACAACTGATCCCTCTGCCGCCCAGGAATGCAGGGCTCCCAGACTACTCTGAGAAAAGAGAGTAGCAAAGTGATAGGGTACCACGTGAACGTCCAAATGCTCCTTGAATGCATAACCATGTATCCCATTTGTCCTGTCTATCTGATAGTAGGACTATCAAGAGGCTTCTCAGCACAGAGAAAAACAACAGTCTACGGATTCTGGTCTGACCCATCCTCCCCCTCCTTCCATCTCCCTTTCCCAACACTGATATGGGGCCCTGTCCTAATTATGCAACACAACCCTTAGCTTTTATAGCTTAAGAACAATGCTATTTTGTCTTAGTGAAGTGTCTAGAGAATCCTGATAAATAGTTGGATTCAGATTTCTTTTTTTTGCTTTTTTTACAATTTTTATTTATTATGTAAAAAATGTTCTGTCTGAATGTACACGTGCATGCCAGAAGAAGGCATCAGATTTTACTATAGATGGTTGTGAGCCATCATGTGGTTGCTGGGAATTGAACTCAGGACCTCTGGAAGAGCAGCCAGTGCTCTTAACCTCTGAGCCATCTCTCCAGCCTCCCAGATTTCTAAATCAAACTGATCATTAAGCAAAAATTACTGAGCTAGGAAGTGGTGGCACACACCATTAATTCCAGTGCTCAGAAGGCAGAGGCAGGCAAGTTTGAGCCCAGCCTGGTCTACAGAGTGAGTTCCAGGACAGCCAGTTTTACACAGAGAAACCCTCTCTAGAAGAAGAGAAGGAAGAGGAGGAGGGGAAAAAAAGGAAGAAAGAAAGATTGATTACTGGGAAACTACAAAGTATCACATATTCTTCTAAGTCACTCAACATACTCAGCATAGCAGTTCTGAGTTCTTAGGCCCAATTACCTGAATTTGAGTCCCCAGCCCAGCAAAGTGGTACACACCTGTAATGCCAACACTGGGGAGGCAGAGGCAGGAGGATATCCATGAGTTCAAGGCCAGCCTGCTCTACAAAGCGAGTCCAGGACAGCCAAGGCTACACAGAGAAACCAAAATAATAATAATAAATAATAATACTTAAATAAAAAGATCCAACTCTTGCAGGTTGTGCGCTAACATCTGCTCAAGGGTGGTAAATGGGTACACACACACATACACACACCATAAAATAAATACAAATGGCAACAAATTTTCTAGATTTTTATTCTGAGTCTGAATGTTTTGCCAATGTGTATGTATATGCACCAATGTATGCATGGCACCTGTGTACATCAGAGAGCTGCAGTTACAGGGGGTTGGACTACCATGTGGCGCTAAGACTAGATCCCAGGTCCTCTGGCAGGAGCAAAGAGCACTCTTAAGTGCTCAGTCATTTCTCCTGCAACCCTCCCCCACATTAAAAAAAAAAATTGGTTTTAAAACTGCCCCTAAATTTGGGAACAGACATACATTGAAAGATTGGAGAAGCTTAACTGTCAGAATTAATATTTTCTTTCTATGCCAGCTCTGGAGACCTGTTACATCTATTAAGCTTCAAGCACCATAACTGGGCAGATTCTCATCTATTCTGTCTATGCCGGACTGGCTACCTCCCAGCCATGTGCCCCATGATACTTGCCATGTAGTCTCATCCTAGCCACCTCTGCTCCATCCTTGTCCCCATAGTGACTCCCACATGGTGGCGCCCTAATAATGGCCTGGGTGACCTCCTTCCTCTTCTTCCTCCCTCCTCGGTGCTGCTGCTGCTGCTTCTTTTTCTCTCCCCCCCCCCCCTTGTCCTGGGAATCGAAGTGCCGCCTACTGTCTCCTCTGACCAGTCACCGGCTCTTCAGCTTCTTTATTAACCAATCAGATAACTAGACAGTAATTTTTACCCAATACTGAGGCAGGAGATTCCTCAACAGCAATACCAGACTCTATAAGGTTTAGCTCACTGCTGGAGAGACACATCTTAATACAATGTGAGTGAAGGTCACCTCTACACCTAACTGTATCATTACTCAAAAAAAAAAAAAAAAGAAAGAAAGAAAAAAAAAAAGAAAGAAAGAAAGCATAGCTACGTATATCTTAATGAGACTATTAAAGACAAGTCTTAAACAAAAAACTAGAGCATGGCTTCAGAAAGATGGCATTTTACAATACAGGGAACTCATAGGATCATGGATGCCCAAGAGAAACGAGGAAGTCAGAGAGCCACGTGACACTCTTTTTAAATCTTGAAGAAAAAAACTGTCAGTTTGTCAATTCAGAATTCTAGCTTCAGTTAAGTTTCACTCCCGAGGAAGAAAATGCTACAGGAGGGAGACTTGGATTTGAAGAAGGCTACTGGAGGTGGGAAGGTTTTCACTGGCTAAGGGTAGGGAAATGAGAGGAACAGGGCATTCATTGAGATTAAGAGTTATGAAAATGCCATATAGAAGTCTATTTTGAGGGCTGGAGAAATGGCTATCTATTTTGTAAACCTAGTTGGTTTCCTTTTTCCATTTTCTGTGTGTATGTGTGTGTTCTATGTATTTTTGTTTTTGCATGTATGAGGGTTGCACATGTGCGCACATGCATATGGAGGAACGGTCCTCATGTGCTTTTCCACCTCGTTCACTGCCGGGGCAGGGTCTCTCAGCCAAACCCAGAGTTAGCTGATATGGCTATTATGGTTTAGTCTGGACTAAATCCAGAGTTAGCTGATATGGCTCTTCTTGCTGGCCCGCTTGCTCTGGAGATTCCATCTCCTCCACTTTCTAAGGTTGAAATTACAGGTGGGCCACCAAGCTCATCCGACCTTTCCAGGGGTTTCTGGGAATCCAAATTCCAGGCCTCACATTTACACAGAGAGCCATCTTTTGTAACAACTCCTGGCCTTTTGTTAGCTGTGAGAGTTTATACTCAACAGGATGGAGAATCATGTGAGGACACACCTGTGAGGAACTATCTAGATTAGATTAGATTTGCCTGTGAAGGCTTAGGTTGATTAGGTTACTCAAGGTGGGAAGATGCACCCTGAAATTGGCAGTGTGTGGTAGGGTCAGACTCTCTGTAAGGAGACCCCTTGAAGCCACTGTGTGAAGCTGTGAAAGTGAAGTGATGGAGACCACAGAGATGCTCAAGATGCCAGGACCATAGGCTTTCCAGGGAGGAAAGTTAGAGGCATGAAGTGGGCCTTGCTCAAGGATGTATGTGTTACAGATGAGAGAGCTGGAGAGCTGAAGCCACTCAAGCCCTCTGGAGCCCAGAGGGTTCCTTCATGAGCCCAAGATGCTGGACACAGCAAGATTTCAGGATCTGGTGTTTGCCCTGCTGGATTTCAGTCTTGTCTTGGTCTGATCATTGCCAGGCTCTCATTCTTCTCTTTACACTGGGAATGTTTACTTTGCATGCCTTTATGTTTTAAGTATGTAACTTGTTTTTAATCATACTTAAGCTCAGAGTTAAGACATTGCCTGGAATGTCATAAGAGACTTAGATGTTTTAAGCAGTATTGGAACTGTAAGAATGCAGAAACTTTTGAAGTTGGACTAAATACATTTTTGTGTTATGAGGTAGTCATGAACCTGCAAGGACAAATAGTAGACCAAAACTGATTGATGTGTTTGATGTGTTTGGGGGCCAGCAAGATGGCTCAGCAGGTCCCAGTGGCTTACTGGCAAACATGACTCCCTGAGTTTGATTTTCAGGTCTACACAGTGGAGAGGACTGACCCATGCACATTGTCCTCTGACCCCCACACATGTACCCTAGTATCCACACAGAAAATGTGATAAAAACATACCTGATGTGTTTGGGTTTCAAGTTGACAAGGAGAAGGAAGACTTCTAAGCAAGGCCCTGTCTCAGAAAGGGAAAGAATGTGTGCTTGCACAAATAGCTTGGGAAACATTTTTTTTAAATCATTTAAAGCAAAATATTAACATTATTTGACAAGTCTTTCAGTAGACTATATGTAGACAATACATCCAAAGCTATAATGTAAGAGTCAGATGGTAGGAGACGGAAGGAATCTATGAGTTCGTGAGGTTTCTACATTTAAGCAGGAGCAGATATTAACTCAACAGATTATGAAAGGATGTACATATGTTGTAATTCCTACAGGAAACATTGAACTTAACTTTTAATGTAGAGTCTTAGCCAAACTCTTAACATAGTAGTAAATGTAAAGAATCTTATTTATTTTGTTTTAAAGTCTGTATGCCTCTGTGTGGGATGTACATAAGAATGCACTATGCCTGTGAAAACCAGAAGCACTGGATTCTCCAGGAACTGGAGTTATGAGCAGTTGTGAGCCACCCAATGTGGGTGCTGGGAACTGAACTCAAGTCCTCCACAAAGTAGTATGTCATCTTTCTAGCCATCAACAGTAGTAAGTTTAAATGGGACCCTAAGCATTCAACTGACCTAAAATAAAAACAGGAACAAATCTTAAGGACAGACAGAAAACAAAGAATAAGAGGGTAGATATAAATCTAACCTTATTAATGTTAATTCAAGTGCTACTGGTCTAAACATTCTAGTTAAAAGTTGGAGACTGGCAGTCATTACAAAGATATCCTACTTGTATATGCTACCTATGATCAATCACCTGTATATATAAATACATAAACCAAAAATAAATGGGGCTGGAGTGACGGCTCCGGATTTAAAAGTGTGCACTGCACTCTTGAGGACTTGAGTTGGCTCCCAGCACCCACTCACATCATGTGGCTCACAACTACCTGTAAGTCCAGCTCCAGGCGCTCTGACGACTCTACTGATGGCACCTGTACTCACATGCACGCACACACACACACACGCACATAATTAAATACAACAGGCCTTAAAAGAATGAATCAATGAAACTACAGTAAAAAATTGGCAAACACAAGATGACTGTGATGGCTATTTTAATCTCCATAAAACAGACTTCAGGACAGAGAGTATTGCCAGATATAAAAAGACAAGCTTTCTAATGACAAAATGTCAGATTATTCAGAACACATAATGATCTGTTGCAATTCTAATAATAGAGCCTCAAAATACACACGCTGAAAACTGACAGAATTAGAGAAAAGCAGACAATGCTATACACTGCTGTTGTTCTTTCAGCAACTGATGGAATAATTAGACAAAACTTCAGTGAAGAAATAAATGATCCAAAGTACATCCTTGGCCTTTAACATTTACAGAATACCACAGGGTCATTAGCTTTTGCAGAAAACTGTGTTAAGGATATAGTCCTCAACTTTATACTGCGCAGTCAGCAAAACAAGAAATGAAAAACTTAAACAGGAAGCTCAGAGGCAAGCTTCACCAACAGAATACAAGAGATGGAAGAGACTCTCAAGCACTGAAGACATGACAGGAAAAATGGATAGCTCAGTCACAGAAAATGTTAAATATAAAAACCTGGCGCAAAATACCCAGAAAATCTGGGACACTATGAAAAGACCAAAACTAAGAATAATAGGAATAGAGCAAGAAGAATAATTACAAATCAAAAGCACAGAAAATATTTTCAACAAAATCATAAAAGGAAATTTCCCTAATCTAAAGAAGGAGATGCCTCTCAAAAGTCCAGAATCATACAGAACTCCAAATAATTGGACCAGAAACGAAATTCCCCTCACCACATAATAAGAAAAACACAAAACAGATATGAAATAATGCCACCCATGATTAAAGATGGATGTCAATAGAAATCTTATAAACTCGTGGAAGTAAAAAAAAAAAACTACTAAATGAAAAATGGTTCAAGACAGAAATTAAAAAATAAAGACTTTTTAGAATACAATGAAAATGAATATACAACATACTCAAACTTATGGTATACAATGAAGGTAGTTCCAAAAGGCAAGTTCATAGCACTAACTAATATATATATATATATATAATTTATATGTATATATTATATGTATATATAATTTATATGTATACAATTTATATTTTTTTCCACCAGGAAGCTGATAAACAGTTTCAGCACAGTAGTTGAATACAAAATTAACTCACAAAAACTAGTAGCCTTCCTATATACAAATGACAAACAGAAAGAAATCAAGGAAACACCTTTCACAACATATAAAATACCTTGGGGGTAATTCACACCTAGCAAGTAAAAGACTTATATGATAAAAACTTTAAGACATTGAAGAAGATATCAGAGGATGGAAAGATTTCCCATGCTAGTGAACCAGTAAGATTAATAAAGTAAAAATGGTTATCCTACCAAAAGCAATCTAGAGGTTCAATGCAATCCCCATCAAAATTCCAACACAACTCTTCATAGATCTTGAAAGGACAATTTTCAGTTTCACATGGAAACACACACACACAAACGATAGCTAATATAATCTGAATAATAAAAGAACTGCAGGAGGGACCACCCCCCCCAATTTCAAGTCTATAGAGCTATTGGAATAAAACCCACATGGCATTGGCACAGAAATAGACACACTGATTAATGGAATCAAATTAAAGACCCAGACAAAAATCCACACATATATGGACACCTGATTTTTGCAAAAGAAGCCAGAAATGCACACGGGAAAAAAGACAGGAACTTGTGGTAGTCTGAATAAAAATGGCCCCACAGGTTCAAAAGAAGTAGCCCTATGAGGTGTGTCCCTGTTGGAGCAGATGTGGTCTTGGAGGATGAGGAAGGGCGGGCTTTAACCTTTTAGGTTCTCAAGCCAGGCCCACGTGTCACTCTCTTCCTGCTGTCTTTGGAACTGGATACAGAACTCTAAGCTACTCCTCTAGCACCATGTCTGCCTTCATGCCACTATACTTCTGGACATGGACTAAACCTCTGAACTGTAAGCTAGCCCTCAATTAAATGTTTTCCTTTTTAAGAATTGCCATGGTGGCCATAGTGTTTCTTCACAGCAATAAAAACCCTAATTAAGACAATCTTCAACAAATGGTGCTGGTCAAACTGAACAACTGTATGTAGAAAAATCTAAATACATTCCATACTTACCACTTCACACAAACTCGATCGCAAATGGACCAAAACCTCAATATAGAACCAGATACACTGACCCTGACAGAAGAGAAATTGTGGAATAGCCTTAAACTTATTGGCCCAGCAGATGACTTTCTAAACAGAACACTGGTAATATAGACACTAAAAACAATAAATAAGACTTCATGAAACTGAGAAGCTGCTGTAAGGCAAAGGACAACATCAGTCAGACAAAGAGGCAGCCTAGAGAACGGGAAGAGATTTTTACCAACTCCACATCCAACAGAGGTCTAATAATCAGAATCTATAAAGAACTCAAGAAATTAGATATTAAAAAATAATAATCCCAATTTTAAAACAGGGTACAGATTTAAACAAGAATCTCTCCAAAGAACAACTCAAATGGCTAAGAAATACACTGCAAATCAAAATTACTTTGAGATTCCATCTTATATTTGCCAGAATAGCTAAGATCAGTAAGACAAGTGACAACTCATGCTGAAGAGTATGTGGAGTAAGGGAACCACATCCATTGCTGGTGGAAGTACAAACTTGCAGAGCCACTGTGGAAACGAGTGTGGCAGTTCCTCAGGAAGATGGGAATTGGTCTACCTCAAGATTCAGCTATACCACTCCTGGATATATACCCAAAGGACACTTCATGGTTGACCCTTGCTCAACCATGTTCATCGCTATGTTAGTTACAATAGCCAGAAAATGGAAACAACCTAGATGTCCCTCAATAGAACAGGTAAAGAAAATGTGGTACATCTGCACAATGGAGTATTACTCAGCTATTAAAAACAATGAAATCATGAAATTGACAGGTAAATGCATGGAACTAGAAAAAATCATCCTGAGGTACCCCAGACACAGAGAAAAAACCTGGGTATTTACATGTGGATATTAGCTGTTAAGTTAATGTAGAACCTCAGAGATTAGATACTGAGTAAGGGACTAGGGAGGACACATCTTGTTAGGAAAGTCAATAAAATGACAGTTATGGAGAGATGGGCTGGGGCTTGAGAGGATCAACTGGAGAGAGGAGATAAGAGGGAGATAAGAAAGGGAATACAGGGAAAGGCAGCTGAAATTAAGGGCCATTTGAAGGATAGTATGCAAATCTAATACAGCAGAAGCCTCCTAAAACATATACATATATGCTAAGTAGCTGAAATTGCCAAATAATGGAGATGGAGTCCCTAACTGCCCATTTCCTGTCATCTAATGAAGCTTAATTACACGTAACTTATTCATGTGACTGAAGTTGTTGCAAAAAGGATCCCATGAGCATCTACAAAACAAAACAAAAAATAACAACAAAAAACCAGGCTGTTGCCGACACTACAGGTTGCTCTCCACAGACTATAGGCAAGGCCCCACTGCTGAAGACAACACCTACAGGATTCACTGAGCATGGAGATGCTAAAGTTACTTTTTATAAAACTGTTTCTCAGTTTCTCTCTTAACCTAGCTATCACACAAATAATTGTCTTTATTTAATACGCTTTACAACATAATAACTGAGCAATTACTACTCTACTCTTAACCCTCTAAGCTAACCTGGTTTCTCCCAGGGTGCAACCCAAGGATACTTGCACTTTGTAGCTTTTCTGATCCAGCTCCTTCTCCTGATGTCTCTTAGGCCTCTCTCATGGCTGAATACCCTACTTCCTCCTCCAACTTCTCCTTCCCTTGCTGGCAGGAAGTCCTGCCCTATTTCCTCCCATGCTCAGCAATTGGCTGTAAGCTGCTTTATTGGTATATCAGGGGACAATTGGGAAGCAGTGTTTACACAACATTAAGACAGGAGAGTCTTAGAATAAAGATTGAAGCCAGATGTGGGGGATCCAGAAATTAGCATTTAAATTATACAATAATCTTACGCCTACATGGGAAAGTCATCCCTACGTGCTAGTGTCTTTAGCACAGAAAGTACTCTGTTGGCTCCCAAGAGAGAAACGTAAACACCAATCCAGCCACGAACCCTTTGATCTACAATGGTGTACTGCCTGCAAGATAGCTAGGCACTGGTGGCACAAAGCTGTGGGAGCAGCCCACCAGTATCTGATTTGATGGAAGACCCACTCAATGAGGTGGAACCCTTATCGACACTGCTTGGGTAATCAAGGACCAGAGACTGGATAGCCCAGGGACCTAAAATAAAACCAAATACTACAGCTCTTAAAAACAAAACAATAATTTAAAAACTCCTAATGACACTCTGCTAAAATCACAGATCAGTGTCTTGTCATCATCAATAAAGAAATGGCTTCTTTTTTTTTTTTTAAAGATGAGGGGAGTGAGATGTGATTTATGTAATTTATGCAAAAATGTAAAGCATGTAAAGCGCGGTACAGTTAGCGGTCATAAGTGCTGAGGGACAGAAGTAAAGAGGGAAACTGATTGGAAAAGGACACAAGAAGCTTTTAAGAGGGGCTAGAGAGATGGCTCAGCAGTTAAGAGCATTTGTTGTTCTTCCAGAAGACCCAAGTTCAGTTTCCAGCACACAAACTGGAAGGCTTACAACTCCAGCTCCAGGAGATCCAAGCCCTCTGGCCTCGGTGGACACAAGCACTCACAACCTACACAGATGTGAATGCATACACCTAATTTAAAATAATAAAAATAAATTAAAAAAAAACAGAACTTCGGAGGGGCTGGAGAGATGGCTCAGTAGTTCAGAGCACTGGCTGTTCTTGTAGGGGACTGAGGTTTCAATTCCCAACACCCTTACAGCAGCTGTCTGTTAACTCCAGTTTCAGGGATCTGATGCCTTCTTTTGGCCTTGGCAAGGACCAGGCACACACATGAAAACAGCCATCCACATTAAATTAAATTAAACCAAATAAGAAGAAAAACACAAGTAGATACATAGAAATGTCTGTCATTGTCGTAGTCGTTTTATAGGTTCATTCTTTTATCAAATTTAAACAGCGTACACATAAGGCAAATGCCTCTACGTCAATTACGCCTTCACACAAGTTGACACAGACCTCTACAAGTGAAACTCAGCATTCCAAATAGAAAGGGTGAGCTCCATTTAATAAAGACTTCACAACTGGAGAGGGCGCTGTCTCTGACACGACTCTGTTGCCTGCTTTTGTATCACTTTCCCTTAGCTGGGCTTCCTTGTTGGGTCTCAGCATTTCTTTAGTGGTGATGCAACTTGATATGGCATGGAGGGTTGCATGTGGGGGAGCTCCCCTTTTCTGAGGAGAAAGAGAGGGGGAAAAGGGGAAATGGTGGGAAGGAGGGGCTGGGAGGAGAGGAGGGAGGGGGCTCTGATAAGGCTGTAAAATGAATTAAAAATTCTATAAAAGAAAAAAAAAGTAGAAAAAAAAAAGACTCTACATCACCAATAGGCCACTAACAGACAAATCCCATGTGATTCCTGTTGGAAAATTCTTATGGAGAATTTCTTTACTATCAACTGAGGACTCAGAAATCTCCATTTTCTGTCTTATAAATAAGCATAAGCATGGGAGAAAATGATTGAAAATGGCAGATTAAGTCAAGATGGTTAAGAATCTCTCTTTCTACCAGGCAGCGTCGCACACCTTTAACCCCAGCAGAGGCAGGAGAATCTCTGTAAATTTGAGGGCAGCCTGCTCTACAGAGCAAACCCGGGGACAGCCAAGGCTACACCAAAAACCCTCTTTCCTAGATTACTATCTTTTGTTTTTAAAAGACTCAACTAAAACACTTCTCAATTATTTTATACCATCTATCAACCCAAAGCAGTTTTATTAAAAATGATACTAAATGGTATAATAAATGCTTCATTATAATGTAATGCCTATCATGATCAGTGACTTTATAACTTAACGCTGGTGTAGCAAGTCTCAGCTTCTAGTCACAAATTACAAGGTTAGCCTATTTTCCATTCTTCCTGGATTAAGAATTTTTAAGAGCCGGGCATGGTGGTGCACACCTGTAATCCCAGCACTTGGGGAGGCAGAGGCAGGGGGATCTCTATGAGTTTGAGGCCAGCCTGGTCTACAAAGAGAGTCCAAGACAGACAAGGCTACACAGAAAAACCCTGTCTCAGAAAAAACAAAACAAAACAACAAAAAAACAATAAACGAACAAAAAATTTTAAGAGCCTCTATTCCAGTGGTTCGCAACCAATGGGTCACAACCCGATTGGGGTTTCCTAAGACCACTGAAAACACAGATATTTGCTTCATAACAACAGCAAAGTTATAAAGTAGCAACAAAATTAATTTTATGGTTGAGGGTCACCACAACATGAAGAACTGTAGGTCCATGACATTAGGACGGCTGAGAACTACTGCTCCCAGCCCATTCTTCTAAGTGCAAATATTTAGATTTCACTTTTTAAAAAGTATTTTGGTTCATTTCAGCATCCTTTGTAGTCTTTTCCTATACAACCTATATTTTTGTTTTGGTTTTTTGTGACCAGGTTTCTCTTGTGTGTAGCCCTGGCTGTTCTGGAATCACTCAGTAGACCAGGCTGTCCTCAAATTCAGAGATCTAACTGCCTCTGCCTCCCAAGCGCTGAGACCAAAGGCATGCGCCACTACCGCCCAGCTTTGACCTGTCTTTAAAGACTGGTACTTTCCATGCTTTCATTGTCTTTTTGGGTCTCACTTCACACCATCGGCTCTCAAACTTTACAATCTCCTAAGAAGATAATTAAGACTGAGTATTCCTGGGGCTGGAGACATGGCACAGTGCTTAAGCGCGCTTGTTGTTCCTGCAGAGGATCCGAACGATTCCCAGTACCCACACGGAGATTCACGACTGTCTGCAACTCCAGTTCCAAGAGACCCGATGGCCTCGTCTCGCCTCCATGGGTCTGTGGTGCAGACATCCATGTGAGCAAACAACAAACACATCAAAGAAAGAAATCTAAAAGCTTTTTTAAAACGAGTATTCCCAATGACTTCAATCTTGACTAAGAGATGGGCGGCCCATTTGCCTTCATATTACTTAACAGTTCTCTCCAGGCAAAGCAAGGTTCACACTAACACACACTGCTTTTACCAGAGTTCCTACAAGAGCGCATGAATACACTCATCTTGTGGAGGAAAATCACGTTGCTGATTACTTTTCACTGAGGATAATTCTCAAGTCGGTACTTCAGATCTGCTCTTTGTATGAAGTGTAATCCCATTAACTTTGTTCCCGATGTTACCCCTCATTAAAAAATTCCCAGTTTGGTTTATGAATCCAAAACCCAACTGTTGCCAAAGACAGAAACCTGTGGATACCCTATGCTCCTCTCTCGTAATCTTCATCTCCAATTATATATATATATATCTGTAATACAGTTACTATCAAAGACCATGTTTCTTTCTTAGGTTACTGTAATCGTCTTGGTACCAGATTTACTCACCTTTCAGCCCATCTCTTCAAAGGTGACCTTTCCCCTCCAGGATAATTACAATCCCAATACTTTAGCATACCCTAATGCCTTATGTCCTGCAAACTTCTCTGAAGGATGTCCCTGCAATGCCTCCACCTGCTATTATCCTCCACGGCAAAGATACAGAACTAGTTATTATAAACTTCTTTCACCTGCTCAAATGCTGATCTCTTGGGGCAGGAGTCTGGGACTCCTAGCGAGGTAACTGCCTTATTCTTTGACCTTCAAGCCTTGTCTATGAGTGGCCTATAATGATAATACTGAAATCATCACTCCACTTCCCAAAAGTGGTATTAAATCCCACTATAAAATTAGTTACTAGCTCATGCCTGTGATCCCAGCACTGGGAAAGTTAGGGCAGAGGAATGCAAATGTTCAAGTCCAGCCTGGGCTACATAGTCAGTTCCTGGCCAGCCTGAGCTAGACAGTAAAGCCCTCTCTCAAACAAACAAACAAAAAATAAGTGTGTGTTGGCAGAGGCAAGTAATCCCAGCACTCAGGAGTCAGATACATGAGGTGTGCAAGTTTCCTGCCAGCCTCAGTTTCATCCAGATAGTGAGCCCCTACACCTCAGAACATATTTTTTTTCCTATTACACTGGATTGTGTTGCTACACTTACCTATCTCGTCTGTTGAGCCCCTGGCTCTGTTTTCAGTGCCTGTATGCCTACCCTAATACACAGCTGGCACAGAGCAGATATCTAATAAGTGTTATACAAAACGAATGAATTCATCAGGGAGGTCCAAGTTAATAAGAATCTTTTCTTTTGTATTAGCCATGGAAAAACTCAGCACATTCATTACACAAAATAACAAATCAGTGCCACAACTAAGGAGCTTGGAAATATAAAACTGCTCACAGCTATTTTTATTTTCCTTCCCAAGTTCATCAAATTAATTATGAGCACAAATCTGATGGGGGTGGGATGCAGGACTACCATTAACTGAATCACACATTCCATTTTTATTATAATGTGCATTCTTATTGCAAACCAGGTTTTCTGTCCCGACTCAAGGATTATATTTGCACTGTGCAATCCAGTAGCCACTAGCTACAGATGGCTATTGAAATCTAAATCAATTAAAATTAAATAAAATTTGCAATTCGGTTCTTCAATTGCACTAGCCACATCTCAAGTGCCCAAAAGCTATGATGCTCCACAGTGCGGACACCGAACGTCTTTATCAGCACTGTCTACACAATTACAAAAATGTCCTCAGAAAACCTCACTTACTTCTTAGCTCCCACGATCCTGGTGGTCCTCTGCTGCTTAAAAGATGTGGGTCCCGGGGTCTAGCAAATCACAAGCACACGAGTGAGTGCTAGGGACCTCTGAACCTCATCCACAAAGAGATGAATCCCCCTTGTGCCTAGACGTGACGCTCTCCGGGGCAACTACTTCAAATGGAACGAAGGCGACACTTTTTAGGTAATGTGTGCCATCCTATTTTTCTACAATGTAGAGGCGGGTTGACAATACCAGAGCGTTCATCTTTGCCCATTCTCAAAGCCCTTATCCTAGATGAAGGCTCGAAAAGGAAGATGGAAAAAAAATTATACACACATATACATATGAAACGGGAGGCACTGAGGTTGCTGAAGGAATATAAACTAATTACAATCTGTCGAGGAACCGAATCCGAGGACATGAAGAATAGGTAAAAATAAAAATAATGGGCAAGAGGGGAGATAAGTGGATCTGATATAAAAGGGTGGGGCCTACGATGGGCTCTGAAAAAAGCCGACTCTGAGTCTGGGACAAAAGCAAGGGACCGCGTGTTCTCGGCTCGACAGTTCTATCGCTAAAGTATAATGGTCACACCAAGAAACTCACGGCGGTGACTGCACCGAGTCTGGAAGACATCACTCCCCCTCCACGCCTAACAATTTCACCCAAGGGCTCCGGCCAGACCAACGCCACTTCCGCTCTCCTCGCCTCTACCGGATGTGGTCTCGGCGGCGACTATCCCTGTTCTGAACATCTACTTCCGCCTAGCCGCTTCCGAGGGGGCTGCGGCGGAGAAGAGGTCACGTGACGACTCGGCTTCGGCTTCCATTGAGACCCCGCCCCCATCGCCAACAGGGGACCAGGGAAGCCGTCGGGGTGGGAGGATTGGAGCAAATGGGAGGAGTCTGGAGATTTAAGGGGTTCCTCTTGAACCCCAACCTTGAGTTCTTTGCATTTGCACACCTGGTTCCAGCCGTCCCACAAGTGGTCTTACAGATGCAAATAGAGTTTAACTATCGCCCCTTTATTGTTCTCAAATTACAGACCCATTCTCACCCCCTTCCCACCCAGAGAGCTCTTTGTGGGCAGTAGGTGAGCAGGAAGTGGTAGCTAGGGGAAGCTTTGCAGGATATACTCTCAGGGGCAGATCTTTCCTTGTCTGCTAACTTCATGCCTCCAAACTTGTCCAGCTTTTGCATTTTTTGGTGTGGTCCCTAGAAGACATACTTAAACAAGTCTTGAACTCTTTAGACAAACCATATCTGGGGCTCTCCTTAAGGGAACTGTCCTCCAACTCTTTGGAACAGTAACGGGGTTTCTCAATGTGACAGCGCTGGCTCTTCTCAGAGTGACTGCGGTGGCCCCTCTCAGAACGACTGTGTCTGCTCTCGGGACTGCAGTGAGTTCTCTTAGGAGTGCAAATGAGATTGGAAGAAGGCCTGTGTAGCCTGGTCTGAGAAAGACTGTAGTGGGTTCTTCCAGAACTGTATCTTTTCCAGCCAGAGGGACTGGAAATGGTTCTCACAGAGAGACTACCATGGCTCCTTTCTGAAGGACTGTCCTGTGTCCTCCGGGTGCGATTGAAATAGCTCCTTTTTGAAGGACTGGGACATCTCTGAGACGTGGGACTCTGTTGGCTCCTCCCACAAAGACTTCGTGGACTCTTTGGGAAAGGACTGTGTCCTCTTCTCTCTGGAGGACTACAAGGGCTCTTGCCTGAGGGACTGCAAAGGCTTCTCACTGAGGGACAGCTAGGGCTTCTCCCAGGACTGGGTTGTCTCCTCTCTGATGGACTGTGACCTCTCCCCTTGCAAACAGTGAGATAGCTCCTCTCAGAGAGACTTTGAAGGCTTCTTACAGAGGAACTACGACCCTTTCTCTGGGAGGGATTGCAATGGCTCCTGTCAGAGGGACTGCTATGCTTTCTCTGAGAAGGACTGTCATATCTCCTCTCAGAGATACTTCGATGAGTTCTCTCAGAGGCGCTGAGACGGGTCCTTTCAGAAGGCTTATTACGTAGGGTTCCCTCCCTGAAGGAGCCATGTTGTTCCTCCTTACGTGTGTGTTTCTCTTTAAAGTGACTCTTCAGGGTTCTCTTCATGAGGGAGTCGGTCTCAATTTTCTCTTGGATCTCAAATTTGGCTTCTTCTTTAGAACAGTTCTTAGACTCTGGACTGGAGATTTCATCACTGCAGTTTTTCTTTGCTCTAGCGTTCACATTTGGAACACGACTCAAAGGTTGTATGACTGAAGTAGCTTGGATACAGACGTCTCTTTCAGAAACCGTGGTCTTCCGGAATTGCAAAGGTCTGGGTTGGACAGAGCTCATTTGTTTCGGCTGTGGAGCTTGTCTGCAAAGGTCGCTTGTTCCCTGAAATTTGTCCTCTTCCTTAGGGATCAAACCTGTTGCCCCGTGCTTGACAACTAGTGGGCTGGCTCTTTTGCTGTCTCCTGTTAGGCAGCAATCCTTGGCTTTTTGTTTGGGGTACAAGTTTTTGCTTGAGTACAAATTGCATTGCCTTGTCCGGTCTTCAGGCTTCTGTCTGGAAACAGTTACAATTCTATGTGCTGCTTGGAATATTTGCCTTAGGCCCTGAAAAAGCAGTTGGATGAACTTGGGCTGGGAAGATTTCTTCGACTGTCTCTTTGACGAACTTGTGCTTGTATGAATGGTTGTAGTACTCTTACTTCTTGATGGATCCGTCAGTGTTCCAGAAGGACTCTCTTCTGTGGTTCTGTTGTTACAGTAGAGCTTTGTGTTTCGTGTTTTAGGCCCCTTAGTGATTTTCTTCACTGAATATTTTAAATCAGAGGTCTTTCTGAAGCTTGATTTAGCCCATTTTTCATCCTGATTACTTTCAAAGCCACTCTCTGATGCGGAGTGAACGTGACAGAATTCATAGTCTTTGGCTTCTGCCTTCCCTACCACACCTTGACTGACCCATTGCTTTTGTCTAATGTGGGCTTGTGCAGAAACAGGAGAACGGGTAGATCTGGGCTGGAAATCTCTTCTAGGAGTAGGACTCTTGGAAGCTGATGTGTAGATTTTCGCTTTCCTTCGTGGTGGTGATGTAGCACTCTTCCGAGGATCTGCTCGGTTTCTTCCACGGTGCTTTGAGACTTGAGGTCTTTTCCCAGTTCGCAATCTAAAACCAAGATGCAACCTAATCTCACCATGGCCTTCAGGCGTGCTTAAAAGGTGGAGCTGTGGGTAGATAAGAAGATAGGGTCCCAAAGCAGACTGGAACTTATGGCAACAATTAAAGCCTGAACATCGACCACATTGTAAGCAGATGGGATATTTCAGGACAAGACCTGATGCAAGAGGTGGAGGGACATTGTGAGGTATTTGACTCCTTAGGAGTTTTGCTGCTATTTTTAGCTGCAGATCTTTTAGCAGTTGGAGTTGTTCTGAGGTGTCAGTCTTGGCCTGGGAGAGAGAACTTGCCTTGAGGGAGTGGTGAGACTCAACAGTCCTTGTTGGTGAATCACTCTGTGAGATTTTACTTTGCTCCCTGGAAGCAGCATCTTCCCTATTGTAAAGGGCCCCAAGAGTAGATTCTGGGCTCACTAAGGCAGGAAACTGGGGTCCTGTACATGTGACAGCCATGTCCTGAGTGTCTTCCTGGAATATAACATTGAGCTTCGAGTTTGTCTTCTTTATTCCTAATCTAGTGCCAGAATATTGTTGTATTATGGAAGAGGTGGAGCCACGTGTCCACATCTTTAAGGGCGTTCTCTTCTCGTGACCATGGCATAAGATATGTCTCTGAATATAGTTTTTAACCACTGAAGTCTGTGAAATAGTCGTTGGACCCCTGTCTAGCAGGCTTTGGGAAAATTCCATCAGTTCAGCTGGAACCCCAAATAAATTCTGGATAGATTGACAGATATCCATAGTGGATCCTTCTGTTAAAAATGGTTGAGAACAAAGCTTCCTTTCCATAGTAGTTCCCAGAACATTCCCTAGCATTAGCATATTAGAGAGATATTTCCTAGGTAGTCGCTGCCTGCAGACATGGCTTTCCCAGACATTCTGTTGTCTGCCAAGGAAAGAACGGATAGAGCTTCTTCGAGCCCCTAATCCTGCCTGAAGCTCCTCCGGTAATAATCTCAGTGGGTATGGAGAATAACTCTGGAGTGAATTCCCAAATTCCTCCATGTGCTTCTTTTCAGCTTCTTCCTTAGTTATGAGGTCCATCTCCCAGATCTCAGGGTATGGCTTTCCCACGATGTTCTCTGGCTTATTAGAGGGTTGATTACAAAGGACCAAGGGAAGAGCTGAGGACTGTAACATAACTGTGTCGGAACGGGACTCTGCAGACGGCAAAAGATCAACATCAAGGTTTTTAATAGCCAAAGCTCTTGATAGTTCTGGCACCCCAGAACCCTGAAGATGCCCTAATTCAGTTGTTTTGACAGAGCTTGAAATAAATGGGATTGAAGGGCTGTGTACGAACCCAGAGAAGTAATTCTCTGCTTCAAGCTCTTCTGATGTGATCATTTCTGAGTCTCTATTCTGACACACCCATCCTTGATTCAAATCCTCAATTTCCATTACATTAGGAGATTCTGTTTTGAGCCCTAAAGATTTTTCAGCCTGAAGCCTTTGCTCGGGAGTTAACACTGTAGGTTTTTCAATCGGAGATGTTTGCTGTAAGATTAATTCTGTAGAATTCACTTCAATATTTGCCGTTAAAGTTAATTCCAAAGGTTTCACCAGGTCTTGAAGATGTGGTCTTGGGAGTAAATTCAGACACTCCTTTACTTTAATGCTTGATCTTGTGGTGCCTCCTATTGGCTCTATAACCTGAGGACATGGTACTGGTGCCAATTCTTCAGATTTTACAATCAGAAGCAGTGGTTTGGGAATCAATACAGTCTTTATAACTTGAAAGCCTGACAATTCTATTGTTTCCAAAATGTGATGTGTTGGCTCTGTGACAAACTTCTTAGACTGCACATTTTGTAGCCAAAGGCTCGGAGCAAATTCTGAATTTATCACATCATGCATTCTGAGAGTCAAATCATCATATTTTGACACTTGAGAGGTAGATTGTGGTATCGTAACAGACTTTATAACTTGAAGTGGTGGTCCAGGGATCACTTTCAGAGATTCAGACACTTTTGGGAGAACAACTGATTGAGGAACCTGAAACTCTGTCTTTGCAAATTCTATCACTTGATCTAGCGGCTTTGGACTAATCCTTACAAAGTCTATAATTTGATCCAGTGATTCTACTGGAATTATGCCTGCATTTTCCATGCTCATATTCTGGCTTTTTGTTAGCCCAGCTGCTATCCCCCGTGGCTGCCATGTCTCAAAGGTGAGCTCTAAAGAGTCTACGTTTCCCTCAACCTGACTGGTTTGCTCAGTTGACAATGCTGAGGTTTCTTCTATTTGCAGCCATGACTTAGAGGTCACACCTACAGATTCAGGAATTGGAGACCCGCGGCCTGGTGTTATCCCTGAAGCAGAATCTGGGATATGGCAGAATGGCTTTGGTGGCAACACTACAGACTGTCCCCTCTGAGATCTCTTCTCAGAGCTCACCACTGCAGGTCCTAAGACTTGAGGACATGGCCTTGGAGATTTCTCTACACATCCTGTCTCTCTATTTTCTGGCTTTGGAGTCATCCTAAGAAATTCTTTGCCTTGCTGACTTGCTCCACAAATCAGTTCCATCATTTCTGCAACATGATTCGTAAGGTCAAGGCTCATTCTATCAGATTCTACAAATTGTTTTGTCTCTAACTCCTTGAAATCTTGAAGTTGAGGCCATGACCAAGAATGTAATCCCAGAGTTTGGGGGATCTGGTAGCTTTTCTGTGGGTTTGGTTCTGAGGAATTTGAATCAATATCACTTAGTGTTGGAGTCAGGTCAGCAGATTGTGGTACTTGAAGATCTAGCTTCGGAGGCATCCCTCGTGATTCTACGACTTCATCTGTTGGATTGAAAGTCAACCTCACAGATTCCTCCATAGTTTCTATCACTTCTGAGGATCCTGCATCTTGATAAACTGACAGTGAAGTAAAATTTAGTGTTTTAGGGACTTGATGCCCTGTCTTTATGCTCGTCCCTGCACAATCCATCACCTGATATCCTGGTCCATGTATCACGTTAGAGGAGTCTGTGATTCGATCAATTGTTTGGGACATTTGCTTTTCAGGTTTCATATTTTGAAGGAATGGCCTTGGCGGTAACTCCACAGATTTTCCAGTTTGTGGCGAAGACACTGTTGACACACTTTGCCACCTTGACTCTGAAGTAAATTCTTGCTGTGATTCCAGAATCAAATTTGAAAATTTGACACTAGTCAGTGCTGGTTCTGCTAAGCACTTCCTGGTGCACTCTGGTCCTGCTGCCACTGGTTTCTCATCTAAAGGAAACTGTCGGCAATTCATACTTTGCTTCTTAGGTTTTATATCTTGGAAACATGGCTTTGGTGCAAAGGAAGACTTAGCACATTGTGAACTGTGGCATGACATCAGCTCTGAAGAATTCACATTTTGAGACTGTGACCCTGGCTTCAACCACACAGCTTTAACATTTTGAAAACAAGGTTCTGGTGAAAACACTTTACTTCTCAAGTTTTGTAGACCATAGCCAGGTGCCAGTTCTACAGGATTTGTACAAAGCAGAGGCTGTTTGCTCATCTCCGGAGACTTTCTGTCTTTAAGCAGTGGTGTTGGTAAAACTACCACAGATTTCACACCATTTGACTGAGGCCGCAGAGTAGGCATGGGTTGTGCAGTTAGCTGCCGTGACCCAAGTTGGTTCTTCAAAACTTGGAGCTCTTGAAACTTTGTCCCTACTGAAATGTTAGATGATTTCACACCTTGAAAAGGTATCTCAGAGTTCAACAGAACAGATGTTGTACATTGAGCTGCTGAGCCAGGGGTCAACTCAAAGGACTTCATGCTTTGCAACTGAGGTCCTGAACTGGGCATTCCAGAATTTATGCCTTGAGATTTTGACTCAGGATTGAACTTTAAAGAATTCATACCTTGAAATTGTAGATCAGAGTTAATATCTTGAGCTTTTGTTCCTGGAGTCAATTTAGAAGGCTTTATACCCTGCAAATGTGACCCAAGTGTAACTTCCCCCAAATGTATACATTGCAATTTTAATTCTGAATTCAATTCAGAGAAATTCCCACCTTGTACCTGTGGTGCAGGGTTGTATCTGATAGGTGCTACACCTAGATTGTTTGACCCTGGAGTTAATTCAGACTTCAAATCTTGCAAGTGTTGTCCTTGATGTTTTGGAGCTTGTAAATGTGGCCCAGGCTTGCATCCAATAGGATTTACAGTCTGAGATTCTCGTCCTAGAGTACATGCAGAAGAATTCACATCTTGCAGATGTGTTTTAGTATCACACCACGCAGTATTTACACACAGAGTTTGTGGTGCTGGAAATGTATGAGATTTTATATCTTGGAAAAGTGGCTCAGGATTAAACCTATTAGAATTTACACACTGAGGGTCTTCTCCTGGAGTGTATGCAGAAGAATTCAAACCTTGCAAATGTGATTTAGGTTTGCACCCAGTAGAATTTACACACTGAATTTGTGGTTCTAGAATTGATGTCCAATGATTCACACATTGCAAATGTGCCTCAGGATTGCAGTCAGTGGTATTTGCACATGGAGGACTCGGTCCTGCGGTGCATGCAGAAGAATTCACGCACTGAGGACTTGGACCTGGGGCGCATGCAGAAGAATTCACACACTGAGGTCTTGACTCTGGAGTGCATGCTGAATTCACACATTTAGGACTGGGCCCTGGGGTACATATAGATGAATTTATGTCTTGCAAATGTGGCTCAGTGTTGCAACCAGTAGAATCTTCACATTGCAGTTTTGATCCTGAAATGCATGCGGAAGAATTCATTCCATGCAAATGTGATGCAGGGTTGTACATAGAATTTATACACTGAGGATTTGGCTCTGGAATGCATGCAGAGGAATTTGTATCTTGCCAATATGGCCCAGGTACACACCCACTGGAATTTATATGTTGAGTACATGCAGAACTCACATCTTCCAAGTGTGGCCCAAGGCAAAACACCTTAGATTTTATACCTTGAAGGTTTGGACCAGGGTGCAACTCAGATGAGTCTCCATCTTGTATTTCAGTGTCGAATGCCAAACCATTTTTACAATAACTCCAGTCATCCGGTTTCCTACCTTGCAATTTAGGCTCAAGCTTAAATTCTAGAGATGACTCATCTAGAACCTTGGTCTCTGTGCACACCTGGGAAAATTTTATCTCTTGCAACTGTGGCCCAGGGTTGAACCCTAAAGACTGTGTGCCTGTTCCCAGGCTCAACTCAGAGGACTTCTCATCTTGCAACTGTTGCTCTGTGTTGAATTCCATCGATTTCAGATCTTGCAGCTTTGTACATAATTCTGATGACTTGATATGTTGCAAATGTAGCTCCTGATTGAATACTAAGGATTTTATACCCTGAAGCTGTTGCTTTTGGTTTAATTGATGAGATTTCCCATCTTGCTTCTGCTTTCCAGCCTTGAGTTCAGAAGGTACAGCACCATAAATTGGTGAGTCCGGGGCCAGCTCAGATAATCCCACAACCTGCAGCTCTGTACCATGATTGACTTCCACATTCTTCATTGTTTGTGGGTTTGTGAGCTCAGCTTTCACATCTTTCAACTTTGATTCAGGGTTGAATGCCTCAGGTGTTATAAATTGAAAATGGAATTCTGGTATTAATATAGATGATTTCCTGTCCTGTAACTGAGAGGGGAAATCAAACTGTGAAGTTTTCCTATTAAAGAAAGTCCCTTGAAAAGATCTTGCATCTTGACTCAGTGGCTGATGCACAGGGCCCATCGGTTGCTCTTTTTGAAACGTGTCCCCAGAAATCACTTCAGAAGGCTTCATATCCTGTAAGTGTGAGCCACAACTGACCTTTGTAGATTGTCCATCTTGAAGTTTTGTCCCTAGAATCGACTTAGAATATTTCTCATCTTGCAACTGAGGGCCTGAATTTAACTTCACAGATTCCCCGTTTGGGGGTTTTAGCTCTGGTATTAACTCCAATGTCAAACCTTGTAACTTTGGGCCTTGATTAAACTCTACAGATTCCAGATCATGAAGCTTTTTTCCTTGAACCAACTCATATGGATCTTCATTTTGTGCCTGTGGTCCAGAACTGAAGCCTGCTGCTGTTACACCTTGGGATTCTATCTGTGTTACCACCTCAGAAGATTTTATGCTTGTAAAGTGCTGTCCCATAGAGTTTACACCTTGAAGTTTCTTGCCCATGATCAGCTCAGGATATTTCAACTTTCGTAAATGGGGGCCTGAATCCAGTCCTACAGATTTTGTGCCTAAAAACAAATTCTCTGGGGTGAAATCAAGTTTCTCATCTTCTAAATTTGGATAAGGTTTGATTTCTGTAATGGCTTCAGACATCAGATCTTGTAAGTGTGGTCCAGAACCTAAGTCCATAGATTGGACATCTTGGACCTTTATACCCATGATCATCCTCGAAGATTTCAGATCTTGTAACTGTGGGCCTGATTCATAGTCTTCCATTTCCATCTCTTGAGGCTTTGCCCTACTCATTGAATCAGATTTTATACTTTGCAACTGTGGCCCAGGTTTAGAGCCTAGCTTGACACTTTGAATTGTGGTCCCCATGTAATCAGTAAATGGTTTACCTTTCAACGGTGAGCTGAGATTTAGTTTAGTGTATTTAATATTGTGGGACTTTATTTCTGGTGTAAAGTCAGAACATTTTACATTCGGCCACTGGGGCCCAGGCCTGATCTCAGATTTTGTACCTCGAGGCTTCGTCTGAAGTGCCAACTCAGAGAATTTTCCACTTTTCAACTCTGTATTTTTATTGTTTTGTGATTGTGGCCCTTGGCTAAATGTCCTACATTTCACTTGTGAAAACTGTAACTGTTGATTAAGCACTAAAGATGGCACATCTTGAGACTGTGTTCCTGGGTATGACTCTAAGGATTTCATTTCTTGTGGCTGTGTTCCAGGGGTCAATTCAGCAGAGTTCTTATCTTCTAAATAAAACCCAGGTTTAAATGTCATTGAATTTATATCACTGACCTTTGACCTTAAGGCTGGGTCATATGCTTTCATATCTCTAAACTGTAGCTCAGGTTTAAAATCAATAGTTTTGAACCCGTGAGATGAATATTCCTGAGCTGACACAGAAGGTTGTTTACCTTGTATCTTGGGCCTTGTGATCAATTCATCAGATGTCTTCACATCTCTTAGTTGTAATGAGGGTTTTAACTCTTTGGCTGTGATGTCTTCAGATTGTAACCCAAGATTCGGCATAGATTTCTTAACTTGGAAGTCAGACATTGGTATCCACTGGACGGATTTTGTATTTTCAAGCTGTGGCCCATGGTGCAACGGCAGAGTTTTCACACACCGAGACTGTAGCTCTGAAGTTGATGCACACTTGCCCCCTTTTCGTAGCTCTAGTCCTAGGTTAACATCCACAGATTTCTTCCCCTGAGGTTTTGACCCCGCAGTCAGTTCAGAGGGCTTCTCACCTCCCAACAGTGTGGATGGTATCCGTTCTCTAGATTTGGTGCCTTGAGATGGTAACCCACGATTTAATCCTAAAAACTTCACACCATGGAACTCAGGTCCGGGTATCCACTGAACAGACCTTACACCTTCAACCTGTGGCTCTTCCTTCAGCTCCACAGTTTTGATACTTTGAAGCTGGGGCTTGGGAGTTGGTGCACAGCCTTCCCGTTTTTGTTGCTCTGGTCCTGGGGACACATTCTGTTCGTGTGACCCAAGGTTAAAATCAACAGATTTTCTCCCTTGAAGTTTTGACCCCACAGTCAGTTCAGATGGCTTCCCACTTCCCAACAGTGTGGATGGTTTCCTTTCTGCAGATTTGGCACCTTGATATGGTGATCCCTGATTTAATCCTAAAAACTTCACACCGTGGAACTCAGGTCCAGGTATCCACTGAACAGACCTTACACCTTCAGCCTGTGGCTCTTTGTTTAGCTTCGAGGCTTTGCTACCTTGAAGCTGGGGCTCTGGAGTTAAGGTAGAAGTTTTTGATTTCTGCAGCCCTGTTGCTGGTGGGGAGGTTTTTACTCCCCGCAACTGTGGCTCAAGGTGAAATGCAACACATTTTTCTCCCCGAGTTTTTGACCTGGCACCCAATTCAGATGGCCTCACACCTCTCCATTGCATAGGTGGCTTCAGTCCTATAGGTCTGGCAAACTGTGACCTCAAGTTTGACCCTGTGCATTTCTCTCCTTGAAACTCAGATATTGGTATCCATTGAACAGACTTTGTGCTTCCAGTCTGTGGTTCTGTGTTTAGTGGCATAGTTTTCACACCTTGAAGCTGTGGCCCCAATGCTGACTCCGAGGCTTGCGGTTGGAGTGTCTGTGATCCTGCAGTCAACTGACAAGGGGTCGTACTTGGCAACTGTGGTTCATATTGGAACTCTTTAGTTTTCACACTATGCCCAAGTGGTTCAGAAGCCAATTTATCTTTAAATTGTACCTTAGAGTTGATCCCTGTGGGTTTTATATCTGCAGGTTCGGGTTCTTGATCTGACTTTGTAGACAACGTATCTTCTGACTCACACTGTCTTTTCAGTTGGTTGAAAATCCTACTTTTCCACTCTAGTGTGTTTATAGTTATCTGGTCATCCCATCCAGACTCAAGAGTTAAATCAGTGAGTGCTGTTTCTTGACCCTCTTGTGTTGAGGCTAAATCTACAAATTTTACTCCTTGGGTTCCTTGTGTTTTGCCTGCATTCTCAAGTTTCAGAGTTTGCTGCTTCAAACATGAGGTAACCACATGTTTCCCCTCTCTAATTTGTGGCTGTGAAGTCAGTTCCTTCGGTTTTATACCTTGCAGTTGAGGCCCTTGAAACACCTCCATAGACTTCTCTTGAAACAGCTTCCCTGGTACAAAAATCACAGGATTCTCCCCTTGCTTCTTTGGCTCAAGTTTCAAGCCCATGGCATGTACATCTTGAACGTGTGTACCACTGACCAAACCCACAGTTTTCAAATCTTCAATCCTTGAGCCTGGAATCAACTTCACAGATTTTATCCCTCCTAACTGGGAACTTTGTGGGGATACCACAGTTGTTTTTATCCTCTCTAGACATTGTCCTAGAGTTAAGACCACAGATCCCCCATCTTCTAACTTTCGTCTTGAAGATGGTAACTCGGGTTTTAAATCTTTCAAGTTGGAGCATACAGGCAGCTCCTCATGTTTCCTATCTCCTGTTTGCATTCCTGGGGTTGACGGCATAACTTTGACTTGTCCCAGCTCTGACCTTGCCCTTAACTCCATAGGTTTCATTTCTCCCAACTGTAGTCCTAATGGTAACTCCAGAGATGTCAGCTCTTCGTGCTTTGAGACCATGAGCTTTTCCACAGGTTTTATATATCCCAAATACTGTCCTTGGATAATTTCAGAAGATTCTATAGTTTGGGCCTTTGGTCCTCTGATCAACTTAGAATGGTCTGTGTGTGCTAAGTGTAACCCAGGAGTCAATTTCATTGATTCCGCATTTGATATCTGTGGCTCAGATGCCATTTTATAAGGCATTTTGTCTTTAAAGCTTGGTACTTGATTCTCTGTGACATATTTTACATCTTGAAACAGTGGCTCTTGTACTACCGACTCTGACTTCATCTCTTGCCTCTCTGGCTGTGTGGTCAACTCAAACATTTTTATACGTTCTAACTGTGGCCCTGAGTTTATCTCTGAAGTTTTCACACCTTGAGATTGAGTTCCTGGTATCACATCAAAAAATTTGACATCTTGCAGCCATGGCCCTGAGTTAAAACTCACCCGCCTTGTATCTTGTAACCCTGGAGTCATCTTTGCTAGTTTGGGATCATGTATCCCAAACTCTGGAGTCCTAGAACTTACACTACCAAACACTGATCCTGGGGTTGGCTCCCCAAATTTGACCCCTTGAAGTTTTGGCCTTGAAGCCAACTCAGAAATGTTGTTATCTTGTTGCCACAGTCCTGGGCTTACCGGCTCAGAGGCCACACTTGGATACTGTAATTCAGAGGCTTGTGTTTCAGTTTTCATGCTGTCAAGTGCAGATTCTTCTGTAGGCAGAGCAAGCTTCACATCTTTAAATGGCGGCTCTTCCCTTAACGGCAAAAGTGATTCCGGCATAAATCCCTGAGATTTCCTCTCTTGAGGCTGAATGCCTGGTATAAACTGTACATATTTGAGACCATGGTGCTCGGGCTGTGGGATCAGATCAGAAATTTTCACGTCCTGCAAGTTTGGCCCTAGGTTTCCATCCAGAGGTGTCACGTGTTGTGTTTGTGGTTCTGGGACCTTTGGCCCTGGAATAAAATCTGATGACCTGATTTCTGGCACAGGGGAACATGGTATCACTTCATCAGATTTCACACCATAATTTGAGATTAAATCTGCAGGCTTTTCCTCTTGAAGAAGCAGCCCCTGATATAACTTTGGAAGCCTGACGCTTTGCAGCTGTGGCCCTGGAATCAATTCTGACTTGACAATGGGCTGTTGTAGGCCTAGCTTGAAATCCACAGATTTCACACTTGGAAACTGTGTCCCCTCAATCGATTCCTTTGGTGATAAACTCTGTAGCCCCGGCTCTGGTTTTGCCTTTTCAGGATCTACCACTTCTACAGATGGCTGTTGTATTAAATTCACAGATTGTTCATCTTGCAAGTGTGACTCTGTATCCGTTTGCCCAGACATTACTTCGTGGAGCTGTGGCCCTGGGGTCACATCTTCAATCTGGGGTTTGGGTCCTATAGTTAACTCCATGGAGTCTACAAGTGGTACAGACGATTCAGAGATTAATTCTGAAGATTTCAAATTTTGTGTAAATGATTCTGATTTCTCACATTGCACTCCTGATTCTAGACTCAGCTCCGGAGATACCGCTTCTGAATATGTCTCTACAATGTTCCCCTGGCTATCATTGACTTTAGGCAAAGTCAACCTGACACTTTTTGTCTCTTCATATTCTGATCTCAGAGTTGTATCTAATGGGTTAGTAGCTTCTGGACACGATTCTAGAGTCACATGAGTCAACTTCACATCTGGGGCCTGTGGCTCTGGGGCCATCACTTCTGATTCTGGTAGCAAATCCACAGTATCTTTAATTGTGTTTTGTGATTCTGGAGTCTCTTCCATCCCTTTTACAACTTTGGTCCTAATTTCAAGAGTATCTTGGAGTGGTGGTGAGCTCATCTCCATAGATTCTGAGGTTTGGCTCAATGGTGCTGGAGTCATAGATGGTGATGATTGTATCAACTCAACAGATTCTTCCACCTGATGACAAGTATCAGAGGTCACTCTTGCTTCTGAGGCCTGCTGCTGTAGGGTCAGCTCTTCAGACTCTAGGAAATGATGGTTGGAGTCAGGGCTCACTGCTAAAGACTTCACTGCATCAAGTTGTGTGCTTGGGATAGATTCACAAACTTTTATACTTTCCACCGGGGCCTCAGGAATTAAACTCCCACCTTCTACCAATGGAGTCTTCATATCTTCCAGGACCGGTAGGTGGATTCTCTCATCAGAGGTGGTGTTTTGTGAATGTGGTTTTGGGGCCAAGTTCGCAGATTCTGTATCTTGAAGGGATGGTCTTGGGGTCAACTCCATCGTCTTTTCATCTCCTTGTAACTCCTGGGGTGGGGCCGAAGGAATGTTTTTCAAACCTTGAGACTGTGAACCAGCAATCAAATTTGCTGATTTATTACTTTGCAACTGTGGACCTGGGGCCAATCCAACACATTGTACATTTTGGGGTTGTGATCCAGCTGTTAGCTGGCTGGAGTTCACATCCTGAAGCTGAGACTCTGGGGCTGATGGCACAGAGTCCTCGCTTTGCAATTGTGGCTTGGGGGTTAATTCCTCAGACTGTATGCTCTGCTGATGAAGTTCTGGGGCCAAATCTGTAGATACTGCTGTTGAGGTTGGCAGTCCATGGTTTACCATTTCTGGGACTACGTCTGTGGGCATGTCCATAAATTTCACACTTTGCGATCTTGGATCTGGGATTAGGTTCTCAGATTTTACATTCTGTAACTCCGGGGGTAAGTTGGCTACACGCATGACCTTAGGCTGTGGGATTGTGTTTCCTCCAAAATATTCCGTTTCTTGAAGTGGTGGTGTACCTGGTGCTACTTCAGATTCTGTAACTTGATGTTGTTGGCTCATTTCTATAGGTGCTGTCTCTTGATCTGGTGCTCCTGGGTTTGTTCTCATAGATTTTGTTATTTGATGGCACGATGGTGCCACTTCTATAGGATTCTTCATTTGTGGCCAGGGCTCAGAGGTCAACGCCACAGCTTCTGTCATTTTGTGACCTTGCTTTGGGCTCACCTCTGTATAGTCTAAGTCTTGGTGCTGTGGGACGAACTTTGAAGGTTCCATGCCCTGATGAGGTGGTCCTGGGGTCGATGAGACATACCCTGTGCCTTGATGTTGTGACATTATCCTCATGGAGTCTCTGACCTGAACCTGTAACGCAGAAGGCAACTCCAGAGAGCCTTTGGATTGCGCCACTGGCTGTGTGATCAAACAAGGAGGCTCTGCGGTTTGTAGTGGTGTGATCATTCCTGTGGGTGACACCTGGACAGTTGGGTTTACCTTTAGAGTGGGTATGGAATGCTCTGATGCCTGTAGAATCACCGCTGGTGATCCCAGGATTTCAGATGGTGTCTGTGAAAGTAAACTTCTAGATTCTACAGCTCCTCCTGGGACAGTAGAAGTCAGAACATCTGGTTGAGCTGACACTAGGGTCAAATTTGCAGCTTGAGACCCTGAGCCTTGGATCAAACCCCTAGATTCTACAATGTGTGGCACTCTTGTTGGAGTTGTCTGCATGAAATCCATGTTTTGCTGTGCCACCGGAGCTGCTTGTGTGTTATCAATGACTCCATGCAGTGCAGGCGAGCTAATTTCCATTGTGTTCTGATGGATCGGACTGGGTGTAAACCTGATGTGTTTTGTGGCTTGACTCTGTGACCCTGGGGTCATTTGCAGTCTTTCTATGGCTTTGTGCTGAGTCTTCAGAATCTTTTCCACAGCTTCCATGACTATATTCTGTGGCACTACACTTTGCTTTCCTGGTCTTACAGCTTGCTGCTTAGGCAATGTATCCATCTTCACTGATTCCCTGACTTGGTGTTGTGGCTTTGGGGCTATTCCTGCTGGTTCTATGACACGTGGACGGAACTCGTTAATCATCCCCATGGACTCTATGACATGAAACAATGCTACAGGGGTTACCTTCGTGTTATCTGTGACTTGATTCAGTCTTGGGGCCATACTATTTGATTCCATGGTCTCATCCTGAGGCCCTGCGACTTGTGCTGATTCAGTTACTTTAGTTGCTGACTGAGGAGTTATACTCACTGTTTCCACTTGTTTTGGTGGCTGTGGGGAAAGCCCCACGGACTCTATCACCTCGGAGTGTGATTCTGGGATCATTCCCATCGAGTCCATAACCTGAAGCAATGCCAATGGAGTGACCTTTATGCTGTCTGAGGTTGAACACGGGTCCTTGGATGTCAGCTCCACATTAGTTACCTGTGGCTTTTGCAGCTTTATCCTTTTTTCGGGAAGACCTAGGACCCTCTGTTCTATACTCAGCTCTAACACGTGCTTCGGATCCTTTTTCAGTAAAGTGGTTTCTTCCTGGATTGTGTTGACTCCTAAATTTCTGGGGGGTGGAGTGCCCATTGATATAACTAAAGGATCGTACCTAAGGACTTGGAGGTCACCCTCAGAGCGTAACTGCTTGTTTGAGGTAACTGGGGTATCTGGCTGTGACGTGTTTGCTTCAGTTCTGTTTAATTCAGCATTCACCCCAATGTTCACATGGAGATGAAACGATGGAACATCTGAAGACCTGTTGGTATTTTGCTCAGTGCTCTGAGGAATGGGTTTAGTTAACTGAGTCTGGGAGCTCTCTTGTTCAGGGACCCTTTTTACATCCACCAGATGATTGAGTATTTCCCAGGATCTCTTCACAGGCAGAGGTACTAGCTGTTCCCGCAAAGTAGAAACCTTCTGAAACATATGTCCTTCCAGTTCTCCTCTGACTAGAGGAGAGAGCTGGAGTGGAGCCCATACTAGCGGTCCTGGGCTCTCATTCAGAACAGAATTTGACCCCTGACCTGATAGCAAATGATCATTTCTCTTATCTTTTGTTTTCTCTTGTTGTTTGCAAGGATCTAGGGATTCCAAAATAGAGTTAATAAAAGTGCTCTGAGATGGTAAGGGAGAAAGAACTGCCAAATCCTGAAAAAAATCTGATTTCTCAGGATCTGTCAGCTGACAAGTAGGCAGGGGTGTGCCTTGGTTCCCGGATACAGAGAGCTCCTCTGTAGGGGAAACAGATACACTACTGCTCTGGAACTGCCACGTTGTTGCTTCAGAAAAGATAGGAAGATAAGACAGGCTGGAGCTGTTGATGGAGGGTCCCGAGGACACGCTGTAGTCAGTGGAGAATGTCCCCTTTTTACAGTGACAGCAAGGTGGGGCAGCCTCCTGAGCCACCGCGTCAGAGACAGAGGACGACGACGTGTCACGGGATTCGGGCAAACTCAGCTCCATGAGCGTCAACCTGGAAAAGCAAAGAGAAATATTTTCACAAACATCAGTTATTTATGGGAAGAATTCCTCCACTAGGAGCAAGGTAGCTGGGTCAGTCAGTGAAGCGCCACACAGCAGAGAAACTTCAGTCTGTTCCCAGAACCCACACGGTAATAAAGGGACAGTGCCATGGTGCTGGGTGCCAAGTGCATGCCTGGGCCTCACTGGCCAGCCAAGGCTAATTAGTGAATCCAAGTGAGAGATTCTATCTCAAAAGACAAGGTGGATGACTCTCAAGGAATCACACCCAGGTTTTACTTACTTACTTACTTACACACACACACACACACACACACACACACCTGTGCTTGCCATTAAGCCAGATGATCTGAGTTCGATCCCTAAGACCCACATGCTGGAAGAAAACAGACTCCCGTGGCTTGCTCTCTAACCTCCACATATAAGATGTGGCACACATGTGCACACACACACAAGAAAGAAAAAAATAATACAATTAAGTAAGTGTATTTTTAACCACAACAATCAAAAGAAAAACCCCTCACTGCTGTGGGGACTGGAGAGAGGGCTCAGCAGTAGAGAACAGTGACTGTTCTTCCAGAGGACCCAGGTCTGACCGCCAGCACTGCATGGTGGCTCACAAACATCTAAAACCCCAGTACCAGGAGATCACACGCCCTCTTCTGGACTCTGTGGACAACAGGCATGCATGTGGTGCCCAGACAAGCATGCAGGCAAAACACCCATACACATAAAACATAAATAAATCTCAAAAAAGAGTTTTCTACCACACAAACACTTTCTCTTTACCTTCCCTTTTCACTCTTTTCTTCCTTCATTCATTTTATTTTAAATCTTTCTTTACCCTCGACCCAGAAACTGTTTCCTGACCTTGCGTTTTCCAGATGTATGAAGATCTGTCGAAGACTCCTGTCTATAGACCAGAGTACATATTCCTGGGTCCAGCCCATGGGAAGTCCTGAAATACTGGACACAGCAAGGTAAGTGAATGGAACTGAAGTGATGTTAAAGTACTGGTAAGCTAATCACAACAAAAAGTTAATTTAGGAAGGAGACTATTGCTCTCAGAGTAAATAAAGGAAAAGTACCAGGTATTTTACTTACAACATTTACAGTTAAGATGGTGCCTTAGATAGGGTTTCTATTGTGCTGAAACATCAAGACCATAAACAACTTGGGGGAAAGGGTTTGTTTCATCTTACAATTCTCAGATCATATTCCACTGCTAAGGGAAGTCAGGGTAGGAACCCAGGTCAGAACCCATGAGGCGGGAGCGGATGCAGAGGCTGTGGAGGAATTCCACCTACTGGCTTGCTTTCACAGCTTGCTCGCCCTGCCTTCTTATACCACCTCCAGCCACCAGTCCAGGGGCGGCACCACCCACAGTGAGCTGGACCTTCCCACACCAATCATCAATTAAGAAGATGCACCAGAGCCGAGTACACCTTTATTTCCTGTGAGTTCAAGGCCAATCTGGTCTACAAATTGAAACCCTGTCTCAAACATGCCACACACCCCGAAAAAAAAGAAAGAAAGGAAGGAAGGAAGGGAGGGAGGGAGGGAGAGAGAGAAAGAGAGAGAGAGAGAGAACGAAAGAAAGAAAGAAAGAAAGAAAGAAAGAAAGAAAGAAAGAAAGAAAGAAAGAAAGAAAGAAAGAAAGAAAATGCACCATGGGCTTGCCTACAGGGCAGTCTGGAAGGGGCAATTGAGGCTCCCTCTTCAAAATGATGCAAGCTTTTATCAGGTTGCATCATTATGAAACTAGCCAGCACAGGTATTTTGTCAGTAGGACAGTCTGAAGATAGACTCTGCTTACCATGTCAGGTCAGCTTCAATAAAATTCATCCCGACTTCGTCCAATTGTGAAACTGATGATAGGAATAAAGAAACTATTCAGTATAGTGACTACCGACATCATCTAAAAGATCCTCCTTCATGCAATAATTATGAAGGCAAAGATGAAGTCATGCCCATCATGAAGCTAATTAGTGACACAGCACAGCTGTCAAGTATATACTATGCTGTCTTTATCATATGCTATGAGTGGCCCCATCAGAAGCATGGGACTGGGAAGAATGTGGCAGTGGGGGATACAGAGATATGAGACGTTTTTCCTTCCAAAATGTCTACCCGGAATCCATGGTAGAGAAATAAAGGTAACAGACCTCCCTCATCAAACTCTAGGGAGTTAATCTTTGTCTATTTTCCTGACCCACCAAGTTTCTTTCCCACTCTTTGGGCTTCACACAAAAAAACATATGGGACAGAAAAGCACAAGGAAAGGAGCTATGGGGAATTATGGAGGAATTTGCATGACTTCTGAAGTGAAGACGTTAGAAAGATGGATATGCTCTCCAGTCACAAATTCTTTTTCAATTTTCTTCCACCTGCTGTTAAACACTGAAGTCTTAAAGCTGATCTGTCATCAGCCCTGAGCTAACAATAAGGGATAGAATTGTTCTGACCTGTGAGTTTCTGGATCTGTTTTAGACTATGTTGCTTTGAAGCCTAGAGAAACAAACAAACAAAAAAGAAACAAGTTAGATTCATGTTCTGGGTTGGAGATTTATTGGCAACACATCTCACCTTATCTATGGGATACTGATATGTTTCACATCAGGTATCAACTCAGTTGTCTTCTGTAACCGTATCATTAGTCACTATCTCATTTATTTATTTATTTATTTATTTGTGAATGATTAAGTATGATGAGGGGCCAGCAAGATGACCCTGTGGGCAACGGTGCTTGGCAGCAAGCCTGATTATCTGAGTTCCTTCTCTGGAGCTCACACGGTAAAAGGAGAGAAGCAATTTCCACAAGTTGTCTTCTTACCTCTGCATGCGCTCCATGACACTCGGGCATGCTTGCACACACATACAAATTAATAAGTGTTTTTTTTTTTAAGACTTAAGTTCTAGATTACGCCGTGGAGTCCTGAGACCAAAAGATAAATGTGACCCCTGTACTCTAGAGATTTGCACTAGTAAGCAAAATAGCCCCCTAGACAGTGGCTCCGTGGGTAAAGGTGCCTGTTGCCAATGGCAATCCATGTTTTATTCCTATTACCTTCAAGGTAGATGGAAAGAATCTGCAGGTTGTTCTCTGTCTACTTCTATACGACCCATGACATGTGTGCACACACACACATTTTTAAAAATGTAAATGTTGTAATAGAATTATATCAGTGAATACAGAACACCTTGATTAATTTCTCCAGAGAGTGGAAGAATTACTCCATAAATTGCCATTTGTTCTGAAGATAAAAGAGTCAGCAGATTTCTGGGTGAAAAAAATACAACATTGACAGTCACCGAGAATGCCGTGTTGTGATTTTTGTTGTGGGGCATTCACCAGAGAAGACTGGATGGGCATGGGTTTAAGCCAACAGAAAGTTTTCACTAGCCATCTGGTGAGTACACTGAGTGTTCCGGATCCCAGTGTAGCCTCAAGCCTTTTCCAGGGCAAGTCTTTAAGCACTAAAACATGTTCTGGGTTGACATACTTCAGTAAATAAGAACTAGAAAGAAAGAGAGAGAGGGAGAGAGGAGGGGGGTAGAGAGAAAGAAAGAATGAACAAGAAAAAGAAAGAAAATGCACCACAGGCCTGCCCATGCAGAAATTTGGAAGGAGCAATTGAGGTTCCCTCTTCAAAATGACGCTAGCTTGTATCAGGTTGCCATGAAACTACCCAGCATAGGCATTTTGTCAGTAGGACAGTCTGAAGACACACTCTGCTTACCATGTCAGGTCAGAAGCAGAACTACAGAAGCTGAAAAGCAAGGTCGGTATATTTTGAGGGTTTTCCTAGAACTGTGGGGACTTTGATGGATTAGGCCTTTTAGTCTTGGCAGGATGTGCTGTCTATGTGTTGAGTCTTACAGCATGAATGGCATGCCCATCATGGAGTCGGCTGTGCTAAGATCTGGGGCCCTGTTACAATTTGTAGGAGCACTTTTGCTGGGCTGTGGGAGACGGGGCTGGAAAGGGGAGATGTGAAGTGATGCCCGATGACTGGATTTCGGTTCTGTTCTGTGAGGTCTTCCTAGCATGTTGTAAACTCCTGGGATTTTTGCAATAATGCCCTGGGTCAATTTAAGGGTATCAATGACATTTGTCACCATTAAAATAAAACAAAGCCGAGTGATGGTGTGCACCTGTGATCCCAGCACTCAGGAGGCAGAGGCAGGTGATCTCTGTGAGTTGAGGCCAGCCTGGTCTACAGAGAGAGTTCCAGGACAGACAAGGCTACACAGAGAAACCCTGTCTTGAAACAAAACAAAACAAAAACCTACAAATATTTATTCCTTCTCTTTGAACCAGGGCATTGGTGTTGCAGAGTGTATCTAAAGAGCCTGGATGACCATTCTGGAGCGTTTGGTAAGTATGTCCATGATTTAGTAACCCAGTTTACCTCACAGAATACTGTCTCTAGCTGTAGTGGTAATTTTGACAGTTTTTAACTTTTTTGTGCTCAGTCATGCATTATTTAATAATTTGTGTTCGTGATGGACCACTAATTAAAGACAAAAAGCAAAGAGAAGCTGAGGTTGAAATACCGGTGAACCTGTCTGCCAACAGTCTTTCTGTGTATCTGCCTGCTCAGGTCTGTGACGCATGCAGATCACGTGGAGCTAAATATTCAGAAAGATCATCCCCATCCCAGGTTGCTGCTTAGGAAGCTTGATCACCTCCACCCTTTACTCTGGACATCGGTTGGGGGGGCGGGACACACAAAACGGCCAGATAATGAGACAGTTGGGGCACACATCCATAGGTCATTCAGCTCCTGTTTTATGGACATTTTAGTAGATATGTAGATTCTTTTCTTTGTCTTCCATGGGTCCCATGGATCTTGTTCTTTGCCAGCATTCAACAGTCAGTCCTGCTTACCCATACAAAGCCCTACTTTCCCTGCTCTCTTTCAGATTCAAAGGCTCCTAAGCCCGTGTTTTCTAAGTTGCTATGTATAGGACCTCAAATAAGTTATTTTAATTTTACAGGTTCAGACTGAATTGACTAGCATGCCTCAAAAGAGAGTGAGAGAGTTCCTATGCAGGAAAAAACTGACGAAGCAACAGTGAAAACTCAGAGACTATCTTGAAGTCCTAAGTCATTTCGGCGTCAGACCATAAAAAATTTGGGTTAGCAATAGTATTGGGAAAAAAAATGTCCCATGTACAGTGTGTGTTTGGAACTAAGACCTCATTTTAAAAACCAACATTCTCAAGGTGCCACATTCTCAGAGGAAACATGGTAAGAAGTTGCTGATATGGAGATAAAATCGGTCTTGTCAGACTCAACATCAGAGCCAAGGAGAGCATTCACTCCTGCCAAAGATTTTCCTCAGGCATCAGGAGAGAGTCCTTCTACATCAGTGATCATGAACCTGTGGGCTTCGACCTCTTTGGGGGTCGGAGGACCATTTCACATGGGTCACCTAAGACCATCGGAAAACACAGTTTATTTATATGATCATTCCTAACAGCAGCAAAATTACAGTTATGAAGTAGTCACAAAAATCATTTTATGGTTGGGGGTCAGCACAACATGAGGGACTGTATTAAAGGGTCGCAGCATTAGGAAGGTTGAGAACCACTGTTCTTCATGAAGCACGTGTGTCGCATGTCTTAGAGTACATACACATAGATTCCACAGGTTTCTCTTTGATGTTCTCTAAAACTGCAACCTACAGATAAAGTGCTCCCAGCAGAAGTGTGCCTAGGGACAGCCCTCTAACCAGAGAACTAATGCAAACTCGTGCTTCAGATCCATGACTTTAGAGTCCAAATAGCCTATATAAATTTCTCGTTCCTTTTTAACTATTCTTTTAAATTTTTAATTATTTATATTTTATATGCATTGGTGGTTTTGCTTGCATGTATGTCTGTGTGAGGGAGTCAAATTCCCCGGAACTGGAGTTACAGTTGTGAGCTGTCATGTGGATGCTGTGATTACAGGCAAACACTATAGTGTACTTCATCAATTTCTGAATCCAAAACAACTTGTAAATAATAATAACAGCTGAATGTTGTGGCACATGCCTGTAATGCCAGCACTTGGGACTAAGAAGGAAGATGTCATAAGTTTGTGACAAGCGTGGACTACATAGTGAGTACCAGCCTAGCCAGGGCTATAAAGTAAAACCCTGTCTCCAAAACTAACACACATATATGGTACAGCATTTTCACTTCAGTAAAAACTCGAAATATAACATTTAAAGTGATACATTTATATTATTAAAAATCATAAAATATCAAAGGATTTAAATAACAGTACAGAAGACCTTCATATATAAAAGTACAAACATTTAGCATAGGACATTGAAGATGGTCTGAAAAATTGGGAAATATTCCAGGCTCTTAGCTGGGATGATTTTAATTTCAAAAAATGTAAGTCCTCCCAAGTTAAATTCTACTTTGAGGCATTCTTAATCCATGCGTCTCTTGGAATGTTTCAAGACTTATAAACTCTTAACACTTATGTGGCGATATAAAGATCCGCTAATCGCCAAAACTGACCGTAAACAGAATTGTAAGGAGAAACTTGCTGGACCAAAAACTGAAAGATGCTATAAACACATAGTTAATAAGGATAGGAGCAGACAGGTGGTTTTTTTTTAAAAGAAAGAAGAGAAGAGAAATCAAAGCCAAGCCCCCAAACCCAGCTCTGAAACAAGCTCACTTATGGCAGCTTAACTGAAGAGAGAGCCACATAGCAAGAGGAAAATGATTCCACAGCTGTGATGGTACTGTTGTCAACTTGACAGAGTCTAGAATCGTCTGGAGATGAGCCTCTGAGTATGCCTGTAGGGAACTGGTCTTGATAACCATACCTGAGGTGCCACGGTGGCTGGCGCCATTCTCTGACTAGGATCCTAGACTGTGTGGATGGGAAAGAGAAGCGAGCAGCAGCTTGCACTGCTCTTGGCTCTCTGCTTCTTTACTACAAAGGCGACAGGACTCGCTACCCCAAGCTCCTGCGGCTGTGACTTCTGCCCCCCCCCCCCCGCACCCCCACCCCCGGCCCAGGTGAACCCGTGGAGCTAAACCTTGGATGACTCTGAGGGGAAATGAACCCTTCCCCCCATGAAGTCACTTTTGTTAGGGTGCTCTGTCACAGCAACAGAAAAGAAGCTCAGATGATAGGAACTGACAAGGAGAAAAAAGAAAGTGGGCCATTTTGATAGGGGATTCAGACATTGACTCTTAATGGATTAAGAGTTTAAATGTGTGCACCTTGGAACCCGGCACTCAAGGGAAGCAGAGACAGGAAGATCTCTGTGAGTTCGAGGCCAGCCTGGTCTACAAAGTGAGTCCAGGGCAGCCAAGACTACAAAGAGAAACCTTGTCTTGAAAAAAAAGAGAGAGAGAGAATTTAAATGTGAGTGGCTGGAGAGATGGCTCAACAGTTAAAAGCACTTGCTGCTTTTGCAGAGGACCTGAGGACCTAGGTTCGATTCCCAGCACCCATACTAACTTATAACTGCCTGTAACTCCAGTATCAAGGGAACCTGAGGCCCTCTTATGACCCCTGGAAGCACCAGATACCATGTGGTTCACATGTACACATGCACACACACACACACACAAAAAAAAAAAACCTCATACTCATAAAATAAAAATGAAACTTAATTTCTAAAAAGGAATTCAAATGAGACCAGGCGGTTGTAATGCACACCTTTAATCCCAGCACTCAGGAGGCAGAGACAGGTGGATCTCTGTGAGTTCGAGACCAGCCTGGTCTACAGAGAGAGTTCCAGGACAGCCAGGGCTACACAGCGAAACCCTGTCTCAAAAACCAAATAAAGAAACAAAGATTTCAAGCGTGAAAAGAAATGTGAATTTTAAAGACTGGAACAGATAAAATATAAAAGAAGAATCTTTACCATCTTGGACAATGAACTAATTACAGAAAACTTTTTAAAAATCTTAATTGCTAAAAGAACAGACCTTAAATTTCTCATCGTACACATGAAAAAAAACTAAAGTGAAAAATGTGTTAACTAGCTTGATTTAATTATTACACAATGCATAAAGCAAACAGTCATATTCTGCTTCATAAATATGTATGAGTTATGAGTTTTTTCTTTTTTTTTTTTTAGTAACTTTATTTATTTCCCCGTGTGTGGGTGTTTACTTGTATGTACGTATGTGCAGCACCTGCATGCCTGGTGTTCTCTGAGTCCAGAAGAGGGCATTAGATCCCCTGGAACTAGAATTACAGATGGTTCTGACCCACCATGGGGATTCTGGGAGTCAACCCTGGGTCCTCTTGCAAGAGCAGCAAGTACTCTTAACCACTGAACCATCTCACCACTATAATACTTTTTTTTAATTTAGCAGAAGACACCCCCACATGCTCAGTTAGAAGCTCCGAAAGACAAATTTACCACTTACCCCTGGCTCCTGGCAAGTGCTAGGAAATTTGCCTTCACACTGAAAAGTTTAAGGATTGAAGGGATACCCCCAGAAACCTTTAGCCTCAGGGTGACTGTGTGCTTCACAGTTTATGCTACTTCTAGTGCTGGGCCCAAAGCAGCTTGAGAAAGAATTTTTTTTTTCTGGCTCACAGTTTGAAGGTACATGGCAGGCAAGGCAGGCATTAGCTGGTCACATTCCAGCCACAGCCAGTCCATCTCACCTTCTCATTTTTATTCAGTGAAGCACAAAGTCGGCAGAACCACGCTGCTCACAGTTAGGGCAGGTTCTTCCCACCTCAATGAGCCCAGTCTAGAAGCTCCCACCCAGGCATGCCTGAAAGTTTGTCTCTTAGGAGTCTGCAGAGTGTCAAGTGCTCACACCACAAGAGGCCCTCAAAATGCCTTCAAGCCGTGAATTTTAAAGTGAGTCTGCACTGATGATGCCAGAATTAAAGGCAAATGAAATGCTCTGAGTAAACTCCTTGGCTTCAAAAACAGCTCCAAAGCCAGGCTGTGGTGGCTCTTGCCTGTAGACCCTCCACTCTGGAGGCTGACAAAAAAGGATTACCATGAGTTCAAGGCCAGCTTAGGCTATCCAGTAAGTTCCCAGCTAACCTGGGCTACAGAATAAAATCCCACTTCAATTCTTCTTTTTTAAAAAGTTTATCTATTTATACAACACTCTTGCCTGCCTGTGTGCCTAAGCACCAAATCTCACTATAGATTGTTGTGAGCCACTGTGTGGTTGCTAGGAATTGAACCCAGGACCTTTAAATGAACAGCCAGCGTTCTTAACCTCTGAGCCATCTCTCCAGCCCTGAAGCCCCACCTCAAAACTCCCCCTTATTCAATCTAGAATCTCCACGTAATGAAAGATCTGAAGAATGCTGTGCAGAACAGAGATGTAAACCAAGAAACATTGAGCCAAGATGTAGAGCCAAGAAACATAGCATATACAGTAATAATAACATCAGAAGGAACGGGAGCAAGAATGTAGCAAGGCAGTACTTGAAGAGTAATAACACTGAAGTATATGGAAACTCGGAACTTTCTGCTCGATTTTCCATGAATCTAAAATTGCCTTATTTTCATGTATGTTTGTGTGTGCATGTTCATTTGACTACACAAGTGTACAGGGTTTATGTCTGTTCATGTAGCATGTCTGTATGGAGGCCAGAAGTCAATCTTAGGTTTCATTCCTTGGATGCCACCCACCCTGTGTTTTGAGACAAGCTCTCTCATTGGCCTGGAGATGGCCAAGAAGTCTAAACTATCTGGGCAGGGAGCCTCAAGCATACATCTGCCTCTACCTCCTACCCTTTTGACTGGGGTTGCAAGTGTGTGCCGTCCGACACAGATCTCTTACATAATTCTAGAGATGGAAGTCAGGTCCTCATGCTTGCAAAACACGTCCCTTACTGGCTGACAGCCTCTCATCACTAAAAATGGCTTTGAAACAGTCTGTTCTTTGACTTAATAACTAGAAACTTGTGAGAACTGAGAAGCATTGATATGTCAGTGTTATGACAGCAGAAGCCAGGAAACAGTTGAATTAAGTACATTAAAAACTGCTGAGAACAGGAGAGAAAGAATCTCAAAATCGACCCAAATAAGAGTTCTCATATTCAAATGAGTAGTAAGATGAAGAGCTGGTATGTTATTAGAAATATTGGGCACCAGAAAACACCAGAATAACACTTCTAATGTGCTAAAAGGAAATGACTGCCTATTTAGACTTAGTGAAACTACTAAAACATTTAAAGTAGAATGGAGAAAATTTTCATCAAAGATGAGAAACTATAAAACATTGTAATAGAAAGTAAATAGTAAATAAGACATTCCTTGTTCACGATTGGAAGGTTTGACGTTAAAAATGACATTACCAAAGCAAACTATAGACTCTGTGGGAATACTGTGTAATCCCTATGCAAACACCAATAACC
>CM053755.1:31385910-31574413 GCA_028658305.1 Pachyuromys duprasi | reverse complement strand
ACTGAGATCTGGTGCCCTCTTCTGGTGTGCAGGCACACATGCAGGCAGAATGCTGTATAAATAATAAATAAATCTTTTTAAAAAGAGAAGAAAAGAAAAAGAACAGTTGGAAGACTCACTTTCTGATTTCAAAACTTTGTACGAAGCTACGGTAATGGAAAACAGCTGTGGTACTATTGCCATAGGCTAGACCCTTAGGGTCAAGGGACTCTAACACCAAACATCAACTGATTCTCCACAGAGGCACCATAACCATTCAACGCCAAAAGAATAATCCCTAACAAATGCTGCTGGGACAAACTGGATAACCACATGTAACAGAATGAAGTTGGGCCTTTACTTCATGTCACATTTAAAAATGAATTTTTAAATTATTTTTAAATTATTATTATTTTCGGTGGAGTAAAAACCTAAATGTAAGAACCAGAGGGGTCCAGCCCCTCTGGCATCTGTGTTGATGTTCTCATATACAGTTACATCCACAAACAATTACACAAACACACAATTATACACACATAGAGGGACCATTTTAAAAATAATAAACATGGTTTTAAACAAAAGCGATGATTGTAATGGTTATAATTTTATGTTGACTTGGCTCAGCTATGGAACCCAGTTATTGGGTCATATATTAGTCTAGAACATTTTTTTACAGTACTTTTTACATATGATTAACATTTAGAATCAGTACACTTTGCAGCAGATTGCTTTCCATACTGTGTGTGGGTTTCACCCAATCAGCTGGACGCCTTAAGAGCACACACCCGAACTCCCAAGAAAGGAAAGAATTCTTCCAAAGACTGAAGCATATAAAAGGGTATCCATTTTTCTGACCCATCCTTCCTGCAGATTTGGGCTCAGGACAATGACACTAACTCTTCTCTGAGTTTGTCTAGGAATTTCAGAGGGAGAAGGAGAAGAAGAGAGAGAGACAGTAATGAGATGAAAATGTAGACTTCCTCCTATTTTTAATCTAAGAAGCTGGAACAATCTTCATTCTAAAATCTACAAGACCTGACCCAAGTCAATACATCTCACACACATAGATATAGAAACCCCAAACGAAATATCAGCAAACTGAATCTAACAAAGAGTATTGGGGACAAACATTACAAATGTGTTATACGTATCCTAGGAATCCCCTGTTGAATTATTATCCTACATTTTCATGCAACTCAGTATACTGACTGAAAAAAAAACCTTATGACCATCTAAATAGAAGCAGGGAATATACTTCATATTTAGCACTCAGTATAAGAGATTAAATTTATAATTTTAAAGGAGGTTTAAAAAATTAATAGCAATTTTTGCTAAAATTTCCTTGTTTTGGTAAAGAATGTTTGAAACACTACAGAAAATATTATACATAACTGGTGAACTGTTGAAAAATTTCCTTCAGTTGACAAAAGACAACACGTCATAAATGAATGTAGCAGTCATAAATGAAAGCAGGGTGAGTTTGAGGCTAGCCTGGTCTACAAAGCAAGTCCAGGGCAGCCAGAACTGTTACACACAGAAACCCTGTCTCGAAAAAATCCAATTAAAAAAAAAAGACCTAAGGATTGGAAAGGAAGTAATAAAATTATTGTTATTTACACATGATTTAAAGAATGTACCTACAGAAGAATAAAGTCAAAGTGATGAACTTAGCAGGGTCCTCTAAGCAAATGAACATATAGAATGATCTGTTGTATTTTCAGGTTTCAACGTCATTTAGAAAATAGTATTTGGTCCCTCAGTTGAGGAATGGATACAGAAATTGTGGTACTTTTACACAATGGAATACTACTCAGCAATTAAAAAGGAGGAAATCATGAAATTCGCAGGCAAATGGTGGGACCTGGAAACGATCATCCTAAGTGAGGTATCCCAAAAGCAGAAAGAAACATATAGTATATACTCACTTATTTACACCTATAGGATAGGAAGGTCATGCTGAAATTTACACACCTAGGGAAGATAAACAAGAAGGAGGACCCAGGTTGGTATGATCAATGCTCGTTTAGATGAACAAATGGGATGGACATTGAATGGAGGCTAAAACAAGCAACAGGACAGGAGCATGCCAAAGAGGACCTCTGAAAGAATCAATATAGCAATGTATCAAAGCAGATATTAAGACTCACAATCAAGCCTTTGGCAGAGGGCGGGAAGTAATAATAAAAATAGGGAAAGTTAGTGAGACCTGGGAAGAATAAGAGCACCACAAAGACCAAACTGAGCAGGGCACAGGGGTCTTTTACGAGACAGTTTCTCCAACCAAGGACCATGTATGGATATGGCCTAGAACCCCCGCTCAGATGTGGCCCATGGTAGCTCGGTGTCCAACTGAAGACCCTAGTGAGGGAAACAGGGACTGTTTCAGTCATGAACTCGATGGCTGACTCTTTGACCCTCCCCCATTACACGCCAGGGAGTAACAGCCCGGCTAGATCCCAGGGGAGGACATTGCAGCCAGCCCTGAGAAGACGATCTGGGCGATCTGGGGTCGGATGGAAGGGGAGGAGGTCCTCCCCCAGTGGTGGACTTGGAGGGGGTGGGGAGGAGATGAGGGAGGGACGAGGGAGGGGGCTACACCTGGGATGCAAAGTACCTAACCTGTGATTGATATAAAAATAAATAAATTACATTAATAAAAAAAAAGAGATTTAGGGCAAGAATAGGAAAGTTAAGATTAAGAATACTGTTTCCAAATACAGAAAAGAAAAGAAAAGAAAAGAAAAGAAAAGAAAAGAAAAGAAAAGAAAAGAAAAGAAAAGAAAAGAAAAGAAAAGAAAAGAAAAGAAAAGAAAAGAAAAGAGTATTTGACTGGGCACGGTGGCATAGGCCTATAATCCTAGCACTCAGGGAGAGAGAGGCAGGCAGATCTCTGTGAGATCGAGGCCAGCCTGGTCTACAAAAACCAATCCAGGATAGCCAAGGCTACACAGAGAAACTGTATCAAGAAACAAAAAGGAAAAGAAGAGAAGAGAAAAGAAAAGGAAAGGAAAGGAAACAAACAAACAAACAAACAAAGAGATATGTATTTACAATATCATACCAGGCCTAGAGATGTAGATCAGTGGCAGATTGCTTGCCTAGCACACATGAGACCCTGGATTTGATCCCTACATGTATGATTTTGTGATTAATAAAAAACATCTCATTTCTTAAAAAATGGATGGATGGATAGATAGATAGATAGATAGATAGATAGATAGATAGATAGATAGATAGATAGATAGATAGAATGCCATATCAAGCCAGACATTCTGTGCCTCCTGATAATTATTATCATCAATGAAATATGTCCTCCCTCTCTGCCAGAAAACAAATTCTGAAAAATCTCAGACCCAACTTCCTCCTGGTTCTAGTTCATGTTCAGTTGCTGAAATAGAATTCTTGCAGTTGCTGCATTTATGAAGAAAAGAGATTTACTTGGCCTCATGATTCCAGACGTCTAAGAGCCTAGTGCTTTCATGTCCTTAGCTTTCGATGAGGTCTTTGTGTAGCTTCAAGGCACAGCAGAAGCAGAAGAACAAGTGGGTGTGTGTGGAAGACAAAAGAGGTCCCAACTCTTATGGCAGCTAACCCAGTCCTCAGAGGGCGAGGTGCCATGCCTGTGAGACCTTACCCAGTCTAGAAAGAGCAGTGCTAGTCCCTCTTAAAGGTCACACTTTCTGACCCTGCTCTCCTGGCAAATGAATTTCTACATGAGTGTTGGGTAAATCCCAACTCACTTACAGGAAATAAAAGAGGCAACAGAATGTGTCAAATCACAATATGAAGGGGACATTATAATATTTCCTAATAAAAAAGTATACATGTATACCATAATATACACACCTCCTCACCTTCCAAATTTCCCCACACACCCCATAACATGTTCACCTCCCAATGTCATGTTTTGTGTTTTGATAACCCACTAAGTCCAATTAATGCTACCCATAAGTACATAGCTACACAGCATGGGTATTTGATCAACAAAATGTTGACTGCAAAATCTAGAGAAAATAACCCTTTTCTCCAATACATAAGTGGAACTAATAAAGGAAAAAGAGAATCTGTAGACTAGAAGGGAGTAGAGAAACATGCTGTTCGATCTCAACATGTAATATTGAGTTACACTAAATAATAATTTCTGTCATTGCAAGACTATTGGGATTTAAATGCTGATGAGTATTTGAAGTAGTAAGGAATTGTTCAAATTTTATTGTTAAAATTTTAGATATAATATTAGCATCATGATTAATATGCTTTTCTTTTTTTTTTCTTTGTAGAGGCAGGGCAGGATCTCAAAATATACTACTAAAACATTTACCTTACTTCAAAATAATGTAGCAAGGGTTGAAACTGAGTGGCATATCTGTAAAGATTCATCAGACCACTTTTTTATGCATACTGAGGATTGAACATAGGGCATTATGCATGCTGGGCTCATTACCAATTCTGTGTGCCTTTGACTTGCCTGAAATTATCCTTAATAATTGTTTTTAAAGGACCAGAGGTGTAGCTCAGTGTTAGAGTGCTTTGCCTAGGAGGAATAATGCCCTGAATTTGATCCTCCACTAACACACACTCACGCACGCTCACACACACACACACACACACACACACACACACACTATAGCTTTAACATTCTGTATTGGGGCCAGCTACATGGCTCAGTGAGCAATGATGTCTAGCCTGTCAACCTCAGTTCTATCCCTGGGCTCTACACAAACACATTGTTGTTGTCTCTCTCTTTTTCTCTCTCTCTCGTCTCCCTCCCTCCTCATTTTTATATTTAGTCATCAAACTATGGCCATTACAAAATGGCCAAAACACAGTGTCCATAACAGGGTGGCTATCACACAATGACCATCATATAGTGGTAATCACAAAGTAGACATCACACAATGACCAACACACACTTTCCATCATTCACTGGTCACCAAACAATGCCCATCAAACAGTGGCTATCACATGCGATCCATAACATAAGGGCAATCATAATTGCTATCACATATTGACCATCACAAAATGGCCACCCATCAAATAGTGGCTCTTAGACAGTGACCATCAATCACACTGTGAACATCACACCATGGCCATCATGCAAATGTCATCATACTGTGGCTCTCACACAGTCACCATCACACAGTGTCAACACACAGTGGCCATCACACAATGGCCATTACACAGCAGCCATCATAAGATGTCCATAACACAGTGGCCATCAGAGTAGCTATCATAAAATAACCATCAAGCCCCAGCCATCACACAGGGGTCATTATTCAGTGACTATCACATAGCGACTATCAAAAATTGAGCATTATGCAGTGACCATCACATAGTGTCCATCATGCAGTGCCATCAACAGTGACTATCACACAGTGCCCATCACTCAGTAATCATCATATTGTGTCCATCACACAGTGGCTGAAATCCCAATACTCAAAAGATGGAGTGAGTTCAAGGCTACCCCAACCTATATAAAAAATTCTAGTCCAGTGTGGTCAACATGGCAAGAACTTGACTTAGAAAACAAACAACAACAACAAAGAAATAATCACTGAGCCAGGCGTGGTAGTGCATGCCTTTAGTCCCAGCACTCAGGGAGGCAGAGGCAGGCAGGTCGCTGTGAGTTCAAGGGCAGTCTGGACTACAAAGTGAGCTCCAGGACAGCCAGAGCTACACGGAGAAACCCTATCTTGAATGCCCTCCCCCTCCCGAGAAAGAAAGAAAAAGAAAGAAGGAAGGAGAGAAAGAGAAAGAAAGAAACAAAGGAAGAAAGAAAAGAAAGGAAAAAAGAATAAAAGAAAAGAAAGAAATCATCGCTGGAGGACAAGACTGGAGTCAGGCAGAAGAAAAATCCTAGTCCTAGAAACGTGCACATTTCCAGTTTTAATCTTTGTGCACTATGAGTTAATTTTGATTCAGGGGAAGTACTGGGAGTTGAATCCAGGGCCTTGGACATGTTATATACTTTTCTACTGACCAGCATCCTTAGCCCGGTTCTGATTTTTCAGTAATATTTAACTATTGTCTTGGTTACTAAAGGGGTGTGTGTGTGTTTAAGTCTGTGTTTGTGTCTAAGTAGCTCATCCATCTTTATTATTCTTCTGCTTTTCTTGAGAAACTAAATATCTAGAATTTGGAGGACTTTGATCCCTACCTCATATCATACACAAAAAAATAATTTGATATGAATCTTAGATGTAAATGTAAAAAGACAAGAAGAGGGGTTCTTTGTATATGCAATATCTGTACCTAGCAGAAGACTCCTGTCTGTAATATTCAAAGAAGTCTTTCAAATCGCTACATAAAGTAGGAACAATCCAATCATTAGGAACATAAAGAGGTCTGGGGAGATTTCAGCAGATGAAGGCACTCCTGTGTAAGCCTGAGTTAAGAACCCACATAAAGGCAGGAAGGGAAAAGCAACTCCACAAAGCTGTCCTCTGACCTCTACAGGTGAACAATGGCAAACATACCCACATTCATCATGCTCACAAACACACACAAACAGAAAAAAAAAATGCACAAATGACTTGACTAGGCAGTTTACGAAAGACAATTTCCAAATGGAAAAATAAACATGAAAAATTGCCCGGCGTTTTTAGTTATCAGGGGAATACATATGAAACCAGAATGTGATACCACACACTCACTGGAATGACTAAAATTTAAAAGGTGGGCATGCCCAAGTCTGGGCAAGATGGCAGGATGGGGGTTAGATGCCCATGGTCTACTCGAAGGAGAGGAAACTCAGGAAAGAGGCCTGGCCTGCTAACCTTAAACATGTGCACCGGGTGTGCAAACCATTCCTCTCCTGCTGGAAATAAAAATCCCAACAAAGTTATCACTTGCAATGAACTTCCTGAGACCTTCTTTGTCTTGTCATTTGATTATAAATCTTTCTCTACAAATCATACGCTGCCTTCTTCCCCCCCCATCCATATGACAGACAATATCCACACCTCTCTTAACTTGAATCACAGTCTTTCCCACTGAAGTTATATGTATGTCAGTATGAATGTCTCACTCAGCTCAAGCTCCTAGACAGCAGCTCCTCAACATCTAGTACATTCTTCCTCAGTGCCTTTTGGATAATATGATCCTGAAGCTGCTGCTGTGACTACAACCACCACTATCTCCTCCTCCTCGTCCTCCTCCTTTCCTCTTCTTTCTTCTTTCTCTTCTTCTTGGCATTTTTTTAGATAGTAGTTCTTGCTGTCCTGGATCTCACTATGTAGACCAAGCGCTCTTTGAACTCAGAGAGATCCTCCTGCCTCTGCCTCCCAAGTACTGGGATCAAAGGTGTGTGTCACCATACCTGGCCTAAAGCTTCTAAAGTGAATTAAGAGAAAGATTCTATGGACACTGTCTCAGCTTCCCTTTTCCTGCCCTTCCTTTCCTCCTGCAGCCCAGAGGCTAAGCATTCATACAGACCTCTAGGGGGATCAGCATAGGGAGAAGTGAGTTTCAAGAGTGGCTATCACGTACCTCTGTCTTGGCTGTCACCTGTTTCTGGCTTCGATGCCTAGCAAACATCCAAATGCCACAAGCCAAGAAGCCGAGTAGTATAAAGGTGAGATGGGCTGGCATTGGGATAGCCAGCCCCCAAATTAGCGACATTACTCAAGCCCATGCCCAGCTCAACTAAAGAATTTCTGTCTTCAGACTGAGATTCCATGACATCACAATAGGTGCTGCCAGTCAGGTAGCTTACAATAGGTAAGGCCACTCAGTGTGCACACTCAAGGCCCAGCTGCTGCCCTCTCCTGTGGCTGCCCTTGGCTCTAAGAGATCTGATACCCAAAGCTCAGGGAAGACTCCATCTGTGACTCTTCTGGGGTCTAGCTAGACAAACAGTCATTAGAGAAAGAGTGCCAAGGCAAAGTTTCAGAGGTCTTCCAAAATGGCTTGTTCTGACTCACACTTTCTTTGGAGCCAGTCAATGTCCTAAGTTTGGATTGGGTACACTGCCATAAATTTAAAAGTGCAGGTTAGAACCAGATTCAAATAGAATCGGAGAGAGTTAGGATAGTTGAGGTGGAAACCCTTAAAGACTTTGAGGTGCTTGGTTTTCTATAGAGCACAGGCCTCCACATTTCCCAGTTGCTATTGCTCTGAGACACATCTGTTGGCCTTTGAGGAGCACCCTCTCTCAGAGCTCACTGTCTCACTGCCAAGTTTACTTACACTTTATTTTGGAATAACCACAAAAGCTACAACAATAGATTAGTAAAATCTCATTGATCAGTGACACTTCCTCACGTATCCTTAATATCTTTTTAGAAAAATTGATCTTATGGGCAGGGATATTTTGCCTGCATGTCTGTCTATGTACCACATACATGCCCAAGAGTCAGAAGAGCCATCAGACCCCCTGAAACTGGAGCTGCAAACAATTGTGAGCCGCCATGGGGGTGCTGGGACACAGCTCAAGCCCTCTGCTCCTAACCACGGAGCCATCTCCCCAGCCTTATTCTGAACATCTCTTATAACTTCAGGGCACACCTGTCAAGACCATGGAATTAACATGGGAGACGGAGGCAGATATGAGCCAGAATTCAAAGGTCATCCTTGGCTACATTGCAAAGTCAAAGCCAGCTTGAGCTATGCAAATCCCATCTCAAAAAATTACTGTTAGCTAAATTCCAGCCTTCATATGGATCTCATATTTTTCCACCAATGTTCAGGATCCAATCCATAAGTACCTTGTTGCTGGAGATCAAACCCAGAGTCTTCCAAGACCTAGGCAATTGCTCTACCACTATGCCAAAAAAGAAAAGAAGGAAAAAAAGTCCCTAAATTTGATTGTCCTTGATTCTCTCTTTGTGTGTGTGTGGGGGGGGGTGCCAAGTACATTTTTGCGTAGTGCACGCTGCATTTCTCTACCGGAAGTCACTGCTTTCCTTTGTCTATATTTTGCTCCTAGAAGTGGCCTATAAATCTAACTCCTATTGGAGGTGCAGGAGCTAGCATGATTAAGTCCCATCTCCTGGAGGAATATGATAACACATATTCTTTGAAATTCTTGAGTAAGAAAGATTTGCCTCCTCCTCCCCACATTCTGTTTTGTTCATTTGTGTTTATTGCTTTGGGTGTGTATTTCTTTTGTACTTTGTGTTACGGCTCAATACTGTCATCATTCATCTTGTTGCTCAATTTTTTTTCCAGCTTTATCTGTGATAAGTTCTTCTGCCTGCGTGCTTTCAATAAACCCCATCATTGTGGAGTTTGGGGTCTCTATAAAACAGAGCTCATCTTCTGAGTCTTTCTCTCACATTGTCTCCCTCAGTCATCAGCTGAAAAGAGAGCCAGTTCTTCCCTCTCCCATGAAGGGAGTATTTTAGAGCCAGATTCTATATGCAGTGTCTGTCCTTGCAACAATAGATTTTTGTTTGTTTGTTTGTTTGTTTGTTTCAAGACAGGGTTTCTCTGTGTGGCTGTGGCTGTCCCTGGAATTCACTATGTAGACCAGGCTGGCCTCACACTCACAGAGATCCACCTGCCTCTGCCTCCCAAGCACTGGGGTTAAAGGTGTGTGCCACCACCATGTGGCGCAACACTAGGATTTAATACATGTATACAAACCCTACCTTGAGTTTAGATGGGATCCTGGGCATTTGGCTGTGTTTGTTGAGCCCATATGTAGAATTGGATTCTACTTTCATCCCCTACCTGGGTCAAACTCCCTTCTTTGACCTTAGAAACTCTTTTACATATTCAAGACCCATGCTAGGTGGCCTAAGTTGTGAAATGCCACTACCACCTAAGTTCTGAAAATAACAGGTAGCTGACCAGGAGTCATGGTCATCAGTTCCATTTTCAATGTATTAGACTTCAAATGTGTTCAGTATCCGACTGTCTCCTACCCTAAATCCTCTTGGTTTTGATCGAGCACATGGGGAGAGATCATTTTCTTTATGGTCTTCCAATCTGTAGTCTTCTGGGTCAGCCACCTGTCATCACTCTGGCATCATCACTTCCTACTCTCTTGATGTTTCCATCCCCTCAGATGTTGGTTTTCTTCAAATAGTGCTAGCTATTTACAGACAAGCTGTAGCACATTCATCTCTAGACAGTTCTTTAAGAGGGAGAGAGATCTTGCTGTGTAGTCTCCAGTTCAGTTTCCTATCACACCCTCTCGTGTGAAGGGATTACCAGCATACACCTCCACACCTTACTCAATTTCCGAATTTCTTCAGCTCTGCCTAAAGCCTAGAATGCCCCGACAAAGACCTAACTCTTTGTTATGCACTCCACATATCTACTACAAGCCTTAAAACATTTGCAGGTTTTATTTGTCTCACTTTAACCTCCTTTCTTCCAAAACTTCCCTTGATTCTTGACCTCCCTTGGATATCCCAAAGTAATTTTGGCTGCTAAAAGGCCCTTGCGGAAGTCCTCGGGTAGCTATTAATTGGCTATTTCTCTGCCACAAGGGGGAGCCAGATCTCAACAGTGATAGCCTTGGCAGCAGGCCCCTGAAGACTGGACCTAGGATGAATCCGGGCGCCTATATTTATCAACACCTGTGACAACTTGAGTCTAAGGCTGTTCAGACAACTTCCTAGCGTTTGTTGGGTCCCTCCACCAACCCAGCACTCTCCAGAGTTCCTTATACTCATTCTTGCAAATACGGAGAGAGGGTGTAGTCAAGGCCCTCTGCTCCCTACTCCCTCAGTGGACGTGGAGTTCTAGCCGGAATGATCCTGTCTAATTTGGCACTGTCTTTCTCTCGCGAATACTATCTGGAACACAGCCTCTCTCTTGCCCGGAATACCCGAAGTCCCTGCTTTCCTTGATTGTGTGTTCTGAGTCTGATTACTGGCTTTTTGCGAGATTAGATTCCAAAACAAGACATTTAGTTTTATTTCTGAAATCAGAAGACGCGAGTAAAAGTGGAAATGGTCCGGCTGAGAGCAAGACTTTCCCCCCAGTTGGTGCCCCACCCCCCAAACTCGGTTTGTCCCACCACGTGTATTGCTGGCACAAGTCTCCTTCGGGCTGGACCGAGGCTCTATCCCTTCGTGGTCCCAGAAACATCATTCGTGGTCCCAGAAACATCAGTTCACAGCACCGCAGTCTTTCGGCTCTCCGAGGGCTCGTGTGCTGCGCTTCTGACCCGGCCCAGAGAGGGCGCTCCTGACCACCTCACAGACCGAAGGGGCTGCAGCCAGGCGTGCCTTAGCCTCCGTGATGGCGCACCTGAGCAGGAGGCTGAGCAAGGCTGTGGGGATCACCTGTGGGAAGGGGGCAGGGAGAGCTGAAGAAAGGGTGAGGTCATTTGAGGAAGAACCCTGGAGGAAATGGAGACCTGGGCGCAATGGTTATCAAGACTAGAAAGTGTGGGGTCAAGAGCAGAGGAAAAGCCAGCGCTGAAGCTGGAAAACTGTGCAAAGAGCCCATCTCTCGCTCTTTCTTGACGCCCCTTTAAGGCAGAACAGACCCCTCCCCCGCTTTTTTTTTTTCCTTTGTGGCTTCTGTCGCAGTCCTACCTCCTTACCCCACGCCTACCATCCACCAACCTCTCCAAACGCGAGCTCCATGTGGCAGGGTATCTCTGAGCTTTGTGAGCCCAGTGTCGCACAACGCTCCCAAGATACTCAAGATGCTCAGAGAGTGTTTGTTGAACAGCCAGCAAGGGGGAGGGCTACCTTTTCCTTCTCGTGGGCAACCTGGACATGGCGGGAGATAGGAGCAGCCCGGACGTCATCCGACAGCGGTTGAGGAAAATGGATCGCTTGGAGGAGGCTCTCGATGCAGCGAGCCTTGGACTGGCCGGAGAACCGCTGCGGAAGAAGCCGTGAGGTCAGTATCGGGATAGGAGAGATGAAAATAATGTCATGGGAGAAGGAAGAGATGAGAAAGTGGGTGTTTCCTAAAGACTGGCTGAAGACGCTACGAAGAATCTACCCCTTCTGGAGGCCTCCTAGTCACGAGGTATAAAGCAAATCGGGGTGAAAGGAGTTGGTGGTGGATCACCACTGGCTCACAATGAATCGGTGAGATTTACAACTGTGTCCCAACAACGCCGTAGGTCAGTGATCAAGGATAGCAAACTTCAAGGCCAACCATCATGTTCTCGGGTCAGCATCCATTCTTTCCCCTCTCTAGCATTAGCTCCCTCCTGTCCCCCATGGATAACTGTTGGTTTCCATTCTGAAGCTGTAAGATATAATCAAGCGCATCTCCCATCCCATCTCATCCCATCCCACCAGCCTCTAGGAAGTACACAAAGCAGATGGGCAGAGCACCCTTTCCCCTGGAGGACAGTGATTGGGTCAAGGCTGTGCACGTGACCCAACACCAGCCAATAAGAACCCTCCATCAGGCACTGGGTGGAGTCACGGGCACAGAAAGACTACTTCTAATTGTCAGGATGTTAGACGAGGACTGACGGTAGATTCCAGAAAATGAACCTGAGAATGAGAACAACACAGAAGAGAACAGAGACTGAAGACTCTGGGGCCCTTCAGAAGAGCATCCACGCGAGCTAGAACTGTTCGGTTACATGAACAGTCACTTGCTCTGGCTTAGAACAATACTGTTTGGTTGGAACTCCCGCTCGCCCCTGCACAAGCTGGGAAACCCCGTCTGCCCTCGTTCTCCCAGCACTGCCTGCACTGGAAAGCCTCCGAACGAAGGAAAGGTGCCAAGAGCCCAGTTCCGCATTCTTGGCAGCAGTTTAAATCTCCTCCCCTTGTGCTGCCAGCTACCCAAATTCCTGCCCAAGTGCTCAGCTCTTGACCATACTTGGGCACGAACCCAGCTTGCGGCTGACACGTCATCACCCATCAGCTACAGTCTATAAAACTTCCCCAACCAGCCGGTCATGGTGGGTACACGCCTTTAATACCAGCACTTAGGAGGCAGAGGCAGGTAGATCTCTAAGTGGAGGAATTAAAAACCAAATACTGGGCTCTTTGCACCTTTCCTTCATTGGGAGGCTTCCCAGTGCAGGCAGGTTTGGGAGGAGGGTTTCCCAGCTTGTGCAGGGATGAGCGGGAGTTCCAGCCAAACAGAAAGCGAAGAGTGGGTTTTGTCAATGACCTGGTGACCTCTTTGCTATCTGTGGAGGCAGAACCCTCCCTCCTGTGCTATAGAGGCAGACCTCACCCAAGTTCTCCAGAATGATTATCCCAGACTCTTCCCTCCCTAGATTATTACCCACACTTAGGAGAAATGTCACAAATATGATGACTTCTATGCTATTGGCCAGAGGCCACATTAGATTCTAAAGCTTTTAGCTATAGAACCCATCCTTATGGTCACACATACTTTGTAAAAGAGTTTCTATGTAGTCACACCTTAAGCTTTATTGTGCACCTGGAACTGGACTGGCTGTTGCCTGGAAACCTTTCCCCGAATTGTTTTGTGTCTTGAATGTGCTGACAACGAACCGTCTAGCATTAGACTCCCCAAGTCTGATCCAGGCTGATAAAGTCAATCTATACCAGGTTTTCATTCTTATCTCTTCAACTGGTTCACTTCCCCGTATGTCACCTGCAGGACCCCCTCAATATACCTGTATGTGCATTCATGCAGACCAGAAGATATGCTCCAGAAAGACACACGTGTGAAAAAAAACTTGCCCTCAACCCTACACCCCTCCCCGACTTTGCGAAAGTACTGTCTGTGGCAGTCCAGGTTTGGGGGTCTCCCATCACATTCCCACCTGCAACATAGCCAGTGCCCTCCAGAAGAGCTTGGAGTTGGCGATGCGGAGGTCCAGCATGTGGTTCTGCAGGATCTTCCCTAGCAGCACGTGGGCCCCTGTGCTCACTGTATTCAACACCCACTTGGTGCTTAGCTCACGCTGGAACTTCTAAAATACAAGCACACAAGAGCGCCAGGAGTTAGAGGCTGGGAGAGCAACCAGCCATATTATAGCATAGAAAACTTGTGTTAAGAAACCAAAACCAAAACGCAGATCATTTGTTGGATGAGATTAGGCTTTAACGATCTCTTTGACTTTTTGGTTTGGTTTTTCCAGACAGGGTTTCTCTGTGTAGCCTTGGCTGTCCTGGACTCTAGACCAGGCTGTCTTGAACTCACAACGATCCACCTACCCCTGCCTCCCTGAGTCCTGGGATCAAAGGCGTGCACCAACACTCCCAGCTTCTTTTTGACTTTTTATTCTATTCTTGTGAGGGCTAAAGTTAACCTGTAAGCCCCACTTGCCCAAGGACACATAACTTCCTGAAATGCTGGGGCTGTTGTTCATGTAAAATACAAGCCACCTGTTTTCACTTCAGTAAATGAAGTGGGTTGCCCCAATTGAACAGGATGTGCTTGATCACACATAGGCAGGAGGTACATATGCTCGTCCCTGATTGGCCTGGATAAAGGTGGGAGGTATGGAGCCTTGTGGGTTTTGCCTTTATAAGCACCTGATTGACCTGACTCAGAGCCATTCTCTGGGAATACTGGGTATGGTCTGAGCCAGTGTCCATCTTCCTGGCCAGTACTAAATCAGGTTTGCTTTAATCAGACAATAATGGATTTGGTCTTTGTCCTTGAAATTTTTGGGTTTATCATTCTACTTTGTAAAAAAAAGAATATTTACTTACTTGTATTTTTAGCGTGTATTGGCGTTTTGCCTGCATGTGTGTTTGTGTACCACGTGCATACAGTGAACTCAGAGGCCAGAAGAGATTCTTTTGGAGTTACTGACAGTTGTATCTGCCGTGTGGATGCTGCCAATTGGAACTGGGTCCTCTGGAAGAGCAGAAAGTGCTCCTAACTGCTAGGCATCTCTCCAGCCACCAAGTTTTTATTGGACCCTTGAGGCGTAGATTTACAGATTCCATAGATGTGGGAAAAGTAAGTACTGCAACTTAACCGTTAGCTACAGTCTCCCTGAATGTAGGGATTGTTCCTAATTCTATCCCGGAGTCTCAGTCCTTCTGAAATTGTCATACAAACCCTTGGAAGGATATATACTAAAAAGTCTTTTTGTTCATTTTTTAAAAAATATTTTTTATTTGTTTGTCTCCGTGCATGCCTGTGTACCACAGAATGCATGCAGAAGTCAAAGCACAGACAACCAATGGGAGTTCGGTCCTTCCACCACTTATGTCCCAGGGATTGAGCTCAGATCTTCAGTTTGGTGGCAAGCACCTTAATTTGCTGGGCCACTTTGCCTCTCCACCCCTCTTTTGTTTTGTTTGTTGTTTTTGAGACAGAGGCTCACTCACTATGTAATCCAGACTCAGCCTCCCAAGTGCTGGGATTATAAATGTGTAGCAACACACCTGGATATGTTGAATTTATCATCATCATCACATGGATGTCAGGACTGAACTCAGATTTTCAGACTTGCGCAGCCAAGTAAGTGTCTTTACCACCGAGCCATCTCACTGGCCCAACATTGAAATATTTAACAAGCACATGACAAGGATACTGAGTAAGAGAACAGAAATCTGAACAATCAGAATGATCATGAGTATGCAATACTGAGAACTGTGTTGTTTGGTTCTTTATCAACTTGACACAGCTAACGGCATCCAGGAAAAGGGAAAGTCAGCTGAGGAATTGCTTTCATCAGATTGGACTGAAGGCATGTCTGTGGGGCATATTCTTGATTAATGATCTCCATGAACTGTCTCTACTATGTCAAGTGCCACTCCTGGCCAGGTAGTCCTGGGCTGTATAAGAAAGCAAACTGGGTACAGAGGCAGTGGCATGCAACCGTAACTCTAGTACTCAGGGAGGCAGAGGAAGGTGGATCACTGTGAGTTCGAGGCCAGCCTGGTCTACAAAGTGAGTCCAGGGCAGCCAAGGCTACACAGAGAAATCCTGTCTCGAAAGAAAGAAAGAAAGAAAGAAAGAAAGAAAGAAAGAAAGAAAGAAAGAAAGAAAGCAAACTGAGCAAGCCGTGGAGAACAAGCCAGTGAGCAATATTCCCTTTGGCTTCTGCTTTAGTGTCTGCCCTGACTTCCCTCAGTGATGGAAAGTTATAAGATGAAATAAATTCCTCTCTCCCCATGTTGCTTTTGGTTATGGTGTTTCGTCTCAGCAGTAGAAACCCTAGCCGAGACAGATGCTCTATGACATTTATCACACTGCCTGTAGGAAAGAAGGCAATTAAATCTGAGTTATATTATTAGCCGTTTATCTCATTAAGTATCACTAACAAAGTTATTTTTAAATTTACATGATTGACTTTAAAGTTCTAATGGAAAAATAAATCTGCAATGATAGCTAGGAAACGTGTTTAATATTTAATGGAGGACTAACCCTTCCAAATATTAAACATGGCAGAAATCCTTTCTAATTAAGCTCATGGCATCATCAGTACATCAGCAGCCAGACCAGTAAAACAAAATAGGAAATGTAGAATGTGCTCAGCAGTGGTGGTACACGTCTTTAATCCCAGCACTTGGGAGGCAGAGGCAGGCGGATCTCTGAGTCTGAGGCCAGCCTGATCTACAGAGTGAGTTCCAGCAAGGCTGAACAGAGAAATTCTGTCTTGGAAAAGAAACAAACAGACAAAGGAAAGAAGGAAGGAACAGAGAGAGAGAGAGAGAAAAGAAAATCCAGAATGCTTCTCACATTATTAAAAATACATGTAAACTCACCGTGTTGTTATTGGACCAGTGCACACGGAACTTGAGTATATGGCCCATGTAACATCCTAGCTTACTCAAGCTAGAAACTTAAAATTTAAACTGAGACAACTGTGGTGGCAGTTTGGGTGAGGATGCCCCCCCCCCGGGCTCATGTATTTGAATGTGGACAAGTTTGGGAAGGATATGTCCATCTTAGGGGAGGTGTGTCACTGGAGGTGGGCTTTGAAGTATCAAAAGCCCACGCCATTCCGAGTTAGCTCTCTCTCTCTCTGTTTCATGGCTGTTGTTTCAACATGCGGGCCCTCGGCTACTGCTTCAGCACCATGCCTGCCTGCCTGTTGCCATGCTCCTTGCTATGACTGTTACAGACTCACTCTCTGAAACTGCAAACAGGCCTCCAATTACATGTTTTCCTTTTTAAGTTCCCTGGGTCATGGTGCTTAGTCACAGCAACAGAAAATTAACTAAGAAAATTAGATAGTTGCTATGGAAAATATAAGTGGGTTCATGTCTGCTGCATACACAAGAATACACAAGATTCCTGAGAATTGCAAAAAGAAACACACAAGGGCCATACCAGTGTGGGTGTGGGGGGGGGGGGGTTCCTATGCTTCAGGACCCAAATGGTAATAAAGATTGACAAATCCAACCTTAAAAAAATTAACATGGCAGATTAGAGCCAAGAGAAAATATTTACAGTGTATCTCAGGAATGCAACCCTAATGGCTTTATAGAGAACTCAAGGTCAAAGAGTCAGAAAAGGTTTAAGAGCCCGTTGAAAGAAGCAAAAGCTGAGCACGGTGGCAGACATCTGCAATGCCAGCACTCCAGAGGCAGAAAGGAAAGGGGCACTGTGGATTTGAGGCTTTTCATCCACACAGGGAATTCCAGGACAGCTGAAAGAAGGGGTTAAAGGCAGGAAAAACAAAAGAGCAGGGAGGGAGGTGGAGGAGGAAAGAGGGAAGGACAGCAGACGCTGCGCTTCTCACATAATAGAGAAACAGGCTGGGGTGTGTCTCGGCGGCAGGGCGCTTGCCTAGCATGTGTGGAGCTGAGCACCATCCCACTGCTTCAAAATGTCAGTAAATAACAGAACATAAATGAAAATTATGCAGAAATTGAATTTCTCTCTATCAAGGTGACAAAATCCCGAAGCTAGACAAAACTCTCTGGGAGGCTGCATGGGGCCAGTCTTCTAAGCTGCAGCTATGAAAAGTGAAAGGGTGCAGAGCTACAGAAAAGTTTCCAGTGTCTAACGGGATTACATTCGCACTTAACCTTTGACAAAGACCTAACGTTTCCAGGTAGCCATCTCAAAAAAACACTTAGATGTGCGCATGTTCATTACGTCATTATTGACAACAGCAAAATGCTGAAAACAAGCCAACGTCCCAAAGAAAAGACTGGTCATGTTCATACATGGCCGTCAGCGAAGATGACCTCTGTGTCCTGAGGTGGAGGAATATTCAGAAATGTTAAGTAAAGCATATGACATGGGAATGTATGCCACCCTTTGCCCGGAAATGAGAAGTGTTTTTTCTTTGTCTGTTTTGTTTTTGTTTTTTCAAAAAGAAACATCCAAACTGTGTTTAAATATGGATAAGAACTGGCCTGAGGAAGCAACTTGAACAAGCTCTTATTCTGAGGATTAAAATGAAAAATAAGTATTAAGAGAATGTATTAAACTCTTAACAGTAGGAGTGGGAGCGGTCTCTGTCTCTTTTGCCTGCTTTTGGGGGCTCTTCCTCCTGGGTTGCCTCCACCAGCCCTAACATGAGGGTATGCGCCTAGCCGTACTGCAGCTTTATGTGCTATATTTCCTTGATGTCCCTGGGAGGCCTGCCCTTTTCTGAAGAGAAACAGAGGAGGAATAGATGTGGGGGAGAGGAGGAGGGAGAAATTGTGGTTGGGATCAATGTATGAGAGAAGAGCAAAAACAAATGTTAACTTCAAAGAGAGAGAGAACGTATTAAGGGAAGAGAAGCTATTAAGTACAGCGGCACCCACCTTTCATCCCAGCACTCAGGAGGCAGAGGCAGGTAGATCTGAGTTCAAGGCCAGCCTGTCTACAGAGTGAGTTCCAGGACAGCCAGGGCTACTCGAAAAAAAGAAAAAAAAAAAAAAAAAGAAAACCCTGCTTTGGAAACAACAACAAAAACAAAAATAAAAACAAGAGGTGGGAGTATGGGGAGAGAAAGAATACCGAGGGGCTGCGAGGCGCTCGGTGTGAAGAGCTCCTGCTACTCTCGCACTGTATCTGAGATAGACTCCCAGCACCAAGACTGGGAGGGTCACAATCACCTGTAACTTCCAGCCCTCCTCTGGCCATGGCTCTGCACACACACACGGTGTAATACAGACAGGCAGACTCACACATACATACATATAGAAATAAAAAAGAATGTATTAAAACACATCCAAGCCACACATGGTGGTGGATGTCTGTAATCCCCAGTATTCAGGAGGCTGAGGTAAGAGGGTTATGAGTTCAAGGCCAGTCTTTACTTTATAAAGAGCTCTAGTACAGCTTTGGCTACATAGAAATCCTGTCTCAGAAAGGAAGGAAGGAAGGAAGGAAGGAAGGAGGGAAGCCAACAACAAGAAACAAAAACAAAACAAAAATCAAACAAAACTAAACATTTAACCACAACAGAAAATTCACGAGTCCACAATGACATTAAAAAATACAGTTGGGGCGGGGAGTGAATAGGAAGTTCCTTAGAAAAGAATGCCAATTAATGAATATATAAGAGGAAGAGAGCTAGAAATAGAAAATCACCAGTTGACAGTCACCGCGGGAATAACTGAGTCAAGCAGAAATCAGCAGCAGATGCGAAAACAGTGGGTAAGTACTGCTGGGTGACAGGATGCAAAGAAACACAGCAGCCACTGAAAAAGCTCCCACGGCCTCGCCAAGAAAGAGGCAAACAGATGCCAGGTGACTCCTGATGTGACACACCAGTCTCCTCCAAAAGAAAAAACATTAAGCCTGAATATGATGAAAAAACAATACAGCAAGTTGTTTGTACATTCTACAAAAAGATTCGCCTAGACTTCTAAAAATATCAATGTCATGAGAAACAAAGAAAAAAAAAAAGACTGAAGACTGTTAAAGGGGAGTGGAGACCTCGTGAGTGAAGTCAGCAGGTTTTCCTTGATTGGGTTCTAGATCTGGAAAAGAAAAGCAACTTCCCCAAGGAGAAATCGGGAAATCGGAATTTAGGTAATTGTATCAGATTAACTGTCATTCCCAGAGCAAACAATTATAGCATATTATTAGCAGTAAATCCCTTCTCCTTCAGGGACACATTCTGAAGTAATTGGTAAGAGGTTTTTGTTTGTTTGTTTGTTTGTTTTTGTTTTGAGACAGAGTCTTATGTAACCCAGAGTGACTCCTTATGTAGCTGGGGATGACCTTGAACTCTTCCTGATTCTGCTCCTGCCTCCAACTGCTGAGATTACAGGTGTCACTCTGCCTGACATGGTGTGACATATAAGAGGGGTCTACAGGCATGGTCCTGAGAGTCCCAGTACTCAAGTAAGCAGAGGCAGGTAGAGCTCTATGAGTTTGAGCCAGCTTGATCTACAAAGCAAGTCCAGGAGAGCAAAGGCTACACAGAGAAACCCTGTCTTAAAAAAAAACAAAACCCAAAACAAACAAAAAGATGTCTTCACTTACCTTTCACATGATCTAGGGAAAAGAAAGGGATGAAGTAAATGTGACAAAGGTCTAGTGAACAGGGTGAAATGTTTCAAATTAAGAGTAACAATCAATACAATCTCAAAAATATTTCTACAACTAAAGATCAACAGGTCTGTGCTGGGTTTTGTCAACTTGACACAAACTAGAGTGACCCAGGAAGAGGAAACATCAGTTGAGGAATTGCTTCCATCAGACTGGCCTGTGGGCATGTCTATAGGGCATTTTCCTGGTTGATGATTGATGTGTTAGGGCCCAGCCCACTCTGATGGCTGGTGCCAACCTTGGTCATAGGTTATATAAGAAAGCAGGCATGGTCTAGTGAGATTGTTCACTGGATGGAAGTACCTGCTCACAACCTGCTCAATCCCTTGGATCCATAAAGTAGAAGAGGCCCAACTCTTACACACACACACACACACACACAAACAAAGACATAATAATAAAATGTAATAGATTTTTGTTGTTGTCGTTGTTTGTTTTTCCAGACAGGGTTTCTCAGTGTAGCCTTGGCTGTCCTGGACTTGCTTTGTAGACCAGGCTGGCCTCCAACTCACAGAGATCCACCTGCCTCTGCCTCCCAGAGTGCTGGGATTATAGGCATGTGCCACTGTGCCCAGCTCTGTGATAGAAAATTTAAAAAGAAAGAAAACCAAGCCACTTTCCTCCATGGCATGGTCCCTGCCTCTGCTCCTGCTTCCTACCTAAGAGCTCCTTCCCTGACTCCCCAAAATGAGTGAGGAAATAAAGTTTTCCATTCCATGTTGGTTTCGGTCAATGTCTAATCACAGCAGCTGAAGGCAAATGAGAACAAAGTCCCAATGGAAACCTTTTTTCAGACAATTCCATGGGGAAAGACTGGCATCAAGAGAAAGATTAAAAACCACCAAGGGGGGGGGGGGAACCTCAGAGATTTGAATACAGGCGAAATTTAAATAAAATGTCACTACATTAAAATGAGCCAGGCACAGTGGCGCATGCCTGTAATCCTAGCACTTGGGGAGGCAGAGGCAGGCAGCTCTCTGTGAGTTCAAAACTAGCCTGGTCTTCAAAGTGAGTCCAGGACAGCCAAGGCTATCTCAAAACATCAAAAACCAAAAACCAACAAACAAAAAAGCAGAAATGAGGGTCTGGGGAGATGGCGAAACAGAGCACTCATGCCTTAGTAGATTGCTATGAGAACTGGGATAATACATATGAAATATTTGCTTGGGTAAATAGGGCTGTATTTGTTTTAGGCATCATGATTGTGTAAGCTCTGTGTGCTGGCTCTGCCTGGTCAAGTCTGGAAGCTTCCAGAAGGAAGTAGTTTGAATAATGATAAAAGACCACACCTCCCTCAGACCCCTTCTGGGTCCTGGGTTCTGTCCCAAGTAGGGTGGGCAGGTCGTTCCTGAGAAAAAGAAGGCCCAGAGATACTTATTTTTGTTTCCTTTTTGGGGCCACACAGCAGAGCTGGACCGACGCTCACTCCAAACCAAACTGCATACACACTGCTCATCAATTCTCTGATTCCCCTAGTGCATCTCCTGGCTTTTAGTGGAAGACAAGACTCCCCCAGGGCCGGAGTGGCATTATGTTAATCGTAATGTGCCGTGCAAAAGAAAGTTCCTCAGAGGCTATGGATCGTGATAATGACTTCAACAACAACAATTAACCTGTCCCAAAGAACAAATGAGCACGTGATGATTGGTGGCCTGTCTTGTCCTTTCTGTACATTCCTAGAAAGAACGGAACCCTGTTGCCTTGGCAACTCTCTTTTGAGACCCGATAATTTGAGAATTTACCCAGCCTGGGGAAGGGAAGAAGACAAACAAATATTCAGGCTTTCCCCCAGTAAGCTTTGGGTGTTTTGGACTCTCAAGCTGCATCCTCATCCCCGCCTACCTGAACGTAGCTCCCTTCATATTCGAAGAAAAGGAGTGGCCACGTGATGCTGATGATGGAGGGAAAGAGTTTCTTTAGAGCGGCCTGAGGGGAAAGAGATACACAGGAGCGGTGTGTTCCAGAAGGTCTGGCTGGACCACGCCCAGTCTCCTCCCCAGGGCGGGACACTCACCGGCAACGACTGCCCTACGGTACTGTGCACCAGGGCCTGGATGTTAGGGCTCTTCTCTCTCACCTGCTCCACCAGCGCCTGTACTTCTGAGAGGTTATCTGGGTGGGACGGGAGACGTCAGAGTTAAAAGCCTGGGCTAAGCTCTTCTCCCCGCCACCCTGGGATCCTGCCAAGACACTCACTCTGTCCCTCTCTGCTGATGGTTTCATGTCAATTTGATACAGGGCAGAATCATTTGGAAAAAAGCAACTTGTAGTGAGACAATGCCCCCATCAGACTGGCCTATGGGCAAGCCTGTGGTGCATTTTCTTGATTGATTGACTAATGGCAGGACCATTGGTTGATGGTCCTGTGTGTCCTAAGAAAGAAGACTGGGCAAGCCATGAGGAGTAAGCAGCACTCGCCCTTGGCTTCTGCTCTGGTTCCTGTCTCCAGGTTCCTGCCCTACCTTCCTTCAGTAAGAGACATTAGCTGTAAAGTGAAATAAACCCTTCCCTAACCAAGTTGCGTTTGGTCATGGTGTTTTATCACAAAAATAGAAACCCTCCCTCTGACAAGGCACCCGGAGACTCAGAGAAATGACAGCTCCTCTAATCCAATGCTACCCTTCCCATCTTTCCTCTCACCATCCAGGGTGAAAATGAAGAGCACAGTGTCAATTTCCGTGAGGGATGGCAGGATGGAAGTCAGGAAGTCATCCTGGGAGAAGGTGAACTGGGGACCCTGGGCCAGAAGAAGATGGGAAAGTTCCTCTCAGCAGGACACTCAAGGGCACAGACTTGAAGACTAAAGGGGACCTTAGGGGACATCTACTACAGCCCTTTTGATTTCAGTTGAAAAGAATCAGGGTTCAAAATGGTAGCATTTTGCCAAAGGTGATATAGCAGGCCAGTGGACTAAAGCTGGGCAAACCCAGAGCCTTCCGTACCCAACTTCTTCACAGCTCCATGACCTCTCACCAGCATTACTCCTTGGGACTGTTTGTCCCCCATATTCCCCTACCCCCGGGCCCCACCCCCTGCCACCCTTGGCACACCAGTGAGTCCTACAACTTCCCAAGTCCTGTCCTCTTCCAACCTGGTCAGTGAGCTCTGCCTTCTCATTAAACATGTCATTGTGGTCACCAATGAGAAAACCCCGGATATCTCGGAAATCTGGGAAATTTAAGATCAGAGAAAAGAATGGTGGGCTGGAGAAGAAAGGAAGGCTCTTGACTTCGAGGGCTGAGATGGGGTCAGAAACTGGAACGTGAGGTGGGATGTGAAGGAGGCTATAGCTAAACTCTGAGGCAGAGACTGAGAGATCAAGGACGGAGGTGGAATTTGATTCTTCAAATGAAGGAAGCTTTTGACTGAAATGCCTCCTTATGTAGGACAGACAGGCACTGGGGAGCCTCGGGGGGTTGCAGGGAAGCGTTTTGATAGTGGACCAATTGGCAGGGTTAGCGGGAATCTGGACAAACATCAGGACCAGGGCCTACCAGCACCAAAGGTGTGGATGCATTCCACTCCATCCATGATGGCAATGATGCCGAGGGTCTGCCAGCCAACCAAGTGCACCCGGCCTTTCTTCTCCAGGCTGAGAGTGAGTCAGAGGCCAGGACACGAGTGATCACCAAGAAAAGAGGCCACAGAACACAGGCATAAACAACCAAGACCTTCCAACAGGTGGGCCCATCACCCTTGCCATGTTAACACATCTCACTTAGGCTCCTCCCCTCTCCAGACGTCCCTTACAGACACAGACCTGGTGCTGACTTGTTTCATCAAGGTGGCAATTTTGGAACTTTGACTGTAGGTCACCTGATGAGCCCGCTCAAATGTCCTCAGGATTTCCAGAAGGCATCTAGAAGAAAATTTACTAGCTCTCAGAGAGGGCCTGACGATCCCCTTAAAAGACATTATGGACCCCTACATTATGTACCTAGAGGGCAGGGAGGAAAGGAGGAGGGGAGAAAGATATCCAGACTGCCTTTGACGAGAGCAGAGAGGGTTCTACTTTAAAAGAAAAACAAAAGCTGAGAGGAGGGTGGACCTGAACATTCTGGAAGCTAGGCTAGAGCCTTGGCTAAGGAAGTCACAGCAGCTGGGTTCTAGCCTGCATGACCTGGATCACCCTCTAGTTGGAGGACTCTTAAAAGCTGGCCTCTGGATTCCAAACCTGCCATCTCCCCCTCCACGTCACCACGGCTCGGATCCGATCCCCAGCTTCTCTGTTTCCTCATACCTTTGAGAGGACGCAACTCCCTGGTCCACAGTCTTATGGGCTGCCAGCAGCAGGGTTTCCAGCAGAATCTTGGTGGCGCTTCCGCCTTTCATCCTGGAGGAGCCGCTGAGCCCCTCGGGCTAAGGAGGCAATGACACTAAGAGGAATTGGGAGAAAAGGACAACCCAGGAGTCTACCAGCTCACCAGTTCATGACCCTCCCCCCCCAGCACAGAGTTGGCGATTCTTGTGTGTGGAGTGGTGACCCCTAGGCATGAGTTTGGTTGGTGATCCCCACTAGATGTTTCCTCTGGTTAGTGATCCCTGAGCACATCTTTTATTGGTGGCCTTCACTGTGTTGTGAGGATGAATTCTGGAGTGCACTTAACCGGAAGGAGACGAGAAGGAAAGGGACACAGCTAGCCATCTCTATGGTGCTTTCAAGACTCTCTAGGAGGAAGCCAGTGATGGGGTCTCTTGTCGGCTGGGTCAAGGGTTTGCGGTGAAAACTTTTCTTGCTGAGAACATTTTCCATCATGTTTTATGGTATTTTGTCATTCCTAAATGCCAAGTGTCCCATGCTTTAGACAGACACATGAAACAGATGCTCAGTGGTACAGGCTTATATAACAAAGTACCTCAAACAAAGACTGCAGCAAAGAGAATGGCATGACCAGTGATTACAAACAGAAGACCAAGGGCTGAAGAGATAATTCAGTTGTTAACACTGCTTAGGGGTCTGAGTTCAGTTTCCAACACCCACATCTAATAGCTCACAACTGCCAGTAACTCAGCTCCAGGGGAACTGACGCCCTCTTCTGGCCTCTATGGAGACCTGCACTCACATGCATACACACATCCCCACACACACACACCTAAAAATAATTTTAAAATAAACCTTTAAAGAAAAGACAAACAAAGTCAATCAGTAGAGTGAGGAGGAAAGAAACACGAAACAAGAACACCTACATAGACTATGGAATTTCCCTTCCTGTCTCACCTGAAGATCAAGAGAATGGTCTCAGATGTACCCACTACTGACAGAGGGAGACAAGAAGAAGAAGTTTTGGTTAGAGAAAATGTAGGGACAGACGGTTCTAATGAGATGTGTGCAGGACCAGGAAAGAATAAAGAACAGGAATTCTGAAGCTAAGAGTTCTCAGCATTGTGGAGAGGATAACATAAGGCATAAGAGTGAAACTCTATCGCGATTTTTAAAACCGTGCTTGACAGTTGAATCTGTAAAAGCGACTGAGTGACACCTAACAGTGGTTAGTCAAGGCTGTCTATGCAGAGCTGGCAAAAGAGCTCCTCTCAGCACAGGCTCTTCTAGATCACAGACATGCTTTCTGGTTATCGATCTGAGAAACAGGGTTGAAATAAAGATTAAAAAAAAACATTTTGAGGTGAGAAAGTAAGGAAAAACAGGACTTCATTGAAAGCATGTGAGTTGATATGATGTGCTCTTGGGGATTTAAGCAAAAGAAGCGGAGACTTTAACATCAAAGATTCCCAGTGTGTGACAAGCAATTCCAGTATGCTTGAAGGGGTACAGAGAGAAAGGAGAGCCTGGCCCTACCCCAATGGCTGGATTGAGCACAAAAGCTTCCTGTTTCTCTTGCATCTTCTGCATCCGCTCTGCTACTTGCCGGAATGTTGATCTCCAGTCTTCAATGGGGTCGTTTCTGAGGTCCAGAGGAACACAGAGGAAAAAGGACTGTCTTTGAGAATCTGAAGAAAAGGCCTCAGCTGGTAGATCAGTGTGAGAGTGGGGTCAGAGGTCAGCGACACCACAGAGAATATGCTTTGGCACATGTGGGGTGGTAAGTCTCCAAACTTCAAGGATTGGGTTAATTATACCATTAGCAAAATAAGCCCACATCAAAGCCAGCATACAAGTTTAATGTTCTGGCTGGGAGCTGAACATCAAAACGAATACCTTTAAACCTGGATGTGGTGGTGCATGCCTTTAATCCCAGCACTAGGGAGGCAGAGGCAGGCAGAGGCTGTTACACAAAGAAGCCCTGTCTCAACAAACCAAGCTACCACTTTACATGCTATGTTAGCGTCCTTTGAAAGCCCTTCTCATTCTTGGAAATACATCTGAAAAATCTCTACAGGGAGTGAAACTTTAACTACCTGAGAGAAGAAAGTTGGTCCCTAATGAGGTCTAAACTTGATATATTAAATGTAGCATCTGTTGGTGAATATTTCACACTAAATTAATCAGAACAAAGCAGCGTGTTAATGAGACAAGAGAGCTTGTACAAGCTTACATGCTTAGCTACAAATGGGGGAATCTAGAAAAACGAGGATCTTCTGGTGTGGGGGATAATTTGTGAACTGACCCATGGGGCAGGACCATACATCACCCCTAACTGTCCTTTATCATCACATCCCTGACAAGATTTCATCCCTTTGGGAACTATTTATTTTATTTGTGGGTACATTATGTACATGTTTGTGTGTGTGTGTGTGTGTGTGTGTGTGTGTGTGTTAGAGGCCAACCCCAGCTATCTTTTTGAAGACAGGCTTACTCACTAAATCTAGACTGACTGGCCAGAAAACCCAGGGATCCGTCTGCCTCTGCTTCCCCAGCACTGAGATTACAGGCACACGAGCCTCACCCCCCGCCCCTTCTTAAGTATTTTTAATAGATTTTTCTGGATGAATCCTTGAGGCAGACGAGCCATTGTGTAAAGTGCTTCCCACCGCTGCTGTCAAGTTAATTCCTAACACATCCTGGAGCCCTGAGAGAGGAGACCTAAGGACGGAATAGAGACAGCACTGACACTGTGAGATCAGGATTCCTAGACTTTCCTGAACACCAAAACCTTCCGGGGAGTTCTGGTTTTGCAGTTCTGGATACCACACACACCCCTTGAGGTCTGGCCTCAGCAGATGTGCCCCTGTGCCCCATAAAGCTCAGAGAGAGTGCTGAAATGGAGCCAAGGCAGGGAGCCGCAGCTTTAAGGAACAACTGGAAGATCTCCACGCCCACATTGTTTGAAATTCTTCCTGTCACTTAGTCACAGGGCCTGAAATTAGCACGCGCTGTTGCAGATATATTTTGGGTAAAGAAGAGTCCCCCACGAAAAGGCTCAGGGTTAAGAGTATCGCAGACTCATTTACACCTTAGTATGAGTTACACTACAAGCCTGCAATGTGGGACTCGGAAAGAAAAAAAAAAAAAAGTATCTCCAAAAGAACCGGGCTCCTTCGCTGCCATCCCCCATGGCCAGGAGGCCCTCAGTGCCATCAGTGATCCAATCCAATGGCTTATTCAGCAGAATTTCCAAACCTGGCTGTGCATCAAAATCACCAGGGACGCTTTAACAAAATAGTCGTTTCATGGCCTGACCCCAAATCGAACTATACCTACATACTACATACTGGTCAGCTATGTCAGGTGTTAAGATCAGACCGAGGGGCCATCTGGATAGGGAATAACGAAGTTTAGGGTATGGTGGTTATGCCTAAAACCCCAGCAGAGGGAGAGACAGGAAGGCTACATCTGAAGCCAGCCTGGGCTACGTAGCAAGACCTTGCCCCTCTCCCCGCAATGAAGGCGGCTCTATAGCACAGGGGGAGGGGGCAGATGTGAGTAGCCAGGGAAGGAGCCAAAGGGTGCCTGGAATAATGAAGAAAAGAACATGAAATAAGGAAGCTGGAAAGAGGAGTAGGGTCCTTTGGGACCCTACTCTGAACAGATGTTGAGGCTCACCCCAGATGAAAGCGTAGACCTTGGGGTATATACTTTCCTGACCCTGTTTTTTCCCTCATGTTGTCTCTCTGCCTCCCCAATCCCCGTGTGAATCTGTGCAAGCTTGTGTTTTATGTAGCTTTGGGGATTTGTGGTGTTTGTTTATTTGTTTGTTTTTTAAAGACTGGGTTTCTCCATGTAGCCCTGGCTGTCCTGGAACACGCTCTGTCAACCAGGCTGGCCTTGAACTCAGAGATCTCACCTGGCTTATGCAGCTTTTTCTTTCTTTTTTTTTTTTTTTAAGTTGCCTTCCACCCTTTCTGAAACAAGGACAGACCATTTAAAATGAAGCAAGCAGCAAAACTTCATATCCTGAGGAACCACCTCATATTTGTTTTTTCTGAGGCTTGGCCCATCTGTCTTCTCCTTGGCGATTACTCTGTGGACTTCGGCATGTCCCTTTCCAGGCTACCCCAGGCCTGGCCAGTCCTACAGACACCTCACCTGGCCATGCTCACAGGATTGAAGCTAACCAGGACTGGCAAGAAGACAGCTGTGTTATCCATGCAGTAGTCCATCTGGCCCGCCACAAAAGGTGCCTGGTGGGTAGCAAGAGAGCAAGGCACAGTGACGTGAACTACTCTGTTTCCTTAGGTCCGCGTGGAACCTGGCTCAGCATGCTCGCTAGATTCCTCAGCCCAGCTAAAACTGCATGAATCCATCACTGTGTACTGGTGCCACACATCTTTAATACCAGCAGTTGGGAGCCAGAAACTAGCAGATTCCTGTGGCTTCAAGGCCAGTCTGGTCTACAGAACAAGTTCAAAGACAGCCAGGGCTACACAGAAACAGTCTCAAAAAAACCAAAACCAAAATAATAATAATAATAATAATAATAAATTTTTAAAAAAAATTATTGAATCCAAATTTGAAAAGGGGAGCATACTTTTAGCAAGTACCCCTTTTCCTTTGAGCTGCAGTTTCCTTGTCTAGTCCATGCCGGCCTTGAGTGCACAGCCATCTCCCTCCTGAATGCTGCTATTACAAGCAAGTATCACCCAGCTAAGCGCTACATTTTTCATCTGCTCCTCCACAGAAATCTTCCAAGTGGCAAAGTTCAGAAACCGCCCAACTCTATTGTTACCGCCTTTAGGTCAATGTCCTGTTTTTCCTCATCATACACCTTCTGGGATCCAACTTTCTGTGCCCTAAACTCCTAGAATCAAAATTGTTGTGTGTGTGTGTGGGGGGGGGGGGATAGGAAACCTAGCCCAGCGGTTCTCATACAAACATCCTGCGGATGCAGACTGACCAATGGGGCCTGAGACCCTGCACTTGTAGCACATCCAATTGATGCTGATGTTGCTGGTTGGGATGAAGCTGGGGCCAGACTCTTCTGTGAAGAGTCAGAGAGTAAATATTTCAGGCTTTGAGAGCCCTTGTCCAACTTTGTCGAACTACTGAAGCCTAGCACAAAAGAGGTAATTCTGAGTAAAATGACCCACAAATTCAGGCAGCTGGCTGCAATGACTGCCAGCATAGCTTGCTGACCCCTGGACTAGTCTGTCTGTCTTGGCTGTTGACGAATCAATACACAGTTATTCTGAAATAGAATCCCCTCCCCCTCTCTTTATACCCATAAAATATAACCAAATTGGTAAAATAAAATAAAATAAAAATCCCTTGTGTAGGTTTTCTATCTCCAAGCACCCACCTTATCAACCTGCCTTCCATGCCATTCTAGTCCCATCCCCTTCCTCCTTGTAAAATCAACCCACTCATCCTGTCCTCACACTTACAGAAAGTCCCACAGAAATGCCTATGACGATCACTCTCTTCTTCCCAGCAGCCACCTATGAATGGAGAAGGTGTGTGTTAGCATCTTCAGGGCACAAGTCTAGTGGATGAGAAGATTAGCACCAGGGGAGGGGCCAGGCCTTGGTGAAGGTTGGGGTTTTTCTAACCCCATGAAAAGGAACACAGAGGTGTCTCTAGGTGAGTGGCAACAGAAAGCACAGACCTTCTTCAGCTCCTCAATTCCATGGAGGGCACTATCTTCTGTCCGTTCCCGAGAGGCCACAACAGACCTAAGTGCAAACACAGACAAGGACAGTGGCACCCGATTAGAAAGCAGATGCTTACAGCTGGTTAGGAAAGGGCACAGTGAGAGAATGGAATGGAGGGACGCTGTCATTAAAAGGCCACCTACTGTCCATCAGACACCATGACAGACACACCACAGAGTTTCAAAAAACAAAAACAAAAAAAACCCTCAAATATCTGCAAGTGCCAGGTAGGCGATAAATATCTGTGAAGGGTCCAGATACAAGGCAATAAGGAACAATAGAAACTGAGGCAGGTTCAATACAATCTTTGACTAAACTCATTCAAATTCGCCTTCTAAGAATCAGGCCACCTGCACAGGTCAAGAGAACTTACCTGTCGCCTCCTGCAATGAGGTACGTGTAAAGGGGCTTCTGTCCTAGACCTCTCATCAGCTGGTTAAAAGAGACCTGTCCGGGAGAAGAGGGAATGAAAAAGAAGATATAATGGATTCTCGATTCTGGAGGATCTTCTTAGGTCAATACTTAACCCTAACTTAGTTGGAGTCTGCCACTTAGAGACGATTAATTACTGATGCATGAGAAGTGGTATGTTACAAGAGAGTGGCGGGGCTCCAGGGGCACCAGAGGAATCGGACGCCATAGTGGACTCTAGGTTTTAGAGAAGTGGGGAGAGAATCTATCTACTGAGAGAACTTAGGTCAGATGAGCTTTATGTTTCTGGTCATCCCCAGAAGAAGGAGAAGGAGGAAACGGGAAATAAGTTACTCACAGACATGAGGAATGCCATCCGGCCAGAGGTTCCCCCTCCACTCAGCACCACCAGGCCCCCATCGGGCTCCTGAGGAAGGAACGAGGCCCAGGTCACCAGGGCCCGGCTCAGGAGAGAACAAACGTTTTTCCTCCTTTGGAGGAAGACATAGAACTCCTTATTCTTCTTCCCATCATAAAATTGAGCAGAACATAGGCCATGTGGGACAGCAAAAAGAACAATGATTTGGAGAAAGAAACCCTCTTGGCTCTCTTCTCTAACTAAACTATTCATTAAAATTCTTAATGAAGGGACTTGAGAGCAGTTTTGTCAATTAAATAAAAATAAACAATCAAAGCAGCAGCATCCGCCAATTATTAGCTGGGTGCATTCAAGCAAGCTACTGCAACCATCCTTTCTTTGTTTTCTGGTCCGTAAAGAGAAAAAAGAATCCTTTAAAAGATAATAATACTAAACTTCAGAGGTTTTTGCGAAGGTACTGAGTACAAAAGTGCATTGCTGGGGCTAGAGAGATGGCTCAGCAATTAAGACACCGGCTGCCCTTCCGGTGGATGCGGGTTTGATTGACAACACCCACATGGCAGCTCATAACCATCTGTAACTCCAGTTCCAGACGATCTAACGCCCTCTTCTGCCCTCCATGGGCACCGGGTACACATACGTGCCGGCAAAAACAGCCATATGCATTTTTAAAAAATAGTATTTAAAAAGAAAATGCACAGCTGGTGATAAAATATTATTCATGTAATAGCTATCATAACTATTGTCGATGACTAAGATAGCAATAAATATCCAAAGGGAAGACCAAGAGAATAAAGAATTGAGGTTTATAAAAATGAGAAATGGAGACCCAGGAAAGAGGAAGTTAGAGGGAACAGAAGTGTTTGGATGAGAAAGAGGTGGAGAGGTTGTACCTTCAGAACTTCCTGGACTTTGCCAGCCACTTGCAACATGGTGGTCAGAACTGGCTCACTGTACAGTCGCTGTAGAGGGTGGACAGAAATCAGTGTGAAGAAAAGGAGGGTGGAGGTGGGAGGAAGGCAGTGAGACGGTTCAGCGGGGGAAGGGATTGTGGCTAAGCCCGATGATCTGAGTTCGGTCCCTGGGAGCCACACCGTGAAGGGATAGACTGACTCCCAAAAGTTGTCCTCTGACTTCCACATATTTCCCCATGGAACAAATCCTTCCACCTCACAAAATGAATGAATGAATGAAAAAAAATGTAGTGGGGGCAAAAAAGAAAGAAATGGAGAGTGGTGGATTGTGATGGAGGTGAGGGCTCAGGATCTTCAGTATCAGGAGGGGAGGGGCTGAGACGTGGCTGGCTTGGCACCTGATTGCAGGGCCGAGGCTTGACTCTAGGTCACCTGGTAGGTGGGCATGATTTGTCCCTCCTCCTGGAATATCTCAGCATCACACTGCCCCAGCAGTTGAACAATTTTCTCTGCATCTGCTTTGTCCAAGTTCCGGGTCAGTGGGTTGGACTTCTCTGTGATTGGCACAGCTGCTTCATACCCTGACAACTAGAGAAGGGGGCACAAGGGTAGGGGCAGGAAGCCAAAGTCTGTTTTATGCCTGCTGGACAGTAGGCACAATGTTTGGCTTGGATTCACATACTTCACACATACACTCACAGATGTGTGCCCATACATGCATGCATACATGCCCACATACACTCACACGCCATTCACATACCAAGAACTTGGTTTTCCTGTGATGTTCTGAGCCTATCAGGGAAAGAAGAATCCAAGGGAAGAGAAGGAAAGGGGTGCCTAACATGGAATGTGTGCCTGCAATGCAGACATTTGGAAAGTGGCAGCAAGAGGCTCAGGAGACCAAGGAGTCCTCAGATACATAGCAAGTTTAAGGCTGGACCGGGTTAGACCCTGTCTCAAAAGCTAAAAAAAAAGAAAAAAAGAAAAGAAAGAAGGAAGGAAGGAAGGAAGGAAGGAAGGAAGGAAGGAGGGAGGGAGGAGAGGAGTCCAGAGTTGAGGCCAGTCCAAATTGAAAACTATTTTAAGAATTGGTGCAGAAGGCTGATACAGAGAAAGGGCCTCACCTCCCATTCACCAGGCTCAGGGGTCTCAATCACGTGCTGATATCGTTTTGTGCCTGGCATGGTCCCCCACTGTGGACCCTCTGTCCTGCCTGCCTCCACAGTCACACAAACCCTTCTGGTCACAATAACTTTGCTTCCAGTTGGCAGGGTCTTATCTGGGCCATGGAGATGATTAACCTAAGAACCCTGCCTCTCCAAGCACCACCCCTACACCCCTCTCTTCAACACCCTTTCCTGTCACTGGTTTCCCAGTCCTCACACAGCTCCTGGGGGTCTCCTCTTTGCATATGCTCTGCTTGCCAGCCTCTGTTTTGCCCTTGAAGAAGAGGACCAGAAGTTCATTGCTCTTGCCCTTCAGGCACAGTGCCCTCTGGAAGACAGGGAGCCTGGATGTGCAAAACTCCCAGGTCAGAAAGAATCCCTGAGCAAGAGAGCTCTGGGGCCCCAAATGCCTCCAAAGGCCAGAGGTCAGGGTCAGTAGAAGTCAGAGGAGCCAGGTCATGGCTTGATCACGTGTCAGCATGCAGTCCTTCCCTGCCCCACTGGCCCATTTTACCCTCTCAGAAAGAAAAGCAACAGAAGCTGCCTAGGCCCCAGGTGTGCATGTACTGAACTGGATGTGACAGAGGAAAATTCACAGAAATAGAAATACTGTAAGAACAACAAGAACCTGCCCTAAATGCAGGCAGTATCTATTTCTCCCGACCCATGCACTTTCTCCCAAATGGTAGGCATCATTGGATATACATCGGCACTTAGAAGTCATGTTGACAGTCTTTAGATGAGGGAACAGGCTCAGACAAGTGGTTGGTTATTTATGATCACACAGATTTCATACTCAACTAAAATATGAAAAGGTTTTAGGACTTACATGTTTACTGAATGAATGTAACAACTAACAACTTGGTCCAAATTAATAATACTCATTCCTGCAGTAGCTGAAGGTTTTGTAAAGATCCTTGTCCAGAGTTTGGCATTTGATGTTCCAACAACTATTTCAGGTTTCTATGCTTTACAGGTGAGAAACCTGAGGCGCAGGTTAACGGATTTCTCTAAAACACACACACACACACACACACACACACACACACAGAGAGAGAGAGAGAGAGAGAGAGAGAGAGAGACAGACACAGAGACAGAGAGACAGACACACACACAGAGAGAAACAGATTTGCCTTTTAAGTGTTCCTATGTGCCACTTTTTAAGTCCTTTCCAGTTCTTATAATGCCAGGTACAAAGAAGATGATCAGTAAATATTTGCTGAATAAACGAAAGAATGAATGAGAAAGCGAATGGAATCAAATCAGATCATGAATGGGAAAGAGACTTAAAAGCTGATGCAGTCCTCCAAGACATTGTTAAACAATTATTATCTCCATCACTCTGCCTCCCCTCCTCTTAGCCCCCTCCTGCATTCGGAGACGGAATGCCTCCTCCCAACTTGACTAATTTCACGCCGGGAAGGAGGGGCTCTCTCAGGTGCGGGAGACCCTAGCACCTGCGCTGTCCCGGTGCCCTAGTCAGTTCATCTGCTAAAGCAGGGAAGGTGAAGGGATAGGGACCCAACAAGCCGCCATTGGGAGGGTCGTGGGAGGAGCCCCGAGAGAACAGGGATGGGGAGGTGGGGGGTGGGGAATGACGGCGTCGAGAACCCCAGTGGGGCGGGGCGGGCCGACGCGTCCCAGTCCGGCTGCAGCGGAGCGCGCGGGGCCAGCTCTGCAGAAGGCGGCGGCTGGCTGGCCCGGACGGTCACATCCTGCTGCAGGGGGCTAGCTCCGGCCGCCGCACTGTCCTCTGCACCGGGGACGCAGGCCAGCTGCCAGGCCTCGCCGGCAACGCCCCCTGCTCAGCGACAGACCACGCGCGGCCCTTGGGAACGCTGGGGGCCCCGCAGACTCTCGGCTCGCGGCCACTCCGCCTCTGCCCTCTCTGCCCGCAGCTCGCCCCGCGCTGCCCGCCTCGGCGGGCCCGCGTCGGGATGGGGTAGGGCCAGCGCCAATCCAGCGATGGGCCGCCCTCTGGGCGCCGAGCAGCCCCCCGAGGCCTGACCCACCACGAGGATCCGGGAGGTGGGTGTGGGCTGAGCAGACCGCGCGAGTGGGGGCTGGGGTGGGCACCGGGGTTACGCGGAGGCGGGAAAGGCGCGGGGAAAATGGGCTGTGGGCCCCGGGAAGCTTGGGAGAGCTGCTGCATCCCGCTGCTCGTTCTGACTCCCTCAACTCCTGCCTCCTCCAGGATCCCCGCCTGGATGTCAAGTGGATGCCTCTGGGGTCCCCAGCGAACTCGGTGGAAACCATGGCTTCTTTGATGCCTCTTTCCCCATATCTGAGTCCCACGGTCCTCCTGCTGGTCAGCTGTGACCTGGGTTTTGTGCGAGCAGGTGAGTGAAGAGGATGCCGGCTGTGAGGGTCTGTCGGAGCCAGAGTGGAGGCGAGACCTCTTAACCTGTTAACATCCTGGCACCCCCAGACCGACCTCCCTCTCCTGTGAATGTGACGGTCACTCACCTCAGAGCCAACTCGGCCACTGTGTCCTGGGACGTCCCAGAAGGCAACATCGTCATTGGCTACTCCATTTCTCAGCAAGTATGAATCACCCCGCTTCCCCAACCTGTGTCCTTGGATCTCTGAACATCCCTCCAGTTCCCTCCACATTACTCCTTTGGAGTGCTTTGATGTTAGAGTCCCTCTCGAGTTAACCCTGATGGCGAGGGACTAGGGCTAGGCGGCCCTCCTTTCTCTACATCTCCTTACAGCGACAGAACGGCCCTGGGCAGCGTGTAATCAGGGAGGTGAACACCACCACCAGAGCCTGTGCTCTTTGGGGCCTGGCTGAAGACAGCGACTACACCGTGCAGGTCAGGAGCATAGGCCTCCGGGGAGAGAGCCCCCCAGGGCCCCGTGTGCACTTCCGTACCCTCAAGGGTTCTGACCGGCTGCCCTCCAACAGCTCCAGCCCAGGTGAGAGCTTTGTCTTAGTAGCTTTTTACCTGCCTTTTAACCTCTCATTTACTTGCTTAAGGCTCAGATGAACAGAGGGATGATTTAATTCATTCTACTGCCAGGGAAGGAAAGAAAAACAGGTGGGCAGGGGACCAGCTATAAAGATGCTGCTAATGAATCCTTTGGGGGAGAGGGCTCATAAGCTTCCTTCTACCCAAACTCATACCACACCTGCCACAGCCTGCACCGAGCAAGTTCTGTAACCACCCTTCGGTCTCTGACCTCTGCCCACCAAAGGCTTCGCCCTGAATGGAACTATCCCAGTCCTCCAGGCTCAGTGCCATGATGGACCCAGCGTGACGCTAACCCCCAGCATCTCCCTTCTGCATGTGACAGGGCTCTCCAGTGGGTCCTTTGTAACCCAGAGGACGGCTCTCTTCTCAGGTGACATCACAGTGGAAGGTCTGGATACAGAGCAGCCATTGCAGACAGGGGAAGTGGTCATCATTGTGGTCGTGTTGCTCATGTGGGCTGGTGAGTACCGGATGGGGAACCAGGGACTTGGCTCTATGATAGGAGGAATTGGCGAAGGAATCTGTCAGCAGAAAAAGGGAGAAAAACATTGGGGGAGGATTGGTGGAAGGAGGTGATCGGGACAATTCTGAGAGGGAGAAGGCGACTGTAAGCCCAGAGATGAGGGCTGCATGGGTTTTCTAGAAGCACCCTGCAAGGCTTCAAGTGGGTTGAGTCAAGATCAAGGCTCAGTTGGTGTTGTTGTGTTTCAGCTGTGATCGGGCTATTCTGCCGTCAGTATGACATCATCAAGGACAACGACTCCAACAACAACCCCAAGGGGAAGGGGCCTGAACACAGTCCTCAGGGAAGGCCAGTGGGGACAAGACAGGTGATGTGGGGACCAGTGGGTGTGAGAAGGCTGATTTGTATGCAAAGGAGTATTCAGTGAAAGGCAGAAGAATAGGCCGAGAAGGGGGAGGGAGGGTTGCAAAGGCAATGTCCAGGATCTGGGATGACAGAGTCCAGACAGCAGCGTGGCACATTTCCCTTTCTGGAATTGGAGATTTGGGTCATTTTCCCTTTACAGAAAAAGTCTCCGTCCATCAACACCATCGACGTCTGAGTGAACTGAGTGAACGAAGAAGAACCAGAACCGGAAGACAGGCGCACTAATAACGAGGGGGTGGGGGCGGGGTCAGGGAGAGCCTAACATGGTGATCTGCTTGAGACTCCCACAAGGCAGTTTGCACTCCCAGAATCTCAGGCTGGTACCCATCCTCTTTCCGCTGTGAGAGGGCCAGAAGGTAGGTCTGGTAGGCCCTGGACCCCTGGACCTGGAAGCAGATATCAAGAGAACACCTCCTCCCATCCTCCAGGTCCAGGGGAGAGTCACTTATTCAACCCCATCCCACTAGGCCCCCGACGGGGGGCCCCATGTCACCTGCATCAGGACTATTGGCACCCACTAGCTACCCCTACAGCTTGCCTCTGGGCCTCACAGAGGGGGTTTTCTGTCTGCATTGCCCTCCTCCAGTGAGCAAGAAGAACCCTCTGCGCACAGAGGCAGATGGCACACTGCACTACTCCAATGTCTTCCACGGAGCCTCCGGCGCTCCCCCCTCGCCTGGCGATCTCACCCCTGGGACATGTTTCCAATAAAGGTTCTTGGGCAAACTGGAACTGGCTGTATGGTATGCTGAAGACATCTCCACACCTTGTCAGCTCTCCAAGGGCCCCTCACGCCACCACCATCCTAAAAGGACAGACTCCTTGTAAGATGTTTGCGTCAATGTTTTTACCTAAGACGGTTGGAGAAAGAGGAAGGCGTGCGGAAAGCTAGAAGCTAGAAGATGGGAAGTCACAGAAGCATTTGTACCATGGAAACCAGGCCATGTCACATAAAAGGGCCAGTAGATATTTTTTTTTAAACCTTTGTTCAGGACCTTGTGTATACTAGGTAAATGCTCTACCACTGAGTTATGTAACCAGTCCCTTCCCCATCCTTTCGATTCTACCATTCACTCTGGGGAAATGGTCAGAAGGGCTGAGCCAAGTGTCCTGGGGGCCAGCGGAAGAGCAGCTGCCACTAACGTGTCCCTTGGTGCCATGACTCCTCACCCTGTGCACACCAGTGCCTCTTCTTTCATCTATGTCTCTGTTCATTCGAAGTGAATAGTAATTGTAACCCATAAATGAGTTTATATTTATACTCTGTAACATATCCAAAGGATTCTAGAAATAAACCGAGGGGTTTGGATGCCCCTTTCAAAAAAATGATAATTTGGGTTCTGGGGACTATCTGTTACCTGGGAAAAATGGGACCTGTCCTCTACTCATTCTTAATTTTCAAGAGGGATGCAGTAGCATGGAAGAGAAATACTCGTTGCCATTGGCAACTGCTGCCCGGGAAAGGCTTTGGGACCCAGCATCTGCTGGGATCTGCTATGCTTTTACGTGTGGGGGTGGGGGAGTGGGGTGGAGGGGGGTAATAGGTCTTGCCAACCTTGGACCATTCAGAGAAGGCCTGTGAGTATCTTCTTTTCTGCATTTCGTTCGATCTCTCTGATATAATGCAAGAAATTAGGCCATAAATCATTGAAAGAATCCCAGTCAAACAAAATAAAGAAGATAGTATATTTTCTCCTTAACTAATACCCAACCCCAGGCGTCATACCGCTGTTTAGTTGAAAGGGGGGCCAAGCTCTGGTTTGTCTCCTGCACTGACCCATAAAGACATCTGAGTCACAGCCACCAGCCTTGAACTCACCGTTTACCCAATGACCAAACAGGATGCCTTCCCTTTCCCTAGCTGGTGCACTCAACACATCCCTCAAACCCTGGCTCATTTCCTGAGACTGTGCTGCAGGACAGAGAAGTTGGGCATGGAGACAGTGATTTGAGAAGAGTTGAGTGGTCTTACGGGAAGTAAAGGGTTATTAACTCTGGGTTGAATCCCGGTTCCACCCTTCACTAGCTGTTTTAACTTCGGTGAGCGACCCTTAAATCTGCCTCCTGCGTAAAATGGGACTGTACCGCTGCCCACTCTCCTGAGAAAGCTCGGTAGCTATCGGTATTGAATTGGCCTCGTGCAAGTCACATAACTTTTGCGGGGAGGCAGAGGTTTCGGCTCGGCGACTTGTCTTTAGCCTCCCGTAGCACCCGCCTTGCTTTCCTCCAGAGTTTAAGCAACTGGAGCGCACTTGGCCTGGCTGAGCAGTGAGACTAACTAGGCTTAAGGTGTAGGATCCAGAGAGGGACCGGGACTTATGGGTGGAGCACAGTTCGGTTCGCACGCAGCTACGGGATTGGTTGTGGGGAGACTTCGACAACCCCTCTGACGGTCCCGCCCTAGGACTCACTGCGCTTGCGCACGTCCTGCTTGCCCCGCCGCGAACCCACTACGTGACCTTATGACGTGTGTCGCACTCACGTCGCCTGTGCGTCAGCGGCTGGCGCCGCCGCTGCCTGGCGGGTTGTCCAGGTAACCGCGGGAGTTGTCTCGGTCAGGGAGCATCCGAGACCTGTGTGCGTCATGCAGTTGAAGCACCTGAGGACCCTGCTGAGCCCTCAGGTGAGGAACCCCGTGCTTCTCCCATTCCCCGGCCACCGGGCGTTCCAAAAAAGAAGTGAGGGAGACAGAAGTTTATACTTTTGAGCGCCTACTTTGTGCACAAGATTGTGAAAGATCTTTCGGAAGGCAACATGCATAGCTAACAACCATTAAGCTTTCATTGCATCAGATACATCAGTTGAGTACCAGGCCCCGAGCTTAGACTGTAGGGGACCAAATCCACCTGCGTCAGAGGCTCTTTCTGCAGGGAGAGACGCATATATAGAGAGAACGATCATAACTTTATACAGGATGAAATAAACGCTTTAAGTATAAGCCTCTACCCACCCCCTCAAAAAAAAAAAAAAAAAGGAAAGGCAAAAAGCTGAACCTTTTGCATTGTGAAAGTCTGTCTCCTCAGATTCAGAAGAAGCTGGGCACTAGGGGAGAAGCCCAGAAACAGAAGCAAAGAATGGGTTTGGGAGTGAAGAGAACGGAATGGAATTCAGGTCAGCTCCAACACTGATTTGACCAAATGGGATCGCTGGCTTTGACCCTCGTCAGACATAGTCATTCTATCACCAGCTTCATTTGGGAAAGAAAAGTCGCAGTGAGAGCAACCCTAAGAGACTTAGGAGAAGTTCTGCACGCAAAAGAACGTTATAAGCTGGGTATAGTGGCACAGACCGGTAGTAACAGCAACTGTTAAGTGGAGGGTCAGGAGTGCAAGGCCATGTTGGCTACATAGAGAGTTCAAGGCCAGCCTGGGTTACATGAGATTCTTATCTTTAAAGAAAAATGAAAGAAAGAAAGAAAGAAAGAAAGAAAGAAAGAAAGAAAGAAAGAAAGAAAGAAAGAAAGAAAGAAAGAAAGAGAAAGAAATAAAAAGACACACAGTAAGCCAGTGTGATGGCTTTAGTGGATAAAGGTACTTCCCACTAAGCCTGACCACCTGAGTTTGAACCCTGTGACCTACACAGTGGACGGAAAGAACCAACTCATGCAAGTTGTCCTCTGACTGCCATACATGTGCCACCCCACCATAAATGTAAGGGAAAAAAATTAAAGCGCCTTACAAACTGTAAAGCTGTGTGAAGAATGATAGACAACAGAGACAGACATTTGGAATTGAGAGGACAGGCTACCACAACACAAATAAGAAGGTTGGGCTCTAGGGGAAAGGACTCCTTGCAAGCATGAGAAACTGAGCTCAGATCTCCAGCTCCCACTTAGAAGCTGGGCACAGCTGTAACCCCAGGGCTGGGGAGGCAGACAGGTGGGTCCCTAGGGGTCTAGTCCTGGAACTCCAGCCTAGCCAGATTCATGAGCTCTAGCTTCAATGAGAGACCCTGTCTTAAAAAAAAAAAAAAAAAAAAAAAGGTGGAGAATGATTGGGGAGGACACTTGATGTTGTCCTCTGGCCTGTACACACATATACAAACACACCTGCATACAAAACGAGTATGCTGCTTTGCAGGAGGTAGTGCCAGTGGCAGAGCCCATACTTAGCATGTTCGAGCCCTTACATTCATCCCTAACAGTACAAAAGCAAGTCCTTTACCTGATCATGCATGCCTGTACTCTTAGAACTTGAGAGGCTGAGGCAGGAGGATTGCTGTGAGCTCAGAGCCAGCTTGACTGCATAGCAACACCTTCTTTTAAGAGAAGAATAGCCAGGCATGGTAGCCCATGCTTGTAGTCCCAACACTCAGGAGCAGAGGCAGGCGGATTTCTGTAAGCTTGATGGCAGTCTGGTCTACAAAGCGAGTTCTAGGACTACACAGAGAGACCATGTCCAAAAATAATAACAATAAATAAGAATATGTGGCTGAATTAATTCATTAATATATATGTCACAACAGCATAATTAAAGATGTTAGAGTTACCGCTTATGGAATCAAACATACATAGATTCAAATATTGCATCTACCATCTAAAAACTGTATATGTAAACCTGAGCAGATTTCTTAACGTTTTCAATGCCTCAATTTCTCCAAAACGTAAAATGAGATACGGTTCTTCATGGATGTCAGGCATTTTCATAAATGCCTGACACCGTTTCACTTAATCCTCAAGACAGTCCAGTCAGGTACCTGACTGTAGAGAGAGGAGGGTTCTTTGGGTGTAGAACTCAGGAGTGTTTGCAGAGTGTGCGGAGGGTACAAGTAAATTAGAAACAAGAGTTGTTCTACCTGTCAGCGGTAGGACAATAAAATGTCGTGCTCCGTGCTCAGTAAGCTGGTGCTGTAATCTGTAATTTCAAAATGCCCTAATGGAAAACTTGGAAATAGAACCCTTTGGTCTCTAAAATAAAATTAAAAAAAATGATGATGATGTCATGGTGCAGCTGGTCAGATGCCCAGGAGGGACTCAGCCAGGAAGGAGGATGGCCAGCCAAAGTTGATGAAACGCCCGCGCCCCCTTCTTACCTACTGCAGTGAATGGTTGGGTCACAGCCGTGGTGATGGTGGCTATTTCCTGGCTGTAGTTTAAGGATTTTGATGCAATGACCTTTTCTGGCTTTGGTGGTATTTGGGTTAGGTGTGAAGAGTGTTTTAAGCTAGACCTCCAGTAGCCCAAGTGGCTGATCAGACATTTGGAGTAGGAGCTGAATGCTATTTGAAGATCAGAAACCTTTAGTGGCAGTGTGGGGGGTGGCACAGCTGGTGGCGTGAGGGACACACAATGAGGGTAGTTCACTGGGTGATGATCACATTTCCTTAAAGACAGGGCCTCAGGAGCCCAGGCTGGCTTCAGACCTGCCATGTTGCTGAGAAAGATGTTGAACATCTGATCCTCCTGCCTTCACCTCCCAGGTGCTAGGATTGTAGGCATCTGCCACTGCACCTATCACCCCTGTGTTCTCTTTACTTACTTTTTATATTTTTTTTTGAGTTGCCGGGCATCAAACTCAGGGACTCAGGAATGTAAGACGGCCACTCCACCAACTGGGCTATACCTCAGAGTTAGCAGTGGGCACTTCCCCCACCCACCCACCCACCCCGGTTGGTTTTTTTGGTTTTTGCTTTTTTGAGACAGTGTTTCTCTATGTAGCCTTGGCTGTCCTGTACCGCTGTGTAGACCAGCCTGGCCGTGAACTCACAGAGATCTGCCTGCCTCTGCCTCCCTGAGTGTTGGGATTTCAGGCCTACACCCCTGTTGCCTGGCAGCAGTGGTCACTTTTAACGCTAGACTTTCATGACTTGGGCAGTTAAGCAGGGGAAAGTGCTGTTGTTTATTCCTGGCCTCAATTCTAGTTGGGTTACTCCTTGTTTCAGAGCTTCCTCTGTCTGTCCCACTCCTGCTCAATACATACAGACCATTATCCTGCCTTCAGAGGCTCACCCCGGGCTGGCCCAGCCCATGCTTCCTGCCTTCCCCCTCTCTCGTTTACAGAAGTCTCGGCCTCCTTGCCGGAGCTCGACTCTTTTGTGCCAGCTATTACATCTGAAGTAATTCACCATTCAACACATTCATCCTTCAGAGTTTAATTTTGATTGCTTAAGCATAAAACCATCTTGGGCATCTCTAAGCTGTTACTGCGCTCGGGACATATTCTTCTTATGGGGCATTTTCAGTTTTGCAGCATCTTATTAGGTGCCGGGGCAGGATCTGTGTTTTGCTCTTTGTCTCTCTGTCAGCTCCTGGCCAAGTGCCTTTCTCCTTAAAGTGCTTGAAAACATTAATTGAATGAGTACCTATAAAGACTGAAATGTATCAGATTAATTGACTTTTTTTTTCAGTAGCAGACTTGAAAGATGAGGGAAAGAGAAGGCCATTGCCTTCTGAACAGCTGATGCATTACATTTGTCAGGAGTCTCAGAAAGTACCTTAGGGGCTGGGGAGCTGGGTTGGTAGATGCAGTGTTTACTTAGCTTGAGTGAAGCCCTGGGTCCCTTCCCCAGCATGGCATAAACTAGACATGACGGTGCATGTCCCAAGGCCTAGCACTCAGGAGGTCGCTTACATTCCCTCTGTGCCCCTGCAGGATGGAGCAGCAAAGGTGACGTGCATGGCCTGGTCCCAGAACAATGCGAAATTTGCTGTGTGCACAGTGGACCGAGTAGTACTGCTGTATGATGAACATGGGGAGCGGAGAGACAAGTTCTCCACCAAACCAGCAGACATGAAGGTGGAGAGGGCTCATCCGCACCCTAACCTATCAACCTAGGAAACTTTGTCATCTGCCTTCTAGCCGTGGGCACGGGAAAGGGTCTACCCCTTTTCTCAGTATAAATCTTCCGGGTCTGTCAGGACATGTATGTGTCTCCTTTCCTCTTTCGTTTGTACCAACTGTTTTTGTTTTTACTGCTAGTACGGCAGGAAGAGCTACATGGTGAAAGGCATGGCTTTCTCTCCGGATTCCACTAAGATTGCCATAGGACAGACTGACAACATCATCTATGTCTACAAGATTGGAGAAGATTGGTGAGGACAGAGATGAGGGGTGGGTGGCCCACAAAAGGAGAGTTATGCATGAGAAATGCCTCGCTGGGGTAGGGGTGGGGGGTGCAGGGATTGGTGCCAGGATGAGGCGTGGGAGGCAGAGACATTCTAGTGTCTGATTCTGTGTGCCCGTGCCTTTGCCTGCCCCTCGTGTCCTTTAGTCCCGTCTCTGGAGGAATGAGTAAGGCCAGCAGAAGGTCCTGAGAGCCAGTGTGATGCTATCTCTGATGGACACCCACTCACATTGCCATCAGACCTCCCCCAGAGGAATAGGAAACACCACTGGGCCAGGAAAGGGTTCTGCTCTTGCCTCCTCCCATCACCATCATTTGGGGGCAGTTTATTTGAGGAAGTGACTTTAAGTGCTTCCTTTCCTTATGTTTGGCAGGGGTGACAAGAAGGTCATCTGCAACAAGTTCATCCAGACGGTAAAGGCCGGTTTTCCTGCCTGTGACTGTAACCAAGAGTTGCACTTTATAATGTCCGAAGCCGGTTTGAGCCGCTAAAGGATGGCACTGCCTGGCTGCTCGTTGTCACCTGCTACAGAGCCTAGTGGTGCCTGCTCCTTGCACTCTTCCCTGCAGGAGACCAGGGAGGTGGCTGCGGTGGGGGTGGGGTTGTATAAAGATGCGAATCCACGCAGGTGGGGTCATCCTCTCCCCTTTCCCACACAGAGTGCTGTCACTTGCCTGCAGTGGCCTGCAGAGTACATCATTGTTTTCGGCCTGGCTGAAGGCAAGGTAAGGGAGGGGAGGGGAAACCGGGGTAGGTCAGGTGGGGGTCCTGGGTGGGGAGTGGGGGCAACACAGTCTTTTCCTCTGGAGCCCAAGTGTGCATGTGCCGCAGAAGAATGCACGGGGACCAGTTTTGTACATCGTGGGTTTTTTTGTCTTTGCTTCTCAGGGCCTGGATGAAACTGCAAGTAGTCTAGCCAGACTTTTGTGTATTCTTTGGTTTTCAGGTTCGCTTAGCCAACACTAAAACCAACAGGTCATCTACCATCTACGGGACAGACTCTTATGTGGTGGCACTGACAACCAAGTGAGTAACGAAGGGAAGACATGCATTTCCTGGAAATGTCAGGAAGAAGCTGCATTTGGCAGAAAGGGACTTTCTCAGCAAGGTGAAAGTCTCTCATTCATAAGTTTGCCTTTCTGCCTTTGTTCTTCAGCTGCTCTGGGAAGGGGATCCTCTCGGGTCACGCGGATGGCACCATCGTCAGATATTTCTTTGATGATGAAGGCTCTGGAGAGTCACAGGTATGGATAAAGCTTCCTGTGGGAAGGGGGGCCATTCCAGGAGCCCTCCTGGGGGAAGCTGCATGTCTAAGCACCATGTCGGAGTTATTTAGGGAAGAGGCTGGAAGAGTGTGGTCTTGGAGAGAAGCATTTGGATGCCACCACACAGATTTGTGTTTAGGAGGCTAGAGCTTACTATTTATAGGGAGGAGTGGGCGGAAGAGACCTTGAGAGAGGGGGAAATAAAGCCTGTAAGGGAGACAAAAAGTGAAAATTATTTCCACTTATGTAAATATATACACATACACAAATATGTGTATTTATATACATATTTACGTAACACATATACATACAAATGCATAGGGGAAAAAACAGGCCAGCAAGATAGCTCAGCAAGTAAAGGCGCCTGATGCCAAACCCAACCGAACCCATGCGGTGCAAGAAGAGAAGTGACTTCCGTAAGTTGTCCTTCACCGATGGGTACACACACAAATTCGCACACACACACACAAGTGCATACAAACTCACACACGCGCACACAGGCGTGCACATGCGCACACACAAATAAATGAAAGGTTTAAAGGTCAACTATTTTCTTGGAAAAAGAAAAGATAGACATAAAGGGAAACGTTCATGTTTTACTCTGCATAATTCGGTATTGCATTAATCATTTACATTGTGAGTTGCCCGTATAATTAATTAAATGTAGCCCTCCTTGAAAAAGAAGCCATGCACTCTCTTGGGTGGAGACAGAGTTGGCAACTGTGTCCTATCTCCCCTTAGGTAGCTTTGCTAGTACATGCTTGAGCTCTCCAACACACTGCTGTGTTGCAATTTCTTTAGAGTACAAAGTCAGCATGAGTGTGTGTATGTGGTATGTGTGTAGTCATGACACAGAGGATACTCTGTGAAGTCTTTAGGATTAGGATGTGTTGGTGTGGGAAGATGTTGGCAGGAAGATCCCTCCCCCCGCCCTCCCCCCCCCACAGGGTGGGATGGTCAAGAATGTATGGCTCAGCTGCGAGGAATGAGGAATTTCTAGGGTGGCATCCTCAGAGTAAAACGGAAATGTTCCGTTGCAGGGGAAGTTGGTTAACCATCCATGCCCGCCCTATGCCTTGGCCTGGGCAACCAACAGCATCGTGGCTGCCGGCTGTGATCGGAGGATTGTGGCCTATGGGAAGGAAGGCCACGTGCTACAGACTTTTGACTACAGCCGGGACCCTCAGGAGCGGGAATTCACCACAGCTGCAGCGAGTCCTGGAGGCCAGTCTGTCGTGCTGGGAAGTTATGACAGGTAGGCCCCCTGTCCCGTTGTGTCTTCTGCCTTCTTTCTCTGGGAACTCCTTGTGCTGGCCAGGTTGTTCTGAACCTCAGCAGGAGCCTGGACAGAGGCAATGTCTGTTGAAAGGGATTCTCTGATTGTCACCCATTGTCATGCTGGCAGCTTCAAAATGCAGTGTGTTGCCTCAGCCTGAAATTCCACCGCAGAACTGATCACCTTCTCCATGTCTCTACCGCCTCTTTCAGACTTTGAGTTTATCCTGTCCCATAGTTGTTGCTTCTATTTTGAGGGGTCCTTGAGAAGAAGTCTGGGTAGTCTTACTGTCCAGGGCCTATGTTGGCTTCTGATATATGGTATATAGCCCCTGTTTGGTGAGCGAATGAAGAATGAACTGGCGGATGAGCAGCTGCAACCCAGGTCCTCTCTCTTTGTCAGTCTTTGTGTCTCCTTATGTTCCTTTCTTTGACTCCTCCACTTCCTGCTTTCCTCTTCCTATATTCCTGACAGTTCGGTTTTTCTCGTTTGTCCTGTTTCCTCTATTTCCATCCTTTAGTGCTGTTTTTGATTTTGAGATAGGCTCTCACTCTGTAGCCCTGAGTAGTCTGGAACTCCCTAGGTAACAGGCTGGCTTCAAACTTGCAGCAATCCTCCTGCCTCTGCCTCCCGAGTGTTTGCATTATAGGTGTGCGCCATCACACCTGGGCTCCATCTTCTTACTCCGTTTCCTTTCGCCTTGACTTCCCCCAACTCCCTCTGCATCTTTTTATTCTCGCTGGCTAGGCTGCCTCGCTGGTCTGTCGTTTTGCATTTGCTTCTCTTTCTGATAGAAGGAGACTGGTTTCCTTTAGTTGTCGGCTTATTTTCACTCCTTTGCTCCGCCTCCATCTCTTCTAAAAGCCACATACCTTTCTAGACTTCGGGTGTTCAACTGGAGTCCTCGAAGAAGCATCTGGGAAGAGGCCAAGCCCAAGGAGATTGCCAACTTATACACCGTCACAGCCCTGGCCTGGAAGCGGGACGGCTCCCGGCTCTGCGCGGTGTGTTGTTAGCGGCCCCTTTCTGTCTCGGTGATCATCTCCAGACTAGAGTAAAACACTCCCTGTGCCAAGTCACTCTCCTGTGGCACCAGAGAAGCCCCACTGCCTTGTGACCTCAACCTCAGAATCTGCTGTTAAAGGCAAGAGAGGGAAATGTACACTTAGCAGTGGAGGCCCCAAGGGACAGAGTTGTCCAGGCCAGCCTGGTTTCTCCCTTTCATCCAATCTACCTGAGATGCCTCCAAGTCCCAGGGTTGGCACCTTTTTTCCTCTGCTAGACCGAAACCTGCCCGCCCTTCTGCTGGCCACTCGTCTCTAGACTGGGACAGCAAGGTTTGAGGTCTGGATGTATCAGATACCTGCCCTGTGTCGCTGTGTGTCGCCTCTCATGCTGTCCCTTTCCCTAGGGCACACTGTGTGGTGGGGTGGAACAGTTCGACTGCTGCCTGCGAAGGAGTATTTACAAGAACAAGTTCGAGCTGACGTATGTGGGACCTAGCCAGGTGAGCAGCCTGTCATGCTGAGATCTCTCCTGGCTCATTCATCTTTGAAACATTTCCCCACCTGCTGGCCTCAGCCAGTGTCAGATTTAACCTTCATCCTGGCAAAGCTGTCAGAATGTGGGAGACAGAATGTGTCAGGGTAACTTCTTGGCAACTTTCTTGCCGTATAGTTGTTCTGGTGCATTGTAAGAAAAGGTTTAAGCGCCAGGCTCTAGAGTACAGGGCTTGGCACCTTTATCTTTCTGGTATAAAGCTTTCCTCCCCTGTCCTGGCTATAGAAGAGCTGATGAGCAGGATCACCAATGAACCGAAAAGCTCCAGGACTCTGTTGTCTTTGAAGCAGACTTTTCACTCTCCCTCTGTCTTTCCCTTGCCTTTATTGTTGATTTGTCCCTATATCTTTTCATTCTCTCACCTTTGAACATACCCACACACATAATTAAAAAGAAAAAAAGAAAAGAAAAGAAAGACATTGTGGTCTGGCATATGGCCCTTGAGTTTGAGGCCAGCCTGGTCTACATAGCAAGTTCCAGCCCAACTGAGGCTACATGGTGAGACCTTGTCTCAAAAACAAAAACAAACACAAAACAGAAGTTAAAGAGGAAGAAAAAAAGATAAAATCTTAGCATTCAGGAGGCAGGAGGATGGCCAGTTAGAGGTAATCTTAGGCACATAAGAAGACTCTTTAAAACCCATCGTCATCATCATGTTATTATTTTAATAATATATTATTATTTACCACATTTAATTATAGTATTACTTATTATTATATAGTCTTCTGTTGTAATAGGTAGAGTTGTACTAAAAGCTGCAGGAACAAAGTGAGTGATTGGTGTTACTCAATATAACTTTCAGAATCAAATGTCTCACAAACAGCAAAAGAGAGACTAAAAGAATTTCCTAAGTAGCTAGTCCCCTTGTGAGCATAAGGTACCATCATTATCAACAGCATCCTAGGCCAAGTGCAGACACAAGTTATTAGCTGTGTTCAGCATCATGGAGGTTGTGGGAGGGATGTGGCACCTTCACTTCTTTTGTGCTGGAAAAGTCTGAAGGGCTCGGACTTGTCCCTTACCAGGTGATTGTGAAGAACCTATCTTCAGGGACCAGGGTGGTGCTCAAGTCACACTATGGCTATGAGGTGGAAGAGGTGAAGATCCTGGGAAAGGAACGTTACTTGGTGGCTCACACGTCAGATACGCTGCTGCTGGGAGATTTGAACACTAATCGCCTCAGTGAGGTGGGAACCAAGAATAGAAGGATGGGTAATGGGACATCTTGGCTTGCTAATTCTGGCGATCCGAGACCCCAAAAGTAAGATTTCTCAAAGGAGGCCCTGCCATTCTGATGTTGGTTGACCTGGTTTCAAGGAGTGAGAGGTATAGAATCCTGGAGTATGAGTTTCCACAGTCAGCATTTTTTTGTGCCATCATCTCTCGGAAATGTAGGGATCAGGGCAAGAGCCTGACATAGCACATTTTTTGTGTAATGTCAAGGCCTCCCTGAGTACCATCTCTTTCCCTCCCTACTGACACCCTTCCAGCCTTGTCTTGGGTAATTGTCTCTGATGTTTTCTCCTCACTTTGCAGATAGCCTGGCAGGGATCTGGTGGCAATGAGAAATATTTCTTTGAAAATGAGAATGTGAGTAGAGCTTGCATCCCTGCCACCATTTCCATAAGCCCCATTCCAGCTCCTAGTCACAAGGGTGAGTGGCCAGGGGTGGGAGACTGCAGGTAGAAGGTGGGGGTGATAGGAAAGGACGAGGAGAGAAGTCACCCCGCACTGTGGTGCCCCTTCCATTGTTTCTCTCCATGCCTCCTTCCCGTTCTCCTTCAGGTATGCATGATCTTCAATGCTGGGGAGCTGACCCTGGTGGAGTACGGGAGTAATGACTCACTGGGTTCTGTGCGCACTGAATTCATGAACCCGCACCTCATCAGGTAACCTGTGAACCTTTGAAATTCAGAATTCCTTTTGAACTTTTAAACTGTATTTAGATTGCTCCCAGACCAGTCTAAAAACTTCATCCATGTGGTACTTCAGAACCCTCAAGAAGACCCCAGGCTAAACCCTTACTTTACTTGTCCCTCACATTTCAGCGTCCGGATTAACGAGCGGTGCCAGCGAGGAATGGAAGATAATAAGAAGTTGGCTTATCTTGTTGATATTAAGACGATTGCTATAGGTAAGACTCTCTTATAACGATCATGCCTGTGTTGCACTTCTTTATCACAGGATTGTGTTCAGTGAAGACTCCAAGAAATTGAAAGACACCAAGAAATTTGTAACCCCGTTTTTACAGTTATACACATTGTGTATACAGTAAACATTGTGGCTATACACAATGTTTAAGTTCCTGTGGGTGTGCCTTTATGCAAGTTCCTAGCTGTGGATACACAGATACACAGGCCCGTCCATATATAATTAGCATGTTCTTTAGTCATATACCTTAGGGCCTGCAAGTTGTAAACAGTTGAAGTGAACCATCAGCAACTTTAGGAGTTTTTCTGCTTAGATGTCATCAGATCATAGACTCTTTAGAACTACAAGGGCCATATTATTTTTATATCCCATGTTATTAGTAACAATAGAAACTTAATTCACCTTCCACAAGTATTTCATTTATAAATCTTGACTTTATAATTTTTACCACCAGATGTTACAGGCATCAAGAATAGCACAGTATCCTCTAGAAAGTACAGACATGAGCACGCATAGGCAGCACAGCTGTAGGAATGGACCCTGGTGTCAGCCTCCCCTCTGTACTGGCTTCTGCGTGAGCTTACTGAAGTTATTTGTCTCTCACAGAGTGGGAGCAACAGCACCTGCCCCAGGTGGAAGCACTTAGTTCCTTGCCTGCCACATCGTCATTTAGTACATTTCAGTTGTTAATAGTCGTGACATCTTATTTCTTGTTTATCCATGCCTAGTTGTGTTGAATCATACAGCATTTTGTCATATTTACATTGGGTCTTTTGGTTCATATCTTTTTTGGTTTTATTTTTGTTTTTTTGAGACAGGGTTTCTCTGTGTAGCCTTGGTTGTCCTGGACTTACTTTGTAGACCAGGCTGGCCTCAGAGATCCGCCTGCCTCAGCCTCCCAGAGTGCTGGGATTACAGCCGTGTGCCATCACGCCTAATTTGTTATTTTTCTTTTACATGTATGGCTGTTCTGCCTGCACATGTCTGTGTACCATAGCATGCCTGCTGCTCTCAGAAGTCAAGAGAACTGGACTTATAGATGGCTCTGAGCTGCTATGTGGGTGTTGGGAATTGAACCTGGGCCCTCTGAAAGAACAGCCAGTACTTTTAACTACTGAGCCATTTCTCCATCCCCAGTTATTTGGGGTTTCTTTGTTTGTTTGTCTGTTTCTCACAGTAGTGCTACTCTCTGAGCTCTATTTTTAGAGTAGAAGAGCTGTATCTTCACTTTCATTAAGTACTTCCCAGTTGCTCTCTGAAGAGGTTGAGCAGTTTCCATTCCTGTCTCAGTTAGTTCCCATTCTTCCACATCCTCTCCAAGTCTTGAAATTGCCTGGTGTATGTGAAATGCTATTGCAGTTATTGCTTGATCGATCACTCAGATTCCTTTTTCTGTGAATTATCAATTCTTATCCCTTACACATTGTGAAAGTCAAGTTGTCTCTTTGTTAGAGGGTTTCTCTGTGTAGCCTTGGCTGTCCTGGATCTCGCTCTATAGAGCAGGCTGGAAAAAGTTTTTAATTAAAAAAAATAAAAATTGAGGCTGCGGATATAGCTTGGTGGTAGAAAGCATGGCAAGCCCTGGGTTTAGTCACCGGCACTGCAAAAATAATAGTAATAGTAATTCCTGATTTTTGAGGTCTCATTTAAGAACTTTTCCCCTTATTCCCTCCTATATTTTAACATTCTTAAGTTTTGCTTTCCACCTGGAATTTATTTTTGTATGTGATGTGGGTAGGGTTTTATAACTATTTTTTCCATCTGTTTAACCATTTGCACACTCATTTGTTGTACCATCCCTGTCATAAATCAAGCTCTCCTACACCTGTGGACCTCTTCTTAAGATAGTTCCATATTTCATGAATATTACACTTCACCTCTGAGCTCGGAAATGCAGGTACCTGTAGTGGAAATGATATGTAGGCCAAGAGGCCCAAGATTCTTGTGGCAATAACAAACTATGAGATGTCAGAACAAGTCCATTCACTCCACAGGGTTCATTTTCAATATATGTAAAATGATAGAATTCTTCAACTTTTCTAGTTACTAGTCCCTTTGCATATAATGACAATTATAGATATTTTCCCAGAAAAAAAATTTTACATAAAATTCAGGGTTCACAGAGAGTCCTTGCTGCTCTGACATGGCTTGGTCTGCCTTAGTTTTGGTTGCTGTTTTGTTTTGGAAACAGGGTCTCATTTAGCCCAGATTTACTTTGAATTCCTGATCCTCCTGTCTCAGACCCTTGAGAACTGGCATTATAGATATGAATGAACATGTCCATTGTCCTAATTTCTATGTCTTCAAGGTTAAGACTGTACCACACTACCAGCCTGGCTCTGGCCTTTCTGCCTTGTCCTGGAAGTCTGAGCCACTGAGCTGCATGAGCCTGACCATCCTCAGAGGCTTCCTTGTACTGTTCTGTCTGTGTGCTCCTTTACTCTTAACCCTTTGGTGCTGTCTCACCTTGTGCACTCCATTGCTCACCTGACTCTTTGGAGCCAGAGTGACGTTACCAAGGTCATTTCATTCATCAGCTTTCTCTGGTACTCAGTAACACACTCACCCATTTTTTGCTTGTTGTTTCCAGACAGGGTCAGACTAGGTAGCTGGAGCTGGCCTACATAGAGGAGGCTGGCTCAAACTCCCACTCTTTCTGCCTCAGCTTTCTGAGGGCTTGGATTATAGCTGTGCACTACCATTTCTCCATAAGACCTTTAGTTAGCTACAAAGTCAAATAAACCATCTATAATTCTAGACAAGTTTCTTAACTTTCTTGTGTGTGTCCTTGTGTCTGCATCTAGCTTAGGCTGGACTCAAACCTGATCTGTGACTTTCTCTGGACTCCTGATTCTCCTGCCTCCGCCTCCCAAGTTCTGGGACTAGAGACATGGAATAGCCAGGTTCCTAAAGCAGTCTCTGAAAATTGTGCAGTACTGGTCATTTACAGTCCCCACTGATACCCTTGTTCTGATCAAATGTTCCAGCATAATTATAAGACCAGAATTCTACAGACCAATTGCAGCCCTCTCCATGGCTGGAATCACCTTCTTATCTACCTTCTTTGCAGTGGATCTGATTGGCGGCTATAACATCGGTACTATCAGTCACGAGAGCCGTGTGGATTGGCTGGAACTTAACGAGACTGGGCACAAGCTTCTCTTCAGGGACCGGAAACTTCGTGTGAGAAAAGTTACTAGGGCCTTAGGCCTGGGCTGGTCCAGAAAGGGTGTGAACTAGGTGGTTACCAGGGACTACAGGGATAGAAGGGAGTGTGGGGTAGGGGGTGGGGAGAGGACATAGTTCTTGGTTCTGTTTGCAATTAGCATAGCAGAAGGGTCAAAGGATAGTCTATTCTATCTCTACCTGTTCTAAATGTACCTGAAGGAGATTGTTTTATGATGGGAACAAAATTGGTTTCTCTCTTACTGTTCACAAGTCTGTGTCCTCAGGAAGCTTTGTCCCCCTCCTCAGGTCTGGCTGACCATTGCCCAGACCCACTTCACTAGTGTGGTTCAGCCATGCTTAGCTCAAGGCACGGAGCCTGGCTTGAGTAGTACCTCCTGACCCTTACGTATGCTCTTCTCAGTATGTCATCACCAGAGAGTTCAGCCTTTCTTGTGATTTTTCATTTCAGTGAAAGCCACTCTACAAACTGTCAGCTCATTTAGTTTTGTTTGGTAGCCTCATTAATCTGGCCCAGGGCTACTCTAAGAATGAAAGTCTGACCTTCACCTGCAATATCTTGAATGTAGGTCTCAGCTTGCTAGGTCATCTCATGCTCGATCAGAGCCAGGACATAGCAACTTAGAGTAGACGCCAGGGGCTGGAAAGTCGACACATACCTGGCTGGGTCAGTGTGCCGCTGAGGAAATGGGCAAAACCAGACGATGTCATCACAGCCCTTTTGACTGTGCTGTCTCCCTTGACCTCCAGTTGCATCTATATGATATCGAAAGCTGCTCGAAAACCATGATCCTCAACTTCTGCTCCTACGTGCAGTGGGTTCCCGGAAGCGACGTGCTGGTCGCTCAGAACCGAAACAGCTTGTGTGTGTGGTACAACATCGAGGCGCCTGAGAGAGTCACCATGTCCTCTATCAGGGTATGTGGAGAGCAGGAGGCCCCAGACGTGTGTCAGTCTAATTCGTTAGAACCCTGAGGAGAAGACTGTGAAGGCTGCTTGGTTTTCTCTGTCCACCACCCATACTCTCCACGATGAAACTGGCAAGCTCAGTTCTCACCCCCTCCCCATAGTGGTCTGGCCTCCACAATTGTCCCTGCTTAGCTTTCCTGACCTTGTTAGATTCCTACAGATGAGTTCATATTCCAGTGGCCCTGGGACCGTATGACGTCACCAAGTGCAGTTCTTTCTAGTCTAGAACGTAGACCCCAGTGGGAGGGATGCTTCCATGCCAACATCCTTGATGTTCATTGTTACAGCCATTCAGAATTTCTCCTCTGTCAAATTACACATGAACTGTCCCACTGTCCCATGCTGACGTCACACACCCACCATCCTGTTAGACATAGCCTTCAACGCTTTACAAGCACTAAAAGGCTCCAGTTAGCCAGTGTGTAACCTTCTTCCCTACAGGTAATACAAGCACCTTGCAAGTCCTTCATCTTGATTATCTCCGTTTTCATTGGTTGTCCAGTATTTTTAATTCTAAAGTTCAGGTTTTTAAATACCATTTATTTATTTTGTGTGTATGTGTGCACACACACATTCCCATAGGTGGAGGTCAGAGGACAGCTTGTGGGAGTCGGCTCTCTCCACCCGCCGTGTGGGTGCTGGGACTGAACACAGGCCATTGCACATGTTAGCCTCTGGAGCCATCTCCCCAGCTTTAGTTCCGATCTTCGTTGTTGCTGTTGCTATGCCGGGGTGGAACCCGGCTCCAGGCACTCTGGGCAAGTACTGACCATGCACTTTTAAACCACATGAAGTGGGTTTTTAGGAGTGAACACTTAGATTTGTTTTAAGAAAAGATTTATTTGCATGTTATGTGTATGCTCGTTTTACCTACATGTTTGTCTGTGAACCACATGCATGCATCGGGCCCCTAGAGACCGGAAGAAGGTGTCAGGGTCCCTGGAACTCGAGTTACAGATGGCTATGAGCTGCCATGTGGGTGCTGGGAACCATACCCACGTCCTCCCTAAGAGCTAACCACTGAACTATCTCTCCGGCTTCAACTTTGAATCTTTCAGTATGTAGTCTGGCTGCACGCCCATGCTGGTCTTGGATTTTCTGTAGTCCTGCTTTTACCTCCTAATATGTAAGTGCTGGAACACAGCCACCATGCCTGACATCATTCATATTCATTTACTATTCTTTCTCTTCCTCCTCCCCAACCCCTCGACCTAGAACTAAAACTTGTGTAGCTTAGGCTGCCTCCTGCCTCTCCCTCCCTAACTGCGGGTATCACAAGCATGGGCCACACATGGCTCATGACGTCATTATTTTATATGGACAGAGCTTACATTTGCCACCAGCCTATTTTTTTTTTCCGTACTTTTTCTTCTTGCCTCAGGAAGTATTTTTCTTTTTCTTGGAGAGTATCATTTAGAATTCCCTTTGGTGAGAGTCTCAGCGTTTTGTAACATGTTATCATGTGTGTTCTGAGAAATTTATTAGCAGCTCTTTTCTCTTTGGTTGCTTTCAAGATTTACCTTTTAATTTCTAATTCTGTGTGTGTGCATGCGTGTACATGCATACACAAGTGAGGGCGGGTACATGCTGAGGCCAGAAGAGGCCATCAGATCCCCTGGAGCTGGAGTTACAGGCTGCTGTGAGCTGCCCGACTTAGGTGCTGGGAACCAAACTCAGGTTAGAACCGTCAGCACGAGCACTCTGAGCAATCTACTCTAGCCCCTCTTTGGTTGTATTTAAAATCTACTTTTCATGATGTTTTGACACTTTACTACAGTCTTTCTACATAGTATTTTCTTCCTGTGATGGCTTCTTGCTATATAGGACAGACTGTCCTCAAATTCCTGGGCTCAGGCAAATCTCTGCCCTAGCCTCCCGAGAGGCAGAGGCTGTAGGCACAGGCCGTCTTATCAGGTTAGAGGGTTTGGGGTTTCTGTAGTGGGTAGCTAGCAGTTGAACCTATGTATTGGAAGTATATCCCCCTAGTACTGAGCTGTGCCGCTAGCCTTTACATATAAATTTAAATGTTACTCCATCCAGCATATGTTGTGTTTCCTATAGTTGTGAACACACATATCTTCCTCAGTCTCAGGACTGAGAACACTTCTGCCATTCTTCTAGGAATTCTAACCAGGCATATGCTACATTTCCTATTCTGTCTTGTTTGCCTTTTCAACTTCTTTTGTGTTTCTCTCTTCTTGCTCCATGAATATTCTAGATGATATGTTTAGATCCATCTGTTAAAATATCTTTTATCACCTTATTTAATTGTCATCTGTGAGGCTTACTGCCTTTGTGCTAACCTAAGGCTAGTCCTGGAAGCTTCTAGCCTCCATACAATCTAATCTAGGCCTAGAATCTTTTCAGCCTCTGAGACTTACTGCTGAATAAGTTCACCATTTCTAGCTGTTTCAAACTCTGGCTGGCTGGTCCAACCCAGCTGTTCTGGCTCAAATTTCTCTCCAAGCTGACTGATTCAAACTGGTTTTTCTCTGCTTCTCACTGAATTGCTCTGCTCAGCCTTATGCTAACTTTGGCAATCTATTCTAACCTTCTGGCTCATTCTCATCCTCTGGCCCATTCTGTCTTTACTGGTGTCTACTTTGCTCACTCTCTCTCTGTAACCTGCCTTTGTAGAATTGTCCTGGTAAAATTTCTTCCTGTCTCTCTCTATCTTTGTGCTGTTTTCTTTTAAGTCACCTTTCCTTCTTCTCTGTTCTCCTGAGAGTTGGGCATATTCTATTCTGTCAAATCTGTCTCTGGTTGTCACTTTGTCTGCCTCTTAATTAGACATCACTTTCAAACATGGCTGCTTCGTTCTATCAACTAACCTTAACCTTCTTTATTTGGGATTAAAAGTATGTGCTAAGGGCATATCTGTATTCCAGCCAAAGCACCTGTGTAGCTGTGTCCCTCTACACTCACCCTTCAGTCCATCAGTTAGGTCTTTGTGTTTCTCTGCTACTCAAGCTGACATTGAGGTATTACTACAGAAGTTAAATTTGGCCTGGGAACTTGTTCATGCTCAACATCACAGGTTTCACTTTCATAAAATTTTATTTGACTCTTTTTCCAATATGTCCTACCACTCCAAGGTCTTTCCTTACTTAATTTTCCATGTCATCTTTATATCTTTAAGTATGTCATATGCAATTTTATTACAGTGCGTGTCTACAACTGCTATTCTTTTTTTTTTTTTCCAAGACAGTGTTTCTCTGTGTAGGCTTGGCTGGCCTGGACTCTCTTTGTAGACCAAGATGAACTCACAGAGATCCACCTACCTCTGCCTCCCTGAGTGCTAGATTAAAGGGGTGCACCACCAGGCCTGGCTATAACTGCTACTCTTAATATCTAAAATTCTTAAAGATCTAAAATTATTATTTATAATTACAATTTATTCTTTCATACTGGTTGCTGCATGTGTGGGCGTGGGGGGGCATTCTGTCTTTACTGGTGTCTACTTTGCTCAAGCACACTCCTATTACTCTGAATATAATCTGCAGACTTTTGGAGCATTAGATGGATTTGTTTTCTACCAAAGATGGTTTGCTTGCGTGAGTAGCGGCCAGTTACATGTTAAGGAGGCACCACGTGGTTTGGTTCCTGGCCCAGGTTGCTGAGAAGTTCTCTGCCTCAGCCTCTTCATCCCGCTGAGGGGCTCAAGGCTCATTTTCCTGATCCTGCGTTTTCCTTGAGGCAGCTCCATCTTCCCCGCTTGCTCACTTCCCATCTTCTCTGCTCAGATCTTAGCTTCTTGGCCTTTGCTCCTCTGTCTGCTCTCTTGATTTTTATTTTAGTTTATTTTAAGAGGGATGGGTAGCATAGATGAAGGGAACATTCTCAGTGATTTCTTCATGTGAAGTCAGCTGTGCATGAAAAGGAAAAGTATGTTCCGGTTTAAGTTGTAATTTAACAGGAGGATCCTCAAGAATCCCTAGTCTGCGGTCTGGTGAGATGGCTCAGAGGATCAAGGTGTTGCTGCCAAGCCTGACGACCTGAGTTTAGTCTGCAAGGCCCACGTGGATGGATGTGCACACACAATAAATAAATGTGGAAAAGGAATAATATATTTTTAAAAGAATACTTAATATGGGAGTTGAAAAGATAACTCATTTGGCAAAGTGCTTGCTTTGCAAGTGGAGGGGCCTGAGTTTGAGCCTTAGAACATACACCAAAAAAGCAAGGCATTATACACACTTGCAGTCCCAGAACTGGAGAGGCAGAGACAGGCAGGGCCCTGGAACTCTGCCCAGTTGCTTGGTAAATGCCAGGGCCAAGGAGAGACAGAAGAGGTGGAAAGCACGTGAGGAATGACACCTAAGCTTGTCTTCTGGCCTTCTCATGTATACACGCAGTCAACATGTGTAAGTGCACAGAGTCACACATGTCTTAGCCTGTAGTATTGCTGAAGAACTGGATGCCACTCTTTGTTATATGCCTCCAGGCGCTGGAGCTGACGTCTGTTAACTCTGACCCAAGGTTAGTGCCCCAGCTCAGGCATTTTTAGCAGCCTGAGAGAAACAAGACCGCTGTAACTCCCCGGCGTGGACCCTGGGTAGGTGAGCATGGGCCTGCTCTGTGGTGAGTGGAAGCGCTAATTCAGACTTGGGTGGGGGTGGACTGTTACAGGGGGATGTTGTCGGTCTGGAGCGAGGAGGTGGGAAGACAGAGGTGATGGTGACGGAAGGTGTGACTACTGTTGCCTACACCCTGGACGAGGGCCTCATTGAGTTTGGAACAGCCATCGATGACGGCAACTACACCCGGTGAGTCTGCCATCGATGACGGCAACTACACCCGGTGAGTCTGCTGATGACCAATGTTGTGAGCAAGCGTGGGTCTAGGGGACACCCGCGGTGAGTTAAACTGCCACCGCTGACGGGGCCCTGTGAGCCTAGGAGGAACCTGGACCGAAAGGGCCTTCCTTCCCCCTCCTGCCACAGCAGCGGTGTTCCTCTCCTCCAGACCCTGCGTCACCCCTCTGCTTTGCCTCCTCTGCAGGGCAACAGCCTTCTTGGAGACCCTGGAGATGACCCCGGAAACAGAGGCAATGTGGAAAACCTTGAGCAAACTGGCCCTGGAGGCCCGGCAGCTCCACACTGCTGAGAGGTGAGGGCCGGAGGGCTGCAGGGCTGAGACACTGCAGGGAGGGAGCCTGTGGGTGCTCCCCCACGGGCCGCACCCCCACTGCCCAGTGTAGGAGCCTTCCCCGGTACACTTACTGCAAACACCCTCCCACCCTAGATTTGAAGAATATGTTTTTTATAATCGTTTAAAATTTGTGTACAAGAATGTCGGTTGTAGGCTGGGCAGTGGTGGCACACACCTTTAGTCCCAGAACTTGGGAAGCAGAGGCAGGCCATCTCTGTGAGTTGGAGGCCAGCCTGGTCTACAAAGCAAGTCCAGATACCCAAGGCCTCACAGAGAAACCCTGTCTCAGAAAAAAAACAAGAACAAAAACTAAGAAACCAAAAATGTCAGTGTGTGGGTCTGTACACATGAGTGCAGGTGCCTGCCATAGTCAGAGAGAGGGCTGAGTCCCCTGGAGAGTTTCGCAGTTGTGAGCTGCCTTGACGGAGGTGCTGGGAGTGAAACTCTAGTCCTCTGCAGGAGCTGTGTACACTCCTAACTGCGGAGCCATCCCTCTGGCTCTGAGCAGATCTAAATATTTTTTCCCTTTTTTGCAAGGTTCCCCTTTAAAGGGTTGTTTGTCAGCCTGGTGGTGGTGGTGCATACCTTTAATCCAAGCACTTAGGAGGCAGAGGCAGGTGAATCTCTATTAGTTCAAGGCCATCCCAGTCTACAGAGTGAGTTCTAGGACAGCCAGGGCTACACAGAAAAACCTTGTGTCTCAAACAGACAAACAAACCAAAAAAGGTTATTTGTCTGCATTGATGCTGTTTGTGTTTTGTTTTCTTTTTATGAAGTTAAGAATCCAGCCAGGACTGTATGTTTGTCGGGCCTGCATTTCACCATTGAGCTGCATTTCCAACCAAAGAGCTTTTTTAAGATTTAGTTTTAGTTAGTTTATTTGTTTGTTTGTTTGTTTTTGACTTTTGGAGACAGGGTTTCTTTGTATAGCCTTGGCTGTCCTAGACCAGGCTGGCCTCGAACTCATAGAGATCCACCTGCCTCTGCCTCCCTGAACGCTGGAATTAAAAGCATGTGACACTATACCCAGCCATGGCGAATTATTTTAATTAAATGTTTATTGGTCACTTTTCTACTGTTATGATAAAATACCATGGGGTTTCCAGGCAGCTTATAAAAGAAAGCATAAAATAGGCTTAAAGTTCCAGGAGGTTAGAATCTGTGATGGTAGAGTGAAAGCATGGATGGCCTGAACAGCTGAGAGCTCACATCTTGAAGCCAGCAAGCAGAGAACACTGGAATTGGCAGAAAGCTTTTGAAACCTCAAAGCCCTCCCCGAGTAGTGACATACCTCCTCCAACATGGCCACACCTCCTAATTCTCCCCAAACAGTTCCACCAACTAGGGACCAAGTCTACCACCATCTGAGCCTGTAAGAGGCATTCTCATCCAAACTACTACAATGTGTATGTGTGTGGGTCTGTCCCCATGAGTGCTGGTTCCTGCATAGCCAGAGGTATAGGGTCCCTTGGGTCTGGAGTTGCAAGCAGTTGTGAGCCTCCTGATAAAGATATTGGGGATTGAATTTAGATCCTCTGTAAGAGCAATATACACTCTTCAACACTAAGTCATCTCTCCAGCCTGCCCACCAATTCTTAAAATGCCCTCCGAGTCTGTCCTGGGTGTGATACAGAGGTAACAGGCAGATTTGTGGCTTCAGATCCCTCGAGTTCAAACTTTGGTTCCACTTCCCAACTTGTGTAAACTTAGAGAGGTGTCTTACCCTTTCCGACCCTGGGCTTTGATTTTCGCCATGTGAAATGGGACTCTGGTGATAGCGTTTACTACATAGGATTATAAAAAACAGTGGCAGTGGTGGGTGATGGTGATAAAGAGCTGAGAGGATTTGTCCAAAAGGCTTATGATGTTGTAAGTGCTGCTTCTGGGAAGCACCCTTGTGCTTTTCCACCCTAACCCTGCTCCTTTGTCCTCATGTGCACTATGGGCAAGTCCTAAAGACTCCATCTTATTTTTCACTTTCTTAACATGTATTTTATTTTTGTATGTTTGACTGCTTTGCTTGCATACATATATTTTGTGCCTGTTATACACGATGGCCAGAAGAGGGCATCAGGTCTCCTGGTGCTGGAATTCTAGATGGTTGTGAACCTTAGTCTTCTACAAGAAGCATAAATGCTCTTAACTGCTAAGCATTGTTCCAGCCCCGACTTTGTGTTTAAGCCAAGTCTTAAGTAGCCCAGGCTGGCCTCAAATTTCATCTATAGTCAAGGACGACCTTGGTATTCTGATCCTCCTGACTCTAACTCTTGGTGCTAAGCTTACAGGCTTGCACTACCACACCCAGCTTATGCAGTACTGGGATTAAAGGTGTATGCTAACACCTGGCAAAGCTTTTTAAAACCATCAATTAGAAACCAGGGATGGTGGCATGGCTCTTGTCTGTAATCCCAGCACTCTGGGAGAGTGAGGCAGGCAGATCTTTGTGAGTCCCAGGCTATCCTGGTCTACAAAGTGAGTCCAGGACAGCCAAGGCTACACAGAGAAACCCTGCCTCAAAAATAAATAAACAAACAAATAAATGAAAAAATCAATTAGAGGACTAGGGATGTCACTCAATAGTTGCCTAGCATGCTTGAAGCCCTGGACTTGATCCCCAGCACCACATATACCAGACATTATAGCACATGCCTGTAATCTCAGCACTTGGGAGGTGGAAGCAGGAGAATCAGTGCAAAGTTACCCTTGACTAAATAATGAGTTCAAGACCAGCCTGGGCTACGTGAGACCCTGTGTAGAAAACAACAACAACAAAACAATTGTATAATTGGTTTTTGTCCAGAACCTTCCAGTAGATTTCTGTTATATTCAATAGAACACCTAGCCTGCTTGCCATGGCCAGTGACCCTGTGCCTGTTAGCCTCTGCTTCTTTCTTATCCCACCCACCTACTTGCCCCTCAGCAACACTGTATCCTCTGGCTCTGAGCATGCCCTACTCATCCTTGCTGGGAGTATTGTAGCATTCCCTCTGTCCCATCTTGCCCTGACTAACTCCCTTGAAAATGTTTCTAGAGCATATACTAATCTTGCATATTAGTGGGTTTCCTTATGGAATTGTGATGCACTTTTATCGTACTCACCCATTACTTTTGTCCCCCCTCACTCCTTATGATCCCCTTCTTCCCAGCCAGTCCCCTTTCTGTCTTATCCTTCTCTTTTTTAATGATACAGTGAGTTTCTTTAGAGTTGCTTATAGGAGCAGGGTGGAGGGTTATTTACAAGAGCACAGACACCTTACCAGCGGCTACACCACTGAAGAAAGTGGCCACACACACACACACACACACTCCACCACTAACCATAGCTGCCCACAGATCCTGAGGGAGGGGTCGGGCCTCCTGAGTGCCTCCATCTACATAACAGGATATTGATGGTTCCCACATGCCACGGCCATCTCACACCTGGAAGACAGCATTCCACAGCATACTGCACTTTCCTCCAATTCTTTCCAGTCCCTCTTCCATGATGTCCCCTGAGCCTTAGAGGGGGAACACATACGCCCCACTTATGGCTGAGCCGTCAGCAGTCTGTTCTCATCGCTTTGACCAGTTAAGTCTCTGCAGTTACGTCTGCCCACTACACATGAAGCTTCTCTGACCAACGCCGAGGGCAGCACCGGAGCTATCCAGAAGACAGTCTGATGCGCACACCGTGCACGTTTAGCAAAAATAACAGCAGTAGCTTCCCCACTAGGGCCTGTGACTTCCCACTGCACCAGGTGTGGCTTTCCTCTTGTGGAGCAGGCCTGAAATCCAATGAGGAAGTTCTTGGTTGCTCTTCAGACAGACCTGCACTTTGTAACAGTGAGCGTGCTTTTGCCTGGCCAGTGACTAGCCGCTTCTGTTGTCAGGTCCCAGCCTCCCAGTGGCCTCCTCAGCCACCGGTGACAACATCAGCATGGCTCATTTTACTTTTCATTCTTTCCTTATCTTTCTCCATTTACAATTATCCGTCTGTACTGGAATGGAAAATTCCTGAGAGCAAGGCTTTCATCTTCCTTGTTTCTCTCTAGGCTGGGATAGTAATAGTGTGTGCAGGACACACACACACACACACACACACACGATACTCATTACATACATTTTGGTTGAACCAATGACTAAATGATGGCGCTGTAATCACTAATGTAACTGTTGGTGTTATTGCCTCGTGCTCTAGGTGCTTTTCTGCTTTGGGCCACGTGGCGAAAGCTCGATTCCTGCATGAGACCAATGAGATTGCAGACCAGGTGTCCAGAGAATATGCAAGTATCATCTTGACTCATTCAGTCTCCCAAGCAGACACTTGTGTTAGTTTTAGTTCGGGGATTCCTAGTTTTCTAGCCTCCCTACCCTCTTCTACCCTGCCCAGCCCCTCATCCCTAAAGTTGGACCATTTTGAAATTACCCATGAAATCTCAGGCTGCTCAGTCCATTAAAGATCTTTAGCGTCTCAAGTCTGTTAGCCTCCATGTCCTCCTGGCCTTCCTGTGTCCGCCAGCTCTGAAAGACCAAACCTCTTTATTTTTTCCCTGGAGGGTGGAGAAGGAACAGACTTCTATCAGGTCCGAGCACGTCTAGCCATGCTGGATAAGAACTACAAACTGGCAGAAATGATCTTCTTGGAACAGGTAACAGGAGAAGGGGACAGGATGGAGGAGGGGTTCTTGGGAAGGGAAAGGAATGAAAGACTGCCAGTCAGTGTGTCCTTGGAAAGCTTTAGAGACCTTTTAAGCTCAGAGTTCATCCCATACCTTCCGCATCCAATGCCTCCTCTGTGTTAGTCTTTATCTAGGCAAATATCTTCCTTTGGTCTTTGATTTCTTCTTCCTTTCAAAATGGTGTCTTAGCTCCTCTCTACTGCAGAACTTGTCTTTGCAATTCTTTTTTTCTTTTTTTAACTTTTATTTTTTCATATTAATTACAGTTTATTCACTTTGTATCCCAGCTGTAGCCCCTTCCCCATCCCCTCCCACCCTCCCTCCCTCTTATTCTCCTGTGCCCCTCCCCCAGTCCACTGATAGGGGAGGTCCTCCTCCCCTTCCATCTGACCCTAGTCTATCAGGTCTCATCAGGACTTGGCTTCCTTGTCTTCCTCTGTGGACTGGTAAGGCCACTCCCCCCTCAGGGGGAGGTGGTCAGAGAGCCAGCCCATGAGTTCATGTCAGAGATAGTCCCTGTTCCTATTATTAGGGAACCCTCTTGGACAGTGAGCTGCCATGGGTTACCTCTGTGCAATTCTTGTACACAGGGTAGATCCAGGTATTTTTGTGGAGCCCCAAACTTACACAGTCTGAGGAGCCTTCTTTAAGACAGATTGCCTTGGGCACCTGTGCATACAAAGAGCCAGAGTCTTAGGCTTCATTTAGTTTATAGTGACTAGTAAACCCATAACTGGAGTGCAGCTCAGTGGTGGGCTTAGCATGTCCAAGGCACTCAGGTCAATTTCCAGAAGGAGTGGGACTGGGAGGAAGAGAGGAAGGGAGGGAGAGACGGAGAGAGAATATTCATGCCTGGGATCCTGGCCAGGCTGAGCAGAGCTTGCTGGGATTTGACCCTCTTCTTGGCATCCTTTTTCTTCCATGCGGTACCCCTAGAATGCTGTTGAGGAGGCCATGGACATGTACCAGGAGCTACACCGCTGGGATGAGTGCATCGCTGTGGCTGAGGCAAAGGTATTGTTCCTGTCTTCCGGTCAGAACTTGGCTTCATCAACTTCAGAAGCCTTTCTAAGGAAGCCATCGGATTTGGAATGGGGTTGGGGCTTCCAGATACAGTGAATAATTAGCATACTGCTACCATGGGAGGAACCATACTGTCCCAGAGGAACAAGAGAGACATGGAGACTAGAAGGGCTAGGCCAGATGAAATTCCTAGCTGCCTGTGTACATGTCCAGGGACACCCAGCCCTGGAGAAGCTACGTCGAGATTACTATCAGTGGTTAATGGACACACAGCAGGAGGAACGGGCAGGTGAACTACAGGAGAGTCAAGGGGATGGGCTGGCCGCCATCAGCCTCTACCTCAAAGCTGGGCTCCCTGCCAAAGCCGCACGCCTGGTTCTGACCAGAGAGGAGCTGCTGGCCAACACGGAGCTGGTAGAACACATCACCACGGCCCTCATCAAGGGGGAGCTCTATGAAAGGGTATGCTGACCGCCTTTTCCTGTCTCTTATCCCCACAACCTGAATCCCCTCTCCCACCCGAAGGAGTCTTGGGGAGCCAGCATTCTCCCCAACTGCCAGCATCCTTCTTTGGGGAGCTGATTCTTGATTCTTTATGTTCTGTGGGTTTCATTCACTGTAGTTAGTTGAATATGTGTTGACAGGCAGGTGATCTCTTTGAGAAGATTCGAAATCCACAGCGGGCCCTTGAGTGCTACTGTAAAGGCAATGCATTCATGAAAGGTACTAGCCACTCACAAGCCATTCTTTACCCTGTTCACTCTTGCCCACGCGTACCCCGGCACCTCCCGGGGACACCCACTCGGCTTGACTGCCTCAGTTCTGCTTTTCTCTACTTCCCACCCGTTCACCCCTTTTCTGAGGCCCGTCCCGGGAATTCTCAGCCAAGTGCCTCTTGTATCCCTGGTAGCGGTTGAGCTGGCCCGACTGGCCTTCCCAATGGAGGTGGTAAGGCTAGAGGAGGCCTGGGGAGACCACTTGGTGCAGCAGAAGCAGCTGGACGCAGCCATCAATCACTATATTGAAGCCAGGTATGGTGGCACAGGGACAGAATGGGGATTTGGGCATGAAGTAAGATTATGAGCAAAGGAGGATGCCACAGCCTAAAAGAAATTGCAAAATGTAGGTTAGAATGTGCTTAGGGCATCTCTTTACTTTCTTGCACCCTCTCTTTCCTCATACATATTTACTGTCTTTCCTGACTCTGCCAGGTGCTCCATTAAAGCAATTGAGGCTGCCCTGGGTGCCCGCCAGTGGAAGAAGGCAATTTATATATTAGATCTCCAGGATCGAAACACTGCGTCTAAGTACTACCCTCGTGTGGCCCAACACTACGCGTCTCTGCAGGAGTATGAGGTGAAGAAAAGTCCCTTTCTGCAGCACTGAAGCAGGGCAGGGCAGGGTGCTCAGGAGGTCCCCTTGAACAGATGTGGGCTCACCAAGGGCAGCTCATCAATCCCTTCTTGCTGGAGCTCAAATAGCGTCACCATGAATGAGGAGGTTCACTTCCCTACTATCATCCCAGCATGCCCCAGACACAGTGGTCTCTTCCTGCACCAGCTCAGGTGATTCTTCAGGAATAGCTTCAGCAAAACTAGTATAGGCTGTCCTATATGCAGAAATGTGAGGCCCTGTAAGTTCCACTGGGTTGGATAGATGCCTCAGTGGTTAAGAGGACTTGCTATGCAACTTTGAGAACCTGCGTTCAGATCCCAGCACCCACACGGTCTTGCACACAAGTGTGTAGCCCCAGAGCTGTGGGGGTGAGGGCAAGAGGGTTCCTTGCATGAGGCTTGCTGGGTGCCAGCCAGCCTAGCTAAACATCACAAGCTTCAGCCTCAGAGAGAGAGACTGCCTCAAAGAAATAAGGCAGAGGGGATAGAATAACTCTGCTCTCACTTCTGTGTTTTTGTGTGTACCTAACACATGCACTACATACCACATACACCACACATACACACGCTGTACACACGCATGTACTCAGAGACAGACACACATACATTATACACCACACACATGCATAAACAGACACATGACTTTGATCTAGTCTTTTTCCTAGAGACACGTTTTACTTGGGTACTCATCTTTTCTTCGGTAATACTACAAAGTGGTGTGCCAGGCTGTCTACCCTCCCAGTTGACATCTTCAATTTCAGATTGCTGAGGAACTCTACACCAAAGGAGACCGGACCAAAGACGCTATAGACATGTACACCCAGGCTGGACGCTGGGAGCAAGCCCACAAGGTAGAGAAGGGGCAGCGTCCTTAAGCAAAGGACTCTGTGTTGGCTGCCTCTCCTTGGTCTCTGATAGGCCTCCTTCACTGGTTCCCTGAAAGCTAAGAAAGTGCCAAAATGCAGCCTGGTAACTTGGATCCCTAGCAACAGGGGAAAAAATGCGAAGAAGTCCCTGCCCTCGCCTGCAGTTCTGAGGAAAGCTGATGGTCTTGGGAGCCAGGCTTTCTAAACTACTGCTCCAAAGCCCCTGGCTACTTGATAGCTCTGCCCTGTCCCCCGCATTGCAGAGCTCCGAGGAGTGCGTAGGAGTGTGGTGATGTGCGTGTGGCACCGCCCACACGGGGCCTCCCAGTCTGCATGCCTTAGCAGGATGTAGTTCTTCGTGCGCTCCCGGAGACCTGGCGTTGCCTGAACTGACTAGTAGAGTGGCAAAAACTAAATGACAGTGATTGTTGGGAGAAGCCAGAGACCGAAAGCTGGTGAGTTTCCCTGTGCTTGACCTGACGTACCTGGGTTCCGTGTTCACAGCTGGCCATGAAGTGCATGCGCCCGGAAGACGTGTCAGTGCTGTACATCACGCAGGCCCAGGAAATGGAGAAGCAGGGAAAGTACCGAGAGGCTGAAAGGTGAGTGTGGAGGGAGCTGAGGCTTCAGAGCCTGGAGAAGGGATGGGCGTGACGCCGGTGGCCTCAGCCCAGAAGCGGCAGCAGCAGCGGGGATGTAGCCATAGGAGGCTCCAGATGCACCCCTGTCCTCAGGCTGTATGTGACAGTGGAGGAGCCCGATCTTGCCATCACCATGTTCAAAAAGCACAAGTTGTATGACGACATGATCCGCCTGGTAGGGAAGCACCATCCAGATCTACTCAGTGACACACATCTTCACCTGGGCAAGGTGAGCCCTTCTGGCCCTGCCCAGCCCTCCCAGCCAGCATCCATCACCCTCCCGTCCTGACGCACCATCCCGCAGGAGCTGGAAGCTGAAGGCCGACTGCAAGAGGCTGAGTATCACTACCTTGAGGCCCAGGAATGGAAGGCAACCGTGAACATGTACCGGTCCAGCGGGCTTTGGGAAGAGGCCTACCGGGTAAGAAGCTCATGTGTCACTCTTTCCCATTCCCACCTGACTAATTTTAACCAGTGTCACAAAGACCAGAATATTTTGTGTCAGTAGCACAGCCACATCTGTATAGATAAAAGTTTACTTATCATTTTAAGGGCTTATGGATTTCCTCCGTCCCTAAACACCACGACCTAAGTCAAGAGACCTGACATTTGGCCCTCTCCAGTGCTGGTTTGGAGCAGGGTCCTGAGCAGAGTCCTGACGCTCATCCCAGCAGGGGCAGCTCGACAGTGGGTGATGCTTGAGCAACTTTGCTTTACAGGTGGCCAAAGCCCATGGAGGAGCCAATGCCCACAAACACGTGGCCTATCTGTGGGCGAAGAGCCTGGGAGGAGAGGCTGCAGTTAGGCTGCTTAACAAGCTGGGACTTCTAGAGGCTGCCATTGACCATGCTGCTGACAACTGGTGGGTTCTGCAGGAAGTTCCTGTCCACTGGCCCCATCCCTCCCAGGACAGCCCACACATAGACAAAAAGAACTGACATGCAACTGAAAAATAATTCCAAAAGCTGAGGTGACCATGAAGACATGTGAGCCAGGCCTAAAAAGACATCTTATGATCTTATGGTCCTAGACATCTGGGGGCAGAGGCGGAAAGATGAGAGTTCAAGGCCAGGTCCAACTACACAGTGGGTTGGAGGCCAGCCTAGACTACATGATACCACACTTCAACAAAACAAACAAAAAAGAGTGGGAGATTGGTCAGGTATGATAATGCACACTTTTAATCCCAGCGCTCTGGAAACAGAGGCAGGTAGATCGCTGTGAGTTCAGGGCCAGCCTAGACTACATAGTAGGTCACAGGCCAGCCAGCAAAGGTTAGACAGTGAAACCATGTCTCAAAAAAAAAAAAAAAAGAATAAAGAAAAATATAGTAGAGATCTTTGGAAGGAATGTGTTTTATCAACAGTTGTTCTAAAGAGAAGGATGAGGCCAAAACAGCTTGAAAAGGTAGGACTATGCTAAGTCAGTAACATTTCTGGGTCATCAAAGCATGGTTCTGTTCATTGAAAAATGTCTATTTTTCTCTTTATCCATCTTCTCAGACGATTTCATATATACATACGATTCACTGTGACCCTATCCCCCATCGCCCTGTTTCATCCTCCCACATCTGCTGGGCCCCTTCTCAGTCACAGCTGGTCTCCGCCTACCGCAGTGTCTGTTTCTTTGTGACCCACTGTGTTTAAATAGGATTGCTTGTCTGAGCGTGGGAAGGGGTTTACCTTCCCACAGGCAACCTATCAGTGCAAACGTCACAAAGACCAGGCGCAGAGTGCCCGGAGGAGGGGTGAGGCTGCAGGAGCACTCCCACTGGCCTCAGGAAGGCACAGGATTGGCCAGTCACCTCTACCCGTTGTCTTTACAGCTGCCCTTTCTCTGTGACTCTCTTTTCTCTATTTTCTCTTGCCTTCTCTAAGTATTAAGTACAAACTGCACCTACATCTTCCATTTCAGCTCCTTTGAGTTTGCCTTTGAACTCGCTCGGCTAGCCCTCAAGCACAAAACCCCGGAGATTCACCTCAGATACGCCATGTACTTGGAGGATGAGGTATGGATGTAATTTTGTCCATCCTATACCCCTAACATAGTGGTTCACAAGCTGGGGTTGTGGCCCCTTTAGGGGTTGAACAACCTTTCATAGTTAAATATCAGGCATTTACATTATGATTCATAACAGTAGCAAAATTAGAGTTATAAAGCAGCAACGAAAATAATTTTATGGTTTGGTGATCAGCATCACACAAGGAGCAAAGGGTTGGGAACCGCTGCAGACCACTGTGACCAGTTCAAAACCTGTCTCCTGTAACACTGGGCTCCTTCTCATCACATGTGACTTTCTGCCTAGGGCAAATTTGAAGAGGCCGAAGCTGAATTCATCCGAGCTGGTAAACCCAAAGAGGCTGTGCTCATGTGAGTTTCTCCATACTGCTTTTTTTTTCTTTCTTTCATTTATTTATGAGTATGGAAATGCATGCCATAGCACATGTGTGGAGGTCAGAAAACAACTTTCAGGAGTTAGTTTTCTCCCTCTACCATGCAGGGTCTAGGATTTGAAATCAGGTCGTCAGTTTTTGCGGCAAGCACCTTTACCCATTGAGCCATCTCTCCAGCCCCCACTGGAGCGTCTTTAAAGTTACTGTCCCAGGGCCTTTCCTGGTCTTCTTTACTTTCAAACCTAGTACAAATAAACCAAATAAAGCCCCTCAGTTATACAACTGTCTCCCACTATTGAGGCTTCAGTCCTGTGCTCAGCATCTCCTGTGTCCCCTGTCTTGGGCAGGTTTGTCCACAACCAGGATTGGGAGGCAGCTCAGCGTGTGGCGGAGGCCCACGATCCTGACAGTGTTGCTGAGGTACTTGTAGGGCAGGCCCGTGGGGCCTTGGAGGAGAAGGACTTTCAGAAGGCAGAAGGGCTGCTGCTTCGGGCCCAGAGACCAGGTCTGGCTCTCAATTACTATAAGGTGAGTCACTATATTTGAGCCGCAAAGGGAGGATGAGATGCTATGAGAGGCCACAGACATCTACACTGATTCCTGGTGCTGAAAACAGCAGGGGAAGGGAAAGGATAGACAAGAAAAGGAACAGAGAAGATCAAGGAGTCAGGAGTCATGCCAGGGGAGCCTGTGTAGGGGTAGGGTTTCCCGTGCCCCTACCTTGACCTTCTGCTACCTGAAACTCTGAGCAGGAGGCCGGACTCTGGAGCGATGCTCTGAGGATCTGCAAGGACTATGTGCCTGGCCAGCTGGAGGCCCTACAGGAAGAATATGAGCGAGAAGCTACCAAGAAGGGGGCCAGGTACGAAGCCTAATGTCCTGGCAGTGTTATCAGGACTTGGTGGGATAGGACACAAGGTATGCAATCAGTGACCACACCACCCCTCCCCCGCCCTGATCATTAGATGTTCTCCTCCCCACAGGGGTGTGGAGGGACTTGTAGAACAAGCACGACAGTGGGAACAGGCTGGAGAGTACAGCCGAGCAGTGGACTGCTACCTCAAAGTTCGAGACTCAGGAAGCAGTGGCCTGATGGAGAAGTGCTGGATGAAGGTGAGGCTTCAAGACTCTCCTGGCCTTGATTCCCTTAGGTCCATTCCCACTCAGCTGCCTTTACAAATATTCTCCTTGGTCCTTCTGTGACTTTATTGCAAGTGACAGAGACCTACCAAGTGCCTGCTGTGTATGCTAGAGCCAAAACATCTGAAGACTAGAAGAGATGTAAGACAGACCACAGACACCCAGAAGTTAGGGGGCTTAATTACTACCAAATCCAAGTAAGACTGAGGTGTGTGGAGTGGAGTTTAGAGACACATGAGCTCCCTGTGGGCTAACAAAGGTCAGAGGCGAAGGCCATGACTGAAGCATGGGCCTCTCCTTCAGCACCTCCGTCCAACAGCTCCTGCAAAGCCGCCTCCCCTCCAGCAGATTGTGCCAACCCACTGTTCTTCACCAAGCCCAAGACAAACTATCAGTCAGAGAAACAAAACTGATAGTGTGTGTACATGCCTGAGATAAAGAAACTGGCTCACACAGTTACCTAGGTGGGCAAGTCCCAAGATCTGCATGGAGACTGATAAGCAGGAAGCCCAGAGAGAAAGTGCAGGAGACCCAAGAAGAGCCAGCATTTGAGTTCCAGAGTGAGGGCAGGAGAAAGCCAGTGTCCCAGTCCAGACACTTGGGCAGGGAGACTTTCCCTTTACTCAGGGTAAAGCAAGCCCTTGGCTCATCCAAGCCCTCAGCTGATGGGATGAAGCCACCTGCATTAGTGAGGTCAATGTGCTTCACAGTGCTAACCTCATCCAAGCACGTCCTCACAGAAATGCCCAAGATAATGTTTGAGCAGTGCCTAGATTCCATCACCACACACAAGTGGCAATGGGCCAACTCATTTAGTATCTTTGCAATTGGGCATGCATGTATGGTTTCAATGATGCGCTTTGGGTACAGGGCAATGTGGTATTGGGAGTCTTGAGGGGTCACTAGCTCTCTAAATTAGATATTGCTATGTTAATTCCCATACAAGATGCCCTTAAGTTTTGGGTCATTGAATAGATCCTAGGAGGGGGAACAAAGGAAGTAAAGGGGCTGACATTTGGTTGTGAGATTTGAGCAGACTTTAGTCAGCATGCACTGAGCATCTGACATCTTTTACGATGTTTACTAAAGTAAGGGCTCTACTTTCAGACTGGTCACACAGTGGCTTTCTGGATGGGGAGAAGGCATGCTCTAAGCCTTGCAGGGTTTGGAAGGTCAAGAAAGGAAAGGAAAAGAGCAGGGGAATTAGTCTAGGCTGTAGTTAAATTGGGTCACATGGAAATTAAAATCATTGAGGATATAGACACCCCAGGAGAAACAGACTTAAACAAAGATGTCAGAATCATCCAGACCAGCACTGTCTGCTGGAAACACTGTGCATGCTATAAATGTGTTATTCCAGTTTTTTAATACCTGGTTTTGATTAACATTTAAAAAATGATGAAAAAATAACTAGAAATACAAAATAAATGAGAGCGTTAGAAATAATTGTAATACACTTAACTGAACATTTATTTGTTTGTTTATTTGTTTGTTTTAGTTTTTCAAAGCAAGGTTTCTCTTGGCTGTCCTGGACTCACTTTGTAGACCAGGTAGCCTTGAACTTACAGCGATCCACCTGTCTCTACCTCCCTGAGTGCTGGGATCACAGGTGTGTACTACGGCACCTGGCAAGTGAACATTTGAATATTGTCATTTCAGACTGGAGAGATGGCTCAGTGGTTATGAGCACTGGCTGTTCTTCCAAAGGACCCAGGTTACGTTCCCAGCGCCCACACGGCAGCCCACACGGCAGCCCACACCATCTGGAACTCCAGCTCCAGGGGAGCCAGTGCCCTCTTCTAGCCTCCATGGGCACCAGACACAGGCAAAACATACACAGAACATGATGGCACACGCCTTTAATCCCTGCGCTCAGGGAGGGAGAAGCAGGCAGATCACTGTGAGTTCGAGGCCAGCCTGGTCTACAAAGTGAGTCCAGGATAGCCAAGACTACACAGAGAAACCAAAAAAAAAAAGTAAAATCTTTAAAATACTGACATTTCAACATAATACTCATTGAACTTAACATTACTAGTACTTGCCGTTCCCTTTTTGTACTGTTTTCAAGATCCAGTGACCATCACTAACCTAAGGCTCACAAATAGTTGCAGGTTCCCTACAATCCTCATTTCAGTTTTCTCCATACTGTGCTACCAAGACAGCAAAGCAAGTGTCTGAAGACTTGCAGTGAGCCAAGGGGGACATCAGATAGGTTCAGTGGTGGTCAGCCCAGAGATCCACAAGCCAGGCTCAGCCTAGGAGCTGAGATGGGGATCACAAGAAAGGTGAAAGCTAGAGTAGAAGAACCTGAAGGCCAAGACCCCCTAGCAGGCTTTGTTTCTTGATCCACTTCCATCCTCTATTCAACCTCTCAGGCGGCAGAGCTGTCCATCAAGTTCCTGCCTCCTCAGCGCAGTCTGGAAGTCGTTCGGGCTGTAGGACCCCAGCTGATTGGAATAGGAAAGCACAGTGCCGTAAGTAGGACGCCAGGACCGACATGATTCCACGCGCATGGGTGGGATAGTGACACATCACCCCGGTGTGTAGGGGTACGGTGCTTGGTATGTGTGACAGAGTTCTGAGGGAGAGGGAGGGTGGGAGCTAACCAAGTGGGGAGAGCATCAAGTCAGATGGAAAACTAGTTACCACTCTGATATCCCACTGTGCAGGCTGCGGAACTCTATCTGAACCTGGACCTTGTCAAAGAAGCAATCGATGCTTTCATTGAGGGTGAAGAGTGGAACAAGGCCAAGCGAGTGGCCAAAGAGTTAGATCCCCGGTAATCACTGGGACGTTCTCATTCTAGTGCTTTTGTAAACACTGGGGAAAGCTCATGGGAACCGCATGGTGTTCCAGAACCGTGAAGTTAGCAATTTCTGCATCTTCCCAGGTATGAAGACTATGTGGACCAGCATTACAAGGAGTTCCTTAAGAACCAGGGCAAAGTGGATTCGGTAAGGCTCTCAGAGTTAGGAGGCAGAATGCAGGAAGAGGCCAAAGGGTCTCCTAGGTGGCTGAGCTCTGGCCTAGCAAGTATAAGGCCCTGGGTTCAGACCCCAGCACCACAGAAACAAGAAGAATAAAAAAGCCAAATTCTTGAAGAGGTGCTGGAGCTCCTCCCTTCTGCTCAGCTCACGTGTCACGTATTGCTCCACAGCTGGTGGGTGTGGACGTAGTAGCTGCTTTGGACCTGTATGTGGAGCAGGGCCAGTGGGATAAGTGCATCGAAACGGCCACCAAGCAGGTACTACTGTCTCCTTCCCATCTCTTGGTCCCTACTTCTGTGCAGCCCATCTCTTAGCTCTAGTAGTGTGCAATCTGCAGAGGCCCCTAACGAACATCAGAGAGCAGTCTTCTGCACTCTGATACTCTGTGATCAGAATTGTTTGTGTCTGTAAAACAAATTTGTTTTCACCTGTTTCAGTTGTTGTTTTGGAGGCTTGCTGCCTCCACCTGCTAACCTAGGCCTAGACCTGAAAGCTTCTAGCCTCTGTACAATCTAACCTAGGCCTAGAATGTATTCAGCCTCTGACACTTACTGCTTAATAAGCTCACCCTTTCTAGTTCTTTGAGCTCATAGCTGGCTGCTTCAACTCAGCGGTTCTGGCTCAAGCTCCTCTGCCAGCTGACTTACTGAGTCTGACTTCTTTCTTGGCCCCTGAATTGCTCTGCTTGGCCTTGAACTAAGTCCAGCAATCTGCCCTAATCTCCTGGCTCCTTCTCATTCTCTGGCTCTGTGTTCACCTGTGTGTAGTTTCTTCTCTCATTCAACCTGTCTCTATAAAACTGTCCCGGTGAAACTGCCTCCTCTCCTCTCTGCACTACCCATTAAGTAGCTTCCCTTTCCTCTTTCCTCGTTAGAGTTGCTCATACCCTATTCTGTCACATCGTTCTCTGATTCATCACCTTTTCTGCCACTCAATTAGGCATCACTCTCAAACATGGCTACTTCCTTCTACAAACTGACTTTACCTTCATTGTTTGGGATTAAAGTCATGTACCACCGCGCCTAGACCTAAGCTTTTCTTTACCTGATACTTGCTCTATACCAGGCTGACCTTGAACTCAGATCTACTTGCCTCTGTCTCCTGGGTTAAAGGCATATTTGTATTCCAGCTGGATCACACAGACATAGAAGGTCTTTGCATGTTCTGAATTAAAATTTCTCTACATGTGTCCTTTGCCCCCTAAACAAATTCACAGCCTCTTGTCACTGCCTGTTATTGCTGATCCCAGCCTTGACCATGTTTTTTCCTCCACTCCCAAACAGAACTACAAGATTCTGCACAAGTATGTGGCTTTGTATGCAACTCATCTGATCCGAGAAGGTGGCTATGCCCAAGCACTGGCCCTCTATGTGCAACATGGAGCCCCTGCTAACCCACAGGTACCAGCATTCTGGGGATGAATGTTTCTACTAAGGAAGTCATTCTTCATCCTCTAGAACCAGCCAACCTTTCAGTCACCTCAAAGGATCCTGTCCTCAAAGAGCCAAACCCAGAACCCTGTCCTGAAACACATAGACTCCCTGGAGGCTTTACCCTTTGAAGACACACCCAAACAGCCAACTGTGTTTTTAGTAAACACACAGACCTATCTGTCCAAGATGATAGGTGGACGAATTGTGGACACCCTTTAAGGTGCCATCGTTTTATAGAGAATCAGAGTTCCCTAGACACTAGCCTGTTAACATTGTGGCTGTACTCACATTTATACATTTGCCCATGCTCACTGAACACCATCTACTATGATGAAGTTTTGTTTTCTCTTGTGAGTTTTGTATTTTTGTTTTCTGAGTCAGCTCTCCTGTAGGCCACACCAGCCTAGAACTCACTATAACCTTGAAATCCTGGTCCTCCTGCCAAAATAATTTTCTTACGCTCTTCCTTCTGCATCAGTCTCTTGGCTCATACACACAGCCCTCACTTGGGTCCCCTTCCTCCTCGACCTCTAGAACTTCAACATCTACAAAAGGATCTTCACAGACATGGTTAGCTCTCCTGGGACCAACAATGCTGAGGCCTACCATAGCTGGGCTGATCTTCGGGATGTCCTTTTCAACCTGGTAAGGAAGAAGGGTCAACGGTAAAACAAAAGGGTTCTTTCTCTTGCCCCTGTCCTGGTCTCCTTTTTAGTGGACATAAACCATTACCTTCTCAGTCCAAATAGCCAGCAGTGACCACACTACAACCCTCCCTGGCGCCTTCTGGCCCCAGAGCCTAACTATGCGCTCTGTCTCTCTCCTTGTTCTAGTGTGAAAACCTGGTGAAGTCCAGCGAGGCAAACTCTGCGGCTCATGAGGAATTTGAGATGATGCTGCTGATTGCCCATTACTATGCTACACGATCTGCAGCCCAGAGTATCAAACAGCTGGTAAGACGCAGCCAGGGAGATTGGCTGCAGAGCCCTCAGGAACAAGGATGCACCTTCAAACTTTTGAAGCTGAGCAAATCCCAGCTCTGGCTTAGAGTGGCACATTTCCCCTGTGCATCTCAGTCTTTACCCTTGCTGAGATGATGTTTCTTCCCATACTGCTCTGACCATCCGGCTCTGTGTTCACAGCCCTATCAGCCTCATGTTGAAATGCTCAGCTATCATGAGGTTTTCTGTACCTCCTACAAAGTACACAGACTTTTGACTTATTTGGTTGTAACTGTGTATACATTCCGTGCACTTGGTCACATTCTAGAAGTAGAAGGGGTCCTGTACATCATCTGGGCCCAGTTATTTTGTGCTGATGAAAAGAACAAAGAGTGAAATAGTCTGGGATCTAGAGCAGTTCTGAACTGCTTGCTGGTTTTCTAGCTCCATGCTGCCATAGTTACAGGCTAATTGGTGTGGTCACTCAGCCACACAGGACCAGGATCATAAACTCGGCCTTTAATCCACAGGAAACCATAGCCGCCAGGCTCTCTGTTTCCCTCTTGCGCCACACCCAGTTACTCCCTGCAGACAAGGCCTTTTACGAAGCAGGCACTGCTGCCAAGGTACGCTGGGACAGGGGAAGGGTGGGGCTGGAGAAACAAGGAAATGTAAAGTGGGAAGATGGAGACTCCCGTGAGCAAAGCTGAGTCTGGGCCTGATGCTGAGGACAGTCCACCTTGTTGGAGTGTCCTGATTCCAAGAAGTACTCAAGCTCACAGCCATTTGCAACTTCTCTGTTATAGGAGGTTGGCTGGGAGAATATGGCATTCATTTTCCTCAACCGGTTTTTGGATCTGACTGATGTAAGTAGGAAAACTGTCCAGAGATTGGGAGGTTTTGCCGGTCACAAGCTGTGCCTGTCTCATGGTTAACTGCTCTGCCACAGGCAATCGAAGAAGGGACTCTGGATGCCCTGGATCACTCAGATTTTCAGGATACAGACATTCCGTTTGAGGTGCCACTCCCAGCCAAGCAGCATGTCCCGGTAAGGGTGCAGGACTGGAGAAGGGAAAGGTGTCACCAGTGGGTTGGCCCAGAGAAGGGAAGATGGCTTTCGATTGCAATCTTTCAGTGACATCCGCCCTCACCATTACTCAGAGAAAGCAGAGGCAGTGACTATGCCTTCTGATCCAGGAGGGGGCTGATGTATGGCTGAGGGCTTAGGAAGCCCTGTCTTCACCCCATGTGAAGCCAGTGCTACCCCTTTCCCAGGAGGCCCAGAGAGAAGAGGTTCGAGACTGGGTGCTCACAGTATCAATGGACCAGAGGCTGGAGCAGGTTCTGCCCAGGGATGAGCGAGGTGTCTATGAGGCTTCCCTAGTAGCCGCAAGCACTGGAGTCCGGGCACTGCCCTGCCTCATTACAGGTACAGAACCCCCCATCGCCCCATCATCTTGTGACAAGCAGAAGGGATGGGAAAGTAGCGGCATCAAAATCTCAGAACCATCCCACTATCTACTCCCACTATCTACTCCAGGTGGCTGTTATCCTTCCTATTCTCATGCAAACTCCATCATCTTTCCACCTTCCACCACAGGTTACCCCATTCTGAGGAACAAAATTGAATTTAAGCGGCCAGGGAAGGCTGCCAACAAAGACAACTGGAACAAGTTTCTTATGGCCATCAAGGTTAGAAAGGGAGTCTTAGAGGGCAAAGAGAACAGCTGGGGGGAGGGCGGCTGCAGCAAGGAGGCTTGCTTCAAAAAAGCCAGTACAGACCCTGAGCCTGCTCCTCCTGACACCCAAGAGCTGATGGCGCCTGCACTGCTCTAAGGAGTGCCTCTCATGTTCTCCCCCTCTGCTCACAGACCTCCCACAGCCCAGTGTGCCAGGATGTGCTCAAATTCATCAGCCAGTGGTGTGGAGGAATCCCCAGCACCAGCTTTTCTTTCCAGTGACTGGTGCCGCTGAGAAGTTTAGATCTGTCCCTCATTAAAGTTCTGTAAGTAGTTGAGACCGCTGCGTTCTTTGACCAACATCTCTCCACCCGCAGCGCAGTGCCCTCTACTCCAAAAGAAATTGTAATCAAACAGAAGACAAAGACAAGTTCTTTTATTACAACTATTTATACCACCCTAGGATCAAGGCCTCATGTGTAGCAGGAACACCCGTGGACTGCGCCTCAGAAGAGCACCTGTCCAATAAAGAAAGCCAAGCTGCATCAGAGAGCAAGCAAACCAGAAAGCTAGCCCAGTTCCCCAAGAATGCATCCCGCTCCAGGGCCTTTTACCTTTCCTAAACCCAGGTTTTCTGTGAGGCCTGGAGATCCTGATGGTGACGGAGCAGCTGGACATTTTCCTGCCCTTTACACTCAGGAGGCTCAAGCTCTGTCAGTTCCTCCAGCTGCGAGACACGGGGGATTCAGTGACTGGGCCTCAAATGACACACCAGCTCCTTTTCAAGGCAACTGGAGTGTGTAATGAACCCTTCCTGTTCCTCTTCCTTACCTGTTCCTGCAACCCTTCCTTCCTGCAGGGCCCAATCCCCCGTAGGGTGAGTGCAGCCACACAACAGTAACCAGAAAGAGCAGCCTCGGCTGCAGACATGAACAGAGAAGGGATCCAGAGAGCCAAGGCTGTATCCTAAAGCCAAAAGGAACAAAGAGGACTAGGCCTTGAAATGAGGCAGAAGCAGTACACAGGGCAAAGGTGAGGACCGAAGTTTTGTGAACAGCAAGAATAAACTCACATAAATTCTTGTGGGATCAAAGGGGCAGTCAGTGTGTCCAGGCCCCTGGTCCAGCGGTATGGAAGGATCCAGCAGTCCTGGATGGCAGTCAGCAATAAGACGGCGGCCACCGTTGGCAACAGTGAGCGACACAGCAAGGAGGAGGCCCATGGAGCAGGCAGCAGACAAGAGCAGGTTCGCCAAGGCCAGTGTCAGCAGGGCCCAGTGCTAGTAGGGTAGAAGGCCTGGGTGAACAGCCTGTTTAGGCTTCCCGGTGACATTTCAGTGTCTCTATGTGAGGCTCCTGCCCACTGGAAGTCAGTTAAGACACCTCCTCCACCCTCTCACCAGCCGTGGGCGAAGAAGGTTCCTGGATGCCAAAAGGGCCACAAGTCCCACGGAAACGCTCTGCGAAAGCAACACACCTATGGTTTACAGGCTCTCCCGCGCTCCGCCCAACCCACCTGCCCGCACGCCCTCCAGCCACGCTCACCAGCAGTCCCGAGCCCACGGAGATGACATTGGCTGTGGTATACTCCGGCGTGACGGCGCCACGGGGGTTGGCCACATGCCGCAGGACAGTACCATGCAGCACAGCTCCCACCAGGAGGTTCACGTGGCCCACCAGGATTAGCGCGAGGCCCACGCGCATCAGCCGCCTGGGTCCTCGGTCGGCGTCTGCGGAGTAGGGGGAGGGGCGGGTGTTAGCCGTGCAGGGCGGGGCCGCAGGGCCAGCCGCCGGGTGAGGACCCACAGGTGAGGAGGTAAGCGGTGCAACTTACCGAAGGCGCAGAAGCGGCAGTACCTCATGGTGGCCGCTCTGCCCCCTCCGCCGCCCTACCTGAACCTGGCCTGGCCCCGAAGCCGGGCTTCCGCGCCGCCGCAGGGCAGCTCTACCTGGTCCCGCCCCCGACCTGAGGCCCGGCCTCCAAGGGGCCGCCCCACCTGCGCACGCCCCGCCCCGACCTGGGCAGTCACCCACTGAGCCGCAAACACCACGCGATGCTTTTAGCAAAAAGTAGACTTTATTACAGCAGCAACTGAGGCGATTCGAATGGCCCCCCGGGCCACCCCTGCAGCACCACCTTTCTCCTGCCCATCCGCCCCAGCGGGATTGTAGAACTCAGCTCCCCCAGTGCCCGTGGGCCTCCTGTCCACACAGGCAGGGCAGGAGCCAGCAGGTCAGCTACTAGACCCCAGCCAGAAGGTGGCTGCTGAGAAGGCCCAGGCCCACATCTGTGCAAAACAAGTAAACAAAGTGCAGAGGGGAGGAAGAGAGGGGAAGGGGCAGGATGATGCTCAACCAGGGAGCCCCTAAAGCCCTCCTGAATAACGAGGGGGAAAAGGGGCTTCACAGGGTAATACTGACTGGGGAGAAGGGACGAGGACTGCAGCATGTCCAGGGACAGCCACAGCTCAGAGAGGGGCCTGGCTCAAGGGAGCTCTAAGAGGAGACGGTGACAGCAGCTGAGTTGAGGGTGCTGTTCCTGGCAAAATTGAACTTGTTGAGAGTCTCCTCCAGCAGAGAAGTCAGGCGGCTCTGGTCAGCCTGGGGAAGAAGCTCAGTGAGACAGGGCTGAGAGAAGGCAGAGAGGCAGCCAGGGCACTGACGGCAGGAACCTCACCTCACTAATGAAGCCCAGCTGCACCAGCTCAGCTGCCAAGTCTGGGATGTTCTCATCTGACAGAAAAATAGGATGTGTGAGTACAATATGGGAGGCCCAGGAGCCCTTCAGAGAGCCCAGCTTCACAAGCTCTGTGAATCACTTTCCCTGTCCCCGGCATGTCCCTCAAAGGATTGGGGTCAAAAACTCCCCTCCTCCAAAAGAAAGGAGACCCTCACTTGGCATCAGGTCACAGCTCAGGTGCCGGTTCAGTTTGTCCTCCAGCTTCAGCAGAAGTGTTAGCTAGAGGACAGGACAATCAGAACAGGGCTCCTCCTGCCCACCCGCCCCTGTGCAGCCTGGCCCTGGGCTTACATGGTGTTTGACTCCCTCCTCCACCGATTCGATGTTGCACTGCATCAGCACCACCTGAAACAGGACACATCGTCAGTAAAACACCAACACCGGGAAGCCTTTCCAGCCCATGGAAGAACAGTGGCCAGAGGGCAGAACCGCATCCACACAGGACAGTGCCTGAGGTGCCTCCAACCCCTTGGCCACCGACACACTCACACCACAGAGTCCCCACCTTGCGCGTCTCCACCTCAGCTGGCTCAGGAGTAGGAGTCTTAACGGAGGGGGGCACAACAGGTGATGTCACCTCTTCCTGCTGTGGCTGCTGAGGCCGAGGCAGCCCAAAGGCTGTCAGAGGATAGATCCCATTCCTGATAGGAGATGACATAAGTTACCTGGACTCTGCGAAAGCCTCAGGGCACCTACTTCCTCACAGAAGCCTGCCTTCTCTCACCTGACATCTTCAAGGAATTTGTCTAATTCCAGGGCTGGTGATTGAGAATACCTGGAAGAAAAAGGAAACAGCATGAGACTGAGCATTCTACAGGGCCTCAGGATAGCAGTGACCTGTCTACCCCTTTCAGAGGGCTCAGCTGGTTAACTCACAAAGTCTGAACTGGTTCTCGTCCTGGCCCTGCAGGGATTTCAGCTAGTACAGCACTGGTATCCATGTTTTTGGTGATCTCCTCCAGAGCGTTCTCTGGGATCATGTCTGGTGGGTGGAACGGGGTGAAATGTTATGTAAAGACAAAATTGTTTCACACTAGGCAGAGGGGCACAGAGGTAAAGGATCCCTTTGGTAACAGAAGACTAAAGAAACCATGACCATGCCAGTGATAGAAGCCCCATGAAAGAAAATTCCTGATAATCTCTGTTCGGCATGGATTCAGTCCCAGGACAATTCCTAGTAGGGTCTGGGGGACTCACGTTGGTGTCCCACAATACAGTGAGCAGCAAGAAGTTTGAGGGAGGGCACTTCAAACAGTGCTGGGTGGAACAGAAGCTCTCTAGCTGTTGGTCGTCGCGCAGGCTCAGACTGCAGGCACTTCTGAATAAACTCCTATAAAAGAGCAAAAAAAGTGCAACAGGCATCTGGTAAGACTCCACAGCCATGTAACTTTCATTCCACTTAGCAAAATGTTTCCTACATTCTTGGAGTTCAATACTTGTAGGGGAATCGTCGTTATATTTCCTGAAAGGGCTTTATATATATAGAAATAAATAAACTCATTCACTGTCTTTTTAGACATTTTGTTTTTCTAAGGGTCTCATTTTGTAGCTTAAGCTGGCCTGGAAATCACTGTAGAGCCAAGGTTGTCTTTGAACTCACAATCCTCCATGGCTGGCTTTGGTATTACTTTTCTATTCTTCAACTACAACTTTTGGGTTTTTTGTTTTTGTTTTGTTTTATTTTGTTTGTAGACAGGGTTTGTGTAGCCCTCGTTGTCCTGGATTCACTTTGTACACCAGACTGGCATATTTTTTTTTAAATGTTGAGATTTAGTATTTACTTTTTTTTTTTTTAATTTTTTCTTTTGTTGTTGTATATGTGTTTGTTTTTATTTTATTATCTCATTCATGGCCAACTTTTTTGGATCTTTGCCAAATTTGGATTTTCCTTTCCCAGACTTAGCAAACTACTATAGTCAATAATATTTACCATCTTTTTTTTGTTTCCCAAGCCTATTCTTAACTTCTGTTGTCTACTACAATTCCTGTACTCACGTTATTTCCCATGCTTTCTCTAACCATTCCACCTCCTTTTCTGCCTCTGGCCAAATCCCATGACAACATGCTTTCTTACTTAAAGTTTTAAAGGCCAAGAAAGTCTCATACCTGATCTTTCACCTAATTCTCCTACCCTATTGAGAACTAGAACTTGGTTCCGCTCTTAACTTTTCACTAGACATCTGTTTCTTTCTTCCTCCCCATTATTGTTAACTGTTAACTGTTCCTTGTTTTCTTTTTGAGATAGGGTTTAATGAAGCCCAGGCTAGCCTTGAAATCTCCATGTAGGGAAGGAAGATCATGAACTCCTGATCCTCCTACCTCTACTTCCCAAGTGCTAGGATTATAAGTGTGTTCTTCCATTCCTGACCTGAGTTAACTGTTCTTATTCAGACTGTCCTGTCTCACTATAGCTAACCTACCTACTGATTCATAATTCCTTCACAATTCCTTTAAATTGTAGCTCATTAAATATAAAACCCCAAGTAACTAGTTTGATATTTAAATTTGCTTTGGAATGCCATGACATTATGTAAGAGTGTGTGGCAACTGACTGAGGTAACCATCCATCTGCTCACCTCTACAGAGACACACTTAACTAGGACTGAAACCCTTAGCTTGTGTGCCTAGAATCAACAGGAAAATTATAGTTTAGTCTTTTCTATTTTGTTTTTATTCTTTTGCTATTAGAACATAGTCCCAAGAGGTACAATGAACCTGAAAGTGTCTGAGAGTCAGTTAAAGAGAGAGATTGATCTTACCCTCTGTAATGAGTCTTCTAGTAGCTGGATGGCACTGCTGATGGCTTCCTGTGGCACATATGAGGACTCTCCATTGCCCTGAATCTCTAGTACTGCCATCTGAGGTGGAAGAAAACCAAAGGAAAAACTGAGATCTAAGAAACAAACCCAGTGTTCCCACAATCATTCCCAAGACAAGCATTTCCCATCCTGGGTTGTAATTTCATACTTCCTCTTTTCCCTTCCCTCAGACCTCCTCACCTCCAGTGCGCACATGCCAAAGGAGTAGATGTCCACTGCCGTTGTCACATTCGTGACTTCTAGAGAGCACAGTTTAACAAGACAATTGACTGGGGTAAGAAGTAGCAAACATTCTTTAAAAAAAAAATGTATGCAAGTACAGAAGTTTTGGAAGTGTATCCCTGTATCTCAGGTTATAAAGTATAAAACCAAGATCTGGAAGGGGCCTGGCAAAGGCTGCTGGGGTGAAAGATGGTCTTGGGGTGATCTCTCAGGGAGGGAACAGGTGGAGGAGCACACTCTAAGGGACTTTTTTTTCTTCTTCTTCTTCTCCCCAAGACAGGGCTTCTCTGTGTAGCCTTGGCTATACTGGGCTCGCTTGTAGACCAGGCCTCAAACACACAGAGATCCGCCTGCCTCTGCCTCCCCTAGTGCTGGGATTAACAGGAGTGTGCCACCATGCCTAGCTAGGACCTTTTTTTTTTTTTTTAAAGCAGAGTCTGAGAACAGGGCAGAGACAAGACTACCTCACCTCCATACTCTGGTGCAAAGAAGTGTAGGTTCTTCTGCTCTTCCCGGCAAGTCTTCACATGATTGTTGATAGTGTCAGGAGCCACTAGGAGCAGGGAGACACCCACAATCTGACCACCACCACCAAAGTATGATCTTACTCCAGAGAGTGTCTCCAAAAGCCATGTTTTTCCTGAAATCTTTCTAGTGCTCAATAGACACAAACCTATCACTCTCCCAATTCTGAGCTATAGACTGCATATGAACATACCTGTGTCCCCTTTCTGCAGCCTTACTGCTCTCGTCTGAGGTCCCTAACTCAGGAACAACAAGGTCTATGCACTATACAGACAGACACTGAGAGCTTTAGGCTCATCAAGTAACACAAAGGAAAAACTTGCATTTGTGACCTGCTCATCTTTTCAAAGACCAAAATATATCAAATCCACAGGCCCGTGAAAATGCTAAGTTTTATTTCATTCATCTGCCCTGCAACTAACATAAAAATACAGGCAGCCCTTCCTACTGCCTGTAGGGACAACTGGAAACCTCAAGAACCTGGATAAGAAAGGCAAAGCAGCATTAACATACAACCAAGGAACAGGCTGACTGACACTCAAAACCAAAAAAACAAACAAACAAAAAACCCCAGAAACCTCAAAATCAATACTCTGAAATCAGTTTCACTTTTTAATCCACCAAGACTTTTTAGACCCTTGTGTAAAACCTTATTCCTCAATACCACCTACCACAGGACTGAATGAGGAACCAGGCCCAGGCCCAAGCTGGACTCACTCTGATCATAACAATGACAACAAGTCACAGAGAATCTAGGCACACAGTGTGATTTAGGGAGCCAGCCTGATGATGAGGGAAAGATGGCTCTAAGAGGAAGTGTCCAGCCAGGCAGAATCCACAGGTAACAAGCAGGTTACAAAGGGGCAAGCAGGTGGAGGGCTGGCAGGGCAAAAGCTAAGCAGGCATAATTAGGCACGGGAAGCAGGGAACAGACCTTGCTCCCACGACTGCATGCACTGGGCAGCCGCAGAGGGAGCAAAGGAAGCACAAACAGAGCCCCAAGTGGGGCAGAGGGAGCTCTCACCATTAGCAAAAATCCTATGAAAGACTGTTGGGAACAGAGCAGCCCGTAAGCGGGAGGGAGGAAAACAGAGAAAAGTTGTGAGCGATGGAGCAGCCAAGCCCCAGACAAATGGTAACACCACACAGACACGGCACACAGAATGTCACTGCACACAAATACACAGCAAATGAAAGCACTCACAGCAGGCACAGTCTGGAACCTCTTTGGTAGGGTTTGGCCCAAAAGGCCCGAGTCAGACCTCACATCCATCTTTTGCTCTTTCCCATCCTATCAGCTTATCTGTATTATTCCAAGGTTCTCTCCAAGTACAAGATCATATACCCTACCCCATTTCCACTAATTGGTCTCTCCCTATGAACCGCTACTAAAAACCTCTCTTATTATGAGCCCATACCTCAAAATTTGCTGTTCTGCCCATGCCTTTTATCTTACCCCCATGGTTCCCAAATTCCCGAGGCTCCCCTGCCCAGAATCTCTCCCTCCCCTCACCAGAGCCAATCTTGATGAGTCCGTTGTGCTGGATGAAGATGGTGTCACAGGTCAGGTTCCCATGGATGATGGGAGGGTCACAGGAGTGCAGGTAGCTGTGGGGGCACTGGGCTGTTAGAGGGGCCACTAGGAAATTTAGGGCAGGGGGAACCCAAGGGTTAAGAGGAGCAAGGGCCAGGTCTCCTCCTTGTCACCACAATGATAATCCCTATACTCTGAATCTCCATTATGTCAGGTGACTTAAATAAGCACTAGGAGAAAGAGGTCAGGACACTGTGGTTAGAACATTAGGAGGACCCCATAAGGGGGCTAATCTTGTCAGTATGTGACTCAAAGAAACTGGGAAGAGGCAGAATAGAAAAGCAGAGTTGTGCCTTGCAATCTGTTTAAGAAACTAAACAAGGATGTACTGGGGAAACAACTAACCAGATATTACTTACCTTAGGGCAGACAGGATCTGTGTGCACCAGCGTTTCCAAGCCTGGAAAACAGTTTGGTCTAAGGATCAGCAATAAGATTCTCTTTCTCTCCTCCTTCCATCTCCCATCTCTACCCATCCTCCTTCTCCAGGGTCTCACTATATAGCCCTAGCTGTCCTGAAACTATGTAGATCACACTGGCCTCAAACTCAGAGACCTATCTGCCTCTGCCTCCTGAATCGAAGGCACGCACCACCACACCACAACTAGTGATACTTCCTCTCCTGGACTCCCACTAATCCTTGTCATCCCTCCCTCATTGGCTTCGTAATTTCCACCGTCTTTCTAAACCCCTAAACCAGCCTAAAACTATGTCTAGCTTCTTTTCTCTCTGTACCTTTTCATTCATAGTCTTGTGATTCTTTTTGGTCTTTTTCAGAAACTGCTTAAGACTCCCAGAGGACATGTATTCTGTGATGAAAATCACCTAGGGAAGCAAAGCATTTATTAAGGCTTTATACTAGAAATTATCTCTCTCCTAGTGACTTTTACACCAGATACATATTAAACTGCGTTTCTTCAACTTTCCTTTTCTTTAGTAACACTTTCTCAGGCTTAACATCACACTGAAAACAAAGAAGCAAGCAAATGTTCACTCATTTCTCCCCATCTTTAAGTGGAAAAACGCTATAGGTATCAGATAACACGCTACCCTCCCTGCCACAGCAGTAGACCTCAGTTCTTGTCTCAAAATGACCTAGTTTCTACCTCTGAATGTAATATGGACAATAAACGCAGCTGCTCTCTGGCAAAGAGTTCAGGAAATAATAGGCAAGAAATCTTACCCTGGCTTTGTTCTCTTTAACATCAGCCCAATACTTGTGAAACTTAACAATGTTAAGATGTTCCAACTGAATCAGATTATCAAACACCGCACGGACTTTTTCCTGGAGCAAGGCAGACAGGTGACAACTGAGTTCACCAATCACTGGAATAATGAAAAGCCATTCCCTACCTCTCCCCATAGATGATCTAAACATGAAGGCTCTCCTCCCAGTCATTTCCCCAACAACAATAGCAGCTTAAATACTGGTTCCAATGCCTCCAGGCCTCATCACCTACCTCCTGTAGTTTGTAGTTCTTGCGTTCAGAGAACTGTACCTCATTCCACACAACCTCCACACCTTCCTCTGTATCCATGGCCAGGTATGCACTGTCAATACCTGGTACGTTACGCTGATTCACCTGAGACGCAATTCAAGTAGAATTACGTTACCTCACCAGTCCATCATACTTTTCCACATGATCACCGTCCAGCCCTGCCCTCCCGAGGTCTGTTCTGCCCTACTAGAGTAGAGGACAGCCACTCTAACAGTTCACTCTCCCCAGAACTCCCTCACCATCACCTCACCTCTTCTCGCCTCTTCTGCCAGCGCCCACAGGGTGACTCTTCCAAGATCTCAGACTCATCTTCACTTTCTTCTTCTTCCTCGGGGGAAGCAGCTGAGGTTGTAGAAGTCACAGGAGGCGACACTGAAGTCAGGCCAGGAGCTGAAGATGAGGATTCTACCTTTGGGTCTGAGCCACTGCTGACTACTGTTTGGGACTCCCCCTCCGACATGCTGGAATGAACACTCAGCCTGCTTCAGTTGGACAAAGACAGGAGGAGACAGAGGTCAAAAACAGATCTATAAAACTTTAATATTTAATAGTCGTTTTTTGTTGTTTTTCGATTTTGTCAAGACAGGGTTTCTCTGTGTCCTTAGCTGTTCTGAAACTCCCTCTGCAGACCAGGCTGGCCTGGAACTTACAGAGATCTGTCTGCCTCTGCTGGCATTAAAGGCATGTGCCAACACCACCCAGCAACTTTAATAGTCTTAATTAACTTCATCTTCAGACTCAAAAATTCATCTCCTCTGTTCCCCTTAAATCTAAAATCAGAATTACTCCTACCTAAACACTGAAATGTAAACAAGTCTCCTGCTCCTGGAGGAGTTACGGTTGAAGTTCACCCAGGAGTACCAAACACAAGACTAATGCACTTTAGTCAAACCCAAATCTACAGTAAAATCAGGTGCCCATTCCAGCAAACACGGATGCAATCAATGTTTCCCACTGACTCTCCATGTGCTTCAGTTTCCACTGTGCTCAAGAACTAAGCATACAGGCATTAGAACACATGACTCTAGACTCCAAAATGTTGCACTGAAACAGCCCTAGGGACCTACACCATCCTTAGCCAACTAGCCCAAACTCCCAACTGATTTATCCTATTAGAACCAACAGTGACATTATCCATCCTTCCCACACATGTAAACGCTGCCTGGGCCAGGTGACTGACAGGGGTGACTTCCATCTCTTATGGCCTCACCTTCCTTATGATGTGTGAGTGTGGCAAATGGGTACTGTTTAACAGCATTTCTTTTCATTTACTCACTGAAATGTTCAATTACATTTGTAAGCTATTGTAGGTCACACACTGGGCGGGTGCTTGAGAAACATTAGTGAATTTAAATAAATAAAATGCCTGCACTTAATTAGCACAAATTAAAAAGAAAGACCTTAAGTTTCCAGCTTTCCTTCCATTCACATTGCTCAAAGGCTCTGAGTTTTCCATTTTCTGAAGCACTGGGTCCAATAGAGGCTACTTTCTTCAGGTACAAATAACTTAAGATACAGCTTTCATAAGAAAAGTGTTAAACAAAACATCTCTAGCTGGGCATGGGGGCTCGTGCCTTTAATTCTAGCGCTGGGAAAGCAGGGGCAGACAGAGCTCTGTGAGTTTGAGAGACCAGCCTGCTCTACAACTAGAGTTTAGGACAACCTGAGCTACACAGAGAAACCCTGTCCCAAAAAAACCAAAACATTTATAGAAGCAGAGATGCTTGAAGAAAAACTACAGTTTTTTTTTATTAACCCATACAAAAAATAACAGAGCAATCACATGAACAAGGACTGTAAAAGAACTGCAACTTGTGTGTACTAAGGCTCAAAGAAGCGCTGTCTAGTAAGAAAGTGATACCCTGGAAAGTAAACTTGTACTCCAAAGTCAGTTCAGAATACCAGAACGCTGCAACCAACACCAATCCGACCACACAATTCTCTCTGAAGTCCCTTTCTGCACATCTCTCCCCAATCTATGCTGTTTTGCTCCACTCGGGAGATTTGTATCAAACAGTACTAGTAAAGACAAAGAGCACACAGCACTACAGGAAAAAATACCTAGTAGGATATTTCCCTTACTTTAATTTCTAAGGAAAGTCCTCGCCTAACCTAGAAATTCTCCTCAGTCTTCCAAGACAGCTATTAGTTACGTGCATATCTTAGTAATCTAACAGAAAAGATGAGCTGGAGAATCACTTTTTCCGCCTTCCCCTATCAAGGAGCTAAGAAAACAGCAAAGTCTGTTTCGGTTAGCTCCTAGAGCAGCTGCATTCACGCGATGTGTCTAAAATCTGAAGGGCCAAGTGAAATTCGAGCGAGATTACAACAGAAGCTACCCGTAGAATGTCAGTATAGGAAGCTGCAGCCTATGAAATCTAAAACTACTGGACCAACGACACAGACAGCCACTTCGCAGAGAAGACGGATTGTCATCAGAGAAGACTGCCGTCACCCGGAAGGTACACTTCCCTCCGCAATCACGTCCCAGGAGGGAAAATGAGAGCAGTGCCTAAAGATCTCCAAGCATCCCGGTGCGGAGGCAGAAACCTGTGCAACACTGGGGGTTCCGCCTCAGGGCTCTGGCAGGTTTAACAGGGATCACACAGGAAGAGCTCATTTACATCGGCGAGGGCTATCTGCTCGCAGCCTCCAGCTACCCCGAGGGCGCACGGCACATTCACTCCGGGGCATTGTCTGTTATCTTCCAAAGTTGCTCTCCGGCTTCCATCATCCGCTGAAAGCCCTCTGCGCGCCACCCCGCACAGCTCGCACCCCCCACAGGCCGCCCTGACGAAACCCCAAAAGCCTGCGAGGTCAGCTCGAAGCGCTCAGTCGGAGAGAAAGCAAGCTCAGGGGCAGGAGGCCCCGAGCCTGTCCGCACTCCAACAGGTCGCCCGGCCAGCATCTGGGAGGCAGCGGCGGCGGGCGGAGGGAGCTCCGCAGCCGCGCCGTCAAAGGCCGGCCCCGCCGCGCCGTCAGGCCGCAGGCCCCGCCCCCGCGCTCGGCGCGCCGCCCCGCGAGCAGGCCGGGCCCGAGCGCCGCGCTTCCGTCCGCAGGCCCTCGGGCCGGGGCCCCCGCCCCGCCCCCGCCCGCCCCGCCTCTCGCGGCCGGAGTTCCAAGAGAACGCCGGGGCCCCCCGACCCGCGCCCGCAGAATTCCGGGCCGCCGCGGCCACGCCGGGGACGCCAGGAGGGCGGGCGGCGCCCTGGGGCCAAGGTGGCCCCTCAGCCGCGACGGGCCGGGCCGGATCGGGCCTGACTCCCGAGGGAGCAGGGTCGCCCGCCAGCAGCCGCCGGCCGCGGCCCGCCGGCCCGCCGCTCCGGGCGATCCTGCCGCCCTCCCGCGAGCGCCACCCTCCAGGGCCTCTTTCCCCGGAGCTCACCTCCCGACTCCGCGCCCGCAGCCTTGCGCTTCAGCTCCAGCTCGGGTTCCGGGGCCTCGGATCGCAGCGACTCCCTCCCAGCTGCGCTCCGCAGCGCAACCGAACTGCGGGCCCCGCCCTCGCGGCGTCCGGACCAACAGATGGGCGGTGCCGCACGGCCGCCAGGTTTCCATTGGACAGGGCGGCGGGGGGCGGTTCCCGCAGACGGGCGCTCTCGGCCCGTCCCCTGCCGCGTCTCCACCCCTTGCGGGGCTCGGGCAGACCGCCTGCCAGCCTTGTCTTCTCGTCTCTCTGTCCACCCTCCGCCCAGCCGAGGTGCCCCAAGTAAAGAGCCGGACGAAATGAAGGCCTTCTCACTCTTCTTGGAAGCGCCATGACAGTCCTAATCCTCCGAAAAGACAAAAGGAGCGGGAGATGCCGCCTCAGTCCGAGGGACGAACCCACCCACACTCCCCATTTGGGAAGGAGACAGCCTAGGGGGTGGTCACCAGTTCTTCAGAAAGCGCTGAACACGAAAATTAATAGTTGTTGATTTGCATGACACTACCTAAACATAACCTGATTTTACCCACATAAGGGAGAACTCGTTGAAATTATCCAGGAATGGCTGACAAATGCGAAAATGAAACAACAAAAAAACAAAAGTTAGGCAAATTTAAGTTGACATGAGCCCAATATAGAATCCGAAGTAAGAAGATTCATTAAAACTGCCCTTGAAAAAGTATTTGGACAGAATTTAGGCTGGCGAGTTAGTGTAAAGAAAGTACAATAGATTCTGGGTGGGCCATTGATCTAAGGGATGGAAAATTCATGCTGCCATTATACATGTATTATCAAGGGAGAATGATGAATTATCTGAATCTGAGAATGTCAGATTTCACCGTCCTCAAAGGAACTAACTAACCCTGCCTCACGGGTTCAGGAGGAAATCCTGTAGAGACTTGACTTGTCTCATTTCTTTAAAATGCTTGTTTTAAAAACTAAAATTTCCACAGGCATGCCAGGCGGGTCTCTATGAGTTCAAGGCCAACTATAGTGAGACCCTGTCTCAAAAACAAAAACCAAACTGTTTTTTTTTTTCCAGTCATAATAGTGGCACATAATTCCATCATTCAGTAGGCTAATGCCATGAGCTAGAGGTCAGTCAGGGCAATAGTGAGCCCTGCTCTCAAAATAAAACAAAAAAGAAATCTGATGTGTATTATCAAACATCTTTTGGATTTAAAAGATGTGCTTACCTGAAATGTATAGCACACCATTTTGAAGTTTGTTCTACTCTAAGGAGAAGGATGCTCTTCCTCTCCAAATTAACCTTTTGTCCTCCTGGGCACCAAAGCAATTGGAACTCCTGAACTGTAGTCAGCATTCATTAAATATCTGTTCATGCTTCTTTAGTTCCCCATTATTTTCTGTTTTGAATTTCAACTAGCTATTTCAAATATGCATAGAGGATCCTTTGGCAATCTCATGTTCAGTCATTCTCTTATTCGTACCCAAAATGGTTAACTGCTGCTTACATTCTTACCACTCCGTGCTTCCTGCTAGCCGGGCACTGGGGGCACACTCCTTTAATCCCAGCACTGGGGAAGCAGAGGCAGGTGGCTCTCTGTGAATTCAAGGCCAGCCTGGTCTACAGAGCAAGTTCCAGGACAGGCAGGGCAGAGAAGACTTGTCTCAAAAAAACAAAAAAACAAAAAACAAGTGACCAACAAAATAATAAATGCTTATTGTAAAAACTCAAAAATTGATATCGAGAGAGGGCCTAGCAATCAAGAGTGCTCTCTGCTCTTGAAGATAACCCTAGTTTGGTTGCCAGCATCTTCAGGGCAACTCATGGTTGTGAGTTTGAGAAAATCTGGCGCCCTCCTTTGGTCTCTGCGGAAATCAGACATGCATGTAGTGCACACACCTACACATAAGCAAATGCTCATAAGCATAAAAAGTCTTTTGAGCTGGGCATGGTGTCTTGTGCCTTTAATCCCAGCAGTCAAGAGCCAGAGACAGGAGGATCTCTGAGTTAAGAGGCCAGCCTGGTTTGCAGAGCTAGCTCCAATGCAGCCAGGGCTACACAGGGAAACCTTGTCTCAATGGTATAATAACAACCAAATCTTTGTTAAAAAGCCACTAAAAACATAAGTCTCAAAAATATTTTAGTATAATATCTATATAGTAACTTATATGAACTAGGCAGTTTTTTTTAATTTAGTGGGGGGAGAGGGGTACGTGCATGCATGTCCCAGTAAGCAGATTGCTGGTCCCCAAACAGTTTTTATGGGCTTATGTTAACTTAATCCCATATCAATTATGAAAGTATTAACAGTAATTTTAGAAGCCCCTTATAGCAGTCAGGCGCAGTGGCATGCGTGTAATCCCAGCACTCAGGGAGGCAGAGGCAGGCAGATTTCTGTGAGTTCAAGGCCAGCTTAGTCTACAAAGGGAGTTCATGACAGCCATGGCTACACAGAGAAACCCTGCCTTGAAAAAAAAAAAAGAAAGAGAAAGAGAGAAAGAAAGAACAAAAGAAACCCCTTATTAGCCTACTACCTTCAAATAATAAAGATTTTATTTTTGAGCCAGACATGGTGGCGCATGCCCTTGATCCCAGCACTCTGGAGTCAGAGGCAGACATATCTATGTGAGTGCAAGATAACCAGGGCGGTTACACAGAGAAACCCTGTCTCAAAAAAATTGTGTTTTGTTTTTGTTTCTGTTTTTGAGACAAGGACTCTCTCTATAGCCCTGAATGTACCAGAACTCACTGTGTAGACCAGGCTGGTCTCAAACTCAGAGATCTGCCTGCTTCTGCCTCCCAAGTGCTGGGATTAAAGATTTATACCACCACAGGATGCAGGATGCATTCTTAACTACTGAGTTATCTCTGCAATCTTTATACAATACTTCCTATGAAACTTTTATTTTATTTTATCAATAAAGTATTACATTTCCCAAATGCATCTAATTTAATTGATAACTACCATTGGACAATGGAGTGAGTCCCAACATTCATGACAATAAATATTAGTAGTTAATACTCTGTTTTATCTTGCCTGTTTGTAAAATGATTATTTTTGAGGAAATACAGGTATTGAACTGATATATTAAATTTTATACAGAAGCTTTATTTGGACTCAGCATTCTGGTGGGTGGGAACAGAAACGAGATGGCTGGGTGACAAAGTGGAAGAATGCTTATACCACTTGTGTGTTTGTGAACTTTATGCTATCTATTTGTATTTATGAAATGGAATAGGGCTGGGAATGTGGCTCACTAGTAAAATGCTTGCCTAACATGTATAAGACTGTTTTATCCCGATCATGGAAAAAAATGAGGGGGGAAAGGTGAAAAGAAAGGAAGGAAGAAAAAAAAATTGGAGGGGAGGAAGGAACTAGTTAACAAAGGAACAGTGAATGAGTATAGGTTGCAGAGCAGCTTAGAGGTAGGGTGCCAAGCATGCCCAACACCCTGGGTTCAATTCCCAGCACAAAAAGAACTTTATGTGTATAACACGTTTGGTTTTGGTTTTGGTTTGTTTGTTGCACAGTGGCTCATCATGCAGTCCTGGCTGGCCTGGTAGCCACTATGTAGGCCATGCTGGCCTGAAACACACAGTGATCAACCTGCCTGTTCCTCCCAAGACCTAGGCTGAAAGGTGTGTATCATCATGACAAGGCTGAACTTGAACTTGCCATTGTCACGCCTCAGCCTCCTAAGTGCTGGTGTAATAGCCCACTCCAGCTTCAACTTGATGTTTATATATATATATATATTGATCATCACAATCAAGCTATCTGGCACATCTGTCACCTTACATACTTCCTGTGTGAATGTGAGTGTGTGTGTGAGTGTGTGTGTGTAGGACCACTTAAAATCTGCTCATTGGGTAGGTAGGAAGGTGGAGAGGATCTGGGAGGAGTTGGGGAGGGGAAAGGATATGATCAAAACATATGAAAAATTTAAATAACCAAACATAATAATAATAATAAGATGAATCAAAACTACTACATCAAAGTTGGACACCGCAACCCAACAGGAAAAAAAAAAAACAGTCCCAAGAGCAAGCACAAGAGTGAGAGACTACTGGTTCTCACAACCAGGATTCCCATAAAAATACTAAGCTAATAGCAACAATATATATGCAGAGGCCTTATGCTGGCTGCTTCAGTCTCTGTGAGCTCATATGTGCCTTGAGTAATTGATTCAGAGGGCCTTCTCCTGGTATCCTCCATCCCCTCTGGATTCCCTGAGCTCCAAGAGGAGAGATTTTGTGGAAACCTGCCATTCAGATCCTCTCTGCTGTGGGTCTCTGCATCTGTTCCCATCTGCTGCCAGAGGAAGCAGATGACTGGATAAGACACTGATCTATGAGAATAGCAGAATATCATTAGGAGTGGAGTAATTTTATTAAGACTTTAGTTTTTTCTTTTTTGACCAGCAATATTTAGTTTTGTCCTAGGTCTCTGGGCTATCTAGTCACTGTTTGTTTGTTTCTGTTTTGGTTTTTTTGTTTGTTTGTTTTTTCCAAGACAGGGTTTCTCTATGAAACCTGTCTGTCCTGGAACTTGCTTTGTATGCCAGGCTGGCCTCAGACTTAAAGATGTGTCTATCTGCCTCTGCTTCCTGAGTGCCGGGATTAAGGTGTGACCACCATGCCTGGCAAGTCTCTGGTTCTTGCTTATCCAAGAATTGTTGATTTGGGGTTCCTTCTTGTTCGGTGGGCCTTAGGTCAAATCAGACATTGGTTGACTACTCCTACAAGTTCTATGTCACCATTGCCCTAGCATATTTTGCAGGCAGGACAGATTGTAGGTCAGAGATTTATGTCTGGGTTGGTGTCTCTCTTTCAGGAGCCTGCACGGGACCTTCTGCAGTACTTCTGAAGACACTTCACTTAGAAGACACCAAAGACACTTCACTAGGTGAAGGCTCCATCGAGGCACCAGAGTGACTTCTCCGTGTTCACTGAGTTGCATGAATACTGTCCTCAGCAATGGGACCCCACTATCAGTTTGCAGAGAGCAAACTCTTGTCTTCGCAATAGCCTGGGTTGTTGAGGGATTTCCATGGGACACTCTTGGCCAAAGACTCAATAAAATGCAAACCAGTCCTTCCACTGGAAGCCTTGCTTGGCAACAGAAGATGGCCAGTTGAGACTCGGTACCCCCCATTTTAGGGGTCTTCATAAAGATCACTGTCATAGATTCCAGGCAGTTTCTCTTGGACTAAGTCTCCACCCCGCACCCCCCAAAGCCTGCCAACTCCAGCCATCTCTGCCTGAGCTCTCTCCTTGCACCTCATCTCCCTCATCCACTCCTAGTCTTCCCATTAATATTCTATTCCCCCCTCTTGGGAGATCCATGTGTCCCCATTGGATCCCTCCTCTTTACCTAACCTCTCTGGGTCAACAGACACGATAACAGCGTGGTTATCTTTTACCTAAGGGCTAATATTCACTTATAATAAAATATTTATCTTTCTGTGTCTGGGTTTTCTCACTGAGGATGATATTTTTTCCCAGTCCTTCCATTTGCCTACAAATTTCATGATGTCATTTTTAACAGCTGAGTAATACTCCATTGTGTAAATGTACCTCATTTCCTTTATCCATTCTGCTGTTGAAGGACTTCTAGGTTTTATTTATTTATTTTTGTTTTGTTTTTATTTTTCGAGACAGGGTTTCTCTGGGTAGGCTTGGTTGTCCTGGACTCACTTTGTAGACCAGGCTGGCCTTGAACTCACAGAGGTCCACCTGCCTCTGCCTCCCTGAGTGCTGGGATGACAGGTGTGCACCACCATGTCCCACTGACTTCTAGGGTTTTTTTCTTTTCAGTTTCTGTCTATTGTGAATAAAGCCACAGTGAACATGGTTGAGCAACTGTCCTCGTGGTAGGATGGAGTATTATTTGGGTATATGCCCAAGAGTGCTGTAGCTGGGTTCTGATGTAAATAGACTCTCAACTTTCTGAGGAACCTCCATATTGATTTTCATAATGGCTGTGCAAGTTTGCACTCCCACCAGCAATGGAGGAGTGTTCCCTCGTTCTAAATTCTTGCCAGCATGTGTTGTCACTTGTTAGCCATTCTGGCAAGTGGAAGGTGGACTCTCAAAGTAGTTTTGATTTGCATTTCCCTGATGTTTCTCAGCCATTTGAGTTTCCTGTATTGAGTATTCTCTGTTTAGTTCTATCCCCCATCCCCTTTGAGACAGGGTTTCTCTGTGTAGCCTTGGCTGTCCTAGGCCTACTTTGTAGATTGGGCTGCCTTCAAACTCACAGAGATCCACCTGCCTCTGCATCCCAAGTGCTGGGATTAAAGGCATGTGCCACCACTGCCTAGATGGATACCCCATTTTTAAATTGGATTATTTGGTTTTTTTAAATATCTAGTTTCTTGAGTTCTTTGTTTGGGATATTAGTCCTCTAGGAGGTCGAGTTGGTAAAAATATTTTCCCATTTTGAAGATTTCCTCTTTTTCTGACTGACATGTCCTTTGCCTTACAGAGCTTTTCCATTCCAGGAGGTCCTATTTATTGTTGATCTTAGTGCAAGAACTATGAGTGCCTTTTCCTGTTCAGAAAGCCATCTCCTATGCCAATGTGTTCAAGGGTAGTCCCCACTTTCTCTTCCATCAGGTTCAATGTATCTGGTTTTATGTTGAGGTCTTTGATCCACTTGGACTTGAATTTTGTGCAGGGTGATAAGTATGGCTCTATTTACATTCTTCTCCATGCAGACATCCAGTTTGACCAGCACCATTTGTTAAAGATGCTGTCTTTTTTCCAGGGTGTATTTCCGGCTTTACAAAAAATCAGGTGCCCATAAATATGTGTGTGAATTCATGTCTGGATTGTTTATTCCATTGATCAATATGTTTGTTTTTATGCCAATACCATGAAGTTTTTTTTAAACTGTAGTTCTGTAAGTACAACCTGAAATGGGAATGGTAAGACTCTCAGAAGTCCTTCTGTTGTTCAGGATTGTCTTAGCTAGTCTGATTTTTTTTCTTTTTTGCCTTTCCATATGAAGTTGAGAATTGTCCTTGCAAGGTCTATAAACATATGTGTTGGAATTTTGATGGGAATTGCATTGAATCTATAGATTGCTTTTGGTAGGATGGCCATTTTTACTATGTTGATCCTGCTGATCCGTGAACATGGGAGATCTTTTCATCTTCTGGTACCTTCTTCAATTTTTTTTTCTTCAAAGACTTGAAGTTTTTATCATACAAGTCTTTTACTTGCTTGGTGTGCTACCCCAAAATATGTTATATTATTTGGGGCTATTGTGAAAGGTGTTGTTTTTCTAATTTCATTCTCTGTCTGTGTTTTTCTTGTGCTTCAGCTATTTTGGTGTATCCAGGGCCTGCTATGGTAGAATAGCTGGACTCTAGTAGAGACATATTTTCTGGCTGTTATTGTGTTTATACTCTGGCATTCAAGCGTCTGGGTTAGGGATGGTTAGTTAGGTGTAGGTACTGATTTCTGGGTTTGTCTTTGTTGGGTGGGTATTTTGTTCCATAGTTTTTGTTTTCTCCTTGGATTTTCAGAGAGTGTGATGGCTGTGTGTTGCCTGTTTTCCTGGCCTGCTCAGCTGTGTGTTCCCAGGGAATGCCTGCTGGTGTTGATGGCTGGGACAGTGGGAGGAGTTGGCAGAAGGAAGGCTGGAGACTGTCTTTGTGATCTCCTGGGGATGGGGTCAGAGAGAAAAGGGAGAAGACAGCAGATCCCTGCTACAGAGCGTGGGATGAAACTGGAGAGGTCTGGACCTCAGGAGTAACAGGCTTGGTGCGGGTTTGCCTTCAGCCTACTTGCTGCCTGGGAGGAGTAGCCCTAGGGCTGGGGTCTGAGACAAAGCAACAGTTGGGGGGTGAAAAGGTTAGAAGGGGGAAGGTCTGTGGGATCCTGGGGGAGGTTGTCGAGGGTGTTCTACTGTAGAGCTGGGGAATGAGACTGGAGGGCTGGCTGAACACCACCATGCCTAACAACCTGAGTTCAAGCCCCAGGCCCCAAATGGTAGAAAAAGAGACCACAGCCCACAATTTGTTCTCTGGATCCCACAAATGTACAGTGACACATGTGTGATGCACATGTGGGTACACACACACAGAATAAATTAAAATAGAACGGAGAAGAGGTGAGACCAAGAGGGGCCTTTAAAATATATCTGGGGGAGGGAGGGTTGGAGAGATGGCTCAGAGGTTAAGAGCGCTGGCTATTCTTTCAGAGGTCATGAGTTCAATTCCCAGCAACCACATGGTGGCTCACAACCATCTATGGGTGCCCTCTTCTGGCGTGCAAGTATACATGCACACAGAGCATTGTATACATAATAAATAAATCTAAAAAAAAAAAAAAAAAAGGTTCCTGGGGGTCTGGGGATGTAACTCAGCAGGGTGCTTTCCCAGCACACACAAAGCTCTCAGTTCTATCCCAAGGAACACCTAAACCAGCCATGAGAGTGCTCTCAAGCATGTGAGAAATGGCAACAGAAGGGTTAGAAGGTCAAGTCATCCTTGGGTACATAGCAAGCTCTAGCTAGCCTGGGATACAGGAGACCCTGGCTCAAAGTACCAACTTGTTCCAATTCAGGCCACCAAGAGAAACCTATTAGAAGGTGTGACTGAAAATCCCTGGGAGCAGGGACTAGAGGGGCGGTGTGGCAGTTGAGAGTATATCACTACTCTTGCTACGTCAGACAACTGACACCACCTGTAATGTCAGCTCCAGAGGGATCAGCTGTCTCTGGTCTCCATGGGTACCGGCACTCTTGTACACATACCTCACACACAGACACATGCGTTCACATAATTAAAATAACTAAATATTTGTTTTTTGAGACACGGTTTCTCTGTGTAGACCTGACTGTCCTGGACTTACTTTGCAGACCAGGCTAGCCTCAAACTAACAGAGATCCACCTGCCTCTGCCTCTCGGAGTGCTGGGATTACAGGTGTGCACCACCGTGCCCTGGCTATTTTTTTTTTAATTTTTTTTAAGAGAACCTTTTCTTTTTAAAATTATATTTATAAGGTATATTAACAAACACAAACATGGAATCATAAACACGGGAGAAACAGGTTCTTTTTTTTTGAGAGACAGAGAGGCAGAGAAAGGGAGAGAGAGAGAGAGAGAGACAGAGAATGTCTCATTATGTAGCCCTGACTGGCCTCTAACTCACAGAGATCTACCTGCCTCAAACTCCCTGGGTGCTGGGATGGAAGGCATGTGCTACCATGTCTGGTTTGAAAGCAAGTTCTTACAAAAATTAAACATAGGGCTAACATATGATCTAGGTATGCACTTCAAACAACTTGAAAGCAGGGACTCAAACGTACACCGCTAGCACTGTTCATAATGGCCCAGCATAGAAATATCCCAAATGACCGCTGATGAGTAGGTAGGGCTAGAGAGATGGCCCAGTGCGAAAAGCCCTTGTGCACAAGTGTGAGGAACACAGCTGGGATCCCCAGAATCGATGTAAATGCTGGGAGGTGTAGTGGCCCAGCTGTAACCCCAGAGCTCCTGAGGCACAGACAGATCTCCAAGGCAGACAGGCTGGCTAGACTAGCTAAATGGGGGAGCTCAAGGCTCAAATCAGAGACCCTGCCTCAGTATATAAGGAGGAGAGTGAGGGAGATGGCCTCCATCAACCTCTGGCCTTCACATGTACACACACATGCCTATACATCTACCCATACCAGTGTACCCATGCACATGGGAACACTCTCCGTGCATACTATACATGTGCAAAATTCTTTTAAAATGACTGGACAGACAACTGTGATATTGATGGATAAACAGAGCCAAGCATGATAGTTCATACCTGTAATCATAGCACTTCGGTGGCTGAGGCAGAAATATCATTACATGTTAGAGGCTACATAGTAAACTGAAGGCCATCCTAGGCTACATCGCAAGACTCTGTCTCAGAACAAAACAAAAATGATAATCAAAATGTGTAAGTAGATGTGTGTACACTTGATGAGGAAGAGAGGCAGGTGTGGGGGAGTGCTCACACTAGAATACTTTGATTTTGAGACAAGCTTTCTCTTTGTGGTGCCCTGGCTGTCCTGGAACTCACTCTGTACACCAGGCTAGCCTGGAACTTAACAGAGATCTGCCTTCTGAGTGCTGGGACTGCCCAACTTCACACTAGAATATTATTCAGCCTTAAAAAGGAATGAAATTCTCCTGAAGGTACGTGATAAGTGAAATTAGGCAGATACAGATGGACAAACTGTATATAATCCCAATTACACAAGGAACCCAGAGTCATCAAATTCACAGAGACTGAAAATATAAACTGAGGAGGTAGTTTAACGGCAAAGTATTTGCCTAGCATTCATGAGGCAATGCCCTGGACTCAGTCCTAGCTCTGCAAAAAGAGAAACAAAAAGAAAAAAAGTAACATAGAAACCACAATAGTAGAAGTAGTAGTTTTGAAAGTGGAAGAAACAAAGTTACAAGTAAAGAATTCAACTTGAGATAATTAAGTTTTTAGACGGAGGACAATCATGGCTGCGTTACATTCTGAGGTGTACTTACTGTTTCTGAACTATGTGTTCAAAATTAGTAAAATGATAACTTTGTTTTTCAAGACATGGCTTCTCTGTGTGTAGCTTTGGCTTTCCTGGAACTCACTCTGTAGACCAGATTGACCTGGAACTCACAGGGATCCACCTGCCTCTGCCTCCCCAGTGCTGGGATTAAAGGCGTGCTCTGCCACTGCCTGGCTTGCTATGTGTATTTTACCACAACCTTTAAAAAAAAAAAAAAAAGTAAGTTGAGGAACCTGCAGGATGGATCAGCAGGTTGGGCAATTGCCATCAAGCCTGATGACCGAGTTTCATCCAGGATCCAGAGGTTTTGCAAAGGGAAAGAACTGACTCCTTTACATTATCCTTTGACTTCCACATTTGTGATGTGATACACACACACACAAATAAATAAATGTAATTTAATTTTTTTAAGTTGAAACTACAACTTTAGGTAACCATAAAATTCAAAGTGTTTACTAGGTGTTTAAAACTTGTTTATGAAAAAAAAACCTGCTTATGTCTTTTTTAAATGAAGGTAAAAATGCTAAATCACTTTAGATTTTCTTATTTTTGGTGCGCAAGCATCTATGCATACGTGTTCACAGAACAGGGAAGATTTCAGGTAACCTCCTCCGTTGCTCTCTGCCTTGAGACAGAGTCTCCACTGAACCCAGAGCTCACTATTTTTCAGCTAGGCTAGTAGACAGCAAGTCCTAGCGATTCTCCTGTCTCTACCCTGCCCCAGTACCCCAGGTCGGTGTGACCCCACAATTGCTTTTAATTCATGCTGGGAGTCTGAATTCATGTTCTTCTCACAGAGCCATCTGTTTCCCCATTGCCTTTTCTGTTTTGAGACTCCTGTATTCCCATTCTGGCTTGAAACTCAGATATGTGGCTGAGGGCAACCTTGGAATTCTAATCTTCTTGTTTCCACACCACATGCTGCTGACATTCAAATCCAGGGCTTTGAGAATGCTCCGCAAGCATGCTTTTCCCCAGCCCTTTTGTTTGTTTGAGAAAGAATCTTTTTTTTAAATATAACTTTATTTTGTGTGAATTGCTGAGAAGGTGTCAGATCTACTGGGACTGACATTACAGACAGTTATGAACTGCCATGTGGGTGCTGGGATTTGAACTTGGGTCCTTTGGAAGAGCAGACAGTGCTCTTAGCCGCTGAGCCATCTCTCCAGCCCCAGAGAAAGAATTTTACTCTATAGCTTATGATAGTCTATAATTCACTATTGTAGCCCAGGTTGGCCTCAAACTCACGATGCCCCTCCTGTCTCAGCCTCCCTAGGGCTAGCATTACAAGTTTGAGTTACCATGCCCGTTTTTAGATTTTTTTTTTTTTTTAAGATTTTATTTATTTTATGATTGAGTGCTCTCTCTGCATGTATGCCTGTACGCCAGTAGAGGGCAGCATATCCCAGTGTAGGTGGTTATGAGCCACCATGTGGTAGCTGGGACTTAAGCTCAGGACCTCTGGAAGAGCAGCTAGTGCTCTTTACCGCTGAGCCATCTCTCCAGCCCCAGTTTTAGATTTTCATAACAAATATTTCTATTTAGTTTAAATGCTAAAACACTAAAGACAATGACTACCATACAAAAACACAAAGCTTCCAATGGCAAAAGAAAACAAAGGGGCAATTTAGGAAACATTATAAATCTACTCCAATGGAAAGCAAAAGGTGAGAAGGGGGCAACAGCAAAAGGAGAAAATAAGCAGTAGGATGACAGGAATAGATTTTAATATGCCAGTAATCAACACAAACATTAAAACTCCAGTGTCGCTAAGTGAAAGTTAGAAAACTTTAGCCGGGCATGGAGGCACACACCTACAATCCCAGCACTCAGGGAGGCAGAGGCAGGTGGATCTTTGTGAGTTCAAGGCCAGCCTGGTCTATAAAGCAAGTCCAGGCCAGCCAGGGCTACACAGAGAAACCCTGTCTTGAAAAACAAACAAAAAACTTCAGTTTGGGTTTTCTAAAAGTTTAGTTTCACATTAAATAAAAGAACCTTAAAATATAATGCAGGCTAGTGGTACACACCTATAGTCCTGGCATTTGGAAAACTAAGACAGGAGGATCATGAGTTGAAAACCATCATGGTCTACATTGAAAGACCCTCAAAATAAACAAACAAAACTACAGTAATAATGAAAATATGATCCAGTTAAGTTTAGAAATACAAGCAGTGGCAAGCCAGCCAGGAGACAGACATCCACAGCAGTGACGACAAAGCCATCTCAGCGGATGGCACAGGATGCCAGCTGCCAACTTTCCTATTACTGCTGCTATTACTTCATACCGAAATGTAGACCCGGAGCTGGCAAGATGCCTCAGTGGGTAAGAGTACTTGTAACACAAGCCTGATTACCTGAATTCATCCCCTAGAACCCATGTTAAAAGCCAGACACAACCCCAGCACTCCCAGACGAAATGGAAAATAGAGATAGGAGGATTGCCCAGGAGGTCAAGACCCTGTCTCAATAAGGTGGCAGAAAGAACAAACACCTGAAAGTTGTCTGTTGTGGATGTAAGCTTTTGTTTTGATCCCAGGTATAGGATGTGGGACTGATGCAGACTGCCCACAGCAGCAAATTATTTGCTGTTGTGAGTCTTGAGAGAAGCTCTTTGCCAGCTGCAGATAGTTTAAATCTGAGGACTCGGGAGTGGGAATAAAGGCCAGAGCCCAGACAGTGTTGAGGAGACTCCGAGAAAGAAGGCTGCTGGTGTCCCCTTGTTGCTCCTGGCTGCTGTTGACACAGCTGGATGATTAGAAGGTGGCGATACCCTGGAACGAAGATTGGACTTTCCACAAGGAACCCAATGACCCTAAACCAGCAGGCAGTAGCTAAAGAGAATTCCACCCCTTCTCCCCACTAACCTCCTTTCTGTCCTATGCAGTACTGGGGTGTTGGAAGGGGCTGGGATGGTGAAGGTTGGTTTGTTTGAGGTTTAAGAAACCCAAATAAAATAGTTATAAAAGTAGGTCAACAGTTGTTTTTGCATTCTCTCTCTTTCTCACACACAAATAATAAGTTAAAGGAACATGTAAAATGTAGGATTTTAAGATGTTTTGCCCTAGTGATGCTCATAAGCAGCAACAGGACTTTTCTAAGCAACACACTGTGGTCCTGGTTCTCTTGGATGTTCTGGCTGGTCTTACTGTGTCAACTTGACACACAAACTAGAGTTAGCTGGGAAAAAAAGGAACTTAATTGAGAAAATGCTTCCATAAGATCTGGCTGTAGAGAATTTTCTTACTTAGTGATTAGTGGGGGTAGGCCCAGCCCATTGTGGATGAAGAAAAACATACACACGAAAACAAAACAACAAATAGTTTCACTTTGGGGTACCTGTCATGTGTTTTTAGGTTGGTAACCAGGTGCAGCCATGAGAGGAGAACAAGATGAGCATGAGAAATCAAAGTCTATATTAAATGTGGTGGTGCATGCTTGCAACCCCAGCACCTGGGAAGCAGGAAGATCAGGCTTTTGAGGCCCAGTCTCAGATATGTACTAAGTCCTACAATAAAGGCTAGAGAGGACCGGCAGCATCCCCCCACACACACCCCAAAAGAAAACCAGACCATTACACTCACATATTCTGGAGAATCAGTCTTACATGCCTTGCAGTCTCATGGGGCAAGGAAGCACCCGTTTGGGCCAGGTAAGAGAACTGTAGCAACACAAAGTATAGACCCAAAGCTTCATTGGTGTTCCAAGAGGAGGAGGAGCAGGCAGAGCTTGTAGGATAGGCTCTCTGGGGTAGTCCCTTGATGCCTGGGATGACAAGGGAAGAGGAACATTGCCTACCACCCTGTAAGGAACTGATAGAGGAGGTTCAGTTCCAGATTGGTCAGCTTGTATGTTAAAGGCATGCTGTTGGTGAGTTCTTTTGCTGTCTGTCAGGACTGGCTAGCTTTTGGTGGGGCCGTCTCTCTCAATAGAAGTCTCTGAAGCTGCTGAAACACCATAATACACAGAAATTTGAAACATTATATATACACGCACACGCAGAGTATATATATGGAGAGTGTGTCCAAAGGGGATAGACCTAGCCCAGAGCTTCAGATACAGTATTTTCTAGCTCTTCTAGTAACTTCAAAATTTTTGTATTCCTCCTTAGCTTTAAATCTGTTTCTGGTCTCTCTCTCTCTCTCTCTGTGTGTGTGTGTGTGCACATGCACATATTTATGTATGTGGAAGTCAGGGACAAACATAGGTGTCATTCCTCAGGTACCAAGTAGACTAGTCAACAAGCCTCCAGGATCTGCTTCTCTCCACCTCCATGCCACATGGCTGGGATTCAACATTCTCACCATGGTGTCTGGCTTTTCTTTATATAGGTTCTTCATATCTGCCCTTAGGTCCTAATGTTTATGCGGCAAGCATTTTACTGAGTAAGTAGTCTCTTCCAGCCCAAAGTCTATCCTGAGACCTCTCTTTTGAGGGTAGCCAGAGAGGACCTTGAACTTCTGGTCATCCTGTCTCTGCCTTCCCAGTGCACTTCCACGCCCAGTTGTATGGACGCCAAGACTGAGCGCATCTTTAGGAAGTACTCTACCCGTCTCCTCCCTGAATCAATCACCTTTAGTCCCTTCACGAAGAAACATACTAATAAAACTAGGTATTCATTTTTTGTTTTAACTGATCATGTTTTTTTAAAAACTGATCATGTTTTAACATGTAACAGATCATGTACTTTGCATGTATACCCATCAGTTTGATCCCCACCACTAAAAACAATGCTGTTTCCATAGTAACATTTTAATGAGTAATGTTAGGACTTAGGCTGTGAAATACACAAAGAGGGTCAAAATAAGAATTAGGAGCCTCAAGAAAAGTCTGAAACGCAAAAATACTTGGAAGATCTGCTTGTCAACTTTCGCCCTTTTCTTGTTCTGCATTCCCTTAACATCTTTCCTATTCAAATTGTTTTCTCAATCTGTAGTCTGTTGTCTTTTGAAGGTCTTGTGTTTCCAAAGTACCTATAGACAATTTATATTTTTAAAAAATATATAAAAAATATATATAAAAATATATATATATATAAAATATAATATATTATGCACAATTTGGACTAACACATTTTTTAGTGGTCTTGTGTTTACAACTAAACTGGTCTGATACTATAAAGTTAGAGCATTTGCTATAAAGTTGAAACAATATTGTCTGCCCTGAGGTCCCTTGAATTCTAAAGATCTGCAAATGTATGTAAGGAGCTAACAATTACAATCCCCCAACACCTTTTTTTTTTTCTTTTTTCAGTGCTGAGCGCTGAACCTGGCCCTCATGTTCCATAGGCAAGCACTCTCTCACTCAGCTGCACCCCTGGTCCCATACTGTTTGTGTTTGAAAGACCCTGGCCTAAAGCACCTTCGTCTTTTTTAAGCACTTTCTTCTTCTCTCAGGAGAGCCATATGGAAACAATTTTTTAAAGTGACTGACATTTGGCAGTTTTCTTTAGTGTTCAACCAATTTGAAATATATGGCCACAAGAAAATCTAAGCAACCTAGTGATCCTCGGCTATGTTGCTGTAGGACTTGTCAAGTACAAGTTTTATTCACAACCACTGAATCCTATGTCTTTATTCTTTGCTGTTGCATATACTGTTGAAATTACTTTATCATTTGGCTAGCCCCTCAATTACACATGCAGGGACTGGTTCTATCACTGTTTTTTGTTTTGTTTTGTTTTGTTTTGTTTTTTTGAGACAGGGTCTCTCTGTGTAGCCTCAGCTGTCCTGGACTCACTTTGTAAACCAGCCTTCCCTGACCTCAGAGATCTGCCTGCCTCTGCTGATCTGAGTGCTGGGATTAAAGGCATTCACCACCACATCTGGCTTATCACTATGCTTGGTAAGCCATGTTTTGTTTTGGTTTTTTTTTTTTTTTGCAGTTTACACTTTAAAAAGAGTGAAAGTCAGAATTGGTAATTCAAGCCAGTGATGCCAACAATTGACACAGGAAGGGAGATCAGGAATTTGAGGCCATTTCTGTTACATACTGTTCAAGGCCTGCCTGGGATTCATGAGACTCTCAAAAGCAAAATAAAAATAAAAAACAATAAAAGAGTCAAAGATACAATTCCTCAGTCCTTAGAAGTGTATTACAGTGGTTAGGGAGGAATTGGAATTAAATATAATAGGGAACAGATAGTCTCCTACTGTCCTCCAGTTTACATGTGCCCTGTTAGTGTCTCTGTTTGCACTCTGTGACTCTGTCTTCCCAGCGCTTCATTTTCTTTTTCTCCCATCATTATTTTATTAGTTATTTTTGTCTTGCCTTTCTCCCATTTTGTTTCAGTCCATGTAATTTTTGTTGGTATAATGCATAATTTAATGGGATTTTATTCCATACTTAGCATTTATATGTATAAATAGATGCAGGTTTTTGTTAATATTTGAGCAAATAAGTTGGCACTTTACTTTTAGGGTTTTAAAAAATATTTTATTATGTATATAATGTTCTGTTTGCATGTACATCTGCAGGGCAGAAGAGGGCACCAGATCTTATCATAGATGGTTATGAGCTACCATGTGGTTGCTGGGAACTGAACTCAGGACCTCTGGAAGTACAGACAGTGCCCTTAACCTTTGAGCCATCTCTCCAGCCCTAGGGTTTTGTTTTTAAGACAATCTTCGTAGCTCGGGCTTGGGAACTCTGAAAGTCCTATGTAAGTTACCCAGGCTGGCTTTGCAACCCCTTCATCTCTGGTGTACTGGAATATCCTTAGGTTTTCCTATTTTGAGCTGGTTTGTGAGGCAGAGGCAGGTAGATCTGAGTTTGAAGCCAGTCCGGTCTACAGTCAAGGATACATAGAGAACCCTCTCTTGAAAAAACAAAAACAAAATCAAAACAAAAAAAAAACCCAAAAAATCTTAAATAACTTGTAAAAGAAATCATAGATAGTACATGGTAAAATACATGTTCCTTTCACAAGTCTTTGCTCTTCTGTGTTTTTATGGGGGGTTGTCTCATGTAGCCCAGGCAATTCTAGAACTTACTATGTAGTCAAGGATGACCTTGACTACCTTGAACTCCTGCTCTTCCTGTCTGCACCTTCCAAGTGCTAGGACTGAGTCACACTGCTCTGTCTTCACAGAGTCATGTTTAAGGAAACAAAACCCTAGCAAGCCTCATTCAAATCCACCTTCATGGCCAAACGCCAACCCAGAATTTTCACTATTTTTATATGGAACTATCACCTTACATGGGACATATCCAGACTACTTAATTTTCTGTTGATGGATCCACCTAATTTTGCCATCTAAAGTTAAAGCTTTGGTGTTACTTATGAATTCAACTAACAAATATTTAGCACACACAGTATGCTAGGGACAATGAGCACATGCTGAGCAAAGATAAACGGGGATCCAAACTAATGCAAAGAATAGTAGAGAACCTGGAGAAGTTCTGGCCAACAAGGGTGGGTAGAGAGTTGTATTTTGTGGGTGAAAGCACAGGAAGAGAAAGCATGGGTATTTCAGGGCACAAGGTGGCTAAATGCTTAGGGAAATGAGACATTCTAGAACCCACTCAAAGGAAGAGTTGTGGAGAGGATTTCTGATAATTAAGGAATTTGGACTGAAGAGCCATAACTAATATTAGGATTTGCTTATTGAGAGAGGGTCTCAATCTGTAGCCCAGGTTGGAATGAAACCTGAAATTTGTGGCCTTTTTGCTTCAGCCTCTCAAGTGCTGGAATTACTGACATGAGCTATGATGCTGGGCTTTTTTTTTTTAGTTTAAATTTTATGTATATGTGTGTTTTTCCTGCATGTATGTCTGTGCAATACTTGCATGCCTCGTGCCAGAAGAGGGCGACTGATCCCCTGCAACTGGAGTTAAAGGCTGCCATGTCCTTCCTGGAATTGAAACCACCTAACGTGGAAGAGCGGCCAGCGCTCTTAACCTCTGAGCCGTCTCTCCAGACCCCAGTTCTCTTATCGATGAGTTGATTTTGTTATACTATGGAGGACTTTCTCGTTTCCCTTACATACAATAAAAAAACCCCACAAAATCTGCTGGATTGTTTTTGTCCCTCCATCCCACTGCTTGTGGCCAGCACTCGGGTCTCAGCCCATCACGTTCAAGTCAAGGTCATTCTAACCAGTTACAGTACCCACCAGACGTTCCCTGTGATGTACAGCGCACAAAGAACCAGCTTAACCATGGCAAAAAAAAAAAAAGGTTGCGCCAGCACAATGACATCCACATTGCCCATCTTGATGCTTACGGCCATCGCTAGATCTAGATCTGTTCCTAGACTCTTTCTCCAAAGAGGCCAGCCAGCTTCCCCAAAAAGCCTCCCCAGGTAGTTGACTCCCCTCCGTCCTCCAGCCTCGTCACCGTGTTCCCTTCTCCCGCAGCCTAAAACGCCATCTTCAGGCACCTTCTCCGAGGATCTAAATCTACAATCAGCGAGCAGCTGCTCGTTCCCGCCTCTCTGCTCCGCTCTTTAGCCCAGGCGACTGCGCGAGGTGTTTCTACCCTGTATGAATTTCCAATTTCCCCACAGACCTAGGTCTCCGTTCTCCTTTGTCAGTACAGGCCTCACAAGAGCCTGGCCCAAGTACCGCGGAGGCGCAGAACAAACGCTCCGGCAACTTTAATTGAACCGAAGCCGGCGGGGTTGGTCGGAATCTGAGGGCGTGTGGAGGGAGAGAGGGAGGGACGGACGGGGATGACATGACAGCACCGCAGGACACGGCTGGAAGCTCCAGGTCCCACACAAAAGAGACTTCAGGGGAGGAGAAAAAAGGCTGACGCCGCGCCCCGCACTAAGGCTCGGCCGGCGAGCAGGGGGCCGCGCGTTCCAGCCGCTCCCTCCGGCCGCGACCGTTGGTGGGCGTGGCGACCAGTCTCGCGGGAGCGGCGGTTGGGCGGGCCGTTGTCCCCTAGGGCGGGGCGAGTTGCTAAGGAAATGACCGCCCGCAGCTGCTCACCGCACCAGTAGGGCGGGGTCTGGAGGAGCGCGGTTTCCGCTTCCGCTCTCTCCCCGCTCCCGTCCCGTTACCGCCTCCTGGCCGGCCTCGCGCCTTTCGCCGGCACCTTGCGTCGGCCGTGCAGCCGGGCCCGCTCCCTGCCACGCGCGCCCCCGGGGCCCCGGCTCCGGCGCCGGCAAGGGTCGCGTCCCGCTCGCCTGCCCCACGGGCTGCCGGCCAGCCGCCGCCATGGGTGCCTACCTCTCTCAGCCCAACACGGTGAAGTGCTCCGGGGACGGGGTTGGCGCCCCGCGCCTCCCGCTGCCCTACGGCTTCTCCGCCATGCAAGGCTGGCGCGTCTCCATGGAGGTGAGGCGACAGGGCCCCGGAGGCTGGCCACTGCACGGCGGGAACCTGACAGAGAAAGGGAGCGGGGGAGGGGGAGGGAGCTCTCAGGCGAGGGTCCCTGACGGGAGCCTGCGGCCGCGGTGCAGGAGGCGGCGGCGAACGCGGGATCGGGGCGGAGAGGCAGCGGCTGGAGCGTGGGGACCGCGGCCCGATGGCCAGTGGCGGCGGGAGCCCTGCCATGTGGGGAGAGGCACCTTCCGCCCACCGGCCGCCGTCTCTCCGTGCCTTCGCGCCATCCTTGGTGCCAGCCCAGCCCTCCAGGCTTCCAGGCGGCGTGGGGTGTAGTTGTCAGTGAAGAGGGAAGACTCGCTATTTGTTCGCTTATTGGCGGAGTGGATGTGAATGGCTGGCTCGTCTTTATTCTTCAGATATGTGATGTGGCAGGCCTCTTGGGGCTAGAAACTTGATGGAGAAAAGGAGCAAGGGCAAATAATGTGTTTCCCATTCTTAACCCTTAGTTGCATTTAGCCTTTACACGCCTCGTGTTAGTTTCAGAGGCTCCGCTTGACCTTCGAGAATTGTCACTCGTTCGTATTCTTTTCGAAAGCTTTTACGACTTTTAGGAAAAGAATTGTGCCTGTCAATAGGCATTTTTTAAAAAAATATTTTTGTAATTTTTTTTCTCACTCGACTTCTTTAAAACTTAATGAGTTGTCGTTTCCATGTGCATATGATACAGTTTACTCAATTTTCAGTCTTTTTATTGATTTTTTTCGTCATAATCTACGGATAACTTTTTTTTTTAAAGAAAAATCCACTTTGGATGAAAGGGAAAGCAGAACCATCTGAATTAATAATGTTGAGCAAATGGATATGAAACTACAATGAACAGGGAAAACTGGGTGGTAAAATGGAAACGGGAAAGATGGACAATCAATGTTTTTGACTTATTTTGTGTGAAGTGTAGGTAGAGAGATTAGGGAAATGCGCTAATTATGTCTGGAATTGGGAGTTTATCCACTTAGTGGGTGGGCTACAGGTAACAGCCAAATACTGTCTCCCTTGGGGATTTTTCTCAAATCCCTCGCTCCTCCCTGTGGTTAGCTTTGGAATGACAGTGTGAACCTAAATGGTTTGTTCTTAGACTCAAAATTTATTATCACTAGCCTCTGATAATGGTATTAGCATTATCTATATCTAACATCTAGATAAACAGTTTCAGCAAGGAAAGGGTCCCGTTTGTCTGGCTTAGTAGTGCTCACATTTGACAGCTTGGAAATTGGGGCTTAGAAAGATTAGGATACTTGTATCTTGATACAAATTGCTGTATGAAGGTGCTCAAGACAGGAGGTGCTGGTCTTATAGGTGTCACACTGAAGCACAGCTTTCCTGTTTCTCAGTGGCACACTGTAGAACTGACTGGGTATAGTTAGAGTCACCTGGCTAAAGCTTCAGAGGGAAATCCTCAGGAATGAGTCAGTGGCCAAGAGCACTTGCTGTTCTTACAGGGGACCAGAGTTTGATTCTGAGCACCCATATCAGGGAGCTCACAACCACCTGTAAGTCCAGCTCCATGGATTCCAGTGCTGTCTTCTGGTCTCTACTGATACCTCATTTTCTCATTCATTCCTTCATTCTCTCAAAAGGGGAGGGAAAAAAAGAAAAGAAAGGAAAGCCATAATGTTAATCTGGCTGGTGTTTGGGTTAGGCTATGGTGTTTTCTTTTAGTGACTGTCTCTCTTATAGACTTTTCAAGTTTCTTGTTCCCTGGTGTCTATTTATGTGGGACAAAATGGTTTTTCCACTGGGGGGCCCTCTTTCTATTTTTCTTTATGAATTGAGTTGCTTGAGTAATTTCAAATCTAGGAATTCTGTGTTTTAATTTCTCTGCTAAGTATTTTCCTTTGTTTTATAGTTTCTCCACTTCATTTTTAGTTTAGGGCTGTTTGGTGTGGAGAATTTTGCTCAACTGTTCTGGATCATAATCTTCATTCTAATAGTCTGCTTGAGCATTAAAACCTTTCTGGTGTGCTATTCCTAAATTTACTTTTGTTTGAGTATATATGCATAATCTTCTTGGAATACTGTTTCAGATCCTTGTCTGCTTCATTGATACTTTTCTTTCTAGGTTTGCATCATCCTCCCTCAAAATATTACATAGTGTCTTTGCTATTGTAAAAAAAAAATTACTAAGATACTATAGTTGCTAGTCTCTTAAAAGAATCTTTTCAGAAAATAAGCTGTTGACCTTCAAGTATGAATAGCTTAATGGTCCAAAAGGTGGGGAAGGGTTATGGTATATCTTGGTTCCTTTTTTCCTAGAAGGAACAGGTTTGATTCCACCTATTAATGAAGCCCCTTTGCATTGTTGGCTTGGTTCTAATGACTGAGTTCAGGAAAGTTTATATTAAGTATACCTTACAGAAGTTGCTAAAATTCTCACACATAGATTTTAGCCTGAAACCTGTTTTACTCCCTCTCTTGAACCAAGGGTCATCAAAATCTGCCATGTTATACCTTCTGCCTCTTTGCGACCCTCTTGCTGTGGAACCAGAATTTTGGCGGTGTGTGTCAAAATGCCATAGTGATATCCCTCTCCTTCATGGTTTGGAGGGATTCTCCAACTGGTTGAGCCATGTGCTATGGAATTAAGAATAGCAGGAGGTGCTGAGAAACAAGAAAAAATTGTGAGGTTTTGGTGGCAATGTACTGTTAAAAGGAAAAGTAATTTTGAGGCTCCTCTGAAAAAAGCAAAACAGTTTTTTTGTCCAGAGTTAGGTAAAATTCAATAAATATTTTTCCTCTTTCTAAAAAGCTCTTTCAGTGCCTTTTTTTTTTTTTAGCATCTATTTTGTGTGTGTAGGTATGCATGTGCCAGAGCACACATGTGGAGGTCAAAGGACAACTTATGGAAATTTTATTTCTACAATGTAGGTCCTAGGGATTGAACTCAGGTTGGCAGACTTGGCAAGTGCCTTTTCCTATGCTTACCTCTGCAGCCTTTTGAGGAGCTGAGGGGAGGAGATAGGATCTTACTATGTAGCCCTGTCTGATCTGGTATCTTTCTGTCTCTGCCTCCTAAATGCTAGGTTTACAGGTCTGGATTGCCATGCTGTATTTGGTATTGGTGTGTTTTGAGTCTAATTTTAAATAGTCATCATAAAAGATTATTGAGGGGCTGAGGAGATGGTGGCTTAGCAGATAAGAGCACTTAATGATCTATCAAAGGACCCTGGTGTGGTGGCTAACAACCTACTGTAATTCTAGTTACAGGGGATCTTACACTTTGAGGTCTCCTCAGGCACCTGGTACACAATGTGAAGCACAGATGTACATTCAGTCAATGTGCAACTGTTTACCCATTATGTATACCCATATACATAAATAAAAATACATCTTAAAAAATTTTTTAAAGAACACGAATTGAATATAGCACTGAATAGAAAACTCTTAAAGAAGCTTGCATGACTGTTTTGAGATGGTCTCATGTAGCCCTAAACTTTCTGTGTAGCTGAAGATGACCTTGAACTCACCCAAGGGACTCTCTGGTGTCCAAATCAGGAGAGGGTGTTGGACCCTCTGGAGCTGGAGTTACAAATAGTTGTGAGTCGCCATGTTGATGCTGGGAACCAAATCCAGGTTTTGGTTCTGCAGGAGCAACAAATGCTCTTAACCAGTGAGCTATCTCCTTTAGCCCTTCTATGTGATATTTTAAAGTGTCATTGATGTATTCTGTCTTATTCTGTCATTTTAATAGCTGAATGCTATTTCTCTGTAATTTTGTATCTTCATTGTTGGTAGATGTTTAGGTTTGCACATTTGCCTATTGTGAATAATGATCCCCTGAACATATGTGTAAAATAGTAGAATATAAATGTTTTTTTTTCTATTACCCATGCTAGCTTCTAAATAATTGACACAAAGACCTATTAGATTTATTCAAAAGCCTTAAGCACTATAACTGGGTAGATATTCATCTATTCTAACCCAATTGTGCTAGCCTCGCTACTTCCCAGCCATGTGTTCTTTTACCTGTCCTCTGGGTCTTGCCTTGGCCTTCTGCTGTATCTCTTCTCACGGCCACCTGCTTCTCCTCAACTTTCTTTGCTTTCTTCCTGAAACCCTCTAATTCTCCTGTCCAGCTATTGGCTGATCAGCTTCTTTATTAACCAATCAGAGACTATGGAGAACAATTTTTACAAAGCCTTGAGACAGGAGATTCTTCATAGAAATGACAATGGCCACATCCTACTGCAACCAGATCTCTGGGTACAGAAATCAGCATCTGAATACACAGTGCACAGGACCATCCCCCAACACATGTGTGTGCAACTTTTTGGGTGGAAATACATCTTGGCCATATACTGAAGAATGGAATTGCTATGAGTAATATTAGGAAGTTTTCCCATTTCTTCTGTTGTATTGAAATCTTCAAAGTAATGTCTTTTTGTATGCTAATGAACTGAGTGATAGCTGGTAGCTTGTAAGTATCTCTAGGATGAGGACTTGTCACAAGAAAAACTGAGGTACAGCAGATAGTTAAGGCTTTCAGCACACATCCTTTATCTCAAGGGACCAATGATCAATAGATTAATCCGTGCCTATGTAACACCAAAGGAGTTCAGGAACTTTTAGTAGCTGGATGTAAGGAGATTCTTGAAAAATGTGATTCTCAGTCTGTTGAAGGTTCAGTGATGCCCAGCCCTGGACTCACCAAATGCTTCCCTGAATTTTGTGATTTGCACTAGAAAAGTAGTTGATCCTAGGGAAGGAGGTGCTGAAACTTCCTGTCCATTGTGTAGTGTGAAAAGAAAAACCTTGAGGCAAGAGAAGTCTTTGGTATTGTGAGAATATTGCCACTGTACTCTTATCTCCATCCCTTTATAGATAAGCTCTTAGGGATTCTGTTTTTCTCCTAGTTTGGTTGAGTTTTTCTGTCATGAATGGACTTCAGGTTTTGTTAAATGCTCTTTTTTTTTTTAAATAAGGATTTTATTTATTTATGTCTGTTAGTGTGTGTGCTTGTGTATATATGCCGGTGCCCACAGTGCCCAGGAGGGGTTGTAGAATCAGTTGGAGGTAGAGTTTTAAGTATTTGTGAGGTGCCTAATGTGGGTGTTAGGATTTGAACTCTAGCCTAGATAGGGCAGCAAGTCCTCGTAATGGCTAGGTTATCTCTCTAACCCTGTCAAATACATTTATTTGTTTGTTTATATCTATTAAGCTAACCATGTGGCTTTGTTCTTGTTCTATACTATTAATATGGTGTACTGTATTAATTTCGAACGCTAAGCCAGTCTTACAGTCAGCATTAGGTTGTTGAATATATATAAATAACCCTTTTGAAGTATTGCTGGATTTGGTTGAGAGTTTATTTTGTTTTATATTGTCTGAAGACGGGGTCACTCTACAGAGCCCTGGCTGTCTTAGAACTCACTCTGTAGACCGGGCTGGCCTCTGCCTCCTGCGTGCTGGGATTATCAGTGTATACCACCACTACCTGGCTAGTTTGTTTGGTTTTAGTATGAGGATAATAGGGCCTCATGGAATGAGTAGGAAATATTGCCTCTTAATCTATGTTTTGGAGAGTTTGTGAAAAGTTGGTACAAGTGTTACTTGGAATCCACAAAGACCCTGGTATTCAAGACATCCTCTTGATATGATTCTCAAGTCCCTTACATACAATGAGGTAGGTACGGCGTTGCATTCCTAATACAGCATTCTGGAGGCAGCGGCAGTCAGATCTCAGTCCAGCCTGGTTTTCATAGTGAGTTACAAGCCAGCCAAGGCTACATAGAAAGACCCTATTTCAAAAACCTAATAAAAATAATAGTAATGTGCTGTATTTACATATAATTCACCTATACCTTCCCATAATGTTTAAATTGTCTTTAGATTACTTATGTTACCTAATAGGACCAATTATATTAATGTTTCTATTGGTAGAATTCACCAATGAAGCCATCTTAATTTAGACTTTTGGTGTGGAAAGTTGTGTTTTTTTATTGTTTTTTAAGTCTTTTCAAGACAGAGATCACTGGTTAGCTCATGGTGGCCTCTTAGTTCACAGCAGATCTCATGTCTCTAATGCCCAAATACTGGATTAAAATAGGTGTATGCTACCACTCCTAGCTAAGAGTTTAATTGTGTAAAGTATATATGAAATTTACATGTTAACCACTCACATGTGTACAATTTAAGCTAAATGTGATAGCGCATGTCTGTAATCAAAGAAGGGGAGGGCAGGAAAAAGTTCAAGGATTGCCTGTATTGCACAAAAACATTTCAAAAGGAAATGGAAAATGCAGCCTTGTAGTGTCTGAGTATATTCACATTGTGCAACTAATCTTCAGCACTCTTCATTTTGGAATGCTGGAACCCCGTACTTAGAGGACAATTCCTCAGTCCCTGGTAACCACTATTCTATGGTCTGTATGACTTTTCATTTTTAATGCCAGGAGAATTAAGGCAGGGTCTCACGTAGACTTAGACATAAATGGCCTAGGATTATGTACTTACATTGGGCTGTCTTTGAACTTGCCATCATCTTTGCGCGTCAGCCTCCCTGAACTGCTGAGAATACAGGTATGTACTACCATGCCTGACTTCATATTTTTCATCAAATACATGCATATAACATGTGTGTGTGTAATATCTATTTATGTGGTTGTGTGCTTAAGTGCATGTCCTTGAGTTGCCACCAGAAATTGGCATCAGATGGTTTCCTGTGTCTTCTTGAATCTCCACTATTTTATTTTATTATTTTATTGAGACATCGCTCACTGAACCTTGAGATCATCCATTTGACTAGACTGGCTGGCTAGGATCTACCAATTTCTACCTTCCATTCCCACACACCCAGGGCTGGGATCCCAGATGTCTGTTGCTGCCCAGCTGCTTTGTTTTGTTTTCTGAGACAGGGTATGTATCCCTGTGCTGTCTGACTTTTATTCGGGTGCTGGGAATCAGAATTTTATTTACCTGTTTCAGTTGTTGTCTTGGAGGATTATTCTCTCTTGATATCCTAGGCCTAGAATGTTTCAGCCTCTGAGACTTGCTACTTAATAAGCTCACCCTTTCTTGTTCTTACTGAACTCTGGGCTGGCAGGTTCAACTCAGCTATTTTGGCTCAAACTCCTCTCCCAGCTGACTTACTCAATCTGGCTTTTCTCTTGGCCTCTGTTTAGCCTCAAACTGAGACCAGCAATCTTTTCTAATCTTCTGGTTCCTTCTTATTCTCTGCCTCATTCTGTCTTTACCTGTGTCTAGCTTGTTCTTTTCATTCAACCTGTCTCTGTAAAACTCTCCTGGTAAAACTGCCTCCTCTCCCCATTTTCTGTGTTGGTCCCTTTAAGTAGTTTCCCTTTCTTGTGAGAGTTGGTTGAATCTTATTCTGTCAAATCTTTTCTGATTCATCACTTTTTCTGCCACTCAATTAGACATCACTTTCAAACATGGGTGCTTCCTTCTACAAACTAACTTTACCTTCATATTTGGGATTAAAGGCATGTACCTACCACCACGCCTGGACCTAAGCTTTTCTTTACCTGAAACTTGCTCTGTACCAGGATGGCCTTGAACTTAGATCTGCTTGCCTCTGTCTCCTAGATTAAAGGTGTGTTTGTATTCTAGCTGAATCACACAGACATAGAAGGTCTTTGGATGAAATTTCTTGCCAGAGCAGCTGTGCTCTGAATTAAAATTCCTCTACAGAACTCAGTTGCATGGTAGGCATTGTACCAAATGAGCCTGAATGAACCTTATTTTTAAAGTTATGTGATATTACATTATCTTTTAGGACCTGTTTGATTTATTTATTTTTATTACATTTATTTCTTGTATGTGTATGGGGATCATACCACAATGCACATGTTAAAGTCAGAGAATAACTTGTGTGTCAGTTCTCTCCTTTCCCTATATGGGACCTGTGGACATCAGGTTATCAGGTTTGGTGGCAAGCAGCTTTACCTGCTGAGCCATTTCACTGGCCTTTTTGAGTATTTTGAGACAGGGTCTGATGTTGTCTAGGCTAGTCTCAAACTCACTATATAGTTGAAGGTGCTAATCTTGTTTTTCAAGGCAGGGTTTTTCTGCCTTGGCTGTCCAGGAATTCACTTTGTAGACCAGGCTGGCCTCAAACTCACAGATCCACCTGCCTCTACCTCCCAAATACTGAGATTTAAGATGTTAGACACCACTGCCCAGCTAATTCTTGATTCTCCAGCTTTTACCTCCTTAGTTCTGGAATTATATGCATATACCACCACAACTGACTTTTTCACCATAACTGGCTTTTTAAAATTAGAAAGATAACTGCCACTGAATCTTTTTTTTTCTTGACTTATTAATGGTTTAGGTAAATGTATATATCATAAATCTAAGTGGTTGATATGGAGACAGGACAGCTATCAGGAGACTGTCATCAGAGAAGAGGATTAACTAACGCTTTGTTAATATGGATGCATTTGTTGCTTAGGGGCTGTAGGATATATGACTTAGTATGACCTAGGCCTAATAATAGCCTTACTCAGGTGACACATGTTGTACTCAGAGTCATTTCTTCTAGACATCACAATACTTATTGTTGTCTGTCTGGGTTTCATGCAGCAAGTGAAGGGGATGATATCTTGAAGGTGGCTGTCCTCAAGCATTCGGGAACACGTCATCTCTGTTAACCTGTCCTGTATCGCTGTGACAAAATAGCTGAAGCTCTGTGCTTTATAAAGTTCAGTTCACAAGCTGTAGGTTCAAGCACGAGGCTAACATTGGCTTCACTCTGGTGAGAACCATGTGCAAATACTAGGAGCACATGTGAAAAAGATGATTTGTTAAGACATAGGAAGCAAGAGACCAAGATGACTCAGGCTTTCTCTTCATGATAAGCAATCTTGTGGGAGTAATACACTCTACCAGACTTGACCTATTCCAGCACGTCTACATTACTCTGTTGATGAAGTTGGAGCCTCTACCTAAATCCCTTTTATTAGGTCTCACTTTAAGGTTCTGTTACCTCAACACTACCACACTGGGGACCAGGCCTCTATAGAGCATATATACCTTAGACAGCAAACAGTATCTAAACTATAGTACCATCCTAGGCAGACATGGAGGATCAATTATAGTAGCATTACACCCCAGAGCAGTAAAGAAATTTAAGACAGTCTTTGCTTTTGCCTGCTGGTTTAAAATCTGGCTTTGGACCTAGAGCTCCTTTTCCCCATGGAACACTGGATGACAATGTGAAATGATACCTGTTCAGTGCCCAAGTATTAGTAAAGGCAAGAAATACTGCAAGTTTGAACATTGGTGTAGTTGGGAAAGGCCTCTTAGAGTAATTGAGATATAGAGTATAACAGACAGAGAGGTAGGGAAGGTGTTAGGAAGAAGGGTAGTACATATGTTCTTTGCTGGGCAGTGGAAGGAGTATTTGTGTTAAAAGTGGGAACAGTTGGAGAATAGCTTTAGAATTAGGAGATTAGGTTATATACGTGGGTAGGGGGTGACTGAGTGCCTTAAAACAAAGTAAGGCAGGAACAATATGATGAAAGCTACCATGGATAATTCAGCACTTCTCTAAAAGATGAACGACAGTGAGGAAGTTAAAATGGACTGCTATTAGGTATTGGCTGGAGGAGTTAAATTTCCACAGAAAGAAATAAGACCAGGGTTGAAAAGATGATTTAAGCGATTAAGAACACTAGCTGCTCTTGCAGAAGACTCTGGGCCAATACCCAACAGCCACATGATGGTTCATAACCATCTGTAACCCTCAAAATGGCCCCTTCTGACCTCTGTGAGCATCAGGCATACACGTGGTATACATACAGACGTGCAGAAAAATAGACAAAAAGTAAAGTGAGTAAACGTAATAAATGTAAAAAAAAAAAGATGTGGGAAGTGAATTAATTTTTTTTTAATGGAGTCTTCTGTAGTCCTATTTATGGGAGTACTGAGGTAGAGACAGCCTATAGGAACAATCAGTTTAAGGTATAGAAGTATAGTTCTTTACTAAATCAAGTAAACTTGAAACAGTGACATGGTTTGTACTATTTAATCCTTCAGAGTATCTGAGAATAAAGCCTGTGGTGAAAAAAAAAGTTTTGGATCACTCTTACATACTCTTGCTTTAAATAAGATCTTGACAGAGAAGGGTTTGAGATCAGGACTTAAAAAAGGAAATGTTAATGTAGGAAGAGAAGAACCAGAGAAATTGAACAGTTTGGGAAACACTTGAGACTAACTTGTTCTTGTGTACACACACACACACACACACGCTAAGTGAAAGTAGTGGCCACACAGTCAACATGATCTCACATATTTTGTGACCAGCAGTACTTAGTGTTTCTGATTCAGGGCTAAAGAAAGCAGTTGGCAGTTAAACAAGGTTGGATGAGTTTTTTTTAGATTGCTAAGAGATAGTGTTAAAATACTTGGCTGTGGCTCAGGAAGGGACAAAAAAGCCAAGGTTAAAGGTTCTGAGTGAAGATGCCAGTCAAATTAAAATTCTTAGAGAAGGTGGAACTATTCCAAATAATAACATATATCTATAATCTCACTGAAAAGTGAAAGTAATGTGGAGTCATTATAGGAACTGAACTGAGACCTGGATATGAGATGAATCTATTGTGGGCATTTCTCTTTAAGAAAAAGGACAGATAAGAAAAGTGTGGGGCTGAAGAGATGGCTCAGCAGTTAAGAGCACTATCTGCTCTTCCAGAGATCCTGAGTGCAATTCCCAGCAACCACATGGTGACTCATAACCATCTATACTAGGATATGATGCCCTCTTCTGTCATGCAGGCATACCTGCAGAGAGAGCACTCATATACATAAAATAAATTTAGAAAAGAAAAAGTGTGAGCCACATTGCCACATTAGAGCAGAGTATTTAGCGAATGACAATATACAGAGGACTTTCCACCTTGTATGGTGGGGGTGGGGGAGGATTCTTTTTTGATGTCTTTCTTCCCTGCCTTATGTTTTATATTTTTACCCAAGAACTATGCCATAGTCTTAGTTCAGCTCTTATAGAATTACTACATTCAGATTTTCTCAGTATTGACAGAAATTTTAAAATGGTGATGCCTCTTTCACCATTTAAAGAAGAAGGAGAATTATGATTGAGATTAACTCATGCAAGTTAGGTAATCAAAGTGCATTGTTGATTTAGCATTTATCCCTTCTGTCTGAAGAGTGCCTGAAGGAACTTTGGTTGTTTCCAGGGTGTCGTAGAATAAGCCACAACGTATTTTACCAAAGACTGATTGCCTTGCTTGAACTTCGTTTGAGGCAGTAGAAATTTGTTAGAATATGATCAAACTTATTTTTGTTTTATTTTAGTGAAAAAGAATGTGTGGCCAGGTGCAGTGATGCATGCCTGTAATGCCAGGATTCAGGAAGGCAGAGTCAGAGGCAGGCAGATATCTGTGAGTTCGAAGCCAGCCTGGTCTACAAAGTGAGTCCAGGACAGCCAAGAAAACCCTGTCCAAAAAAATTGTTAGTGTAACCTTTTCAGCTACTTTACAGATGTGCTGTGCCTTTGGAATTTGTTGTGAAGAGAATTCCTTTGTAAGTCTAATTTTTCTAAGCTGAGGATAGCTTCTTTAAGTTAACCGTTGGCACAAATTTGTTAAAATGCTGCACTGCTTTTTTTAAGAGTATGTTTGGCACAACATTGTCTGGTACTGTTACAGTCTTCTGGAGAATTCTATTTTTCAGGTTTGTAAGGTCCCAAGGAGGTCTTCTCACTATTCTGACATTTTCTTCCTTGAATTTCACTGTTTATTCAGAGAATGGGTCTCTGAGGGTGTTTATGTGCCATGATAACATGTGTGGTCAGAGTACAGCTTTTGAGAATTTGTTCTTTCCTTCTGCCATGCATGTGGGATCCAGGGATCAAGCTTAAGTAATAGGCTTGGCAGCAGACACCTTAATCCAGAGAGCTATCACATGGTCTAAAGTAACTTTAAAGAGCCTGCATTCTGTTCTCTCTATAGCTCCAAAGCGTTGGGTCTAGATTTACTAACAACGAATAGCCAAATATTCTACTGTGTAGACCAAGGTGATACAGAGGTAGTGGTCTGACTCTGCTTTTCCTATTCCTCTCTTGTCCCTTTCTTTGCCTTTCTCCTATATATTTTTCTCCCAGATAAGGTTTCTGTGTGTAGCTCAGGCTGTCCTGGAACTTGCTCTCTAGAACAGGTTGGCCTCAAACTCACAGAGATCCACCTGCTTCTGCCTTCCCAGTGCTGGCATTAAAGGTGTGCATTGCTACCACCTGACTTCCTGTGTTCTTTATTTCTAGGCCATGTTTGGCGAGCCAAGGAAGTTATGCTACATTGTGAAGTACATTGTGACCTGAAATAGAGGAGAAATAGTGTTTGAACTTGAGATTCTGATTTTGTTCTTTCTTCTTCTAGGATGCTCACAATTGTATTCCTGAGCTAGACAATGAGACAGCCATGTTTTCCGTCTACGATGGACATGGAGGTAACTTTAGCAGATCATATTAGTAACAGTCTAAGACCCCAATCCCAGACTTATCAATGGGCAAGAAAGGGACCCTTTGTTTTTCTACTTTCCAGGATTTAGCTAAGCTTAATAGGTAAGAAAATGTCAAGGGATATACCAATATAGTCCTCAGAGAAGTGATACTGAATTGTTTTCTGGGACAGACTTTTTTTTCTTGACTTATCCAGTTAGGCCTCAAGTGTGCTAAGGTGTTCATCATCTATGTCTTTGTGTGGGAGTGCACTGTTTTGTTAATAACACTTTTCTTTTAGGGGAAGAAGTTGCCTTGTACTGTGCCAAATATCTTCCTGATATTATCAAAGATCAGAAGGCCTACAAAGAAGGCAAGCTACAGAAGGTCTGTCTTCCAACGCTGTTAATTCTCCACTTGGAGGGTTCTCCCTTGTTTTCCAACCTTTGGCTTGTTTCTCTTGTTCTCTAGCCATTGCTTATTTATTGTATTTCTTCTTAAAGAGTTCTGTGCCCAAAACACGCTCCTTCCCACTTGGGTATTTCCAAGCTTTCCTTATTCTCGGGTTTCTAAACCATTTTATCTATTTGTGTGTGTCTTAATATGACTGACCACCCCTGAGTTTGCATCCCAACTGTGTGCATACAATTGGTTATATTGGGCAGTTAATTTGTACCTACTATATTTGTCTTATACTACTTTGCTTATATTTAGGCTTTGGAAGATGCCTTTTTGGCTATTGATGCCAAATTGACCACAGAGGAAGTCATTAAGGAACTGGCACAGATTGCAGGGAGACCCACTGAAGATGAGGATGATAAAGAAAAAGTAGCAGATGAGGATGATGGTGAGTGTGGCATCTGTGTTAGAAAGAGATGAGAAGTTTATTATCAATTCCAAAAAACGATGGCTTCCTAGGGACCTGGGGAATTTTCAACATTAAGGGATAGCACAAGGAAAACCATAGAGTAAACTAACCTCGGCTCATAGGGAGTCACAGAGACCGAACTAACAACCAGGGAGCCAACATGGAACTGACCTCGGCCTTTTGCATTTGTTACAGTTGAGTAGCTTGGTTTTGTAGGACTTCTAAGAGTGGAACAGACGCCATCTCTGACTCTTTTGCTGGCTTTTGGGACCTTTTACCTCATGCCAGGTTCCCTTGTCCAGCCTTAATATGAGGGGAAGTGCCTAGTCTTACTGCAACAAGATATACCGTGTTAGTTTGGTATCCATGGGATGCCTGCCCTTTTCTGAATAGAAAAGTAGGAATGGAGGGGGAACACTGGGAAGAGAGAAGAGAGGGAAAACTGTAGTCAGGGTGTAAAACAATAAATTAAAATTTAAAAAGAACCCTGTATGGGTCAGACAATGGTGACATGCCTTTAATCCCAGCACTTGGGAGACAGAGGCAGACAGATCTTTCAAGGGAAGCCTGAGCTACACAGAGAAACTCTGTCTTGAAAAAGTTTGAAAGAGAGAGAAAAGAAAAAACCTTATATGTATTATGGTAAAGAGAATTAAGCTTTGTATGGTACATAGCTCTAAGCATTTTTGCATATATATATTGTTATTCTAATGATGTTTTTCCTGGTTCCTGTTGTTACATATGTGCTATTTTTTCTTCAAGACTGGGGCAATTAGTCTTGATAGACACATATTTCAACTGGGTCCTCAGTCAGAGTAAAGGTTTCAACTTAATAATACAAATGAGAGAATGGGGAAGTATACCCGTTGTTCCTTGGACTAAGAAAGGAGTAGCAGATTAGCAGTCTGCTGAAGGGCTGTTATTCTGAGACTCTGGTGAGTGGAGCCTTAGAAGTGGAAGGTAACGGGGGAAGTTCAACTTCAGGTACAAGAGAAGTTAGTTATCGAAAGGGACTGGTATCCCTCTGATTTAGCCTCTTCCCTGCAGTGGACAATGAGGAGACTGCATTGCTGCATGAAGAAGCTACCATGACAATTGAAGAGTTGCTGACACGTTATGGGCAGAACTGTCAGAAGGGCCCTCCCCACACCAAATCTGGAACTGGGACGGGCGATGAACCAGGGCCCCAGGGCCTCAATGGGGAGGCTGGACCTGAGAACCCATCTAGGGAAACTCCTTCCCAAGAAAATGGCCCCACAGCCAAAGGCCATACAGGCCCTTCCTCCAACTCGGAACATGGGACTGAGGCAGGCCAAACTGGTGAGCCTGTTACTGCTACTGGTGAGGCTGGACCTTCCTGCTCTTCAGCCTCTGACAAGCTGCCTCGAGTTGCTAAGTCCAAGTTCTTTGAGGACAGTGAGGATGACTCAGATGAGGTGGAGGAGGAAGAGGATGACAGTGAGGTGAGGGCCTGTTTGGTACCATCCTGAGCTTTTTTCAGTTCTTTAAAGTTTTTATTATATTTTGTGTGTGTCTGTTTTCATGTGTAGTTCCATGGCTTGTTTGTTGAGGTCAGAGGAAAAGATAATATAACTTGCATGAGTCAGTTCTCTACTTCTGGGTTTCAGAATCAGGTTATTGAGCTTGGCAGCAGGAACCTAATTTACCCTCTGGGCCATCTCACTCCATTTTCCTTGTACTTGAACGTCATCATTTCCCAAGAATCGTGTGTTGTACATCTTCGGAGTGTGTTGTCTTCTCCAGTACAGTTCCTTTAACCCTCTTACCTTTTCTTTCGTTTATATTCACAAGAATAGCTTCTCTTAAATTTATAAATAAACATTTTCTTTTGTGTCATGTCTGTGTGTACCTGAGTACCAGGGCATGCTTGTGGAGGTTAGAGGACAACTTGAGAGCGATAGCTTTCTCCTTCTACTATTGGGAGTTCTGAGAATTGAGCCTGGGTTACCAAGCTTTATCCACTGAGCCATCTCTCTGGCACAAAAGACTTCTGGATCTGAGAAGAATAGGAAGATAGCTTTTGTTACGTTAGATATTTGGGTGTCTCCTTTTTCCAACAATTTATTCTCCAGGTGTTTCGACTGCTGGTTTGATCTTCCATAGGAATTTAATGGTGACATCTGAGCCCCGTTCAGAGTATCAGTTTATGCTTAACCTAGCCTGTGTGCTGCCTCAAATTTTCATGATATTGAAGACTGGGAGGGGGGCAGTCTCAATATCCCAACTTCAATAGCTTGGAATCTTCCTGGTAGGAATGTAGCGAGGAAGAGGATGGCTACAGCAGTGAGGAGGCAGAGAACGAGGAAGATGAGGATGACACTGAGGAGGCTGAAGAGGATGATGATGAAGAAGAAATGATGGTACCTGGAATGGAAGGCAAAGAAGAGGTATGTGGGGGAAGGGGACTAGTAAAAATTTTTTTTTTAAAGGATAAGAAAGAAGTGTAAATATCCCTTGGTATTTCAGTCTTTAATTCATGATCAGGAAGATTAATTCTACGATAGAAATTGCATGGGAAATCTGGATAGAACTGCCTTAAAAGGTCAAGGGAGCGTGTTGTCTTGGACAGCTCTTCCCTTCTGTTAAAGCTCTAGTATAGATGGTTGGTGAGGAGTGCACTCACACAAGGCTCCCTTTCTTCCTCTTAAGCCTGGCTCCGACAGTGGCACAACGGCAGTGGTGGCTCTGATACGAGGGAAGCAGTTGATTGTGGCCAATGCAGGAGACTCTCGCTGTGTGGTGTCTGAGGCTGGCAAAGCTTTAGATATGTCCTATGATCACAAACCAGAGGATGAAGTGGAGCTAGCACGCATCAAGAATGCTGGTGGCAAGGTCACCATGGATGGACGAGTCAACGGAGGCCTCAACCTCTCCAGGGCCATTGGTAAGGGTTAAGAAACTAGGGAAATCTTGGGGTCTTGCCCTGTCTCCGAGACTACCAATAGCAAAGTTTAATCTTCTAAGCCCTGTGTCTTTCAGGGTAATCACAATTCTTTGTGTTCTTAAACATCTTTTTGAAATGTTGAAGTTATTCTCCCTGTGTTATGATTTAAAAAGGCAACTGAGGTATTTATTCTGAGAGCAGATCTGAAACTAGAAAAGCTAGAACTTAAAGTTCTCCATTCCACAAAGTCATGGAGTTTAAAGATTTGATCTGCATCTAATACATGTCTGGGAAACATTCAAACTGCTGAACAAACACTCTTACCTTTCAGGAGACCACTTCTACAAGAGAAACAAAAATTTGCCACCTGAGGAACAGATGATTTCTGCCCTTCCTGACATCAAGGTGCTGACCCTCACTGATGACCATGAATTCATGGTCATTGCTTGCGATGGCATCTGGTGAGCACTGGGAAAAGGAATACCCTCAAATGCCCTTCTGCGACCTTATTTCTTTAAGGTTTGGAACTAAAGTAGGGTAGCTTCAAGCGTTACTTTTTGGTGAGTTAATACCACCAAGCCTAAGGCAGAGCTGAGGAGCATTTCCTCAGGTGTTGGAGTTGGCCTATGCCAAAGCTGCTGCCTACATGCCTCTCTGCTCTGCCTTGGTGGGACTACAGATTCTGACTGTCTTTTTTTTTTTTTTTTTTTTGGCTCAGGAATGTGATGAGCAGCCAGGAGGTTGTAGACTTTATTCAATCAAAGATCAGCCAACGTGATGAAAATGGGGAGCTTCGGTTATTGTCATCCATTGTGGAAGAGGTGAGTCTCAAGTTGGAGGATCTACACAGATACAACTTCTCTTTACTTGTGCTAAAACCAGAGGCTGGGAGTAGTATTAATCACTCATACGCACACTAGACTAAGACCTTGATTAAAAAGTTGGATCTACCCTCATTTCCCTCAGAAATTTACAAGTGTCTCTTTTGTGCTATCTGTTGCCCATTCCTTCCTTTCTGCCACCCAGTGTCACCAAGGCCAAGCCTTCTTGTGGTATTCTAGGTTCCCAGGAAGGTGGTCAAACCCCGTGGCTAAACTGTGCCAATCTTTTTGTAGCTACTGGATCAGTGCCTGGCACCAGATACTTCTGGGGATGGTACAGGGTGTGACAATATGACGTGCATCATCATTTGCTTCAAGCCCCGAAACACAGCAGAGCTCCAGGCAGAGAGTGGCAAGAGGAAACTTGAGGAGGCGCTCTCCACGGAGGGGGCTGAAGAGAATGGCAACAGTGACAAGAAGAAGGCCAAGCGGGACTAGTAGTCATCCTGACCCTGCCCACCTGGACTGTTTTCTGAGCCCTTGGACCCAAGACTGAGTTTTGTCTTTTTCTTTTAGCCTTAGCAGTGGGTATGAGGTGTGCAGGGGGGCTGGGGGGCTTTCCTCAGCCCATTCCAAAGAGGGCTCTCCCTCAACGCGGCAGCCTGGGAGCCTCTGCTGTCCTCTCCAGCCTCCTCCTTACTCCTCGGGCTCATCAACCGGTTGGTTCTGTGCCTGTGCTCTATTGTGTTGGAGGGAAGGACTGGTAGTTCTGATTTTTACTCTGTGAACACTTTATTTAAGGACATTCTTTTTTATTGGCGGCTCTGTGACCCCTAGCCGCTTGCACCCGCTCTCTGTTGTACACTTTCAAGCAACACTTTTTCAGACTAAAGGCCAAACAAAACCTAATCGTGCCCATAGTGTCCTTTTTTACTCTCCTACCTTCTCCCCATACGGGGTAGCATCTCGGGAGTTGGTGTGTGCCTGTGTGTGAGTCCCGCGCCTTTGGAGGGAAGCAGTGGGTGTGGAGCGGGAACGGGGGGCAGTAAACTGAGCAGGCTGCCCATCAGAGGCCATCCTGGCATTGCTCGCTCGCAGGCTTAACTTCCTAGTTCGCGCACAGAGCGGGCAGGGTTCCTTCTGCCTGGCTGGCCGGCCGGCCTACTTCGGCAGCTTCCGATTGGTCGAGTAGCAGCGCGTCACAATCACTTCCTGGTCAGGTTGCGGCTACGCTCCCATGGTGCACTTCACGAACTACGCGTCCCGTGCGGCTGTGCGGCGGCGGAAGCGGAAGCGGGTACGGAGGTACCAGCTGGTCTCCGGAGGGGGGTAGGGGGCTCCATGAATGGAAGCGGCGGCGGCGGCGGGAGCGACCTGAGCTGGGCTCCGGGGCCAGGGCTGGGGGCTGCCCAGGGCCCGCACCGGTGTATGGGGGCGGTTCGTGGACCCTGAGAGCGAGGGCCGGCGGCCGGGCCGAACTGGGAGGGGCGGGGCCCGGCGGCCTCGGGCCGGAGGCGCGTCGGGCTGGAGCCGGTCACGATGCCCCGAAGGAAGCAAAGCCACCCGCAGCCCGTGAAATGCGAGGGGGTCAAAGGTCAGGGGTCAGGGGCCTTGAGTGGGGAGGAACAGGGGTGGGGTCAGAGTGGGTTTAGGTCAGGGGTGGAAGGGGACTCCTGAGGGTTGGGGCGGGTGATCTGGGATCTTAGCCCCCATACCAAAGTGTTAAGGGAACCTGAGAGGGTCATCGAGTACGGGAAGTGGACTTCACAACGGCTGACTCCCTAGTTCGGATTATGGGCACGGCTTGGGAGGAAGATTCCTCAATCACCCTCCCCTCTTTAGTGGACACTGAAGATTCCTTCGACGAAGGACCTGGGGCCCTGGTGTTGGAGAGTGATTTGCTACTAGGCCAAGATCTGGAGTTTGAGGAGGAAGAGGAGGAAGGTGACGGCCATAACGACCAGCTCATGGGCTTTGAGAGAGACTCTGAAGGTGTGTTTAAGGGTCGTGGTTAAGGATTAGTGGCTATTGGTGACTCAAGCCCTTTAAAGTTAGTGTCGGTGACCAAAACACCACTTCCTTCTACAGCCTAGGGCTGACTTGGCTAGGGGTTCCTCAGCAGCATTTTGCTTAGGTGAAGTCCTGGGTCCAGGCTGAAGGTGACATAACAGGCTCACAGAAGGGAGTTACTTAAATACTCTTAACTCTTTGACTTGTGCTGAGATGTCTCCGTTTCTACCCTGAAGTTTTTCGGCTGCCTTTCCTATGTAACTTGTACTACATTGTTTCCACTTGAGATGTGTTTCATTTTATAATTAGCTTTATAGTACTAAACCAGTGCTAACCAAAAAAGATTTTGTGGACTTTTACATTTTTACTTTCTTGTCTCAACAAATAATGTTGCTTGACGTCAGCTTGCATTCCATTTCATACCTTTCTTTGATCTTTCCCATTTATCGGAAGTGGTGTAGGTCAACCCTAGTGTCAGTAAGTGGGCTCAGGAAGGTAGACAGGCTGAATGTTCTGCAGTCAATGTATGGGGAACCTAGATTTCCTGGGAGGGATGTAAAAATGTGGCTGTTTTTAAAGCAAATGAAGGGTGGGCTGAATACGTGAGGCCATAAATAAGAAATTTAGAGTTTGGAACTTGGTCTTGAACCATGTTGTTTTTCTCTTGTTTCTGTCCAACCAGGAGACTCTCAGGGGGCCAGACCTGGACTTCCCTATGGGCTGAGTGATGACGAGTCTGGGGGCGGCCGGGCACTAAGTGCGGAGAGTGAAGTTGAGGAGCCAGCCAGGGGTCGAGGGGAGGCCAGGGGTGAGAGGCCAGGCCCAGCCTGTCAGCTGTGTGGGGGGCCGACAGGTGAGGGGCCGTGTTGTGGGGCAGGAGGACCGGGTGGGGGGCCCCCGCTGCCCCCACGGCTACTGTACTCATGCCGCCTCTGCGCCTTCGTGTCCCACTACTCGAGCCACCTGAAGCGGCACATGCAGACACACAGCGGGGAGAAGCCGTTCCGCTGTGGCCGCTGCCCCTACGCCTCAGCCCAGCTCGTCAACCTGACGCGACATACCCGCACCCACACTGGCGAGAAGCCCTACCGCTGTCCCCACTGCCCCTTTGCCTGCAGCAGCCTGGGCAACCTGAGGCGGCATCAGCGCACCCACACAGGGCCTCCCACTCCTCCATGCCCCACTTGTGGCTTCCGATGCTGTGCTCCACGACCAACCCGGCCTCCCAGTCCCACAGAGCAGGAGGGGACAATGCCCCGCCGGTCAGAAGGTAAACTGCTTAACTCCAGAGATCCTGGGACACGGTGGGTCCAGGGATCCTTGGACTAATGGGCCCATGTCTCTTTGTCCCCACAGATGCTCTGATCCTTCCAGACTTGAGCCTCCATGTACCACCAGGTGGTGCCAGTTTCCTGCCAGACTGTGGGCAGCTGCGGGGTGAAGGGGAGGGTTTGTGTGGAACTGGATCAGAACCACTGCCAGAACTACTGTTCCCCTGGACCTGCCGGGGTTGTGGGCAGGAACTGGAGGAGGGTGAGGGCAGCCGTTTGGGAACTGCCATGTGTGGGCGCTGCATGCGAGGAGAGGCTGGAGGGGGTGCCAGTGGGGGACCCCAGGCTCCCAGTGACAAAGGGTTTGCCTGTAGTCTCTGCCCCTTTGCCACTCACTACCCTAACCACCTGGCTCGGCACATGAAGACTCACAGTGGTGAGAAACCCTTCCGCTGTGCCCGTTGTCCATACGCCTCTGCTCATCTGGATAACCTGAAAAGGCACCAGCGCGTCCATACAGGAGAGAAGCCCTACAAGTGCCCCCTCTGTCCGTATGCCTGTGGCAACCTGGCCAACCTCAAGCGTCATGGCCGCATCCACTCTGGTGACAAACCTTTTCGGTGTAGCCTTTGCAACTACAGCTGCAACCAGAGCATGAACCTCAAACGCCACATGCTGCGACACACGGGCGAGAAGCCCTTCCGCTGTGCCACCTGCGCCTACACCACAGGCCACTGGGACAACTACAAGCGCCATCAGAAGGTGCACGGTCATGGTGGGGCAGGAGGGCCTGGCCTCTCTGCCCCAGAGGGCTGGGCCCCACCTCATAGCCCACCCTCTGTCTTGAGCACTCGGGGTCCAGCAGCCCTGGGTGCTACTGGTAGCAGGGCTCTCCATACAGACTCACCTTGAACTAGGTTCTTTTACCTGGGGCCCTAGGAATTAGCCCTGCACCTTCTGCATTTTATACAAATGGACTAGAAACCACCTTCCCTTTTCTCCCCCGCTGGCCAGGGGCTCCACACAGACTAACCTAGGCACTATATGGACCAGCCTAAATCCCATGGGCAGGGGGCCATATGGACCAAGGGGCCTTCCTTGGCTCATGTACTTGAGCTCAGTGATTAGGACCTTGGATTCACCGCCACTGCTCCCAGGGGCCATGGATGAACTGGCTGGGGACTGCCCAGCCTCTCACCTGTTTAACTTATTTCAGTGCTTTATAATAAAGGAAACACTAACAGAGCCATGTCTATGCTGAATTGACAATGGCAAATGGGCATGACCCTTAGCATTGCCCTTGCTATGATAGGGGCAGTGAGAGGGAACCAAAGTTAGGCAGCAGTCAGGCTGAGTTTAATGATGGGGAGCTGGTCAGACCATTCACAGACCTTTGCCCACCCTTCGCCCATGGCCTGGCCCTAAAACGCCAGAAGCCACCCATGAGGAGCTATAGCTCCTCCCCAAGGCAGGTAGCCATGGTCCCTTGGACTTGTGCAAAGTACTAAATACTAATTTGGCATCAAGGGCCAGCTCTGAAAAAGAGACTGTGGTTTTTTTCTGTGTAGCCAGCCCAGGAGAGGGAAGGTAGGTTAGGAGGCCCCTGGCCAAGAGGAAAAAAAAGGAGAAGTAGGAAGGGAGTAGGAAAATACACGCCCCTAACTTGGGAGCGTAGGCACAGGGCAAGTTTATGTAAATTTCCTCTGGGGTGGAGGGCAGACATCCAGGCAGCTGTGATTACAGATCCTCATCTCCAATGCCCTCGAAGGCGAAATTGCCATGGACGGCACTGGCGCTGGCATCTGTGCTGGGACTGCCAATTCCCCGCAAGCTCACAGCACTCAGCTTACTCTGTAACAGACGTGGGAGGAGGGTCAGCGAGCAGGAACCTGGGAGGCCCCTACAGTCAACCTCACCAACCCTGCCACTCACTGAGAGTTTGACCATGGATTCCCGGCTGGCATCTGGGGACTCCTGGGGAAAAGGGGGCACAACAGTTAAGATTCAGGAGTAGAGGCCAGGCCAGGCAGGGCTGGGAGCTAAGGCACTGACTGACATGAACTTACGAGCAACGGCGGGGACTTGACTGCTTGCTGGCTGTCTGAACGTCTCAATGTGGCCCCCACCCGCCGACGCAGCATCTGAGGACAGACCCAAAGTGCTGATAAAGGCAGGAAAGTTCTTCTCAGAGCTCAGCTATTTCCCTTCCCTCCCAAGAGAAACGTTATTTCTAGGAGAAAACAGGAGAGCTTGGCCACCCAGCCGCTCAGCCTCTGCTTGCTGCTTACCTTCCTGATACTACCCCCAGATTTCTTCACCATCAGCTCATCTACCATGGACTGCAGGCAGATGCTCATCATGATAGCCTAAGGGTAAGAAAGGGCTCATTTTTGCCATCCTTAGCCGGGTCTCCTCCAAGGACTACCGCTCACTTGGAGTCCTAGAAGCCTGGTCTTGGAGCACGAGCACCTGAGGGCTCCGGAAGACATTGAGGGTAGGCTCTCACCTGCGGGCTGGTGATGGTGACCCACTGCAGCCGGTCCTTGCTCATGAGGTATTCAAAAGCCAGCTCCAGGCGTACCTCACCCCGACCCCGGCTTGGACTGCTTGTGCCTCCACTGGGGAGCGGCACCTAGAAGAGTAGGGCTCAGGCTGAATTCATTTGGGCCAAGTTGTTGACCTCTGCATCCTGGAAGCTCAAGGCTTGCCAGGTTCCCACCTCAGAATGCCTCCCCATCCTATCTCAACTCACAGAAGAAAGACAGGTATGTTAATCCCCGCCATTGGAAAGCTGAGGCAGGAGGATCATGAGTTCAAGGATTACTGGGCTACATAGTTCCAGGCCAGCAATAGGAACTCACAGAGGAGGTAACCCGCCAGCACCGCATGCGGGTAACTCGGAAAGAGCCTTCACGGAGTTGCTGGCCGGGCAGTCGCAGCTGGAGACTGAGCTCACTGTTGCCTGCGCTGACCACCACGGGGCAGTCCTTCTCCGGAAAGTCTGCCACACAGGCATCAAAGCGCAGATAGCCGTAGTGCCGCAGAGTTTGGGCCAACCGCAGGAACTGAAAAATGGTCACCGGGTGTGGTGAGTTACAAAGGGGGTTGGGATAGCTCAGAGCTAGCAACCCCTTGCAGGGAGACAAGGCACAAAAGCTCACCTCCTTCTTGGAGACCTTCTCTTGCAGAGATTTGAGCTGTCGGTGCTGCTCTTTGGTGACTAGGATCCACCCATGCTCAATATCCGACACCGTCTACATACAGTGGAGACAATGAATGGGAAGCTGGGGCTCCCAGTGAGTTCCAGTGAAGTGGTTAAAGTGAACTCTGTCAGCCCAACCACACAAGAGCCATCTGCAGTGAGACCTTGATCGTATCAGTTTACAGAGTCAAAGGTGTGCCAGGAGCTCTGACCGTATTCTAGAAACTTCCCCATGAGCTAGGAACCAGACATGGAGAGAGTTTTCTTGATAAAGTGGAATATCATCGTCACTTCAGGGCAAGGGTTTTGAGGCAGCTCCAAGCTCACCTGAGCATAAAGCAGGTTCAGGCCAACCCGGTTCTCCATGACATCATCATCATAGGCAGAGTCCCAATAACTGTGAGGCCAAGGGGTGGAAATGGGTAATGGGGCTAAGCAGGCGTAAGGCAGAGGTAGGAAGAAAAATGGGCAAACAAGCAATTGCAACCATAAGCTAACATAGTGGTCGAGTGGGACAAGGGTGGGAGGTGTGGGTAGAGCAGTGTCATTCCTTGGCCAGAAGAAGCTACTTAGTGGCCCAGCCATCCAACCCAGGCTCTCTCTTGCTTTAAGGCCCAGCCCTGACCTCTTTCTGAGCACAATCTTGTACTCTTGACTCCGAAGACTGGTGACAGATACGTAAGGCAGCTCAAACTCCTGCAGCTTCCGTACAACTGCAGATTAGAAAAGTGTGATCAGGCTTAAGAGGAAGGGAAACCAATGGAAGTGCCAGGAGGAACTGTCCCACTCTGCCGAGTTAGACAGAATTCGATGCAGGAAGCATAAGCAGCAAAGGCCAGAGACACTCACAAGAAAAGGCTCCATCTTCTTTTTCTCGAACAAGGAAGAGACTAAAATAACCGATCAAGTCATCTGGAAGATCCAGCTTTGCAGCCACAGCCTGGGAACAGGAAGAACAGCTTATCCAAACAGGTATTTCAGTGCAGAACCTAGTGTGCACCGGGCAGACGGGCTGTGCTCAACAAGCGCCTCACCTCCAGAACATCTTCAGTCTGGTCGGAAGTTAGCACATTGACCAGAACTTTCTGTCCATTGCTGAGCAGCACTTCCAAAGAAACCTCCTCTGTGGGGACCTGTTGTGTCTCCTGTATGAACAAATGCGGACAGAAGGCCTTGCCTTGTTAATGTCAGGCCTAGGGTGCAGCTCAGGTGTACCCCACTTTTCTAATCCCCTCTGTTATCATCCTTAAATACAGGCTGGACTTCCCTTGACTTCAGTGGTATGGCAGAAGATTCATTCCATTGGGAAAAAAAAAAAGTGCCAGGAAATAACCATGTAATTAACATGACATGGCCCCCAGAAGCTCTGTTAAATATGGGTTCTGTCCAAAGCCTTACCTGTTGGGCCCGACGTAGAAAACTATTAAAGGTTTCACTGCTCCCAAGCAATGGGTCTTGCCGAACTGTGGGGTCAAGAGAATGATATTCTAGTAACTTGAGACCCACTCTTAGCCTCCCGAGTCCTCTTCTTAGTAGGTCCCCCAACCCCATTTCCTGGGCTGATGGTGGCCTGCCACATCCCCAGCTGGCCTCACCTCACACACTGCATAAATTCTTCACCTGCCCCACCCTTGGCTGCCATCTAGTTGAGTCCAGTCTACAGAACTAGGGAAATAACAATGATGTTAATCTAAAGCACATCAGATACAAAGTTCTTCCCACCAATCTAAATTACTCTTGAAACTAGCATTATACCAGTATTTCTCATAGAGATCGGTTTCCAGGTTCTTTACTAGTATGGAGTTTAAAATCCACGACAGCTATTCACTTTGAGAATTAAGTCACATCAGACAAGAGACTTCCTAAAGCTAACCGTTAATGTGAGGCATCTGACAGAGCTCTCCCCATGGCCCCCGAACAGCCTAGAGCTCAGCCCTCCACTCACCAGCTTGCATGTACTTCTCTAACTGCTCTCGCCTCTGCTCTACCTCTGCAGGCGTCAGGGAGAAAAGCTTCTTTGGGGGGAATGCAGGAAGTACATTGGCTCCATACTCCTTCCGAAGCTATGTAGAGAAAGATACAATTCTTCACATAAACACAGGAACTGAGAAGTGACAACTGAGATCTGCTCAAGTCCTCCTGGATCCCCCTAACAAGTGGTCACGTGAGAAAAGATGACCTTGGCACAGTCAGGAGCACAAGGGTCTTGGGCATAAATTTTCGTATGTATTAATGTGTATGAGCACCTTCAATTGTAAGATGGGTTTTCATGGGGTCCAAGAGCCCTTTGATTTATCTAGCGAGACTGTTCACTGAACCCTCACAGGAAGTAGAGAACACTTATGGACACAAATAATAAAGTCATAGTATGCTCATACAGTATGTTGATGGGACTTTGCTGATTAAGGAATCTATTTTTCATCTGGAGAAACTGAGGCCCAAAGATATAAAGTAACTTGCTCAGGATCAACAGCTAGTTATCAGTTGAACCAGGACTCTCTACAGAGACACAGAGTTCACCATCTGGTGAGGAGGGGAAATATTGCATCATTGATTCATGACCACTGGAACAGTTAAACACACTGAAAGAAGCCAAGAACAAACATGGAAATCAGTGAATGGTTTGTATTAAGCATGGAAACGAACTTCTAGGTTGTAGCTTAGGTGACAGAAGAAGTGTGCTTTGGCTAACAGGGTTCGGTTTCTCCATGCAGAGCCAAAGGATGAAGAAACAGACGGCTCAGAAAAGGAAGGATGTGAGTATAGGGAGGAGCAGGAATCGTGAGGGACAACCTGCTTCCGGAGTTCCCCAATGTTAGGCAAACAAGGTACTTTCCATCCAGACAGTGATTAAGGGGGAATGCAATGAAGGGGGATTAATGTCCATGGGTATGAATGGGCTCGAAGCTGCATCTACACAGGGGTGCTGGTCCCACCTGCTCATGCAGCCCCAGGAGCTGGCTGTAGCGCACCCGACAGTGCAGGACTCCATTCACGTGAATATTATAGGCCTAGGGACACAAAAGCAGGGAAACATCTCAGGGTCAAAGTCCAAACCACCTCCTGCCCTCAGAAACCAGGCCCGAAGCTGTCAGGCAGATTCGTTTGCGCAACGCTCCGAGACTCCGCGGGATTTAGCCTGTGCCCCCACCACCACTCCAGGACCAGGTTCCCAGCAGAAGGCCTAGTGTAGGGGAAACTCGGGCGCTTGTGCGGTAGTCTCCCTCCGGGAGATGACAGTAATGCCCACCACCAGAGCAGCTGCGGCCTGGCCGGGGGGAAGCGATCGCCCAAAGGACCTATTGGAGCTTGGGGTGACTTCTGTACGAAGCTGAGACAAGAGATGGCTTCCAGGTTGGTTCGAGCGCTGGAGGCCGCTCCGAGGGCTCCGGCCCGTTAACCCCGCCCCAGCCCAGCTCTAGCAGCTCCTCACCACGTAGGCGGAGCCGCCGCTGTCCCCGCTGCGGGACTCGGTTTCAGGAATGGAAAAGTGCATGTTCCCTAAGGCAGAGCTCCGTACTACCAGGGCCGCAGTGGCTCTGCTCGCTCGCCTCCGCCACTCAGCGCGTCTCCGAAGCCCAGCTCGCCATTTTGGGGGGCCTGAACTCCGAGGTGGGAAGGCTGAAACAGGACGTCGGCTCTACGAGCAGCAACCTCGGCATGCTGGGAGCTGTAGTCAAGGGCGGGAGAAGAGCCTGAGAACCCAACGTCTTTGGGCCTCATCGCGATCCGTAGTCTGGGGCGGGGCCAAGTGCACGCCGGAAGTTGTAGTCCGCCGGCGACTGACTCCGCGGGAGGCGGCTGGGGAGCCTGCAGCCCAGGTGGCGCTGTAGTTTGAGTGCTCTCCGGGAGGAGCTTAGGTCCCACAATCATGGCTGCGGTGGCGGTGGCTGTTCGCGAAGGTGAGTGAAGGGCTGGATGCACCAACTGATACAAGAGCCGAAGAGAGTCGGATCGCTGGTGCGGTGTACCGAGCGTTTTGGGGCCTTGCCGCTCGGGTTCCGCATCGCGGGACTCTGCTTTACATGATCTAGGGCGCAGCTCGGTGCCGCTTTGACGGCTGTTCCCAGAAGGGTGACTGACCCTTTTCCTCCCCCGCCTGTCCTTTGATCCTGTCGCGCAGTGCGTCCCCACGCGGATTCCGGAGCGCCTCGCGCCCGGCAGCCGAGCTGTGGTCATGCCAACCCAGCAGCCAGCTGCGCCGACGAGTCTCCCCAAGCCCTCCCGGAGCCTCTCTGGCTCACTCTGTGCCCTGTTTTCTGATGCAGAATCGAGATCCGAGATGAAGGCAGAACTTTCTCCTCGGCCCGGGGTAAGTGAGGGAGACCTCCCAAGTCACCTGTCAAGCACTGTACAGAAAGCTGTGTCACCTTCATTCGGCCCTATCTTCCACCCTTACCAGTTCATTTCTCAGTAGAACCAGGAGATTTTACAGAGCTTAACGCTGTGTGACTATGGCTCTGAAGAAGTTTCTCTCCTTGTTAGATGAAGACTTGTAGCAGAAGTCAGAGAGGACTTAACCTGTGTTAAGTGCCTCTAGTAAGCATCAAGTATTGTTGATACATCTTTGGAATTGCCTGAGGAAGGTGTTCCCGTGTTTATGTCTCAGGCAGCGGGTCGGGAGATGACCCAAGAAGAGAAGCTTCAGCTTCGGAAAGAAAAGAAACAGCAGAAGAAGAAACGGAAGGAGGAAAAGGGGGCAGACCAAGAAATTGGCTCTGCTGTATCTGCAGCTCAACGTCAAGGTGCGGGAACTTTTTAAAGAGGGGGGGTAGGGACGCTCGCTGGGGGAGCGATTTGGAGGGGGAGATGGGACAGCTGATTTGAGCGAGTACAAAAGAAGTTACTTGGAAGGCAGAGGCAAACAGACAGAGCTGGGTGCTAGTGTCCCAGGCCTTTCTTTAATCTCAGCACTTAGGAGGCAGGGGCAGGCGGATCGCTGTAAATTCAGGGCCAGCCTGGACTACATATCGGATTCCAGGACAGCCAGTGTAAAAAAAAAAAAAAAAAAACAGATAAAGTAGAAGGGAAACTTTTGGTTGGGCCAAAAAGATCGCCATCCTAGGGCTCGGGCACCTCTTCCCTCTGTCTTTAGTAGACCCAACCAGAGAGCTCCCAGGACCTGGTAGTCAATTGGGAGGCACTGCTGGGGAGAAAGTTCCAGTTGGCCGGAGTAAGGCAGAACTTCGTGCTGAAAGAAGAGCCAAGCAGGAGGCAGAGCGGGCCCTGAAACAGGCAAGAAAAGGGGAACAAGGAGGGCCCCCTCCTCAGGCCTGCCCCAGCACGGCTGGAGAACCCATCTCAGGTATCTTCTCTTCACATTAAAACTCCAGTCACTCCAAACTCTTGTAACCAGCGCGGGCTCCCATTCTTACCTTGGGAGACAGTTGAAAATGTTTATGTTAACTCTATCCCTACCCCTATTTTTGACTCCCCCAGCTCCATCTTCCCAACTTCCTCTTTCTCATGCTGGACCATGCACACTCAAAACCTGTTACCCATTTTTAGACATCCAGTGTCTTGAAAGCATATCATTAACTTAACAGGAGTGAAGCGTCTCCCTGAGCACACCCAGGTTGATGACCCGACTCTCCTGAGGAGGCTTGTTAGAAAACCAGAGCGGCAACAGGTAGGAAGTGGGGTTGGTATTTGGAGGATTGCCCTGGGCAGAGAAAAAGTCTGGGAAAGCACAGAGTATTGGGGTCAAAGAAATGAGTTTACTTTCTTTTCTGCTTTGTCCCATTTGGTCACATTCCTTTGTTTTGTTAAGGTTCCTACACGGAAGGATTATGGATCCAAAGTCAGTCTCTTCTCCCACCTGCCCCAATACAGCAGACAAAACTCCTTGACCCAATACATGAGGTAGGAACTCAGGGAAACTGACGTCACTTCTAGGTCTGGGGAGATTGAGGAACTCAGTGTTAAAAGTAGCTGGAAATGTGAGGTGGGATGTGTGGGTAGGTGGGGTACACACTCAAGGCAAAACTGCAGGGAATGGGGGAGTCTGTGCCAGTGAAGGAAGTTCCTTTTCGTGATGGGGAGGGGTCAAAGGGTACTCAAGTTCCCTTAAAAAGTATGTGACACCACCGTCCCATCAGCATCCCATCCTCTGTGATCCACCCAGCCATGGTCCGACTTGGTCTGCAGTACTCCCAGGGCCTTGTCAGTGGCTCCAATGCCCGGTGCATCGCATTGCTTCGAGCCTTGCAACAGGTATGCCCTGTTCTGTTCTCGTGACCCCGCCCCTCTCCCCAAGACTACCCCAGTGTGCCTCCCCCAAGGTCATCTCTGGGACAAAGAAGGAATGACTCTCATGCTCTGAACACTTCCCTAGTGAAGCTTGCCTATCCCATTGCAGAGAGCTTCCTTAAGGGGCATTTTACTGATCCATTTGTGTTTTCTATAGGTGATTCAGGATTACACAACACCTCCCAGTGAGGAACTCTCCAGGGATCTTGTAAATAAACTAAAACCCTATATCAGGTGAGCATAACCTTGCAGGTCCATTTGCACCTTACTTGGTCCTTTCTCATGCCCTACTCTACTCTCACCTTGGCTGTCCTAAGCAGTTGCACAAACCTGAGGCATTGTTGCTTGCAGCTTCCTGACCCAGTGCCGCCCCCTGTCAGCAAGTATGTGCAACGCCATCAAGTTCCTTAACAAGGAAATCACCGGCATGAGCAGCTCCAAGCGGGAAGAGGAGGTGATGAAGGATTCTGGGAATGGGAAAGGCATACACTTATGGTTAGGATGAACAGCACATTCTGAACGCCCAGAAGACATGAGTGACATGCCACAGGGCCCTAGTCACTGCTTAGGGAGTGCTTAGGCACTTCCGCTTTTGTCATATTAGGGTCCAGTTCAGGCCCATTGTTATGTACTTATTCAAGCAAATGGTATTGTGATTTTTGTTTTGAGACAGTCTATGTCCTGGAGCTTGCCATATAGACCAAGTTGGCCTCAAACTCAGAGATCCTCCTGCTTCCTGAGTGCTGGGATCAAAGATATGTGCTACCATGCTTGGTACATATAGCATGACAACCAGACGGTGACCTGTATCCATGTGCTCTCAACATGTAGGCCAAGTCAGAACTCAGTGAAGCCATTGATCGGTATGTGCAAGAGAAGATTGTGCTTGCGTCTCAGGCAATTTCACGATTTGCCTCTAAGAAGATCAGTGATGGGGATGTGATCCTGGTGTATGGATGGTAAGAACTGGGGAGGGGAATGGTCAGAAGGAAAGTCTGCCCTTGCCTTTCCACACAGGGTGTCTGCCAGCTAGTCACTTTTATAACATCTCTTCTCCATACACATCTAGCTCATCTCTGGTGTCACGGATCCTCCAGGAAGCCTGGGCCGAGGGCAGGCGTTTTCGGGTGGTAGTGGTGGACAGCCGGCCCCGGCTTGAGGGAAGGCATATGCTCCGTTCTCTTGTCCGCGCTGGGGTGCCAACCTCCTACCTAATGATTCCTGCAGCCTCCTATGTGCTCCCAGAGGTGAGAGTTCTCACAGGAAAGGAACTCCAGAGATAAAGGGGAAGGGTATAGTACCACAGGCATAATAACCTTACCTTTTGTTCTTTGTTGGTATTTATTATGGCAGGGAGTGGGGGAAAGGCTGGGGGTGGGCAGTGTGCCCTGCCTTCCCTGTGGAAGTCAGAGGGTACCGTTTGGAAGGCTTAGTTATTTCTTTCCACACCTTTATGTCCTAAGGATAGAATGCAGATTGCCAGGGTTGCCAGTGACTTTACCCACTGAACCACCTCACTGGCCCTTGCTTTTTATTATGTATGTATGTTTTGGGGGGACAAGGTTTCTCTGTGTGACCTATTTTTATTATTTTTGGAGACAAGGTCTCATTATGTAGCCCTGGCTGTCCTGGTAACCACAGATAACTGCTGCCTTTGCCTCCCAAGAACTGGGATTAAAGGTGTAAACCACAACACCCAACATCTTTTATCCTTAATAGAAAAAAGAGGTGTGATAGTAATCCCAGCACTTGGGAGGCAGAGGCAGTTGGATCTCCGTGAGTTCAAGGTGAACCTGGTCTACAGGGTGATTTCCAGAATAGTTCTAGCCAGGGCTACACAGAGAAACCTTATCTGAAAGAAAGGGGGGAAAGGGGAAGAAAAAGCAACTGCTGCATGCATAGAATAGTGCAGTTTAGCTCTTGCAAGAACATTATATTAAAGTAGCAACTGCTATAAGGAACAGGGCAGTTTCACTATTCTGGGATGATACAAAATGTCCAGATGTTTTCTAAGAGCAACCAACATGGTTAGTTAGTGTTGCTGTTCTTGGCAGAAGCAGAGGACTTCATTATATACTGATACAACGTGGCATTTTTCTTCCCATTCCATATTATCTGAAACAAACAGGTTTCTAAGGTGCTCTTGGGAGCCCATGCACTCCTGGCCAATGGATCTGTGATGTCACGGGTAGGCACAGCACAGCTGGCCCTGGTGGCTCGAGCACATAATGTCCCAGTGCTGGTCTGCTGCGAAACATACAAGTTCTGTGAGCGTGTGCAGACTGATGCCTTTGTCTCCAACGAGCTAGGTAAGCATAGCAGAGGTCAGTGACAGCTGAGGCTCTGGGGCCTGAGAAGACAGGAGAGGAGGAGGAGAAATTAAACCATGACTTTTTTTTCTAAAAGGATGTTAACCCACTTCTCCTTGCAGATGACCCCGATGATCTGCAGTGTAAGCGGGGAGACCAGGTGGCCCTGGCTAACTGGCAGAACCACCCATCGCTCCGCTTGTTGAATCTGGTCTATGACGTGACTCCCCCTGAACTCGTGGATCTGGTGATCACAGAGTTGGGCATGATCCCTTGCAGTTCTGTGCCTGTTGTCCTTCGAGTCAAGAGCAGTGACCAGTGAAAGGAAACAAGGGTCAATAAAAACTTACTCCTACCCCTTAACTCTGCTGCCTTCATATCTCTTTGAGCATCTCTACCTCTTAGGTCAGGAGCCGACACTCTGAAACCCCCCATCACCCACTGTGAACCTGTCTATGGAACCCTTTTGTACGTGGTTAGCTCCAGGCCAGCACATTAGAGCAAGATGGTTTGTGTAGGCAAATAACCTATTCATAGGCCAGGCATGGTGGCATTCCCAGAACTCTTCTTTAATCCTATCAGGGGTAGCTAGTCTCTGTAAAATTAAAGGCCAGCCTGGTCTACATAGGGTTCCAAGCCAGCCAGGGCTACAAAGTAAGACCTTGTTTCAAAAACAACTACAGGGGCTGGAAAGGTGTCTCTTTGGTTAAGAGCTATTTTCCCAGAGGATCGGTGTTCAATACCCAGCACCCATATGGTGGTTCACCCCCATCTGAAACTACAGTTTCAGGATATCCAGTGCCTTCTTCTGACCCCTTCAGGCACCAGGCATACATGTGATGAACATATACACAGACAAAATATACATACATGTAGTCACTGGGCATGGTGGCACACAATCCCAGTTCTCTCGGGAGGCAGAGGCAAGAAGAGCTCTGAGTTTAAGGCCGGGAGCTACACCAAAAGTTCTAGGACTAAACAGAGAATGCCTGTCTCAAAAACAAAAACCTAAATAAAATAAAAATATTAATGAAAAGCTATTCATGTCTTGAGTCACTACCACTAGTATTTTGTGTAGTGTCTGAGGTGTAAGTCATAACTAGGTATGGTGGGTTTTTATCCCCAGTGCTTAGATGCAGAAGCAGAAAGACCAAGTCAAAAAGCCAAGGGCTAGAGCTGAAACTTAGTCATAGAACACATGCTAACCTCAAACAAGTCTTTGGGGCCATCTGCAGCATAAGTTCTAGGTTGGTACTTATTTATTGGCTTTTCAAGACAAGAGTTTCTCTGTGTAGCCCTGGCTGTTTGGAACTCACTCTATAGACCAGGCTTGCTTTGAACTCAGATCCTCCCTGCCTCTGCTTTCTAAATGCTGGGATTAAAAAGGTAAGCACCACCACACCCAGCTCTAAATTGGCATTTGTGACAGAAATCTGCCCTTTCATACTGTTAGGTTAATACATCTATATGAGATCTTAGAGATGAGAAAAGGGAGTCACAGAAAGGGTAAGTTACTGCCAAGGCAACATAGCTGAGGCATAAAGAAGTCATTTAACTTAACAGTTCATCAGAAATAAGTCAGGATGTGGTCACAAGCAGTCTGAATCCAAATCATCCTTAAGATTGTTTTTTAGAGCTGTGGTCAAGAATGACCTTGAGCCTGAAGTGGTAACATGCCTTTAATCCCAACAATCAGAAAGTTGAGAAAGATCTCTACAGTCTGAGGCCAGCCTGGTCTACAGAGCAAGTTTCAGGACAGCCAGGGCTCCACAGAAAAACCTTGTGTCCATCCCTGACCCCAGCCCTGCACCTCCCAATAAAAGGATGACCTTGAACTTAACTATCTCATGGCTTCAATTTTCCAAGTACTGGGATGACAGATGTGCACAAACTCTTGCAGTTTATAAGACCCTGAGGATTGAGCTCAGAGCTTCATGTGTGCCAGGCAAGCATTCAACCAACTCAGCCATGCTCCTAACCATTGGGGGGTTAGGGGATTAGTTTTGTCTTTTTGGGACACGTTGTTGGCTATGATGCCAGGAATGGTGGCCTGTAACCTGGCATTCAGAAGGCAGTGGCAAAAGAGGCAGACTTCAAGGCCATAATGAATTTGAGGCCAGTCTGGACTACAAGAGAACCTGTCTCAAACAGGACCTGGTTTCAGTTCCCAGAACTCACATCAGGTGCCTCATCTACTTCAGTTCCAGGGGATCTGATGCCCTCTGGCCTTCAAAGGCACCTGCACACATGTGCAAATAAACTCACACATGCACAGCATATACATATACACATAAACAATTTTTTTAAAATGCTGGTTTTCCTCACATCTTCTAAGTGCTGGGGATTGCTGGTACAAGCCACAATAACTGGCTTTGCTTTCATGCCCTTCAGGTTACAGTGCAGGAAGAAGATAAACTGTCGTGAGTGTGAGCTAACCTCCTGGCAGCACAAACAGGACCCTTGAATGAAGGATCCTAACATGACATGACTGGATCTAGCATGGTTGCCTTCCCTGGGAAACATCTGGCCAAGTCCTTTAAAAATATTTTCTCATTAAAGGAATCAGGAGGCAGATCAGCAGAAGAAATAGCTGAGACAAAAAAATACAGTCCTTACAGGGAATAGTCAGTTTCAGAGTCAAGTGTGATGACGGAACAGAGCGTCAAGAGCTGAAGCTACACAGGTAGACTGAGGCTTGATTGAGAGCCCAGCTAGTGGTAATCTATGGAACGGAAGTCATCTATGTTGTCTGTAAAGGTGTATTTTGTTTTATTTTTAAATTTTCCTGTAGGATAAAGGAAGAGTGAACTGTGTGACAATTATCAAAACTTGGCATTTTTTGTTTCCTTTGACACGAGGTCTCACAGCCTTGAACTGTGTAGCTGGTGCTGGCCTTGAGCTCCCGCCAGCCCTACCGCCACTTCCCAAGTGCTGAAATATGCAACAAACCGGTGGCCTTCTTTTCGTTTTTAATTACATTTAATTGTATGTACACAGGGTGGCAGTCAGGTGACAAGTATGTCTCCTTGCTGAGGTTATTGTACAGCAAATCCCAGAAATAAATCATTTTCATCTTTGCAGAGTTCAATGTGTCTTTTATTTAGCCCATAAACAAATGTCCATGATTGTCTCATATTGGCTTTTTTTTTTTTTTTATGAGATAGGGTTTCTTTCTTTCTTTCTTTCTTTTTTTTTTTTTTTTGAATCAGGGTTTCTCTGTGTAGCCTTTGATATTCTGAACTTGCTTTGTAGACCAGGCTGGCCTTGAACTCACAGCCTCACAGCACTGTGAGTGCCCCATTGTGCACAGCTGAAAATTGTCTTTTTAAAGCAGGTCACTTAAGTACAAATAAATCCATACAACTGATTGTTTTATTTAAAAAAAAAATCAGGGCTTGGGTGTGACTCAGCGGCAAAGCATCTCAGCTGCCTCATCCATACATCTTGCAGTTCCACCCTCCCATTCAACAGAAGCATGCTTCTTTTAGGGTGACTTCTTTTAAAAGTGTCATAAACCCGTTTCTCTAAGCCCTGTACTTTTCTAGTCACCTTTTTTGGTAGCTTACCTAAATGGGACGAGGTACTTTCTATTGCTTTCTATCAGGAAGCATACAATGATGTGTGATGTTTCTTTTAGTGATGCATGTGCCCTGGCATGTTAAGGTTTTCCTGGACCTTTCGTCTAATGACTATCTGAACAATTTCGCTGGAATAGTAAAGTTTGCTTCTCTCTCACTCTTTCCATATTTAGTAATGACAACCATTTTAGAGGTGGTGATGGCACCTGCCTGAAAGCACAGGGAAGGCTGAAGCAGACAAATCATGAATTCGTGCCCAGCATAGGCTGCTACATAACTCAAAAAAGGGAGAAAACGAGTAAGTCCTCACACCAGTTTGTTTTTCTAAGCTAAATCATACTGAGAAAGCAGGATGAATCCTAATTGTTCCCTTATGCTTTCTGGGCTTTGTTGTTCAGACAGGGTTTTGTCACATAGGCTAGGCTAACCTTGTACCAATCTTAGCCTTCTAAGTGCTGGGACTCCAGGCTTTGGCCCACCATACTTGGTGGCATCTTCTTCTTTTTAGGTCTGTACAAGCTTGTGGGCTTTTTACATTAAATGCACCACTCGGTCACCAAATTAGAGTGAATCAACAGGGTGGGGCTCATACTTTAGGAAGATAACTGTAAAGAATTTAGAGACTGAGCTGGGCATGGTGGTGCACACCATTAATCCTAGCACTCGGGCGGCAGAGGCAGACGGACGTATCTCTGTGAGACCAGCCTGGTCTACAAAGAGAGTTCCAGAAAAGCCAGGACCGTTACACAGAGAAACTGTGTCTCACAAACAAAATAACAACAACAATAAAACAGAACAAAAAACAGAAATTAGAGACTGAGACAGAACACCTAAAAGAATGCTTCTCAACTGAAACTACAAATGCTTACCTAAACATTGGCCTGGCAATTCAATATCAAGGCATTCATCTTAGTGTGTCTGAAGTAACATGTCTAGTACACATGAAGTAACTTAGCCATAAGACTATAGCAGCAATGCAGTAACAGCAAAAATCCAGAAACCCCACAAGTACTCAGTAAAGGACTAATTATCAGTAAAGGACTAAGTAACTATATACAGTTACATACAAAGCAAGCATGTGGAATATGGAAGATTTTCATATACAGAAATAAAACAGTATATAGGAGTGTGCTCAGTTAAACGCAGCCAGATAGGGATTGGAGAAAGATCTCAGGCGTTAAGGGTGCTTGCTGCTCTTCCAGAGGACCAGAGTTTGATTCCCAGCACCCATGTTAGATGGCTCACATCTGTCTGCTAACTCAAACAGCAGGGGACCTAACACTTTCTTCTGGCCTCCAAAGGCACCTACACGAATGTGTGCATACTCTCTCTCTCTCACACACGAACTTAAGGAAGAAATGGGCTGTTTTGTTGTCATTTAAGACAAACTGGGCCTTGAGGTTTGTGCTTGAGTGAGAACAGTCAGGAGGCTGCGTCAGATCAGTGATGATCAAGGTGAGGAGATGAAAAATAAGTATAAATGCCTGAGTATAAATACATAAACATGTTTTGCATCAATATTGAGAAATGTATTCATTGCCTGCGGGGTTAGTGAAGCTTGAAAACTGTCTTCACTTGCGCCACTTGTATCCTGAACTTTATGCTACAAGAATCTTTTTCCAATATTAAGGTTTTTTAATGTAAAAGATTTTTGTGACAAAAATCAGAGGATAATCAGAGGCAGGGGGATTGTAAGAGTTTGTTCATGACAGCAATAAACCTGTGACTCCCTACAATCGACGCGCCAATACCTAGGAGGAAGACAACCGTTTAAAACACGGCCTTTTGGGCATAACGGGATGTGAGAGAACCAAGTGTCCTCCTTGCTTTCCTCTTGTAGGTTTTGGCTAACTAAGGAGACACAGTTACTCAGGTAGGGCCTGAAGCCCTGACCTTGAGGTCTTCCTGCTTCAACCCTGAGTACTTAAGGACTACTGGTGGGAACCGACGTACCCTGTTTCCTCCCTTCTTTTTCATTTTTCGCAGACAAGGTCTCATACAGAGCAGGCTGATTTTCAACTTCCAAGTGGTCAAGGATGACTCTGAACTGCTGATCCTTTTGCCTCCATCTCCCGAGGGCTGGGATTGTAAAGGGTGCACCATTATGCCTGACTTCTCCTACACTTTTTCTAAAATGTTTGACCAAGGGAATTAATGGGCAAGACTATTTGGAAATGGAAAAGCTGGCTTATTTCACCTCTTCCTGTTCATTTTACTCATTCTCCTCCTGGGTGAGGTCAGGCCTGTGAAATTTACGTGGTTTTAAATGGCTCAAACTGGTTGCAGTCGTTTCTTCCATCGCAGGCCACCTCCCAGTGAGGGGGCGGCGCGAGCTCTCTTTAGAAGTGCAGCCTATCCATTTAGGCTAGCTTCCCGTCCCCGCTTCTTTTCCTTGGCCTCTTTCCAAGCCCCCCCCCCTTTTATTTTCTTCCTGTCTTGGTTCATTCGCTTGCAGCAGAAAATCATAAGAACTCAGAAGCTAAGGGTTGCAGTTAAGAATCCGTGTGGTCCGGCTCTGTTCGCCACAAGGCCAGCAACCCGAGTGGAAGGGCAAGTCAGAACGCTTGGCGACAGCCAAACCCCGACAACCTCCTCCTCAAAGCTGGTCGACTATAGCTCTGGGGAAGGCAAGGTGCCGCGCAGGCGCCGACCTCCCCTTCCGGTCACTGAAATTCCCAGAAGGCCCTGCAGTGTCCTAGGGCCGCGGAAGCCGCGCTGCAGCTCGCAGGCGTCGGAGGGCTCAGCGCCGTGCCGCGCTGCATTATGGAACAAAGAGTTTAATAGAAAGCTCGGCAGGGAACGCATTCCCTACCAAGCTTGCATTTACCTTGTCCCGGGGGCGGGACAAGGAAGAGCCGATCAAGATTTCGTCATAAAACCGCGACCCGACAGGCGGCGCCATCTTCGAACTTGGACTTCCGGAAGGACTTTGGCGCGGGTGAGTGTACCGCAACGGGGTGTGCGGGGGACCCAGAATTACTCCTCCCCTTCTTTCGCTGTAGCGCTAAGGCACTAGGAACTGATTCCTGATTCCTCTCTTAACCCGGCGCAAGGCAGCGCGCCTCCGAGCCTTTGCGCTTCTCTCGGAAACCGTCGAACCCTCACCTCCGTCTCCACGGTGGCCACTGAGCATCCCCCATCCCTGCCAACCTGTCTTACCCTCTTCCCCAGCGCGGTGTATGTAGCGCGGTAACCTTGGTCCAGGCTTCCACGCTGCTTACGTTGGACTCGTTACCTTGGACTCGGTGAACCTGTTGTTGTTCTCAGGCTTAGGGCAATCAGGGCTCGCCTGCTGCTCAGGCTAGTGGCGAAAGCTGCCCCCACGGCCAGGATCGGGGAATGGCAGGCGGTGGTGTCTAGACTGCTTGCAGTCAGTTCCTTGTGTTCACTTCTCTCTTACTGTGTCCCAGCCTTTTCCTCTAAGTGGCTCTAACCCCGGGGTTGTGCCCCGCGCGCTGCAACCCCATTGGCGCATCCAAGGGCCAGTTATGTTTACTTCTCTAGTCTTTTTATCCCGAGGCAAGTTGGCCGTCTACTGGGCAAGACAGAGATGGCGACTTCACCCCCACAGGAGGTAATTCACTTTGCTGGAGAGGTTTAGGATATAACCAGATCTGTTTGCCCTTGGGGACATATTGTTACATAAATTGAAATCTTTTGCTATCGTTACCTTTTACCGTTATCAACTGTAGTGACGTTTTTCTAATAGCTTTAAGTTCTGCTTTTCAAGTTGCAGGTTTCTGTGCAAATATGTTTATTTTTTGTGTGTGTACGCCAGTAAAATTATCTGAAATGTCACCAGTTGCATGATAGGGATACTGTGGGAAACAGTGTATTAAACCAGTGTGTGTAAAGTGAGTCCTTGTGTAAGAGGTAGCGTTATTTACTTGTTTTTCTTTTGCCGGAGTAGTCAGGTTAGCAGCCTGAAGCAGCAAGGAAATCAGCAAGCAGTTTAGGATGTGAAAAACTCGAATTAGAATTTACTGAACATTTCTTCCTTTACTATTTGTCCAAAATTTGTATTGAAAGATCCTAAATAGGAATTACACCACTCACTGCCACTGCCTTTCACAAGAAGTGAATCTTTAAAATGTTGAGTCACTCGGTGAAAAAAGTTATATGCTAATTCATGCATCGATTTTGAATACTGTAGTAAACCAGATAGGCTCTATCTTACAAACTTGCAAAGAATAGAGATGCTGTCTTGGTTTACTACAGTCCGAATATTGTTTTGTTGCTGTTATTTTGCAGGACCCTTCTTTTGTTGTTGTTGTTTTTTGAGACAGGGTTTTTCTTTGTAGCCTTGACTGTCCTGGAGCTCACTCTGTAGACCAGGCTGGACTTGAACTCACAGAGATCCACCTGCTTCTGCCTCCCAAGTGCTGGGATTAAAGGCTTGCACCACCCCTGCCAGCTTCAGGACCCTTCTTTTAGACAATTTTTTTTTTTTTCAGCATGGCCTAGAACTCCAGATCCTTTAGCTTCAACTCCCAAGGGCTGAGATTGTAAGCGTTCACCATCATGGCCAACTGACACCTTTAAAATTTGAAGTTAGAAACTGTTTCATAGCTATAGTTACCATAGGTACTTAATCTAAGTTTCACTATTGTAAATGCCACCAGTCTTGATATCACAGCTTCTCTGTTGGAAAGTCTTCCTCCTTCCTTCCGTCCAGTACTAGGGATTAAATCCATAGCTTTGGGAAATGCTAAGCAAGTGCTTTACAACCCTGAACTACTTCTCTAGCTCATAGAAGAGAAAAAATTACATTGATTTTAAACTTATGTGTCCAGGATGTCATGCTGTTGCCCGTACATAAAGGATTTCTCAGCTTAGTGAAGACTTTTTCTTCTAGCCTATAATTCTTTATTTTCTGACTTCAAGTATTTTTGAGATATGATGCCTTTTCCTCTGCAAGCGATGCCTGCTAAAAGGGCTGAGATGCATGTAGATATTCCCTTTTGAAATTTACTGTTGTCACTTAGATTTTTTTTTCTAAAATAATTCTTTATTGATTTTCTTTTTTTGCACAATAAGCCTTTTTAATTATTTTATGTTTATTATTACATGTTTTGCCTACATGTATTTATGTGTACCACTTAATTGCCTGGTGCCCTTAGAGCTCAGAAGGCATCAGATCCTTTAGAACTGGAGCTATGGTTGTAAGCCACAGTGTGGGTGCTGGGAACCAAACCCAGGTCTTCTGCAAGAGCAGCAAGTACGTCTAACTGCTAAGCCATCTCTGCAGCATCCCAGTAAGCCTTTTGATCTATAAACTAAGGTCTTCCTTATTTTAGTATTTTGAGAGGGAGAGATTTTGAGAGTAGACTTTATCCCTGCTGGTCTGAAAGTTTCTATCCTCCTGCCTCTGATAACTTTCACTGTTAGGATTTCATGTGAGCTGTAATCTTTCTTTTCTGTTAAATTTTTTGTTAAATGGTCTTAGTGGTGTATGTCTGCAATTCTAGCACTCAGGGAAGCAGAAGCAGTTGGCTTTCTATGAGTTTAAGGCCAGCTTGGTCTAAAAATCAAGTCCAGAACAGCCAAGTCTATACTGAGAAACCCTGTCTTAGAAAGAAAAAGAAAGAAAGAGAAAAAAAAAAAAAAAAGACAGGCTCCTAATTATGTAGCCCTGGCTTATCTAGAACTTGAACTTGAACTCACATCGATTAAAGGCATGTGCAGCCAGCCCCATCTTCTAAATTTTTGAAGTTTTGTTTTTGTTTTTTTGTTGTTGTTGTTGTTGCCTGTTTGTTTTCTTAAACACTAAGCTATCTCTCCAGCCCCTTTACTTTTTATTTTATTTTACTTTGTTTTTTATTCTCATTTCTTTATTTGTGAGGCAGGGTCTCTCACATTTCCCAGACTGGTCTTGAACTCCTGAGTTCATTACAACACCTCCCAAGTTCTAGGATTACAAGTGTGTGTTTTCACACTTGCCTTAAAGCATACATTTGTGAAACCAGGGATGGCGGAGCACACATTTAATCCCAGTAGACACAGGCAAAGTTTTGTCAGGCCGGTGACAGCGAGGGCAACAACTTGTCTCAAAAACAACAGCAAAGCCCATAAATTACTACTTGTTAGCATCTCACCTCTTTTTTCATTTGTGTCATTTTTATCACTAACTCTTCTCTATTTGCAATCTGTGGCTTTTCTCAAACCTGCCTTTGGTTTTTTCAGTATAGTTTTAATTTGCTGTTTTTCTTCCTGTGGATTTAATTAAGATTTTGTTTTTTACTGAGTTCCTTTCCCTATGGCTTCTAGTTTACTTAAATGCCCTTGCCATTGTTTTCTCTTGTTTCCTAGATCCTGTAGTTTTTGTGTTTGCTGAAAATTTTCTTCTGTTTTCTGGAATAGTTCTTTTGAAAGGTACTTTTCAACTTTTTTTCTTTCTGTCCTGTCTGTGCATAGGTTTCACTCACATTGGATCCTTTTATGCTTGTTACTGGTTTTGAATGGGATACAGGTCTTCTGTTTACCAAAGAACAGTGACACATTGCATTGTATCCTCCTTAGTTGAATTAGAAGGTTTATTGCTGCCATTTCTTATCTAACTATAGCTGCTTATCAGAAGATAAGTGGGGGCCTTTAACTTACTTATTTGTGTTAGTATTTATATGAGCTTATTTCTCTACTAGGGTTGGTGAATTCTTTATCTTTTAGTTACATCTCAACCTATGAAGGGTTCCTTCCTGGGATCTGAACTATCCCTTCCCCTTTGTCAAAGGCAAATAGGTTGTCCTGACCCAAACCTGGACTCTTACAGGGTTGTATTCGCTCTGGTTTTTGGTTTGTGATCAGTGTTTCTGCCAGTCTCTTTGGTCTGTGTTTGTATACCTGACGTTTCTGGTAATTAAGTGGCAATTCAGGATACTTAATTCCATTATTTGGTGTGAGAAAGTTCTCTTAATGTGATAGGATGATTGTATCATTGTATGTAATTATATCATAGCTCATAAGCATCTACTATCCCAATTCAGATGTAATATTGATGGCTAGGTTCCAGAAAACTCTACTCTTGGTTTGTTTGTTTTTAAAGTCATAATCTCATGGTGCCCAGGCTAGCTTCAAACTTCTGTCTTCAACTCCGAAGTGGTGGGATTTCAAAGTGCACTACCCAACCTATCTTAGAACAGCTCAGATTCTTAAGGAAATCCATTCCTTTAGTAATATTCACAGAGATGTGTGTTACCTGTAGGTATCCTACTGTAGCTTGCTTTAAGTTTTATAGTGTCTGACAACTCTTCATATTTAATAGTTAGAGACTTTCTGTATTATGCCCTGTGCTGACCCCAAATTCCTGGGCTGAATTTATCTTTTTGCTTCAGTTTCCATAGTTGCTGGGATTTCGTCACATTTGCATGGCCCCTTGTTATTTAGTCTGTGTTTTAGGAAGTTACAATTCTTCCCTAGAGGTGCATACTTTTTGTCTTCTTTTCCCTTGTAGTGGGAGATCTGAATATGATTTATTTTATTGTTTTTTAGTGAGAATTAAATTAATTTTATATTCACTTCCATATCCTTAAAACATATAATATTCATAAAGCATTTAGTATTGTGTTTGGCATGTAGTAAGTAGTTAATGATAGTTTATTATGGTCTGCTTACTTACTGTTTATTGTCTGCTACACACAAATGTAAATCTCAAGAAATTAGTGTCTTGCCTGTTTTTATTTTGTTTGTTTTCTGAAACAGGCTTGTGTGTAGCCCAGTCTGGTTTCAAACTCAAAGCATCTCTCCTGCCTCAGCTTCCTCGGAGCTGGGATTACAGGTGTATACTACCATGCCCAATGCCTTGTTTGTCTTCATTGTCACATACCAGTTCCCAGAACAGTGCTTGACACAATAGTTTGTGTGTGTAGGAGTGCATTTATTTGTGTGTTTGTTTGTTTGTTTATTTGTTTTTGAGGGTGCCACACATGTGAACATGTGGCTGGAGATCAGACTACAACTTGAAGAAGTTGGTCTTCTCCTTACACATGCCATGTGGATCAGGGAGATTGAACTCAAGTCAGAAAGGCTTGGCAGCAAGCATCCTAACCTACTAAGCCATCTTACCACGCCAGTAGGCTATTTGAATGAATGTGTGAATGAATGATCAGGACACTTGAGTTTCTGGCTGTGCAATGAAGGAGGAAAAAGAAAAATATGAGCCTCTACAAATAGCTCCTGTGTTCCACTCATTGCTGTATCTCTGTATGCAGGGCAGCCATTTTGGGGGGTGCTGATGGATACCTGCGGGGTCGGCTATGTTGCCCTGGGGGAGGCCGACCCCGTGGGGAACATGATTGTGGTAGACTCTCCTGGACAAGAAGAACTGAACCAGCTGAATGTCAAGGCCTCCCCAGAAACATCCAGTGTGGAGGCTTCCATCGAGATGTCACTTCCTCCTCCTTTGCCTGGATTTGAGGATTCTTCTGACAAGAGGAGGCTTCCTCCAGAGCAGGAAAGCCTCACCAGGTTTGAACAGCAAGGTATGTGTCTCGCCCTCACTCTTTTTGTCTCTCCATGCTTAGCCTAAGATGAAAAAGAGTATATTGAGCTTATAGGTTCTTGCAAACTTGGGTGTGGTATACTGTACTCCAAAGAAACTTAAGCTCTGATCTCACCTCACAGACCATATTCTTCTCTACAGATCTTTCTTCAGAGATGTCAAAGGTCTCAAACCCTAGGGCCACAAAGCCTTCCGGAAGGAGAGGTGGTAGGGCACCAAGAGGCCCCAAAAGGTCTCAGCAACGTAAACCTCCATCCACCCCTCTGGTTCCTGGTCTCTTAGATCAGTCCAACCCTCTGTCCACCCCCATGCCTAAGAAACGAAGTCAAAAGTCCAAGGGAGACCTGCTACTATTGAAGTTGTCCAAAGGCCTAGATCAGCCAGAGTCTCCACATCCAAAGAGGCCCCCCGAGGACTTTGAGACCCCTTCTGGGGAACGACCCCGCCGAAGGGCTGCCCAAGTGTAAGGATTGTGGGACACAGCCTGGTGGAGGGGTGGGGGTGGAGGGGGCGGGGGGCAGATGTTGGAGAGATGGGAAAAATGGTGAGGTACCAGGTAAGTAGGGGTGGGGTCTGGGTTCTGGGTGGGGCAGCCCTTTAGCTCTTAAGAGCTACTTTTGTGATATGTGTTGCTAACTTTTTGTATCTAAGTGATTTCTTTCTGTACCTCATACTCCATCACATTTTTGTTTGTTTTGTTTTTGTTTTGAGACAGGGTGTCGCTGCCTAACCCAGGTTGGCCTCGAACTTGCGATCCTCCCACCTCAGCCTCCCGAGTGCTGGGATTGCAGGCGTGCGCCACCACACCTGGCTCTCCATCACATTTTTCACAGACTTCCCCCAGGTCTCCATTGCTTTTACCACTCAATGTATTTCAGTGTTTATGTGCCTTTCCTTCTTTCCCTTGCCCTTATGTTCTATGTGGTAGAGTAAGGAATGCATTGGCCTAGAGTTAGGAAACTTAGATTCATATTCCTTGGTATCTGGCCTAACTTTGCCAAGTCACTTAATTTTCCTGGATTTCTGTTTCTGCATCTATTGGAGGGAAGGGGAAGCTGGTAGCTGCTTCACAGTATTAGTGAGATCAATAAAATAAAAATAAAGTCTAACATGTGGGCTCTGTTTAATGCTTGTGAGCATGGCTCTGACTCCACCCTCCCCCACAGGGCACTTCTGTACCTTCAGGAACTGGCTGAAGAGCTCTCAACAGCCCTGCCTGCCCCACTGACTGGCCCTAAGAGTCCCAAAGTGAGCAGCCCCACCAAGCCCAAGAAGGTCCGGCAGGCAGCCTCTCAGGCTGCAGAGGATGGGAGCGCTCGGGATGAAGACTTCATTCTTCAGGTGGAGGGCGAAGATGAGGAAGAAAGCGAGGCCCCAAGTGAGAACTCATCTGATCCTGAGCCTGTTGCACCCCGAAGCACCCCACGAGGACCCACTGCAGGGGTAACTTATATCAATAACAACAACAGATGATGGGAAAATGGGAATTTTAGAAAGCATCCACTTACCCAAAAAGATGACTTTGGCCTCATGGCCAGCCAAATCTAGTAACTGAAAAGGAAGAACGTCAAAACTGTGAGGTATTGGAGAGGTTATAGGGGAAGAACATAGTGAATAAGTTTGTTCCCTCCGGAGTATTCTGTACTAGAAAACACACGTGTGTGAACAAGGGTCCTGCATCTCACAGTTTTCTGTGTACTGTGCTACAAGATGACTTAGACGCGGGGGAGGGGAACTAACTGCTCAGATTTCACAGAGGGATGTCTCTGAGCTTCGCCTTGAAGGGCCAGTACAGGTTCCAGGGGTGGTGTTTCCCCAGAAAGTGATAGCAGCAGATCAGGATCTGGGATAATGTTGTAGGGAGACTGATGGAGAGGATGAAAAGGGCTTACATTGGTAGGTGCCAACACATGCTGGTTTGCTTGGTTTGTTTTGTTGGTTTTTGGTTTTTCAAGACAAGGTTTCTCTGTATAGCCTTGGCTGTCCTGGACTTGTTTTGTTTTTGTTTGTTTGTTTGTGTTTTTTAAGACTTATTTGTTTATTATTTATACAGTATTCTGCCTGCATGTGTGCTTGCACATCAGAATTGGGCACCACATCTCACTATAGATGGTTATGAACCACCATGTGGTTGCTGGGAATTGAACTCAGAACCTTTGAAAGAATAGCCAGTGCTCTTAACCTTTGAGCCATCTCTCCACTCCCACCCTATTCCCCTGACTTGATTTGTAGATCAGGCTGGCCTCGAACTCACAGAGATCTCCCTGCCTCTGCCTTTCCAGTGCTAGTATCACAGGAAGGCATGGTAGATTTGTTTGTTTTTGATTAGATAATTTACATAACATAAACTTAACATTTAAAAATATACAAATGATACTGTGGCTTTAAAATTATCTGTACTATTATGTAAATATCGTCACCATCCATATCTGGGACTTTTTTTTCTTTATTAGTGCTGAAGGTTGAACTCAAGGGCTCATGCATATTAGGCAAGTGCTCTGTTGAGCTATATCCCTATCTCTCTCTTTCTTTTTTTCTTTTCATCTTTCAATTTTCTGTTTTAAATTTTGAGATATAGTTTCACCAAATTTCCCCAGGTGACCCTAAAGTCACCCTGCAGTTCAGGCAGGCCTTGAGTTTTAGCTTGAGCTTCCTATCTTAGCTTCTTGAGCAGTTAAGATTATCAGCCTGTGCCACCAGGCCCAACAGTTTCCCAAACTGTTTAACCTTCCCAACTAAAGCTTCAGAATCTTTGTAAGTAAAAAATATAACATGGTTAGGGAATAGGGCAAATGAAAGGTTGCAGAGTCCTAAATCACGCAATGAAGGAAGCAGAGGTTAGAATGGATGATGGAGTTAAAAGAATTAACAGGATTTGATAAAGAAAGGAGGAACTGATGATTTTCCAGCTGTGTGGTGGTACCATGCAGAGTAGGTGTCAGGGACACGATAAGCCGCCTTTCTGATGTGTGGAGTTGAAGGTGCTTTGAGCCATGGGCTCACAGTTGAGTTGTCTTGGTCTCCAGTGTGTTGGAGCCCAGTGCCTCACTGGCCACGAGTACACATTTAAGGGGACACTGAGATTCTCAGCAATCAAGTGATTCTTTGAGGTCAATTCAGGGGAATCGTTTCTTTACACCATTGTAGGTCCTAGGGATCCAAATCAGGTTATTAGACTTGGCAACAAGCACTTAGCCTGCTGAGCCATCTTGTCAGCCTTAAAATATTTAAATAAAGCAGGAACTTTTTGAGACATGTTCTTTTACTCCAACCTGGCTGGCCTTTAACTCTCTGTTTAGTTAAGATTCATCTTAAACTCAATCCTCCTGCCTCAGTTTACTTAGTACTATCACTACAGATATGCATCACCACACCCAGCTTAGACAGGAACTTTGTTGGATAGGAGCACGAAGCTACATATATGTGTGTACTTGCCCATATGTGTATGTACACACATGTGGCCATGTTAGTGCTAAGGTGTGGAGACTAGAGGTAGACCTTGACGGTCACCCTCTATCATGTTCCACTATAGTTTTTTTAGATTGGGTCTCTCTCTCTCTCTTTTTTTTTTTCTTCTTCCACTTTTTATTTTGGTTTTTTTAAAACAAGGTTTCTCTTTGTACCCTTGGCTGTCCTGGACTCACTTTGCACACCAGGCTGGCCTTGAACTCATAGAGATCCATGTGCCTTTGCCTCCCTGAGTGCTGAGATTGCAGGCATGAGCCACTGCACCCAGCTCTCTCTCTGTCTCTCTTTTCTTTATTTTTATTTTATGTGCATTGGTGTTTTGCCTGCATGTATGTCTGTGTGAGGGGGTCAGGTCCTCTGGAACAAGAGTCATAGACAGTTATGAGCCATCATGTGAGTGCTGGGAATTGAACCTGGGTCGCCTGGAAGAGCAGCCAGTGCTTTTAACCGCTGAGTCATCTCTTCAGGCCCCTGGAGACCTTTGTAGACTCCCTTTGTAGACCACCCTGGCCAGGAACTTACAGAGATCCACCTGCCTCTGCCTCCCAACTAGTGGTCTCAAATGCATGTGCCACCATGCCTGGCTTATTTATTTCTTAATTTGTTTTCTGGTTTTTGTTTTTTGCCTTAGTCCTTAATATGGCGCTGTAGACCTGTAACTTGTAGAAAAGTTATGACTGAGCCAAGTTTATGATGATGTAAGCGTTATAATTGGGCTTAAAGGTGATAGTCATCCCAGGAACATGGGTGAGCTTTCAGGACTGTGTATATAAAGAATATTGTCCTTGGGCAGCCCTGTCAGAGGAGGGACAGTCTATAGAGGAGTGCTGGATGTGGGAAGGAGGGCAGGAGTTGCAAGAAGTGTATGAGAGTCCTCTGAACCAACTGTCTTGGAGACTGGAGAAAGGTGAACAGACAATGCTTTGAGAGGTAGAGTACTTGGATCTATTAGATGCTGATAGGTCAGTCAGGAGGATGTGTAATGCCAAGAAAAGTTAAAAATTTGAGAAAAAAAGCTCTCTTCTGGGACTGTCTTCAACCTAGAATGTTCTGTTCTTTATATTTTCTCTAATTTGACCCTCAGAAGCAGAAGCCACACTGCCGGGGCGTGGCTCCCAATGGCTTACCCAATTACATCATGGCTCCTGTTTGGAAGTGCCTCCACCTCACCAAGGACCTGTGAGATTGGGGACAGGACTGGGGGCCGGGGGCTGGAGGAGGAGTATAAGGGCCATCTAGAAAGAGAGAAGCCCTTGCTTGTGTGTAGAGTGGTGGCGTTCATTACGAAGAAGAGACACTGTTAAAAGGGCAAGATCTCCTGGGCTCCTAATTCTTGAGCACTTTTAAGTGCTGGAAGCTATTTGCCTCTAAGCTATAGCTCATTCCCACCCTCTCAGAGAATTGTCTTAGGCAGTGCTGTTATCTCTTTTTCCATTGATGATGCCTCTTTCTCTTCAGCCGAGAACAGCAGCATTCATTCTGGGAGTTTGCTGAATGGATTCCAGTGGCCTGGAAGTGGCAGTTGTTATCTGAACTGTAAGTTGAACTGACATCTCTGAAGCTGTATTGCCTTTCTCTTGCTGTGATAAAAATGACCTGACAAAGGCAGCTTAAAGGAGAAAGCATTTGTTTTGGCTTACAGTTGAAGGCTGGCTGCAGTCCTAGTCATGGTGGGGAAGTCCTGGCAGGACCTGGCAGCTGGTCCACTCTATCTGCAGCTAGGAAGGAGAGAACAGATGCTTTCCTCAGCCAGCTCTCACTTCACGTAGACAAGGACCCAAGTTTGTGGGATGGTGCTGCCGACGTTTAGGGTGAATAGTCCATTTCAGTTAACCTGATAGAGAAACTGCTCACCCACATACCCAGACGCTAGCCCATCTAGGAGATCCTTCACGGCTGTGCCCACATGGTTGGCTTTAGGTCCTGTAAGGTGACAAGATTAACCATCAAAGAAGCATGGAAGGAGGTGGCAGACAAGTGACAAAGGATTCTAAAGCGTATAATGGGAATTCTGTGGGCGAATCTCTTCTCAATTCAGGCTGATGGTTTCTTCCCACAGTGAAGCAGCTCCCTACCTACCCCAGGAAGAGAAGTCTCCCCTGTTTTCTGTACAACGTGAAGGGATTCCTGAGGAAGGCACAATCTATCGAATAAACAGGTAAAAGATAGCAGCTCAGCCTTTTTTCTGATTCTGGAAGAGAGAAGTGGGAAAAACTAATGTTGCAAGGGCAAGCAGTTAGCCCTGTCCTCTCCTGAGGGCCGGTCCTGGTTGGTTCAAAGGATAGAGTCCGAGCTGTTGCAGTCTGGGACTCTAATGTACAGTATCTGGGCCCAGGGGAGCTTGGGAGACTTAGGCAGGCCAAGTCGCAAGATGATGCGCATTTAGCATGAACAAACAGCCTCCATCTTTGAAGGGGAGCTGGGGTTTCTCTCTGACAGGGAAGCGGGGAGGCGTGAGTTGTAGCAGAGCCCTGCTTAACCCATAGACTCTGTCTCTGATTCTTAGACCCTTGTCTCAGCTGGACATACTTGAACTTTCTGTTTTGTCCTGACATTGCTGTTACTCTGACTTTTCTCTAGATTTAGCTCAATCACAGCACATCCAGAGCGCTGGGATGTGTCCTTCTTCACAGGAGGACCACTCTGGGCTCTGGACTGGTGCCCAGTGCCTGAAGGGTCAGCAGCCTCACAGTATGTGGCCCTTTTCTCCAGCCCTGACATGAATGAGACACACCCACTGAGCCAGCTTCATTCAGGCCCTGGGTTGCTGCAGCTCTGGGGCCTTGGGACATTGCAGCAAGAAAGCTGGTGAGGTGGGGCTGGGACATTGCCACAGTCAGGTGGGTGAGGGAGAATAAGGCTGGGAAAGGGCTTGCATTGGGCTGAGATAGGACAAGGAAGTGGAGCTCTCTTAGTCCTAGACTCTTCCTACCTACTGTCTCCCCATGTTTCTTTTTCCAGTCCTGGCAATAGGGCCCACTTTGTCTATGGGATTGCTTGTGACAGTGGCTGTATCTGGGACCTCAAGTTCTGCCCCAGTGGGGCATGGGAACATCCAGAAACCCTTCGGAAGGTATATCTAGTTGACTGGACTAGCCCTGGGAGTTCTTAGGGTTGGAGGAAGGAAGATTAGAGTGTGGTGAGTGGGTTTTTCTAGCAACCCCATGTCATGTTTTAAGGGACCAGAGCCTCAGGTTTTCTGAGAGGCACCTGAATGCAGCAAGCCTCAGCACAGATCTGCTCTCACCCTCCAGGCTCCTCTCCTGCCCCGGCTGGGGCTCTTGGCCCTGGCCTGCTCAGATGGGAAGGTACTGCTGTTCAGTCTCCCTCACCCTGAGGCTCTCCTGGCTCAGCAGCCCCCAGGCAAGTAGCGCAGCTGCAGTGGTAGCCAGAGCTCTCCGGCTTGTCTGTCTCCCACGGCAGTCTCTAGCATAAGGGCATGTTCAGTCCTTGTTCACTCATAGCTTAAACCCTTTCTCTTTTGCAGACTAACTGCATCCTTTCAGCATTTTACCAGCCATCCCCCGCCCCCCATTCTGTGCCCTCAGAAATTGACTCTGTAAAGAGCTGCTAAGCATTGAGACAAACACGTACGACTTGCCTCCTCTGTCCTACATTTTTTTCCCCTGTGTTGATCTCAGGGCTTCCTGAGATATGTGTCCTCATCTATACAGTATGTTTTAGAAAGAGTCAAGAAAGGCACGTCCTTTTTTTACCCCCAACCGTAATGAGTATTTGAGGAGGCGGCATCTTGCCAGGCGTGGTGGTACACTTCTGTAATCCCAGCACTCAGGGAGGCAGAGGCAGGTGGATCTCTGTGAGTTCGAGGCTAGCCTGGTCTCCAAGTAGAGTCCAGGACAGCCAACGCTACAGAGAGAAACCCTGTCTTTAAAAAGAAAAAAAGTAAAAGAAAAAAGAAGGTGGCATTTGGGTGTAAGCCCCAGGCAGGTAGGCAGTTTTGTTTGTGGTGGTCTGAAGGAAGAATAGGTTGAAGCATAAATAGGAAATCAGGCATGTCCAGGCCTTTCACATTGTGCTATGATGTCATCTACAGAGTTCATTTCCAGGAACTTCACAGTTGAATTATCAAAAAATGAAAAGTCTAGTAATGTGTTGAGCCATATTCTTAGCTGTTTTTAGCTGCATATGGCCTAGAAACCTCATAGATAATTTCTTTACAAAATTTGAATATAGCAAGGCACTTGGGAGGCAGGCAAGCAGGCAGATGTCTGTGAGTTCAAGGCTAGCCTTGTCTGCATAATGACTTCAGAAAACCCAGGGCTACATAGAGAGACCCTGTCTCAGAAAACAAAGGAGAAAAGTTTGGCTATAAGGAGAGGCAAATAAGTGAGGGAGATGGCTAGCAAATATGAACCAAAGGGAGGTTTTGTGTATTTCTTTTTATTTGTTTTTTGAGGTAGAGTCTTATGTAGCCCAGGTAGGCTTTGAACTAGCTGAGGGTGACTTTGAGCTTCTTTTCCTCCTTCTAATCCCTTGTTCTGGGATTATTATACCTGACTTTCTGTCTTTAGCCCTCCTCCTGATAGAGGAGACAGTAGGGCATGTTTATAGAGGAATGCAGGAATGAGTCAGTAAGGAAAGAACAAGTGGATAATGTAAAAAAAAAAAGTTCTAAGCAAATAAGCAGAGTTCTAGAGCCAAAGAAAGGAGAAGATACGATGGTGGAGGAGTTAGCCGTTCTCAGAGAAGAAAGCTAGTGTTGGGGAAGAAGGTGGGGGCAGGTTGAGGTCAGAAAGTTGGTGGTAAAAGAAGAATGAAAAAGGTCATTGCCTGATTACCAGAGCAAGGCCTGAATGGGAGCTCAGCCCTCTGGATCCAAAGCATCAGCTGTTTATTGCTTTTCTTCCTTCACAGATGCTATGAAGCCTGCCATCTACAAGGTGAGTGAGGAGCCTGTTATCTTGGTTGAGGCTTCATCTTTCAAGAGCCATGTTTTACAGTCTATAGTGAGTCTTTCACTTCAGAAAAGTATCCCCTTTCTGGATTAAGAATTTATTTGAAGCTAGGTGGTGGGTGGTGCACACCTTTAATTTCGGTACTCAGGTATCAGAGGCTGTTGGATCTCTGAGTTTGAGACCACCCTGGTCTACAGAATGAGTTCCACTACAGCCAGGACTATACAGAGAAACCCTGTCTTGGTAAAAGAAAGAAAAAGAAAGAAAGAAAAGAGCTGATTTGAGAGGCCTGGAGCCCTGACTCAGCAGTTAAGAGCACTTTGTATTCTTGCAGAGTTGTGCAGGGTTTGGTTCCTAGCACCTGCTTGGTGGTTCACAATCAACCATACCTCTAGTTCCAGGAGATTTGACATCCCCTGCCCCTTTTGACTTCCTTGGGCACCCGACAGTTATGTGGTGTACACGTTCATGCATGCATATTCATACATAGAAAAAACCCCGCTTATACACATAAAATAAACAACAAAAACCGATTAGAGCCTTGTTTCAAATAGTAAGGACCTCCTAACCCTGATCTAACCTCTTGTGTCCTTGCAGGTACAGTGTTTGGCAACCCTTCAGGTGGGGTCTGTGCAAGCTTCAGACCCCTCTGAGTGTGGTCAGTGCCTTAGCCTGGCGTGGATGCCTACCAGGCCTCACCATCACCTGGCTGCTGGATACTATAATGGTAAAGACAAAACAAAAGCCTGTTGCTCTTTAAGCTTTTTATATATCCTTGGATTTGAATCGTTTCCTCTTTTGGCTGAGCCTGACATTAAAGTTAAAAATATTTAAGTAGAGCTGGAGAGAAGGCTCAGCAGCTAAGTACACTTGCTGTTCTTGCAGAGGACCTGTGTTTGGTTTCTAGCACCCACCTAGCAGCTTACAACCACCTGTAACTCCAGTTACAGGGGATCCAAAGCCCTCTTTTGGTCTCTAGGTATTAGGCATTCACGTCGTGTACAGATACACATGTAAGCAAAAATACTCATACACATAAAATAAATCTTTGTAAAAATTCAAGCAATGTAAAAAAATATGCAAAGAAGAAATGTCGCTGTAATTTTTTTCCCCTCAGAAAATTATTAAGAGTAGAGCTGGGATGTAGATCAGTTGATAGAGTGCTTGCATGTCTCCTTGCGTACAATCCCCAGCACTACATAACTAGGCATAATGGTACCTGCCTGGAGTCTTAACACTTGGGGGGTGAGGACGGAGTGATCAGAAGGTCCAGGTAAGGCTGTCACTCAGTAGTGGAGCATTTGACTGCAGAAGTTTGAGGTCATCCTTGAAAATAACTATTTTTTTTTAATTTATTATTTATACAGTTTTCTGCCTGCATGCCAGAAGAGGGTACCAGATCTCATTATAAATGGTTGTGAGCCACCATGTGGTTGCTGGGAGTTGAACTTAGGACCTTTGGAACAACAGTTAGTGCTCTTAACCTCTGAGCCATCTCTCCAGCCCGAAAATAACTATTTTAAGACCAGCGTTGACCACTTTGGCCTCACCTCAGAGAAAGGAATGATGTGAACATAATTTAATGCAGTACGATTTCCCAGTTCTTCAAATAAGTACTATGTAAAGATACTTAATTATGTATTTTTTTACATTTGTTTGTTTGAGGGGCGACATACGGAGTTTAGAGGACTACTTGTGGAAGTTGGCTCTTTTACCAGATAAATCCCCAGGATCAAACTTGGGCTGTCAAGTTTGGGAGCAAGTGCTCTTACTGCTGAGCCATCTCAACAGCCTTGTTTTTTTGGGTTTTTTGTTTGTTTTGGTTTGGTTTTAATTTATGTTTTATAAATTTATAAATTCAGTTTATTCCCAGTTCAATTCCCTGCTGTAGCCCCCTCCCTCTTTCCCTCCCAAGTTCACCCTTCCTCCCTCTTCTCCTTCCACGCCCCTCTCAAAGTCCACTGATAGGGGAGGTCCTCCTCCCCTTCCCTCTGACCCTATCCTATCAGGTCTCATCAGTACTGGCAGCATTGTCTTCTTCTGTGGCCTGGGAAGGCTGCCCTCTCCCCTCAGGGGAAGGAACAGCCCTGTTTTTATTGTTTTTAAGTGACAGTTTTATTTTCAGAGAGCAGTAGACTCTCCATTGAGAAGATAAGGAAAGTGGTGCTTTTTAAACTTCCTACATGCCTATTTTCTGTTTTTCTTTTTCTTTGTAAAATTTACTACATATGTATGTATGTGTGTATGTATGTGCATTGCTGTTTTTCCTGCCAGCATGTTACAGTTGTGAGCTGCCATGTGGGTGCTGGTAATTGAACCCAGGTTTTCTGGAAAAGCAGTCAGTGCTCTTAACCGCTGAGCCCGTGTTCTGTTTTTCTTTGATGAAATGTTCATTGTCAGAATACATGCCTCATGCTCTATAACTATTGTTACACCCCTCCCATGACTGGTGACTGAACTCAGTTCTTGTATATGTGAGAGAAATTGCTTTCACTTAAATGATCTAATGAGGGCTGGAGAGATGGCTCAGAGGATAAGAACACTGACTGTTCTTCCAAAGATCCTGAGTTCATTTCCCAGCCACCACATGGTGGCTCATAACCATCTGTAGTGAGATCTGATGCCCTCTTCTGGCCTGCAGGAAGAATACTGTATAAGTAATAAATAAAAAACAAACAAACAAAAATAGCTAGCAAAATCCAAATTAAAAAAAAAAATCTAGTAATTGTCTCCCCAAAGTCTCTCCTGCCCCCATTGCTGTTATTTTTACTGCTTACCTACAATTTCTATATCCTTTTTTGTTTTTTGAGACTCATAAGTACTATACTCCCTAAGTTTCTGTATACAAGTGGTTTTAGCTATTTTTCTAGCTATTTTAAGATTTTTAATGTTCCTTATCTTTTTAAATCTGATATCTGAACTATATTTGAATACCTTTTCTTTGACAGCTTTGCTTTAGTCAACCAAGTTGTTTTGTTTTTCCATTTGTTTTCTTTTAACCTGCAGTTTTTTTCTTTTGTTATTGTTGTAGAACAGAACTAGAAATTTTGTGTAATGAACCAATAGTAACGAATTTAGGCTTTACGTGCTAAATTCTGCTATTTGTATATGTAATTAACCCTCAATATTTCATAAATGAGTAAGTGTGACAGTGTTTTGGCATAATTTACCAAGACAGGCAGCCTAGGCCAAGCATAGTGGCTTATAACTATTGTCCCAGCACATTGGAGGCAGAAGTGGGAGGATGCTGTGAGTTTGAGGCCAGCCTAGGCTGCATACTAAGATGGTATTTCAAAAGAGTATGATGCCAGGGGTGTAACTCCATGCCCATGAAATGGAGCACTTGCCTGGCATGCATGAGGCAAGTTCAGTCTCTAGCACCAAAACATAAAAGGCAGCAGTATATCTGCCTGGTTTGTTGGTTATAGTTTGACAGCTGCTATTGTAAAGGGCTTTTGTTTTGTTTTATTTTGTTTTGTTGAGATAGGGTTTCACAGTGTGTCCCAGGCAGATCATTCTGACTCAGTCCAAATGCTGAGATTATAAACATGTGGCACCATGTCAGCGGATATGTACTATTTTAAAATTGTTTCACTTTGAGGCCCAAGGGATGGCTCAGCTGTTAAGAGCATGTACTACTCTTGCAGAGAACCTGATTTCAGTTCTGGGACCCATATCAGGCAGCTCACAGCCACCTGCACTTCTTGCTGTAGGTGATCCAAAGCTCCCTTCTGACAACCATGGGGACTTACCCTCACATATGCACATACCCCACACACAGACGAATACACATAATTAAAATTTCTTTTAAAAATTATTTAACAGCCATCAGATAGACTCAGACTTGAACCCTTTCAAATTCAGATCTAGGACTAAGCTGTCCCTGCCCCTTTTTAGTTGATGTCAGGTTGGATTTTTGAGCTGGGAGGGAGGACTCAGCCAGTCCTCACCATCTCTACTCGTTCACTATAGTTTGGATTTGAGAGTAGGAGACAAAGTCTGGCTTCCTAAAGAAAGAAATGAGACCACAGACTAAAGAGCCTTCCTTTGATGTAGTTGTTCCTTGTACGACCCTTTCATACAGTTCCTCACGTTGTGGTGACCCCCAACCATAAAATTATTTTCATTGCTACTTCATAATTGTAACTTTGCTACTGTTACATAATGTAAATACTTTTGGAGATAAAGGTTTGTCAAACCTGTGTGACCCACAGGTTGAGAACTGCCTTAATGCCTGCATATTCTATCCCTACTTTAGGCATGGTAGTTTTCTGGAACCTTCCCACTAATTCGCCCCTCCAACGGATACGCCTCTCTGATGGCTCCTTAAAGCTGTACCCCTTCCAGTGTTTCCTAGCCCATGACCAGGCTGTTCGTACAATTCAGTGGTGCAAAGCTAACAGGTACAGAATCTCAAGAGGGCTGTGGAGGGGGAACGGCAGGAGGCGACTGCCTCTGAACTGATCACCCATCTTTTCAGTCATTTCCTGGTTTCTGCGGGGAGTGACCGGAAAATCAAATTCTGGGATCTTCGACGACCTTATGAACCAATAAACTGTATCAAGCGCTTCTTGAGTACAGAGCTTTCCTGGCTGCTCCCTTACAACGGTGTCACCGTGGCTCAAGACAACTGCTATGCCTCGTACGACAAGATGAAGATATGAGTTCTGGGGACAGGCCCTACAGTTTGGGGCACGGAGCATGTCAGATTGTGGGGAAAGGAGGGTTGAGTTTGTTGACTGAGATAGTGAATTCTGGAAGAAACACACTTACTTAGAAGAAGAAGGAAGGCTTATTTTCTCTCACTCTCTTTCAGTTATGGGCTCTGTGGAATCCATTACATCGATGCTGGTTACCTTGGTTTTAAGGCCTACTTTACTGCTCCACGGAAAGGCACCGTCTGGGTGAGCCTTTTCTTTCCCCAAGCTTCAGTGTGCAGGAAGTAGTCATTTGTTCACTGTAGTAGTCACAGTTCAGGGTTCAATGAGGAACAGGTACATAATAACCATCATTAGGGACATGAGTTATCTTTTTGTATCTCTCTCATTAACCTCAAACATATAGTCATTATCACAGAAATGAGTGAGTGGATGGATGAAATAAATAGGTCTCCTCCTATTAGAGTCTTTCAGGTTCAGACTGGCTCGGGACAGTAGCTGCAGGAGATATATCTGGGGAGCTCATTGCAGCTATTTTGCCTGATATGGCATCAAACCCCATCAATGTCAAGAAACCTGCAGAGAGAAGATTTGTAAGTATATGAATATCCATCTGTTAGGTCATAATCTATTACCTTGCCAACTCTTGGTAGAATGCAAACTGGTGCTTGGTCTCCAAGCTCTGATACGGTTCCTGTTGTGGCAAGGATTTATGTATAATCTTCTCTATCCTATTGGAACTGAGCATGTTTTTTAAAAAAATGGTTATTATCATGTAAAAGGGGATTGGTTTGCATGGTTCATGTGTGGCCAGAGGGCGACTTTTGAGAGTCATTTCTTTCTCCACCTTTTAAGTCCTGGAGATTAAACTTAAGTCGTCAGGCTTAGCCAGAGCCTTTATCCACAGCCCTTATGCTAGCCCCACTTTGTATTTATTCTTTCTGCTTTTGAGACTTTGTCACATTAAGCTAGTTTCCTTTCTGCTTTTGTAATAGTATTGTAAAATCTAATCTTGGCTGAGAGATAGCTCAGCATGTAAAGACACTAGCTGCTAATAAGTTCAATCCCCAGGACTCACAGGATGGAAGAGAGAATTGATTCCCCAAAGTTATTCTTTGACACTTGTACCCCATGGCATGTGTAAAAGACACGCAGTTGTTAAAAAAAAAAAATTAAGACCCTAATCTTATGATCTTCTCTCTAGCCTATATATAAAGCAGATTTGATACCATACCAGGACAGCCCTGAAGACCAAGACTACTCCTCGACTTCCTCTGAGACCCCTAATCCTCCCAAAGCAAGAACTTACACCGAAACCATCAACCACCACTACTTGCTCTTTCAAGACACAGATCTGGTAAGTTGTGGCTACAGCTCTGTGGCATTAGAAAAGATAGAAACCTTAGAAAACAGGAAACCCTAAGGAATTCCACTTCCGTTCCCCAGAGTTCCTTCCACAACCTGCTCCGTAGAGAGCCGATGTTGCGCATGCAGGAAGGAGAGGGGCATTCTCAACTTTGCCTGGACAGGCTACAACTTGAAGCTATTCACAAGGTGAGAACCTCATCTTGCATCTTTCCTGTCCTCCACTCTGCCTATGATCAGTGAAATGAGAATTAAAAGGCAGCACTGATAATCTCTCCAGGGTCACGGTATATAGACCTCATTCACTGACTTGTCTCCCATGGTCCAGTCCTCCGGATTGTGTGACTTACTTGGTTGGTTGGCTTTGGGTGTTGAGACAGGGGCTTTCCATGTAGTCCTGGCTGTCGTGGTGCTCACTTAGTAGACCAGGCTGGCCTCGAACTCACAGAGACTCATCATCCTCTACCTTCTGAGTGCTGGGGTTAAAGGTGTAGTGACCTGTTTCTAAAGCTCATGTAGCTAGGGTCACCCAGAGACCCAGACCCTGAGGCTCTTTTTGGTTTTCTCTTCTCTTCACAGGTACGTTTCAGCCCAAACCTGGACTCCTATGGATGGCTGGTATCTGGGGGGCAGTCAGGGCTGGTTCGGATCCATTTTGTCCGTGGACTCACTTCCCCACTGGCCCACCGTGTACAGCTTGAAAGCCGAGCCAACTTCAATGCTATGTTCCAACCATCTTTTCCAACTGAAGGGCCTGGTTTCTCTCCAGCCAGCCATTGCCTTCTCCCTAATCCCTAGTCTGGTCTACACAGAACTCTTGGATTGAAGTCTGCCAAGAACAAATGGCTCCCATGCACAGAGCATAGGACCTGGGCCCTTCCTGGACAGTGATGGTGCCTGGCCTAAATGTTTAGGCCTACCTGCCCAGAACTCCTTAAATCCCTCTCCTTCCACGACTTCTTTGGTCACAGCTCCCTGCAGGTAGGGGGGCTCCCCCTCCACAACAATTCCTATGCCTAAAACCGTGGCTCACAAGAAACACTCAGGCCTGACCTAGGCTTGGGAGTCAAATTGCTCATATTGAGCATATTGTGAAGGAGGTAAAGCTAAGTAAAGGTACTGGGTGTTTTTGAGACCACTTGTGAGTGGGTGTTTGGAGAATCGGAAAGGATATCTTCATGAAGGCTCCTGTCTGTTTTCAGGATTTGATGTTACTGCCTTCCACTATTTCTCTTTAGAATCACCAACACACAGGCCCAATGGGGATGACAGTAATTTATTGGACTGAAGCTGCTCATAACACTTTAACTGAGGAACACCATAAATTCCCTGCCAGTAGGACAGCAGCTAGCTCTTACTTGCTCCTGCTTATGAAATATTCCCAATCACTGACATTTGACTATTTGAACACTCCTAATAGTAGTGTTTTTAAAATTTTTGAAGCTGGGTATAGTGGTGCACACCTGTAATCCCAGCACTTGGGAGGCCGAGGCAGGAGGATCACAAGTTTGCGTTCAGTCTGGGCTATCACATAAACCAAAAAGTAAAAAAAGAAAAAAAAAAAAAAAACTCCTTTATATCAAGTCAGAGTATACCTCTATTAATTTTACTAATGGGTGTTAGGAAATCGAGTCATTCTTCCCTGTGGGTGCCCTTTTCAGTACTTAACAGTAGCTATCATGTGTTTCCCAAGTAATTTTTTTCTCTAGATTAAATATCTTTAGTTATTTCAATCATTCTTTTACAAGTCATGATTTTTGATCTTCATGATATGGTCACATTGATGACGTATTAAACATGTTTAAACTGTATAGAAAGTATTTAGAACCCAATAATGTATTGTTATCTCAATAGAGTCCTCTTGTGGATAGCTGCACCTCACATGACTGTGATACTGCCTCAAAAACAGGCAGTTCCAGGGATGTGAAATCGCCAAATCACAGTTGTGGAACACTTAGGAGTATAGGCTGAAGTTTGGGAGGAAGTAGTTAGACCATCTTAGGAAATAGGAAACAAGTAGCTTGCTTCCTCTTGGAGGAGATACAGTCAAGATTAGTATTGCCTGAAACAAAACCTAGACTTTAGAGCACTCAAGACTGGTGTGTTATATCTGGGAACAGCTTTTTGCCTGAGTAGAAGATTTGTCAAATGCCAGAAAATCTCTAAGAAGAGAATCAAGTAGTTCATTCCCCATCCTATATGGAAGAGGAAGCAAAGCTGTGGGAAACTCAGGTCCTCAAGCAGCAGAAGGACCAACCTGTGTTGGTGTTAGAAGCCCAGTGTTGTACCACTCTGTTGTGATCCAGCTCAGGCTGTGTCGGGTTTGCTTTTTGAACTAATAAAGAAGTGCCTTCCATTGCAGAGAAGCTTGGCTCATCCTGCAGAGCAACCCCCTGACACAGCACATCCATGTTTCCCTATTTCCAGTGGTAGAGAAGGTGGGGCCCGGGAAGTACAGGCTGAGGTTGAAGGCTGCTGCCCCCAGCTCTGTTCCTGTGGTGTTTTCTGCTCTGTTCGTTTTCCTTTCCCACAAACCTTTTCTCAGTCCATTTTTCTTCCTCCTTAGTATATTTACTTTATACTCCACTAGTTCTAGTCCTTCCTTTCCTTTGTGCCTTAGTCTGTTGGCTTCTCCAGGTGTCAGTTTCCATCACCTAAATCCTGTTCATCCTTCAAGATCCTATCTCAGGCCTGGGGTGTAGCTCAGTAGAAGAGCATGTGCAAGACCCTTGGAAGGTTCAGTTCCCACCCACCCCTTCAAAACTACCCAGGTCAGATTTTACTAAGGAACTTTTCATACTTCTGCCGTGGTGGTGAGAGGGGAAGTCTGCTCCAGAGGAGAAGGCGGGGTGGATAAGTGCTGTGAAGCATCTGCTCTGTTTGGGGGGTTTGCATACATTTACTGAGCCCTATGAAGTAGGTACTGTTTTATGTAATGATGATTAGCTTTTGAGGGGTTAAACAGTCTCAAGGTCACATAACTACCAAAAACGGACACTGGGATTTGAATCCATATACTCTTGATTTAAAATACCTTTCCAGTGTTGTTCGTTTTGTCTATTACACCTACTAGTGAAATTCCTTTAGCATGTTCTGAACACAGGAATCTGAATTCTTCTGAATCCTTACTTTCTCTAGTAGCTAAATAGAATTCCTCCTTTGCTAATCATACGGGAATTGAGTAAATGAGCCTGGGGGTGGGCAGATGGAGAGCAGGAAAGTTGACTTTTCTAAAGACCTGGGAATGTGTATATTCTTACCTATCTAGGAAAGGTATTTGTAGGGAGTTTGGTATTACAGCTGGAGGGAGACTAAGATTTCCTAAACCAGTTTTCAAACACCTGTATGCCTCTGCGTAAAGACTGTAGAAACATTTCACACAAAACAGTGGGGCACGGTGGAACATGCCTGTAATCCCAGAGGCAGGCAGATCTCTGAGTTCGAGGGCAGTCTTATCTACAAAGCGAGTCCATAACAGCCAAGGCTACACAGAGATACCCTGTCTTAAAAAACAACCTCCATTGGATGCCCTCTTCTACATCCCTAGAATTTAAGGAGTCAGAATGGAAAAACTGCAAGCCACAAAGGCTCACGACCAAGGCTGAGCAGTCCCAGTTAAAACACTAGCACGGGAACTCTCATATTTCTGTCGACAATATATTTCACACAGAAGTTCTGGTACCAGAACAAAAATAATTTCTGTCTCATTCGGGAGCTTACAGTTGACTCTAAGGTATAACACAGACAAAACGTGGACTAAACCAGCATTCATGTTTGCAAATTAAGAAGGGCGTCCACACCGGGGTACAGGGAAGCACAGACTGGGTGTGTCCACAAGAAGGGCTTCGCACTACTAGGTGGCTAGCTGAGCCGCCTTCCAACGGGTATCAAAGGACCCAACCACTTCCATTTCTCCGGGATGGTAAGCGACGCAGGCAGACGGAAGGGGCGGGGTTCGATACGGAAGTTCCTGAGCCAGCAGCAGTCACGGTCACGTGGGGAAAGGTTCCACGCGTAGCTGGCTCTCAGGTGAGTGGAGGGTTGTTTGCAATCACTGATTTGAAGCACTGTGTGCCATGAGCTCCTACAAGTCATGAGACCTTATAGAGCCGAGTCGTTGGCTTATTTCCGGTGTGGAGTTGCACTCAGAAAGGGTGTGGCTTAATTCCAACAGAGTCTGAATTGTAGACCTATCCCGTTTACTTGAGGGAGGGGACCCAGACTCTGGTTGGAAGCCAGAGTAAGCGTAACCCCATGAGTGTCTGGGTCAAGACTGGAGGCCCCCAGCCTGCCTTGCTTCAAGACGGGGTTTGGGGAGGCAAAGGCAGCTTCCAGGAGTTCTAGAAGTTACACCAGACTGCCTCTTCTCCAGTTGTAAAGTGACGGCCCAGTAAGCAGCCTTTCTGAGGCCTCTTGTCACTTGCAGATTTTGGAAGAGAGGAGAGTAGGCCTAAGGAAATGGCAGGTGTGTTCTTTCCTGGGGTGGGAGGCGCGGGGGGCGGGGCCAGTGGGAGTGACTTGTCCTCTTGGTTTGACAGGAGGCATGGCACTCTGGCGGGCGTACCAGAGGGCCCTGGCCGCACATCCGTGGAAAGTCCAGGTTCTGACCGCTGGTGAGTGTCTCTCTAAAACCAGAGTGTAATTAGAGCAGGCAGATTTGAGGCAGAAGAGGCCCGCATTTCCTCCTGTTTAGCCCTTGGAGGAGTTGACTTTTTCTCATCCCAAACTCTTCTGTCTGTTTTGGAGAGTGAGGTCCCAAAACTATTCCTAAGAGACACATGGTAGAGAGATGGCTCGGAGGATAACAGCACGTACTGCTCTTGTGGAAGACTCAGCACCCATGTCAGTAGCTCCAGGGGATCTGTCACCTCCGGCCACCTGTGAAACCTGCACTCACTTTCACAACCCCTCTCCCCACACAGTTTAAAATAGCATAGTCTGTCCAGTAAGACTTAAAGTTCTCAGGCTGGAGAGATGGCTTAGTTAAAAGCCCTGTCTGTTCTTCCAAAGGACACCGGTTCAGTTCCCAATACCTACATGGCACCTCACAACTGTCTGTAACTCCAGTTCCAAGGGATCTGACATCATCACACGAATGTACATAAAATAATATTAAATAAGTTATTTTTAATTTAATGTAATTATTTTTTAAAAAGATTAAAAGTCCTCAAACCTAAGTTTTAAAAAAATTATTTTTTCAAAGCAGGGTTTCTCTGTGTGGCCCTGGCCTGGCTGTCCTGGACTTGTTTTGTAGCCAAGGCTGGCCTCAAACTCACAACGAGTGCTGGGATTAAAGGCATGGACCACCATGTTCTTTTTTGGTTTTTCAAGACAGGCTTTTTCTGTGTATCCCTGGCTGTCCTGGAACTCACTCACTCTGTAGAGCCGCCTACCTCTCCTCCTAAAGTGCTGGAATTAAAGGAGTGTGCCACTATCATCTGGCTAAGTAGTTTGTAGTCCATTTTCTTCTTCTTTTTTTTTATATATTAATTCTTTTTTTTTAATTAATTAATTTTTATCTCAATCACAGGTCTTCTTTTTTTTTAAAAGATATTATGTATACAATGCTTGTTCTGTCTGCATGTATGCCTGCATCATTATAGATGGTTGTGAGCCACCATGTGGGTGCTGGGAATTGAATTCAGGACCCTTGGAAGAGCAACTAGTGCTCTTAACCTCTGAGCCATCTCCCCAGCCCCCAAGTAGTCCATTCTTAAAAGCATTTCTCTCAGGAGACCCCCATCGTGGCAAGCTAAATGTTTTCTTCCTACATTTTATAGTGTGCCAAGCACATTATATACAGGCATTGTATCAGAGGAGCCTCCAAAGGTCTGTTAGAATGAGTTAGGTCACATACCTAACAAGTGCTGAAGTAACTTACTCTGGTTTTCTTAGTATTTTTTTTATTGTGAAATGTACAAAACAGTCACGTATCTGAAGTTTAAAAAATACTAAACCGAATGCTTCTAAATTAGCACCCAGCTTTGGGGTTCTCTTAAGTCCCTCTTCTCAGTTCAAATATTCCACCTTTTTTCTTATTTCACTTTTATTTTTAGACAGGAGTCACACACTAGCCCAGGCTGAGCTGGAATTCACCGTGTAGCCAGACTGGCCTTGAACTCGCAGCAGTACCCGCTCAGCCTCCTGAATGCTGAGATCACACGTGTGAGCCACAGCTGGCTAGAACCGCTTTCCTGAGATTAGCCTACAGCGTTGTTTTGCTTTTCTCAGTCTACTAACTGCCGTCTTTTTACTCCATGTCCAGTAAGGAAATAGCAGCCTCTCAGAGCCCTTCCAGGTACTTCCTGTGTCTGTTCCCACCTTCCTTTTGCTGGTCAGCTAGTACAAGGGGACAGGCCAGGGGGGCAGCAGCAGGCCTCTCATCATGAGTCGCGCAGTGGGTGATCAGGTCATAAACATGTCTTGCCTGTGTTTAGAGAAAGAACCCATATTCTAAGGAGGTCTGTGGGCTTCTGAGAGGAAAGAGGGAGACTAGGGTAGAACACCGGTTCTATTACCAGAAGAGCCCTATATTAGCATTAGAACTACATGCCTGGCTAGGAGGTGGACTCTCTTACTCCTCCCTAGCCCCTCGCTAGCATCCTGTGCCCATCCGCCTCTTGTCCTCAGAGTGTCCGGCCTGCATGACTCACCTGGCTGAGTGTGTGGTGACTCATGCTGGACTGTGTGGCTGTGATGGGAACTGACACGCTGGGCCCTTTGCCCAGCCTCAGATTCCCTCAGGGCCCCCAGATGCCCGATAGAAGGTCCCCCCTTGTGGCCATCAAGAATAGAGAGGAAAGGGCAGTCCTGTTCCCCTGCCTAAATGACCCATAGCTGACAAAGGCAGGAACTAAAGCTCCAAGGGGCACAAGTGTAGAAATGTGCCTCTCTGGGGTTTCGGGGACTGCCTGAGCTCAGATCTTCATTAACATGGCCTCATACGCACATTTCTCCTGAAACTGCAGCATCTTCACTTGGTCCTGACGCACCTGTAGCCTCTTAGCATTTCTCTCAGATTTTTTCCTTCCTTGCTGGCAGGGTATTTAGACCAAGCTACATATAAAGGGTTGGGGTGGGCTTAGCTCACCTAGCCTTTTGGACTGTTTTCAGAGCACAGTGGCTCCAGAGGTCCCATGGGATAGCTCACACTGGGAAACAGAACAGAGATTTCAGACTTGGAACTGGAAGGCCAAGATCTGAATCTCAGAGCATCGCACTTAGTAGCTGCCTAATTAGTCCACGTCAATAAACCTCTTTGGGCCTCAGTTTCCTCATTTAGAATTTAAAAGGTCAGTTATGGGACTTATCTCTGAGAAGAAGCTTTGGAAGTGTTATTTATTTTCTCATAGTACCAAAGGTGGAAGCTATAGCCTCACAAATGCTAGGCAAGAACACACTCTAGACAATGAGCCTATCCTTGTATGTATCTGACTGCACACATATATTGCATGTGTGAAGTCAGTTCTCTCCTGGAACTGACTGCAACTGTTTTTTTTTTTTTTTTTTTAATATTTAACTTTATTTTTTAGATTTACATATACAATGTTCTGTCTGCATGCACACCTGCATGCCAGAAGGGGGCACCAGATCTCATTATAGATGGTAGTGACCCACCATGTGGTTGCTGGGAATTGAACTCAGGACCTCTGGAAGAGCAACCAACCAGTGCTCTTAAACCCTGAGCCATCTCTCCATCCCTGACTGGAACTTTTTAAATGTACAATAAACTTGAAGCCTCAAGGAGTTGGCCCTTCCTATGATTATTAGAAACCTGTGTACAGCAAGCTCCTCTTTTTGTTGATGTTTGTTTTTGTTTTTCTTAGACAAGATTTCTCTGTGTAGCCCTGGCTGTCTTGGACTGTCTTTGTAGAGCAGACTGGCCTCAAACTCACAGAGATCCACCTGCCTCTGCCTCCTAAGTCCTGGGATTAAAAGCATCACTGCTTGGTCCAGCTGGCTATTTTCAATCAGAATCTCACTACGTAGCTCAGGCTGGCCTTGAACTCATCAGTCCTCCAACTACATCCTTGTAAGTACCTAGATCATAGGCTTCTGTATGCCCAGCTTATGGATATGCCTCTAAGCCTTGTTCCAAAAAGCAGGGCTTGAAACTTATATGCAGGTTAGAAGGTAATCCTTCCTAAGGGTAGGAGGAAGAGTATGAAGGATGCATTATTAAATCAGCTGCTTTTCAGGACTTCTTGTGGCTCCATATTTTGGAACTGAATAAGCAATTTGAAATGCCTTATCAGAAGAGTAATCATTTCTGGAAGAGAGACCTTTACCCACCAGCTTCTATTCCACACTGTTCAGCATTTCACCCCAGGGAACACTTTACTCCTCTCTACTACCTTTTCACATACATGTAGTCCCCAAAGGCATTAACGGTGAGACCCTGAAGGAAGCCTGTCTCTTTCTACTGCAGCAATGACTAGAGCAAGAGACAGGTGAATCAAGATCTGAAATGGTCCAGTGGAAGTGTCTAATCCTCCAGTCACGACCTGGGCAGTCTGGGGAAGAGGTTGACTGTGTGTTCTGCAGAGTCTGAGTCAGCGTCATCCCTTCCTTTCTGGAGGGCTCTTCCAGGCTCCAGTGGGCCCAGAGCCCAGGGCTTCCATCCACTGCCCGTCATCCAAGCAGCTAAACCGTAGGCACTGCTTTCCCTGGGACCTGACTTGAGCCAGAGTGTGAGTCTCACAAGCCTTGATACCGCAGAAAGGGAAACTGAGACATAAGCAAGGCATGGCATGCGCTTAGGCGTCATATGGTCATTTCTAGAGCTGGCATTAGAGCTAGGGCACTGCTTCTGTACTTGAGCCCTGTACTTGAGATACTGGGGCCGCAGGACACTGAGTGTCAAGCTGCAGAACTGGCCGCTTTGTCTCATTTTCTTCAATGGGATACGTGTAGGCAGGAGTGAACTGAGCATTTGGACCAGTCCCAGGGAATACTCAGCGCCTTCTCAAAAGAGTGTCAGCTGCCTCTGGGCCCGGGGTCGGGTCAAGTTCCTGCCCCAGCCCCCCAACCCCCACCCCTGGTCAGTAGCACTGCTGGATCTATGCCAGGAATATCTGTACCTGCAGACCCCACCTCCTCTCCTTAAAGGCATACTTCCTGTCATTCCAGGAAGCCGTTTCCTGCCCATCTGCATTCTCATCTTCTACCAGAGCTTTATTTTCTTATACGTAGATGGTTTGCAAAATCAAGTGTAGGAACAAAGGGAAGCAAAGGATTTGGCTGTACTTATGCCTTGGAAGAGGGTGGGAAAGTTGGGGCTTTTCCGCTGATAGGCAGGGTATGGTCTCAAATAGATCAGTCACCAGAGCCAAACATCTCTCTCCCCAACCCCCTGGGTCCAGTCGGGAGTGACGAATGAGGACTGGCAGCTACCCAGAGGCATGATGTCATACTCAGAACCAGTGTCTTCTCGCCAGGCTCTGTGCCCAGCTTGGCTTTGGGGCACCACTGCCCAACAACCCCTCATTCCATCCCACCAGGGGTCTGGGCATTGTGTGTTTTGATGTTTCCAGCTCCAACTCTCAAGTCCAGGGAGAGAGGAACCAGATCACAACACTATCCTAGTTAACCAGGCAGTGTCCTTGAAGTCTCCCAGAGGTTGGGTGGTTTGGATGTTTGGATTCTGAGCTGGAGAAAATAGGATGAAGAGTTTGAATGTTCGAGTTCTTCCTGTTGAAGGCTCACTCGGACCAGGAATGCAGGCCTTGCTCTTGACCTGTATCTCGGACCAGGAATGCAGGCCTTGCTCTTGACCTGTATCAAAGTCCTTAGCCATCCTGGAGTTACTGTAGTGGTCATAACCTATGAGCAGAAGGCAAACTTCCAGATACCCTAACCACCTGCTGTTTAGGAATCAGAGACAATCTGAATACAAGCACAGGTTATGGCATGGACTCACCCCTAAAACAACAGCAAAACAACCTATAAGAAGGGAACCCATTGGAGCTGGAGAGATGGCTCAGAGGTTACGAGCACTGGCTGCCCTTCCAGAGGTCCTGAGTTCAATTCCCAGCACCCACATGGTGGCTCACAACCATCTATACTAAGATCTGGTGTCTTCTTCTGACGTGCAGGTGTCCATGCAGATAAAACAATGTATACGTAACAAATAAAAAAAGAGAGAGGCAGGAACCCACACCAGGCATGGTGGCCCACACCTGTAATCCCAGCACTCAGGGAAGCAGAGGCAAGTAGATCTCTGAGTTTGAGGCCAGCCTGGTCTACAGAGTGAATCCTTGACAGCCAAGGCTACACAGAGAAACCCTGTCTCAAAATAAAAAACAAAAAAGAGGGGAGAACCCACTACCATTGTGGATACCATAAAGGGTCCGTTTTCATTGCTAAAACCGCTTCCAGAACCATGGAACTTGGCATTTTATTCCAGTTCTGCCTTTAGCTTATCTGACTAAAGCTATAAGCTATGAAGAGAGAAAATATGCACATCTCTCGTTCCCAAGAATGTTGCTGTCTGTCCTTCCTGTGGATAACAAGAAGTAGAGGTGATAGAAATCTGGGGAATGAATACAGAAGTTTGTGGGTACATAGTAAGCTTCTTAATGCTTTTAAATGTATATGTGTGTATGTGTACCACATCTGTGCCTAGTGCCCCCAGAGACCAGAAGCAGCCACTAGATCTCCTGAAACTGGAATTAGAAATGGTTGTAGGCTGCTATGTGAGTGCTTCGGACAAAATCCAGGTCCTCTGCAAGAACTGTAAGTGCTAATAACTACTGAGCCATCTCTCCACTCCCTAGTGTGTTTGATCTGTCTTCTCTCTTTCCTTCTTTCTTTTCTTCCTTCCTCCCTCCCTCCCACCCTCCTTTTCTTCCTTCCTTCCTTCCTTCCTCCCTCCCTCCCTCCCTCCCACCTTCCTTTTCTTCCTTCCTTCCTCCCTCCCACCTTCTTTTTCTTCCTTCCTCTCTCTCTCTCTCTCTTTTTGTTATTGTTGTTTTGAGACAAGGTCTCACCACATATTCCTGGCTGGCCTAGAACTCAAAATGTAGACTAGGCTCTCTTTGACTTTAAATAATCCTTGTGTCTCTGCCCTCCAAGTGCTGAGGTTACAGGTGTGTGCCACCATACCTGCTCAGGAAACATCTTTGATGTGTGGTCCCTTTGAGGCATTGCCGGGCCTGCCTATGCTCTGACCTCCTTGCTCCCCTGGCTCGTGTTGATCCAAACTGTACTCCCTACTGGGTCACTTCATTTCTCCAAGACTCCTTAGTTAGGTGAACATAATGGCTACTTGCCTCCCAGACATTCTGTGAGGATTAATGATTCCTTCATGAACTGTCACCATTTTATCAAAGTGGACTGTTGTCCCTTCTTTGCCCAAATGCCTTCAGACTTCTCAGGGTCATTTTTCCCTTTATGCATGGCTGAAGTAGCCCAGGAGAGAGAGCTGAAGAGAGCCCTGAACATAGCTGATAGCCACATATTGGGAGGTGGTGGGGCAGGGGGAAATTGTAATTCACTGGGGGCCAGCAGCAGATTCTGGGTTCCCTGACATCCTAATACTTTGAACCTGACACATTTCTTCAGGTTGGGCATACAATTCTTCATGCTCTTCCCCCAAACAACCTTGTTTGGGGCTATAAGTTTTTGGTTATTTTTCTGAGCACCTGTTAGGGGCTTGGTTAGGTGTGGGCAATGACAACAAACATTTCTAGGATTCTACGCTGGCCACCCTCCATGCCCGGGAATTCTGACCTTGCCCTTGGAGAGGCCATGCCTGACTGTTTGGGGGAGTTGGGGAAGAGAGGCCGAACTGGCTGGAGGGCATGCTGAAGGAGAGGAGGAGCTGCTTTATGGCCAGCTGCCCAGGCCACTTAGGTTGCCCATCACCAGCTCTAGCTCCTAGCTTTCCCCAGCTGCCTCTGACTAGGTTCCTCTGAGGAAGTGTGTGTGGAGAGGGTGTGGGGGAGAGCAGAGCTGTGTGTGTGTGGCCAGTGTGGACGTCATAGCCAGCCCCAGACGAAGGGATGGGGTTGAAGGGTGTGTTTGTCAAGCGCTGATTGAGGGCATGGGGACAGTTTGGATTCGGAGCTAGAGGGGACTCTCATTACTCACTGAGCTGGGAGGATGAGCTGGGATCACACGGTCACTCCCAAGCGGCCCTCTGACTGTTTGTTAGAAACCATCACGCCATCATGACAAACCGGGGGCTCTAAATAGTGATGATTCCAATTCTGTCTTGGCCACTAGAGGTGGGTGTTTGTGCAGTTAAGGGGAGGGAAAGCAGGTGCGGAGGTCTGAGAGGAAATGGCTGTAGGTCCTGTTGCCAAGGATGTGAAAGGGAAATCTGGGTTTGTCCTCCTGTGTGTGAGTAGGTGGCCTGGACTCTTCCTTGTGGAGGACACTATTATCTCAATGTCTTCCTTTCTGGCACCATTTAAACACATTTTAGGAAGTTTTCCGTGTTATTTTCTACCAATAAAGATCCCTAAGACCAAAGCAAAAGATGTTGGCCAGAATCTTGCTTTGGGCTGGCAGGAAAGAGACAGTGTACCTCATTGTCTCGCACAGTGTCTAGGAGTCAAGCTTCCTGCCTCTGCAGTGCCGGCTGCATGCAGCCTTTGACCTTCATCTCCAGAGCAAGAGTTTAGGTGGAAAGTTCTGGAAGAGCCTTTCAATTCTGGCCTCTACAGCTCTTAGCCATGGGCTGTAGGGTTTCATTCTTCTGCACTTTCAGCCCTGGTTTCCTTACAACCTACTGTGTGGGGCTGGAGAGATGGCTCAGAGATTAAAAGCACTGGCTGCTCTTCCAATGGTCCTGGGTTCAATTCCCAGCAACCGCACGGTGACTCCCAACCATCTATAATGAGATCTGGTGCCCTCTTCTGGCATGCAGGCAGACATGCAGGCAGAACCCTGCGTACATAATAAATAAATCTTTAAAAAAACAGAACAAAAACCAAAACCAACTTACTGTACATGGGTAGATCCTGGCCTCTTCATCTCAGTTCTTGTGTCTGTCTGTATGCCCTGTTCCCCTCCCCTCAACTTCCTTCATGGTTTGTTTGTTTTAAGATGTGGTCTCACGGTGCACAGTGACTAGCCCAGGACTCCCTATGTATCCCAGGCTGTCCTCAAACTCATAGCAATTCTCCTACCCCTGCCTCCCAAGTGGACATGCACCACCACAGCCCTCATCCCCATGTCCGGTAAGACACGTGAGCGATGTCACCATCCTTGAGAAGCAGGGGGCTTCAAGGCCCCAAGGAGGGGCTGGCCGTTTGCCAGAACGCAGCCCTAGGACTCAGAGTGCCGAGCCTCATTTGGTCAGCAGCCTTACCTTTAGGGGTATGTCCTGACAACACCTGTGTACCCTGCACAGGGTCACTGATGGGCCTAGGTGACATTATCTCACAGCAACTGGTGGAGAGGCGGGGTCTCCAGGAGCACCAGACAGGCCGGACCCTGACCATGGTATCCCTGGGCTGTGGCTTTGTGGTAAGTTCTGCTTACGGTGGGTCTGCAGTGCCTTGGGCAATGGAATTCACTCTCTGCTGTCCTGTAGTTTTCATTTGCCTCTCACCCCTAGGCCAGCCAGTGCCCTCTTTTGGCCTTAGAGTCTGCCTTCCTCAGAAGCTGGTTTCTGCTGCCTGGGGGAGGAGCTTCATGATACAAAAAGCCAAGGGCCTGTCACTTGTGCCCCGCTGCCCTGTCTTTTACTCTCAGGGACCCGTAATTGGAGGCTGGTACAAGGTTCTGGACCGCTTTATCCCCGGCACCACCAAGGTAGATGCACTGAAGAAGATGTTGTTAGATCAGGTGAGCTAAGAGAAAGGGATCCGGGGAGGAGAGCCTGGCTGGGGCGGTGGGTGAGCATGGAGTTTCCGCTTGACTTCTCTTCCGTAGGGGGCCTTTGCCCCATGTTTTTTAGGCTGCTTCCTCCCACTGGTAGGGGTACTCAATGGAATGTCAGCCCAGGACAATTGGGCCAAACTACAGCGTGTGAGTGGATCCGTGGCTCCCCCAAGGGAAGGAGGCAGGTGGGAGTGACGTACGAGGGGGTGGGGTCCCGGCGGGCATGCCTTCTTGAACTAGAGTCAGTGTGTGACAGGCATGCAGGGGTGTGGCCGCCGCTTGGGTATGGAAGTGTTAACTGTCTCCTTCCTGTCTTTGCAGGACTACCCTGATGCCCTCATCACCAACTACTATGTAAGAGTTGAGCCCTCCACTGGCTCTTCTGCCTCCTGCAATCCAGAAATGCCCAGAGATCGGGGCCCTCACAGCATGAGAATCCCTCCATTAGGATCACTCTCTCATTCCCCACTTGAACGCACCCACCTTCAGCCTTTTCTTATGTAGACTGTGGAGCGGGGCCAGGCAGGCCAGGGAGTGGGTGTCAGGTAGGGGACACCCACTGACCTTCCCATTTCTTCTTACAGCTCTGGCCCGCTGTGCAGTTAGCCAACTTCTACCTGGTGCCCCTGCATTACAGGTACGACAGCTTCCCCCACTAAAGGGCCTGAGTTCTATTCCCAGCAACAACATGGTGGCTCACAACCATCTATAGTGAGATCTGGTGCCCTCTTCTGGCAGGCAGACAGAACACTGTATTAATAATAAAAAAAAATAAATCTTTTTTTTTTTTTAATTAAAAAAGGGTTCTGGAGGAATGGTTCAGTGATTAAGAGAACGTGCTGCTCTTTCAGAGGACTGAAGTTCTAGTCTAAGCACACATGTGCTAGCTCACGACTATATGTAACTCCAGTTCCAGGGGATCCTACACCCTATTCTGGCCTCCATGGGCACTGTAAACACATATATGCAGGCAAAATACCCATAAACATAAAATAAAAATAAGTAAATCAGAATAAAAAAAATTAAGAGTGGCTGGAAAAATGCTCACAGGTGAGGATCTTGAGAGCTCAGAGGTCACGTGGTTGACATTTGCACAAACACTTAGCTAAAAAGAATGCAGACTTGTGGGCTAAATCGTAAACATCTGGGTCTTTGGTAGCACTCTTTGAAACCAAAGCAAGGTCAGCCGGGCCACACCTGTAATCCCAGCACTTTGGAGGCAGACGCAGGTGGATACCTGTGACTCTGAGGCAAGCCTGGTCTACAGAGTGAGTTCCAGGACAGCCGGAGCTACATAGACAGACCTTTCTCAAAAACAAACAAACAAAAGACTAAAGCAAGGTTATTTTAAAGTAGATCAGCCAGTCAGAGTAGTTCATGCTGACAACCCCCATATTTAGGAGGTAGAAACAGGAAGGCTGGAAGCACCAAGCCCTCTTAGACACGATAGATCCTGCCTCAGAAACTTGATTTCTTTATCTGTGTATGACGTCTTGCCTGCATAAGTGTATGTGCATCCATGTATGCCTGGTGCCCGTGGAGGTCAGGAGAGGACGTCAGATCCCCTGGAGCTGAATTGACAGACAATTGTAAGCCACCATACAGGTGCTGGGAAGCAAACCTGGGTCCCCTGCAAAAGCAGTTAATGTTCTTGATCGATGATCTATTTCTCCAGCCACTCAAACTTTTCAAAGATAAAATATATTTCACTAGATAAAATAGCATAAATTAAAAATGATTACAGCATTTAATATTTTGATTGTTTTGGGTAAGATTTTAAAAAAGAAATGCTGGGTGGTGCATGCCTTTAGTCCCAGCACTCAGAAGTAAAGACAGTTGGATTTCTGTAAGTTTGAGGCCAGCCTGATCTTCATGGCAAGTTTCCAGGATATCCAAGGCTACACAGTGAGACCCTGTCTCAAATCAAACAAATAGATTTGTGTGTGTGTGTGGCTATGTGCATGTGTGAGCAGATGCACAGACACCAAAAGACGGCATCAGAATCTCTGGAACCAGAGTTACGGACCATTGTGAGCTGAAGATGCAGATGTTGGAAACCAGACTTGGTTCTTCTGCAAAAGGGCAGGCATGAGAGTACATGCTGGTTACCCTAACACCAAAGAGTAAACGGCAGGCGAGGCAGGAGTTCAATACTGTCTCAGTGACTTAGTGACTGTAGAAGATCAAGGTTAGCTAGCCTGGGCTCTATAAGAGCCTGAGAATAAATAAATCACATATATTCATATATATAGATGATTCACATATATACATATATATGATAGAAGGAGGCTACTTTATATGGCAGGCAGTGCGTTATTTTTAGAAATGAAGTCTTGGCTGGTAGAAGGTGTACCGATATATTTGGAAAGGTCTAGGGAGAGCCACTGATGGCAAGCTGCTGGTGGGAGGGTGAGGTGACTCAGTGGGAGGGGCCCTTGCTGCCAAATGACCTGAGTTCACTCCTTGGAACCCATTGGTGGAAGAGAGAACCAGCTCCCCGGAGTTGCCCTCTGACTTCCACGTGCATGTATACGCACGCACACACACAAAACTAATAAGTAAAGGCTCTGAGCTGTGGGGGTTACTTAAGTTCTGGGGCCTTCATCTGAGAGGCAGAGCTCTGAGCTAGAGCAAGACTGAGCTAGTTGTCCCTTGGTCCGAACCGTACAGTCCCTCCTCCATGGGGCTCAGAGGAATAAGACTCAAATCTGGTACTTCTTGAGTAAGTCCGTTTACATTACTCTCCCTACCCTGCCATCCTCCTTCACAGTAGTATTTCTGTCCCTTAGGCTGGCTGTTGTCCAGTGTGTTGCTGTTGTCTGGAACTCCTATCTCTCCTGGAAAGCACATCAGCTATAAGCCTGCCTTGTTCCATACCTGGCACTGATGCACCTTGCCCCTGGAGTGCTTGGACAGCTTCCTCAAAGAGAGCATATCAGGACTGGGGCAGGGGCTTGGTTGCTAAGAGCGTAGACTCCTCTACAAAGGACCCACACTGGATGGTTCGCAACTACCCACAACTCACGCTCCAGGAGATCTGGTGTCTTCTGGCCTCTGAAGCTCCTGCGTTCACATGTACATACCCACGCATAGACACGTATTCATAATTAAGCATACAATAAAAATATCTTTCTTTAAAAAAAGAGGGTGTCTGTCAGTTTCTGATGTGGAGTTGCTGATTGGAATAGGATTACCACTCTGAAATGACACATTTCACTAAAAGTGTAGCTGCTTTTGAGATCACTAAGACCTTTGTAATATTGCCTGTCACTTTGGCACTTAAGTGATGGGGACACACTCTGAGAATTGTGTCCTTCAGCAATTTTGTCATTGTGTACACATCATAGAAAATACACAAATGGGGCTGAAGAGATGGCTCAGTGGTTAAGAGCACTGGCTGCTCTTCCAGAGGACCCGTGTTCAATTCCCAGCGCCCAAACGGTAGCTCACAACTGTCTGACTCTTGTTCCAGAGGATCTGATACTGTCACACAGACACACACGCAGGCAAAACACCAATGCACATAAATAAGTATTAAAAAAGAAAGTATACAAACAGATGGCAATAGTCAGTTGCAGAATCTCTCAATGCAGAAAGCATGAAATGTACTCTGCTGCCAAGATAACCGTGGTCTATTGTTTTACAGGGAGCTCTTTTTCTCATGTAAGACATTCTAAAGTAATAGAGGAGACTTACAAGTCAGTAACATTGTCATTTATGATTAGGTTGTCTATGGTGCACGTAGTTTCACAAGCTATATAGTTCCATGGTACTGTAAGCATAGCATATTCCCACCAGCATCACAGAAAAATGAATAATTGACAGACCATGATAGCTGCTGGCTGCAGTGGCCCACGCCTGTAATCCCAGCACTCAGGGAGGCAGAGGCAGGCGGATCTCTGTGAGTTCAAGGCCCATCTGGTCTACAAAGTGAGTCCAGGACAGCCATATCTACACAGAGAAAACCTGTCTAAAAAAATAACAAATACCAGGTGGTGGGATAGTTGAGCTCTGTTGTAATTATCTGAAGTCACCATTCTATGTGTTGCCATCACTGACTTAAAGGTTCTCATTATGCAGCATGACTTCTCTGGTTCTTACCACATAGTATATATTCCACAAATATTTATAGACCTCTCCAATTTTACACCCATGTCCCAACAGCACACATCCCCACCTCCTATAGACACATCTTTCTGTCCAGTGTTCAGGATTGAACCCAGCCTTGTACATGATAATCAAGAGCTCCAACACTGAGCTACCCTAGAACGGCTGTCACTCTAACTTTTCTAGGTCCTAGTGCCCTTTGAGGCCCTCTCAGGGTCTTTATAGGCACATAAATGGATACATTATTCTGGAATCTGCAGTGGTCATGTGTAAGACCAATCAGAAGACTACAGACATGTCAGTTAACTGGAAAGAAGTGGAGGCTATTCAAGCCTGGCCTTCATTTATGAAGATAGACACTGGTGGTTCCAGAAGTTAGGAACCTGGTCATAGCATAAGTTGATGGTCGAGCAGGAACTTGGGCCCAAGTTTTCTCACTTCCTACCTAGTAATTTTTTTTTGAGGTTTTTTTTTTTTGTTGTTGTTCTTTTTTTTTTTTTTTTGTTATCAATCACAGGTTAGGTACTTTGCATCCCATACGCAGCCCCCCCCCTCACTCCCTCCTACCCTCCCTAACCCTCCCTC